>CM019150.1:213440385-213626926 GCA_009733165.1 Naja naja | reverse complement strand
AGATAGACAGATAGATAGAGTAGATATATAGATACAGTAGATATAGATAGATAGATAGATAGATAGATAGATAGATAGATAGAGATAGATAGATACAGTAGATAGATACAGTAGATATAGATAGATAGATAGATGATAGATGATAGAAGAGTAGATATAGAGTAGATATATATATAGTACGAGTAGAGAGAGAGATAGAGTGAATAGATAGAAGATAGATAGATAGATAGATAGATAGATAGATAGATAGATAGATAGATAGATAGTAGATAGATAGATAGATAAGATATATAGATACAGTAGATATAGATAGATAGATAGATAGATAGATAGATAGATAGAGTAGATATATAGATACAGTAGAGATAGATAGATAGATAGATAGATAGATAGATAGATAGATAGATAGCTAGATAGATAGATAGATAGATAGATAGATAGATAGAGTAGATATATAGATACAGTAGAGATAGATAGATAGATAGATAGATAGATAGATAGATAGCTAGATAGATATAGATAGATAGATAGATAGATAGATAGATAGATAGATAGATAGATAGATAAGATAGATAGATAGATGGCTAGATAGATAGATAGATAGATAGATAGATAGATAGATAGGTAAGATAGATAACATAGATAGGACGTAGAGATAGATAGATAGATAGATAGATGATAGATAGATAGATAGATAGATGATAGATAGATAGATAGAGATAGATAGATACAGTAGATAGATACAGTAGATGGATAGATAGATAGATAGATAGATAGATAGATAGATAGATAGATAGATAGATTCAAACCAATACATTCATAAGAGAACAACTAGACATTTGTACAATGAAAACTCCTAGAGACACTAGGAAGTTTGAAAATTTCTCTGAGGTTCCAAAACTTGGGGAATATCAATGACAGTTCACACAATTTATTTTAATGAATATTTTACACTGAGAAGTCATGTCACCCCGCAGTCCTTCTCTTTGTTGGACTATATGTATGCAGTTCCTGCAACTCTGTGTTATGTATTTTTTATCCTCCAGTCCCACAAGCATCTTTCTCTGCAGTCTTTCTTAGAGCTTCAATATCTTTTTTTTTTTTGCATTGTGGTTACCAAAACTGGGTGAGATATTCCCAGTGTGGTCTTACAAAAGCAATATAAATCCTTACTAATGCTTCACATGATATTCATACTATCTCTGTTGATGCAGCCTAGGACTGCATTAACTTTTTGGGCAGCTGCAGCACACTGCTGGCTCATATTTCAGGGGCTGCCCACTGGGGCATCTACATTTTCCTCACAGATACTGCTATTGAGACAGATACCACCTATTCTATACAAGCGTGTTGTTTTTTCTTGCCTAAGACCTAACTTTTCTCACCACTAAATTGTACTTTGTGGGGTAGGGCCTGATATTAAAGTCTAGAAGTCTTGAACATTTGAAGACTCTTTCTTCAAAATCTGAAAACCTAGCAGTTCCCTGAGAATGAGAGAAAGAGAGAGAAAATGCAAGCCATGTTTGCGATGGAAGTCAATTCTGGGGAAACTGGAAGGTGTAACTTTTGCTAAAATATTAGTCTAAATGTCAGCTAAACCTCTGGTCCCGAACCAGAAGGAATACTCCGTAGATCAATCAAAGAGGACAGCTGAAGAAAAACAAGGTTCTGTTTTTAATTCTGATTTCAAAGAAAATACACAAATAAACACAAGGGCATCAAATTAGTTCAGATGTTATCTCCAAGATCCTTTCTTGCCTTATCTTTCTTGACATGGATCTTCCTGCTTTTCTGTATCGTCATCATTTTTCTGATATCCACAAAAGTCTGATTTTTGGTCTCTGGGATATACATGTAGAAGTAAATAAAGAGAGCCACACAGAATGGACTGTAGAGGAGTAAGGAGTATGATCCAAGTTCCCTCTGAAGATGGAAAAGGATTTTTTTTTAATGAGGATGGAAAGAGAGAAACTGTTGTGGGATGCTTTATATCAAAACACATTATATTCCTTATAATATCTCCATCTTCCCTTAAACATTAACAGAATCCACAATGGGCTGAGAATTAGTGTCTCCACTACTGAATTGACAGTCAAGTTGGAGCTAAGTTAATCAAGTTAATCAAGAGCCTTGGTAGCTCAGGCTGTTAAATGCCTGCTCTTAAGATCCAGCTGCCTACAATTATTGTAGGCTCGAATCCCACTAGGCTCAAGGTTGACTCAGCCTTCCATCCTCTCGGGGTAGGTAAATTGAGGACCCAAGATTGTTGGGGGCAATTAGCTGACCTTGTAAAAATGCCGCTTAGTAATAAGCAGGCATATACAATGGAAGGAAGGCTACTGCTGAGCGCATTGGGTTGTGCTCCAAAAATTGTAAGCCGCCCTGAGTCTTCGGAGAAGGGTGGCATATAAATGTAATTAAAAAAAAGTAAAAATAGATAATGGGGGGGAATCTTTTGCTCAAACTTTCTTGAACCCCCAAATAAGTTACCCAGAGTCAATCCACACATCAAAGGAGAAGGTCTGTAAACACAAGCAGATTTAATTAAAACTGTCACCTAGAAAAGCGACATGTTCACCAGAATAAACTTCACAGATGGTATGTGCTTACACATGCTCATTTCCCCCAAGTGTTAGACACTAGAACCAGCATATACACATACTACACCCCTTGAGACACTTATTAATGACAAGTTTCCCTATAGGTAAAGATTCCCCTCACATATACGTGCTAGTTGTTTCCGGCTCTAAGGGGTGGTGCTCATCTCCATTACAAAGCTGAAAACCAGCAATGTCCGAAGACGTCTCTGTGGTCATGTGGCCAGCATGACTAAATGCCGAAGACGCGTGGAATGCTGTTACCTTCCCACCAAAGTGGTCCCTATTTTTCTACTTGCATTTTTTACATGCTTTTGAACTGCTAGGTTGGCAGAAGCTGGGGCAAGAAACGGGAGCTCACTCTGTTAGCGGTGCTAGGGATTCAAACCACCGAACTGCCAACCTTTCTGATCGACAAGCACAGCGTCTTAGCCACAGAGCCACCGCATCCCAGTTTCCTTATAAAAGAGTCCATTTGTACCTAATTTTCTCTGTAGCTATCCCCACAGTCAAATCTCTTTGCTCTTGGGAATAAAGCTCTCCATGGCTTGGGGCCAGGGTACTTGCGGGAACGTCTCCTGCCAGCATCGAATACCAATCGCCCAGTGCATGCCCACAGACAGGGTCTCCTTGGGGTACCGTCGGCTAGACAATGTTGACTGGCGGTCCCTAGGGGGAGGACCTTCTCTGTAGGGGCACCCACTTTGTGGAACCAGCTTCCCCTGGAGCTACGATTGGCCCCGACCTTCGCTCCTTTCATCGCGGCCTAAAGACTTGGACTAAGGGGGGGTTGTTTTAATACTTTAAATGTTTGTAAATGGGTTTTAATGATTATTTGGTCGAATTTGGTTTAATCCCTTTTTAACTTTTGTATTTGTATGGTTGTTTTTATGTGAGCCGCCCTGAGTCCTTCGGCAGGGAGGGCGGCATATAAGACCAAATAAAATAAAATAAAATAAAAATAAATAAAATCTCCTTTCTTCTCAGCTGTCTGGATTTCATTTTGAATGATTCTTGCACAACCCCGGCACCAGTTGGAACCCCAAATTATTCTTCTTGACGGTGCCCACATAGAAGTTTATTTGTTTATTGCAAATATTGGGGACTCCTCCCCACACTGTGCTCCTCCAAAAGCTACATGCAAGCTTCTTCCTTTCCTAGTAAGTTTCACCCATGCCAAATCTTAGCAACATTTTCTTCCTTAGAAGCTGATAGTGTATCCCTTGCTTCCAGATAGCAAGTGATTTTTTATCTTTTGAACGAGGGAAAACACTGGCCTTTGAGTGGGAGGCTGGCGGCTGAAGTGAAACAAGAAGTGCCAATAAATGATAATCATCCTCATCACCTTTTAATGACCCCTTAATCCCTTGTGAAGTAGAGTCTGGGTAAATGAAAGGAGCTAGCAGAGTATTTAATGGCCAGATGCCCTTCCTGTCACCAATGAAGAGTTTTGTCCAGCAGATATATTCTCATTATGCCAGGAGAGAGAAATATATCTGCCTCTACCTAGGATTAAACTCACAGCCTCCTGATTGTAAGGCAAGAACTCCACATCTAGGCCACATCTAGCACCACTCTGTACCAATACATGAAAATATTTGTAACAAGGTTGAAATGAGGGGTCCACAGTGCTCTCTGAGCTTGGTGGTTTTCTTATGGACGTTGCGTTACCCAAACTAGGTAACATCATCAGTGCACCAAGGACAGCTCATGAAACAAGGGGATTGAACAGAGAGACAAGTGTGTTGGGATCAAAACAAGAACCACGTTAAATCAAAATAGTCGGTATAATTAACCCCTTTGCATTTTCTATCATTAAGCTGCTTTTGCCCAGGCCAACACCAACTGCTTTTGAAATCAATGGTTCCTTCCCCAGCCCTCTAATCCTCATTCATAACAGAAGATAATCTGTCAAGAAAAAAACTGAGATAGTTGTTCCATGAAGTACGGGGGGATCCAGAACATGTGTACAGCCCCAACGGATCAGGAGCCTGTTTAGCAGAATGACATGAGTGACGTCCAGCTGTCCATGCACATCCTGTCCATGCTCACCCTGACCCCCCTCCGAGGTGGGTGCTTATCTCAAGGGACTCTTTGGGACTCATTACAGGCTGGGAATGAACATAATTCGCAGCGTTGAAATAAAACAAGAGTTGTTTTAACTAAATGTGTGCTTAATTACGGTCTCAGGAAGTCTTGGTCAGAACACCAAAGGGCAAGGTCCAATCTCTCTTGAATGCTATTGAACCTTATTTAGTCTTTCTGAGGGGCAACTGCCAGTCTGGGAAGAGGGATGGAACTAGGCATTGAGCAATGTAATAATTAGCTTATACTCTACATGTGTGAGTCTGGTTGTTTGTGCCTAACAAGGACACAGCAATCACAGATCGAATTAAATGGTTTTGAAAACGTGATTTGGAGGTCAGGAAGATCCCTACTCACAATCACTCATGCTCTAGTCACTTCCCGTCTTGACTATTGCAATGGGGCTGCCTTTCAAAGCACCCAGAAGCTCCAGTTGCAGGGAAAAAATGCAGCTGCCTGCATGGTTTTGTGCAGACCCCAGTGTGCACATGTATCACCTCTCCTGCAGGAGGTACATGGGCTGACAATTTGCTTCCGGGTGCAATTCAAAGTGCTTTAAAGCCCTTCATGGCTTGGGACCAGGTTATCTGAGGGATATCTCTTCCCGGTCTCCTCTACCTGACCCATCAGAGCGGGGAGGCAGGGAATGCTGCGGGTCCCATCCCCTAAGGCAGTTTTGGTAAACTTTTTTGACACTGAGTGACAAAATGGATGCATGTGCACGCATGCGGGAGTGCCAGAAACTGGAAGAGCAGCTCCCTGGTGCACATGCACTCACAGGGAAGCTGAGTTCCAGCATGCATGCATGCACGTGCGAAGACCAGCTGGCCAGCATGCATGCGTGTGTCAGAAACCGGAAGCTTTGCATACGTGAAGACCAGCTGGTCAGTGTGCATGGGTGTGCTGGAACCCGGAAGACCAACAAGAAAAGGCTGGTATGCCCAGAGCAATGGCTCTGCATGCCACTTCCAGCACACGTGCCATAGGTCTGCCATCACTGCCCTAGGGAGATACACCTGGTGGGACCCAGAAGAAGGGCCTTCTCTGTGGTGGCCCCTCTCTCTGGAACATCATTCTCCCAGAGATTAGACTGGCCCCCACTCTAACACTCTCCCAGAAGGCACTGAAGACCTGGTTCTGCCAGCAGGCCTGGGGAACCCAGAGCGGGATGGAGCCCATTCAGTGGCTCATGTGAGGTGCTGTCACTGGGGTAGGGGGTGATTTTAATATATTAATTTATTATATGACTGTTCTTTAATTAGTTTTATTGTTTTTACATGTGGTTTTATATTCTGTAAGCCAGCTTGAGTTGCCATGTGCGAATAGGCAGCGATATAAATTCAATAAGCCTTGGTGGCTCAGGCTGTTAATTGCCTGCACTTAAGATCTAGCTGCCTACAACTGCTGTAGGCTCGAATCCCACCAGGCTCAAGGTTGACTCAGCCTTCCATCCTCTCGGGGTAGGTAAATTGAGGACCCAAGATTGTTGGGGGCAATTAGCTGACTTTGTAAAAATGCCGCTTAGTAATAAGCAGGCATATACAATGGAATGAAGGCTATTGCTGAGCACACTGGGTTGTATCCCAAAATTGTAAGCGCCCTGAGTCTCGGAGAAGGGCTGCATATAAATGTAATTTAAAAAAAATAAGATAAGATAAGTGGGACAGTGAGAGGGCTGCTGTTTTTTGTTCCCTTTGTTTAATAAACTCTGTTTAATAAACGATGCCATTTCCATTCAGCTTCAGACTCACTCACCTTCATTTTACCTTCCATCAATGTTAGGAGAACAGTGATTATGCAGAATACAGATCCTGAAATTGCAAAAGCTGATGCTCGGGTTGACTGAAGGAACAACTCCATTGAAATTACTACTGAAATTAAATCTTGGTAAGAGAGAAAAGATGTAAGTCACAGAATGTCCTTTTCCATGGTCCAGGATCCTCCCCCTACCCACATCCTCATCTCTTCCCATAACTTGCATTTCATTCACTTACTTGGTCCCATGGTAAATGCAGCAAGGAACATGACAAGGAAGGTGACACACAAATAAGACAACACATTGGTCATCTGTGGGAGAAAATAGGTCAGAACTGAGCCAAGCATCTATGAAGTTACAAAGTTTGTTGGAAAGATATTTCCTAGAGGTGCTTTTCCAAAAGGCAACTGGACTTCCTTGGGGATTTTTTCCCCTTGAAAACATTTCACATCTCATTCAAGAAGTTTCTTCTCATTCCAAAGAAGCTTCTTGGATGGAAAGTGAAACATTTTCAGGGGGAAAAAAATGTCCACTTGCCTTTTGGAAAAGCACCTTTGAGACAATCAAGACCTGGATGTTTGAGAATCTCTATAGACATTAGAAAGGATCTTTTGATTTTTGTTTTTTTTCCACTGGGAAAACCCTAATGTGAAACCATGTAGAAGGGAGACTGGATGAGACAGCAGGAGGAGTCCAATAAGGACTTAGTCTAGAACTGTGGTGGCTAACCTTTTTGGGCTCCTGTGCCAAAAATTGTGGGTGTGCTCACCTGCCAGCACCCAGAAGGCAATGTGTGCCCTCCTGCCCCCTGAGTATGAGTGCGCAATCCCTCCCGCTCCCCCCTTACCTGCACTGCGCCTCCCAGTTGATTTTTTGTCCTGTTGGAGGCCCTTTTCAGCCTCTCAGAGGCTTGAGGGAAGCCTCTGAAGCCTTTGCAGGCTGAAAAATAGACCCATTTCATCACTTCCAATATTTCCGGAAATATAGGAAGTGACAAAACGGGCCTATTTTTTCGGCCTGCAAAGGCTGCAGAGGCTTCCCTCAAGCCTCTGGGAGGCCAAAAAAGACCTCAAACGGGGTGAAAATCAGCTGTGAGGCTTGCACATGTGCAGTGAGGTAAGTTTGCCTAGGGTTCGCGTGCCCGCACAAATGGCTCTGCATGCCACCTATGGCACACATGCCATAGGTTTTCCATCACGGGTCTAGAATCTACATGGACACAAAATTCTGTTGAACCTTATCTAGCCTGACCCTTAAGCCAATCACCAACCTGAGAAGAGTCCTGTGTTATAGACCTAAACAATAAAACAGGTAATTAAACTCTTCAAATGTGAGTCTGGTTGTTTGCACCGGACAAATCACATCCAGGGATTGAAGATTCAAGCAAGCAAATTTCTTGGGGGAAGAAATCATATTCCTATTTCCCTTCACCCAGTGGTGGGATTCAATTTTTTTTACTACGGGTTCGATGGGTGTCGCTTGGTGGGCGTGGCAGGGGAAGAATACTGTCAAATCTCCAGTCTGAGGTGGGATTTGCTGGTTCTCTGAACTACCTAAAATTTCCGCTACCGGTTCTCCAGAACTGGTCAGAACCTGCTGAATACCAGCTCTGCCTTCACCTTAGAGATCTTTATTCAAAATCCAGAGCTGCTTCATCTTTTCAAAAGACACTCTTTAACTTCAGTTGACTGTAAAATAAATTCCTTCAAAAATGTTTCACAAGGAAATACACACACACACACACACACACACACACATATATATTCTTCTTTTAATGACTTCATAATCCCTTGTGGGTTGGAGTCTGGGCAACTGAATGGAGTTTACTGTGTTTTCTGGCCAGATGCCCTTCCTGTTGCCAATGCAGAGTTTTGTTCAGTAGATCTATTCTCATTGTGCCCACAGAGAGAAATATCTGCCTCTACCTAGGATTGAACTCACAGCCTTCCAATTGTGAGGCAAGAGATCCACCTCTAGGCCACTGCAACACACACACACACACACATACATACATATACATACATACATATATGTATACATATGCATACACAGACACACACACACACATCATTTTTGGCTTTTTTCCCCTCCATCTTTGCTACTTTACCTGATATCGCAATAGTTCAAGCACCACAACCAACAAAATGATACTAACTGTGCACATTGCAAGACCGGACAGAAAAAGAATCCTTCGGCCCCAGTAGTCAACAAGATAGGCCTGAAAAATATTAAAGGTCAGAAAGCATAAACAGGTAATAGGTTAACACAACAGCAAACTATTACAAAAGATTTCAAGGAGCAAGGAGCAGCCAGAAGGCTTAACCAGGTGTACCTCTATGCAAAGCTACTTGTGTTTCAATTGCATCCACTCCTGGATTGAAGTGTCCTATTCATTACCATTTAAACCTGGTTATGTCCTATTTGGAATATTTCAGTAACCTCTACATAGAGCTTCCCTTGAAGACTACTCCAAAGTTGCAGCGGTCCAGAATTCAGCAGTACAGTAATTACTGGTACGTCTCAGTATGCCCGTATAATATCATTACTTTGTGAGTTACACTTGCTCCCACTGACTTCAATTGCTTCCGGAAGCAATTCAAGGTGATGATGATCATCTACAGTTCTCTTCATGGCACAATTCTGGATGATTTGAGAACAGTCTGTCTCCAATAACGGCCCCACAAGCTGTGACATGATGGGCACGTTTAGATCCTTTATATTAAACAATGTAATCTGATAGGACCCAGAAAATATGGATATTCTGTTGCTCAGCTTGAAGAACCACATATAGCCCAAGATCAGGAGGCTGTGAGTTTGATCCTAGGTAGAGGCTAATATTTGGAATGGATTCTCCTGCTCCAGCAAGGGGTTGGACTAGATGACCTCCAAGGTCTCTTCCAACTCTGTTATTCTATGATTCTATGCCATTTCAGACAAATGGTTGTCCGGTCTCTTCTTGAAAGCCTCCAGTGATGGAGCACCCACAACTTCTGAAAGCAAGCTGTTCAATTGATTGATTGATTGATTGCTCTCACCATTAGGAAATTTCTCCTTAGTTTTAGGTTGCTTCTGTCCTTGATTAGTTTCCATCCATTGTTTCTTGTCTTGTCTTGCCTTCTGATGCTTTGGACAATAGTTTGACCTTCTCGTCTTTATAGGAAAAGTGTCTTTCAAAAGACACTGAACTTCTGGTTCTCTCTCAAGCATTAGACCCAGACGTTAGGTGGGCCAGGTAGACATGGCCTCAGGCATAGTGTCATGCCCCTGGTGGAGACTGACTCTGAGGAAGAGGAGGAACAGCCAGCAGGGAGTGGGAGTGTGGCTCCAGAGGTGGTGGAAGAGACTGGGGAAGGGCAGAGGCCGGCTGAGTAATCAGTGGAGGATCCAGGCCCATCTCCTATCCATCCCAGGGCATGCAGGGAGGAGAGGATCAGGGAAAAGCATGGTCTCCTCGGGAGGAGAGGGCCATGAGCCTCCTCAGGGCTTAAGCTGGGAACTATGTATATAAGTGTGTAACTACGCAGTTAGAATTGCTGGAGTCAAAGTTTGTGTTTCCTTTGAAGGAGGTTTATCTTTTTTGGAGTTTTTCCAATGACTTTCTAGTTATCTACTTGGAACGTATAATTACCTATCTTGATTTGCTTCGGAACTCTCGCCGAGATGGTTTGTTCTTGTTTTTCCTTTTGCCTTATTATTTACTTTTGGGACTTTAAACTGTGATTAATAAAACAGTTAAGTTGAAGGCATTGCCTTCAACAGTTAAGTTGAAGGCACTTTAATTCATGTTTTGGGTTTGGGGTTATTTTGAGAGACTACGGGTCATCACACATGGTGCGCAATCCTGATGTTTTGCTGTAGTTTGTAACTACATCTTATTATCACCCCATAATTATAATCTGTTGGGCATCTAGATAAATTACATAAATAGCTACATCAGTGGTGCCCAAACTTGGCAACTTTAAGATTTGGGGACTTCAACTCCCAGAATTCTCCAGCCAGCTGGAGAATTCTGGGAGTTGAAGCCCACAAGTCTTAAAGTTGCCAAGTTTGGAGACCTCTAAACTACATAATAAAATACTGTAAATCTCTGTTACCAAAGTATTTCACAATGGTGATCACAAGATTAGCGAAGTCCCAAAGGTGCTTTTTTCAAAAGGCAACTGGACATTTTGCTTCTCATCCCACAAGCTTCTTCCCAACGGAATAAACTTCTTGGATGAGAAGCAAAATGTCTTCAAGGAAAAACAAAGTCCAGTTGCTTTTTGAAAAAAAAAGCACCTTTGGGACAAGCAAGACATGGATGACTGAGAATCTCCACTGAGAAGATTATAGAAGTTTACCTAACCTATCACAAGCAGATGATTTAAATAAGACTGGGAAAATATATGTGTTTATTAGCAGCAAGGGATTGACTTGTTCAAGGACTTGTTTGTTTGTTTTCTTGACATTTGTGGTCTCCTCAGGAGTCTTCTCCAACATCAAAGTTCAAAAGCATCACCAGTGCTTCTTTCAAAGTCCAACTTTCAGTTCTGTGGAAAATCCCAAGATATACCGTGACTTACACAATCACTATATTCATTATCAATTGTAAGGCTGGTACTATACCAATTGTCCTTGGCAATAGCAATAGCGCTTAGATTTATATACCGCTTAACAATGCTTTACAGCCATCTCTAAGCGTCTTACAGTCAGCCTATTTCCCCCAACAATCTGGCTCCTCATTTTACTGACCTCAGAAGGATGGAAGGCTGAGTCAACCTTGAGCCTGGTGAGATTCGATCTGCCAAATTGCAGGCAGCAGGAGTAGCCTGCAGTACTGCAAGCCTGCAGTACTGCACTCCAACCACTGCACCACCGAGGCTCATTAGTTTTCTCTACTTTATATTTAATCTTATTCTTTTCCACTGGGCTCCTTTACTGCAAATCATTTGCACTTTCAGTTATCAGAGTAGCATTGTCAGCATTAAAAGACCCTTGGTGGTGCAGGCTGTTAAATGCCTAGCACTTAAGTTGCAGCTGCCTGCAATTAGTGTAGGCTCGAATCCCACCAGGCTCAAGGTTGACTCAGCCTTCCATCCTCTCGGGGTAGGTAAATTGAAGACCCAAGATTGTTGGGGGCAATAAGCTGACTTTGTAAAAATGCTGCTTAGTAATAAGCAGGCATATAGAATGGAATGAAGGCTATTGCTGGGCACATTGGGTTGCGCTCCCAAAATTGTAAGCTGCCCTGAGTCTCCGGAGAAGGGCGGCATATAAATATGAATAAATAAATTAAATAAATAAATAACGCCATTTATTGTTATTTCTTCTTCCAGTGTTAAAACCATCTTTATTTTCTTCCAATCCAGCCTACCTTAATACAGGTAGCCCTTGACACACAACTGTTAATTTGGTGACCATTCAAAGTTATGACGACACTGGAGGAAAAATGCCCTTTGAGTGTTTTACCCGTTGCAGTATCCTCACAGTCACAGGATCAAAATTCAGACATTTGTGAACTGACTCCTATTTATGACGGTTGCAATGTCCCAGGATCCTGTGGTTACCTTTTGAGTCTTTCTGACAAGCAAAATCAATGGGAAAGCCAGGTTCACTTAGCAATGTATTACTAGCTTAACAACTACAGTGATTCACTTGACAACTGTGGAGAGAAAGGTCATAAAATGGGACAAAACTCACATAACAAATGTCTCACTTAGCAACATAAATTCTAGGCTCAATTGTTGTTGTAAGTCAAGGATTGTCTGCATATATCCAGCACAAAGGTCAAGTAAAAAATGGGTAATGTACGCAGCCTTGGCTAATTTTTTTTTTTTTTTGCCAGCCTTAAATCTGAGGGGTCCTTGGTGCTCTCTGAGCTTATGTCATGCCCCTGTTAGAATCTGACTCCAAGGGAGAGGAGGAACAGCCAACAGGGAGTGGGAGTGTGGCTCTGGAGGTTGTGGAGGAAACTGGGGAAGGGCACAGACCGGCTGGGCATTCAGAGGAAGACCCAGGCCCATCCCCTCTTCATTCTAGAGCATGCAGGGAGGAGCAGATAAGGGAGAAACATGAATGGCATGGTCTACCGGGGAGGAAAGGGCCTTGATCCCCTTCATGGGCTGCAGCTGTGAGGACTGTTTAAAAGGGCAAACTGCGCATGGGCCAGCACTGGAAGCAAAGCATGAAAATATTTCTAGTGTGTCCGTTCTTATCTGAGTTCTGGCATCCTTCCCAGTGTGTCCATTTTGATGTCTGTGGACATCTTCAAGCCCTTATCCTGCTTTGTCTCATTAATTCTTCAGTGTGGTTTGCGTTGTTGTTGTTGTTTTCTATTTATAATTTATATGTATTTTGAGTTTGAATGGAAGTTCTTTCTTTTCGCAACTGTTTGTGGGGGAGTTTTTCTCCAGTCAATGATAATTGAACCTTTAAAGCCAAGTTGAAGGAATTAAAGGGACTTCACCTGTTTTTGTGACTTTGTTGCTTTTGTATCCCACCCTGGGTCATCACAGCTTACTTGTTTTCTTGCAGATGTTTCATTACCCAAGCTAGGTAACATCATCAGTGTTATTCAGTGGTATGTTTCAAAATTGTCTACCACCGTTTGTGTGGGTGTGGCTTGGTGGGCATGCTTTGCATGCACGCACACTCTTTGCAAGCACATGCAGGCACAGAGGCATTACAACTCATCTCCTGCAAGCCTGCACTCTCCCAGTCGCTTCAGCAGCTGCCATGCGGCATTCTGCTGTGCTGCGCAAAGCAGCTGCACTTCAAAAACAGGGAATAAAGGTGAATATGGGAGCCCGGGCAGGCAGGTAGGCCCAACAGCAGAGCGGCTAAGAGAACCAGTTCAGTCTCCATTGCTGATCGGTGCTACGGGCTCCACAGAACCGGTCCAAAATGGTAAAATACCACCACTGGTGCTATTAGTTTATAATTGGATGGCTTGCTTGTCAGTGTTGGTGGTCTTAGAGATTCTTTGATTGGGCTGTTTGCTGTTGGCTTCTTTGGCAGTTTCTAGATTGGATATTGCTTACTTGATTTTCGGTCTGAAATTAACCTTCAGTTAACTATGTTAACTATGCTGATCTGGGTGCTGATTGCTGGTGCTGAAGAGGTTCTGGAGTCTTTTTGTTCCCTTTTGGGCCGGTTGATTGTCTCATCCGCACATTGATGTAGTGTATCTTGGAGGTGGTGACCCTTTGAGTACTTTATGCAACAAAAATTTGTTTTAATCAGTGTACATTCGAAGTGACAATAAAGTTATCCTAAGTCCATAAATGTTGTTAATGTCTATGTGTCTGTTGATGGCTGATTTGTCAGAACGACAGGCTTCCACAAATTCCCAGGTATTTTTGGACTTGGCTTGGTCTAGGATGGCCACATTTTCCCTGCTGAAACTATGATTAAATCTGTCTCTATGTTGTGAAATTAAGAAATTTTCATCATGTCTTCTGACTGCTACATGGCGTTTGGGGATGCGTTCTGCCAGTCTTTTGCCTGTTTGTCCCACGTTGTGTTCTTGCAGTCCTAGCATCATATGTTGTAGATGACTCCTGTTTTTCCTTCTTCTTCTTCTGAGGTTGTTGGGTCTTTTAGTTTGCTTAGGATGTTTTAAAGGGCTTAAGTTAGCTAGCGTGCTATGCTGATCCCATGTGGTTGCAGTAGTCTATTGGTGGTTTCTGAGATATTCTTGATGTATGGGAGTATAATAATGTTTTTTTAGGGTTTGTATTGGTTCTGCTGTATTGGGTTGAGCAGTCAGGGACTTTTTTTTATAAAGTTGCAGGAGTATCTGTTTTGTCGGACTACATTGCATAAATGCGCTATTTCCTATTGTGGCCCACCATTTGTCAGTGGAGCTGGCTGCAGACTCAGATGATGATGATGGAGTTGGGGAAGAACTTGGGCCAGTTCTGGAGCCTGGGGAAGGCTCTGATGGATGCTCAGCATCAGACGCAGAGATAGAGCCAGGGCTGTGCAGCATTTCCCAGCCAGAGAGGCAGCTGCCTGTGGAGTCAAAGATGAGTGAGGAGGAGGAAGAACTGGGACCTGTTCCAGATGCGCGTATGTGCAGAGCAGACAGGAGAGGTGAACAATGGAGGATAATGAGCCGGCTTGAAAAGCAAAACAAACGTGGACGCTGACTGGCCCCTCCCTGGCTGGGGAATAAATAGGAGGAAAGGGGAGTGGGTTGCTTGTCGCAGGCAACTATTCGCATTTCTGGAAAGTTTGCTCCTTGTGTTCGTTTTGTGGGACAAAGACTGCCTTGCCAGAACTGCGGTGTGACTATTTCTCTGCTTGAACTGACTTAATTTGCAGCCCCCAGGCTGGGAGCTCACAGCCTTGCATTTATCATAATGAGCTGATAAGGACTATTGTTTCAGTTAACTTCTTCCAGGACTCTTGCCTGGACTTACTTTGCTACCAAGGAAAATCACAAGATTTGGTTTTCAAAATTTTGGGGCATTATTTTTAAATATGTTAAGGGTTTCCATGGTTGGATGGAGCACTTCTATTTTGCAAAGAGAGAAGAAAAAAAAACCACCAGAATATTTTGATAGCTTATCACTGAATGCCAGCAGTAGAATCTCATAAGGTGGGACAATATTATTTGAGGTCTATATCAGTGGAGCATTTCAATATTTTTACTACCAGTTCCGTGGCATGGCTTGGTGGGCGCTTTGCACGTGCACACACACTTTGCATGTGTGCACACACCAAACACACACTTTGCGCAGGTGCAGAGACTTTCTGACTCACCTCCTGCAAGCCTGCACTCTCCCTGTCGCTTCAGCAGCTGCCACAGGGCAATCTGCTTGCCATGCAAAGCAGCTTCATTTCAAAAGTAGGACATAAAAGTTAGTATGGCAGCCCGGGTGGGTGGGTGGGCCCAACAGTAGAGCATCAGAGAGAACCAGTTCAGTCTCCGCTGCTCATCGGCGCTATCGGCTCAGCAGAACCAGGCTGAACTGGTAGAATACCACCACTGGTCCATATGGAATCCAGAGGATACAGAGTATCCATTCTTGAATTAGAAGTTTAAAGGAATGGAGAAAAAACCAAAAAAACCTTACCGTTACCAAAGTAACGAAGCTGAGAAAAAGGCTTATGCCTATTTTCAGGATCCACATGGTCTTGTAAGTCATGTCTATCTTCCGCAAAATTTCATAATTATAATAATATAACTGAAAGCAGACAAGAGAGCAATTGAACAGTTTTAGGCAGGGTGGGCTTCAAAAATTTTAGCAAAGGGTTCTCTGCCTGGTTGCTGGGTGGGCATGGGCCATGGTGGGCCATGGCCTAGTTGGCCTCCTGCACCATGACAGGGGGATGTTTGCCCTCCCTGGGCTCCAGAGATTTTCCTTGAGCCGCTGGGAGGGGGAAAATGGCCTCCTCAGGTTCCAGAGTCTCTCTGGAAGGCAGAAATGAGTCCATTTCCAGCCTTTCCGAACTTCTGGGCGGCCTGTTTTTCACCCTCCTGAGTCTCCATGCGTGCCCTCCACTTACCTGCATCCAAAATGGGTCATGTGGGGACTCCTGGGAGGGGAGGGGCAGGGTAGGAGGGGCCAGCCAGGAGTGGGATTTGGGGGTTCTCTGCACTGCACAGAGTCTTAGCTAGGGGCTCTCCTGAACCCCTGCGAACCCCCGGCAGCCCACCCCTGACTACACATCTGGAAGGTATCAGGCAAAAGACAGGTGTTTTAGATTCATTCCCCCAAATTTGCAGATTGAATCACGACATCTTCCCAGAACAATTGTTCAAAAGTGAAAGAGCTTTCTCGTCCCCTCCAAAATAATAATAATAATAATAATAATAAGAAGAAGAAGAAGAAGAAGAAGAAGAAGAAGAAGAAGAACAACAACAACAATAACAGCAACAACAACAACAACAGATTAAAAAAAGATGGCAAGAAGAATGCTTAATGCCCAAAAATGGAATGATAATTGGATTCCCACAGTGGACGAATGGCTGCAAAAATGGATGGAGTTGGCAAAGATGGCTAAATTGGCTGCTCTGATTAAAGACAAAAACACAATTAATTCTGTTTTACTTGGAAGCCACTTTTGGACTTTGGACTTGAGGTGGAAAAAAAAGAAACTCTGATTTCGGGTTTTGCTGATTAGATAAGTTTGTTGTTAGAAAAATGGCTAGTATATACTATTATATAAAAGTAAAAAGTTGAAATTTTATGTTACTACCTTATTCTACTGCACCAAAGGGAATGAGAAGTCAATGCTTTTCTTTTTCCTTTCTTTTTTCTCTTCCCCTTTTCTTCTCTTATTTTCCCATTATTTTCATTGTCCAGTATTATTGTATTTTATATTTTTTTACAAATTAATAAGCATATTTGAACCTGAACAACAAATTTAAAAAAGAGACAACCCTAAACTAAGGGGAAAAAAAAGAAAAGTAACCTTATATATTATATTTATTAAATAATCACTGGTTTACTAATCAATCCACTGCTATAATATAATCAATATAAAATTACAGTTGTAAAACTGTAACACCTCTGCCACACATTGCTGCACTCTTTGGTTAGTAGAAATGATTGCTTTTTCCAGAACGGATAGATCTGATTACCATTTCTTAGCATCTGGAATAAGATCACATTTCTAATATCTCACTATGATCCTTTTACCCACTCTCCACGCTCAGTGCAATCATAATTCCTGATTACAATCAGATGCCAATGCTTAGGTAGATACTTCAACATCATATTAACATCTTTAACATGGAAGGTTTTCCCCTTAATTCACAAAACCATCAAATGATCCCATAATTGTATCATGTAACAGAATAACAGAGTTGGAAGTGTCCCCTGCTCAAGGAGGAAATGCTATACCATTTCAGATAAGGGGTTGTCCAATCTCTTCTTAAAAACCTCCAGTATTGGAACACCCACAACTTCTGGAGGCAAGGTGTTCCACTAATTAATAATTCTCACTCTCAGGAAATTTCTTCTTATTTCTAAGTTGGTTCTCTCCTTGATTAGTTTCCATCCATTGCTTCTTGTTTTGCCTACAGGTCCTTTAGAAAATAGGTTGACCCTCTGTTCTTTGTGGCAGCCCCTTAGATATTGGAAGACTGCTATTGTGTTACCCGTAGTCTTTTGTTAAACTAGCCATTCCCAATTCCTGCAACCATTCTTTATATATGTTTTATCCTCCAATCTCCTAATCATCTTTCTTGCTCTTCTCTGCACTTTTTCTAGAGTCTCAATATCTTTTTTTATGTTGCGGTGACCAAAACTGGATGCAGTATTCCAAGTATTTCAAGCTCAAGTCCATCCAGTCATCCCAATTCTACTCCAAATTAAGGGACTCTACGTCATAAAGGAACTAGAGATCAAATAGCCAACATATGCTGGATCATGGAGAAAGCTAGGGAGTTCCAGAAAGACATCTTCTACTGCTTCTATGCTAAAGCCTTTGATTGTGTGGATCGCAAAAAATTGTGGCAAGTTATTAAAGAGATGGAATTACCAGACCATATTATTTGTCTTTGGAGAAACCTATATGCAGGTCAAGAATTTAAGAATTTAACCTATATGCAGGTCAATATTTAAGGGAGCGTCTCCTGTCGATATCGAGTGCCACCCGCCCTGTGCGGGCACACAGGCAAGGACTCCTCGGGGTCCCGTCGGCAAGTCAGTGTCGGCTGGCGGTCCCCCGGCGACAAGCCTATTCTGTAGCGGTCCCCGACTTATGGAACGAACTGCCTCTGGACCTCCGTCTGGCCCCTGACCTCCGCACCTTCCGCCGCGATTTAAAGACCTGGTTGTTTGACCAAATCGGGCTGTGACTACCTCACCAGGGGTATGGGATAATTTTAAGTATTTTAATTTGGTTTTATTGGGCTTTATAATTGTTTAATCCTTTTTAAATATTTATTGTATTGTACGTTTTAATTGTGAGCCGCCCCGAGTCTTCGGAGATGGGGCGGCATATAAGTCCAATAAAATAAAAATAAATAAAATAAATAAGAACAACAGTGAGAACTGGACATGGAACCACTGATTGGTTCAAAATTGAGAAAGGAGCTCTGCAATGCTGTATACTGTCACCCTGCCTATTTAACTTATATGCAGAGCACATCATGAGAAAGGCAGGGCTAGATGAATCAGAAGTTGGAATTAAGATTGCCGGGAGAAATATCAACAACCTCATATATGAAGAGGATACCACTCTAATGGCAGAAAGTGAAGAGGAACTAAAGAGCCTCTTCATGTGGGTGAAGGAGCAGAGTGCAAAAGTTGGCTTGAAACTCAACATTAAGAAAACTAAGATCATGACATCCATCCCTCTCAATTCCCAGCAAATAGATGGGGAAGAAATGGAGGTAGGGACAGATTTCATTTTCCTGAGCTCCAAGATCGCTGCAGATGGAGACTACAGTCAAGGAATTGAAAGACGCTTGCTCCTGGGGAGGAAAGCTATGGCAAATCTAGACAGCATACTAACAAGCTGAGACACCACCCTGCCAACAAATGTGCATATAGTCAAGACTATGGTTTGACCAGTTGCAATGTATGGCTGTGAAAGTTGGAAGGCTGAGTGCCAAAGAATTGAGGCCTTTGAACTAGGGTGCTGGAGAAGACTCCTGCGAGTCCCTTGGACTGCAAGGCGATCCAACCGGTCAGTCCTAGAGGAGATCAACCCTGATTGCTCTTTAGAAGGCCAGATCCTGAAGATGACACTCAAAGACTCTGGCCACCTCATGAGAAGGAAGGCCTCGCTGGAGAAGAGCCTAATGCTGGGAGCAATTGAGGGCAAAAGAAGAAGAAGGGGACGGCAGAGAATGAGGTGGCTGGATGGAGTCACTGAAGCAGTCGGCATGAGTTTAAATGGACTCTGGGGGATGATAGAGGACAGAAAGGCCTGGAGGAACATTGTCCATGGGGTCATGATGGGTCAGACACGACTTTGCGACTAACAACATCAAGGGCCATAAAAAGAAAAAAAATATTCCTGGTTCTGAAAAATTCTTTTCTCATGATAATTAAAGTCAGAGTGTAATTTTAATTTAATTTAATAATTGGACTTGTATGCCGCCCTCTCCAAAGGACTGGGTGGCTCACAACTAAAAACAACAACAATAAATACATTAAAAACAAATTAAACAGTACAAGCCCACGTAAAATCAATTTAAAACCCCCTCCCCGAGATGTCAGTCCAGCCCAGCCTGTTCAAACAGCCAAGTTTTCAGATCGTGGCGGAAAGAGCGGAGATCCGGAGCCAAACGGAGCCCCATGGGGAGTTGGTTCCACAAGGTGGGAGCCGCTACAGAGTAGGCCCTTCCCCAGGGCACCGCCAGCTGACGCTGTCTTGCGGATGGTACCCCAAGATGTCCCAATCTGTGCGCTCGCACAGGGCGATCGACATGTAGAGTATAGAAATACTAGTGCTTGACTTACAGCCATTCATTCAGCAACAATTTGGCGTTATGATGGCATTGACTGGTGGTTATGACCAATCTTGGGAACTCCATTCCCAACTGGTGTCTTTTGCACACCCTTGCTTTATGACCACATCACTTAGTGATGGAAATTCTGGTCTCCACTGTCATAGTTAAGGACTACCCTGTACTGCATCTGGAAAGTACCTAGAAGCCTATATCTATATCTATATATAAAAGCAAAATACCACTCACGCATCATCACAAAATCTCCAGAACCATAAAGCCTACAAACTTGAAATTTGGCACGTATGTTCCTCTTGGCTTCTAGGTTCTCACTAAGAAAGGATTTTTTGAAGTGACCATCAAAGCATTAGTATTTTGTATATAATTATTAACACGCTCTGATGCTAAGGAGTTCTACTCCCCCTCCCCACTTGAAAAGAAATCTGTTCCAAATGCAAAATACAAACAGAGGAATTTCAGTTTTAGTTTCACAGCAGCAAGCAGCTTTAGTACAGAACAGTTGAGCTAAGCCACGCCCATGATCCTTGCTGTCTCCTTCTTGTTCACACAGCAAATACTGCTACAGTTTCCAAACAGCCCTCAACTCTCTCACACACTGGCAGGATGCTAGCCAGATGAATACCGATGGATGCTGGTAGGCAGAGGCACATTTTTCCCCCTTATTTTCCTCCCCTAAAACTAAGCTTGACCACATAGTTTCATAGCGAAGCACAGGTATTGAGCAAGTTTAGATATATGTGTCTGACTTACTTCATGAAAGCCAAGAAACTGCGTCCCGATCATTATGACAATCATACTGAAGAGACTCGACGAGAGACTTGAGATTTTGCCCAAATGAATTATATCTGTTTTCTTCTCTTCCTTCTCTGAGATGTCCTCTTGCCGAAGTTCTTCAATTTCTTCTTCCACGTCTCCAGACACCTTAAATTTCTGCAAAACTGAGTGGTGGGGGGAGGGGAAGAGAAGAGAACAATCAACCAATGGAACAGAAGTTGCCCTCAGAAGTTGTGGGAGCGCCATCACTTGAGACTTTCAAGAAGAGATTGGACTGCCATTTGTCAGAAATCATGTAGGTAGGGTCTCGTGCTTGGGGGGTTGGACTAGATAACCTACAAGGTCCCTTCCAACTCTGATTATCTGTATCTGATTATCTGTTATCTGTAAAACAAACTCTGAAATGGAAGTGGAGGAATGACTTTCAGGTCCCACCGCCTTCTTGCTCATCATGACCAGGCTTGAAGAAGACAGGTTCCTAGACATCACCAGGAGAAGGAACCGATGTGTTTTAATTAGAAAGGAGAACCTGAGATGACCAACTTTATTACCTATCTTAAAATAGATTATCTTGCAATGGAATTGGCCCAAAGAGCATTAGGTGCATTGCATATTTTTATTATTATTATTATTATTATTATTATTATTATTATTATTATTATTATTATTATTTTCTTCTCGTTTCATTACATTTAATTATTGTATTTATTTTATATTTTATTTTACATTTCATTTCAATTATTTTATTTATTTTATATATTTTTTATTTTAATTATTTTATTTATATCTTACCATCTTTACTCCTTGAGGTAGCAAACATATCCAGATAACAGATAACACATAATCAGAGTTGGAAGGGACCCTTTAGGTCATCTAGTCCAACCCCCCGCCCAAGCGGGAGACCCTATACCAATTCTGACAAATGGCCGTTCAATCTCTTCTTCTGACACAACTTCCTTCTAATTTCTCCAGAACAACAATCCTGTGTGGTGAGTTGGGCTGAGACAGAGTGACTGTTTTGTTTCTTCAATCACATTGCAGTTTTATTTAGTTAGTTAGCTAGTTGTGTATTGTGTGCCTTTTTTTAATTGCCCATCTTGCAATCAGCTCTGAATAATCAACAAATCTAAACCCATACATTAAAAAAAACATTTAAAAGGAGAAAAGGTCAAGTAAAGGGGAGACCCTATACCAATCTGACAAATGGGTTCAATCTTTCTTCCAAACAAGTTCTTCAATCTTCCACAACAACTTGTGGTGAGTTGGGCTGAGACAGAGTGACTGTTTTGTTTCTTCAATCACATTGCAGTTTTATTTAGTTAGTTAGCTAGTTGTGTATTGTGTGCCTTTTTTTAATTGCCCATCTTGCAATCAGCTCTGAATAATCAACAAATCTAAACCCATACATTAAAAAAAACATTTGAAAAAGGAGAAAAAGAGTCAAAAGTCCATAACCAAGAAAGTACAGGTGGGATTTTCTTAACATCTTTGACTTAAGACCTGAAAGAAAGTGCCAAGTTTTTAAATCTTCCAAAGCAAGGGTCTTCAAACTTGACAAGTTTAAGACTTGTGGACTTCAACTCCCATAATTCCTGAGTTAACATGACTGGAGGAGGAATTCTGGGAGAGTTAAAGTCCACAAGTCTTAAAGCTGCCAAGTTTGAAGACCCCTGTTCTACAGGGTGAACCAGGAGGGGACCATCAAAACTGGCAGAGAACACCTAGACAGGGGTGGGATTCTACTGGTTAGGCCCAGTTCAGGTGAACCGGTAGCTCCAAGATTCATCTGTGATTGCCGCATGTCAGCTGTTTAACACACAGCTGTTAAGATTGCAGGATTGCAGGAGAAGGTCAGTAGCAAATCCTCTGCACATGCGTGCTCACCAAACTGGTTGTTACACCAGTTGAATCACACCCCTGCTTCTAGACCCCATAAACTGGTGTTGTTTCATAGAAGGGATCTGGAGCATATCACGCTGTGAGATCTGGTGGGGTGGGGATAAACCAAAGGGGGCAGGGGATCCCTCAAGTATCCTGTGCCATGTATGACTTCATAAGTGATAATCAGCACTATTAATTTCACCCAGAAACCTACTGAGTGCAGCTCCCGAACCAATGGGGTTTCATGGGCATACCATGATGTTCCCAGAACTTCCTGTTCTAAGCAGATATACTAGAATTCCCTTTTCTGTCCTTCATTACCATTGAATTCCAGTTCCCCAAATTCCTTTGAGAAAAGCAATAGTCCTTAGATCAATTTAGATCCACATGCTTCACTGACACTCACATTTAACAAAATTTGGCATGGTTTACAACAGTAATAGTGCTGACCATGGTGAAAAAAGATGAGAAAGTCTAGTCAGGGCAAACATCTGGAATTAATTTTACTTGTCCTCTTCTTCCTCTTTGGTAATCCTTCTTACTATCAACATGCACTTTATCTAAATGTAAGACATCCAATTTCTATGTAAAAATATATGATTGTATGTTGTGTATCTGAAACATCAGTACTGACACTAATATTGATAATGTGATCAACAATATTGAAATAACAACAATCTGTTAATAGTTGCTGAGAAAGGGCTCTTCCAAATTGACCCACTGTGTGTGAAATTACACTTGAGCTCAGTGGTGGTATTCTACCGGTTCGGCCCGGTTCTGCCGAGCTTGTAGTGCTGATGAGCAGTGGAGACCAAACCAGTTCTCCCGGATGATCTGGTGTTGAGTCCACCTGCCTGCCCGGGTTTCCATACTCACCTTTATTCCCTTTTTTGAAGCGCAGCTTCTTTGCACAGCACAACAGATTGCTGTGCAGCAGCTGCTGAAGTGACAGGGAGAGTGCAGGATTGCAGGAGGTGAGTCAAACAGTCTCTGTGCCTGCGCAAAGTGCGCGTTTGACACGCACACATGCCGAAAGTGTGTGTACACGCGCAAAGTGTGTCCACCAAGCCACGCCCACCAAACCAGTGGTAAAAAAAATTGAAACATACCACTGCTTGAGCTCTTACTTCTGTTCAGTACACTTTAGAGTAAATTTACCATTCCTTGCTGTCTCTTCATCTTCCCTTTGGATCAGTAGGTATCTAGGACTTTCAGGCATTTTGGGTAGTAGGAAGATCAGAGTCAAAGGAATTATTGCAGCCAGAAGTACCAATAGATACCAGCCTGCACAAGAAGACACAACAATAACATCCTTAACATTGAATGACCTGGGATCTGCTTTAAATCAAGATGGATTTTTCAAGCATACGTCTACATACATGCATCTTTTTCAAACACAGGAAAGCATGTATTTTTTAATATGCTGCCTGGCACTTTGCTCATGGTTAAAATAGTGGGACACTGTAAATCAGGAGTGTCAAACACAAGGCCTGTGGGCTGGATTTGGCCCATGATTTGGTCGGATCCAGCCTGCGGGGACATCCTGGAAAATGTAAGGGGCTGGCCTTACAATTTTCCTAGCAAACAGGAAACATGCCAACAGTTTGGGGATTGGTGTCAAGCAGGCCATACCCACCCAGTCAGCCACGCCCATGAAGTTGGCCACACTTAGTAAATAGCATCAAGCTGGCCACGTCCACCCAGTCAGCTACACCTACCAAGTTGGCTACATCCAGTGAATGGCATCAAGGTGGCCATGCCCACCCACTTGGCCATATGCACCCAGTCGGCCATGTCCCCCTGCCCCCCTTCAAGGTCAACCACAACCCTGATGCAGCCCTCAATGACGTTGAGTTTAACACCCCTGCTCTAAATGGAATGGGAGAACTTGCCACAGTCAACTCACTGTGGCCAACTCACCATGGCCAATTCATGGTGACCAAGTTGTTGTGGGGAAAACCCACACAGCCAACTCACTATGGGACAACTCGCCGCACAGGACAATTTAACAATTCAATTTGATTATTGAAGATAAATAAAAAATATTTCAATTTTTGTCATTCACATTACACTGTCTCTTTTTTTTTCATCCTTTCTTTAATGATTCTATTCCACCATTTCTTTGATATTAGTGTAACGCTCATCCCGCAACGAATTGTTCCATGGCAAGTTGGCTGTGGTGAGTTGTCCCACAACAAGTTGGCCATTGGAAATTGGCTATGGCAAGTTTGCCATGGCAAGTTGGCTATGGTGAGTTGGCTGTGGCAAGCTGACCACAACAGATTGTCATTGACAGCATCCAAGCAAAGCAGTGTTTCAGAGTATCTGAGGTCAAAAATTGCAACCCTCGTCAGCAAGTCTTTCAGCCAATATCTCTGTCACTCAGAAAGTTGCATTGTAGTTGGGAAATAGGAAAACCTGTTGGAATTGGAGACATCTAAAAAGAAGTGTGAGGGTGTTGCAAAATGTAAAGAAAAAAAATTAAAAAGAATAACAGAGTTGGGAGTTTTTGAACTGCAGAAGTACTTTTAATGTCCATCTTCAACCATCTTTTATTTTATTTATTTATTTATTTTTATTCATATTTATATGCCGCCCTTCTCCGGAGACTCAGGGCAGCTTACAATGTTTGGAGCACAACCCAATGTGCTCAGCAATAGCCTTCATTCCATTGTATATGCCTGCTTATTACTAAGCGGCATTTTTACAAGGTCAGCTAATTGCCCCCAACAATCTTGGGTCCTCAATTTACCTACCCCGAGAGGATGGAAGGCTGAGTCAACCTTGAGCCTTGTGGGATTTGAGCCTGCACTAATTGCAGGCAGCTGGAACTAAGTGCTAGGCGTTTAACAGCCTGCAACACCAAGGCTCTACAGAGGGAACCAAGGTGCACTGATCTTCGACCAATGGCCACAATTGCACCCCAAATTTCTGTTGCTAAGCAAAACAATTGTTGAGTTTTGTCCCATTTTGCCCCAATAACTGCAGTTGTTAAGTTAGTAACAGGATTGTTAAGTGAATGTGGCTTCCCTATTGACTTTGGTTGTCAGTAGGTGTTGTGGTTCACCGGCAGCAGGTGCAGACAGCTGAGGTCTTGGAGAGCGAGGACTCAGATGAGGGGCCTGCGTGTGATGCAGGGATGGGGCCAGGACTATCAGGGAGTGGAGTGCTGCCCTCAGAGCTTGTGGAGGCTGGCAGCAGTGATGCAGAGGGCCCCGAGGAGCCCGTGCCCAGTGCATGTGCGTGCAGGGCTGCTCGAAGGAAAGAGCAGCTGCAGCAGCATGGGTGACTCGGGAGTAAGGCTGCAAGGTGATGGCCCTTCCCTTAAGGGATAAAAGCCAGCCCTCAGAGGTGGGATTCTTTGCAGGAAGCAAATAAGTTCTCACACTTCAAGTCCTGTGGAAGTTCGGACTATCCTGGTTTGTGTTTGGAGACTTTTGGGTTTTGATTATTTCCTTGCAATTTAATCTAGTGTGCTTGGCAGGCTTGCACAACCTTGGCAAGGCTTGTTCTTATCTGGGACAATTAGTTTTTAATAGCATTTTACTGTGAATGAACAGAATTCACGGAAAACCATTCAAAAGGTCTTGCTTTTATTTCTGTGTGGTGTTTGTTTGCTTTGAATGAGGCTTGGGTCAGAATAGTAGGTTGGAAAAGGTGATAACATGACCCCAGGTTGCTGCAACCATCATAAATATGAATCAGTTGCCAAGCATCTGAAATTCGATGGTGTGACCATAGAGATGCTACAATGGTGGCAAGCGTGAAAAATGGTCATAAGTCACTATTCTCAGGGCCATTGTAACTTTGTACGGTCACTAAACAAAGTTGGAAATCAAGGACTACCTGTACAGGAAAGATACACCAATCCTTGGTATCTTTCTGCTTAAGATATGATTCCCTCCAAATTTTATGACGATCACTGTTGGAGAGAGACTGGCTGAGACTGGAGGAGGAGTCAAGCAGGGAATTAGTGTGGAATCCCTATGTAGGCACAAAAGGACCAAGTCCAACCTCCTTTGAATGCCATTGAAACTTACCTAGTGTGAGTCAAGTGCTAACCATCAGTCTGGCTTGAGCAATGAAATGACTAATGACTCTTCGTTTGCAGAACTCTTCCCATGGGACTTGCCTTGTGGACCACCTGGTGCAGAATGCGGCCGGGCGGGTTGTGATGGGGGTGTCCCAATACTCCCATATTACACCCCTCCTGCGTGACCTGCATTGGTTGCTGGTTGCCTTCTGGGTGAGATTCAAGGTGTTGATAACAACTTATAAAGTCCTACATGGCTTGGGTCCGGGGTACTTGCGGGAACATCTCCTGCCAGCATCAAGCTCTGATCGCCCTCTATGCTCACACAGATAGGGCCTCCTCAGGATACTGTTGGCCAGACATTGTCGGTTGGCAGTGCCCGGTTGGGGTAGTGCTTCCAGGGGTAGGGCCTTCTCTGTGGGAGCGCCCACCCTGTGGAATCAACTCCCCTTGGACCTTCATCTGGCCCCCGATCTCTGCTCCTTCCGCTGTGACCTTAAGACCTGGCTTTTTGAACAGGCCGGTCTGAACTAGCCAAGGGAAGGGGTGGGTTTGTTTTAGAGGGTTTTAAATTTAATTGAATTTTAAGGCTTGTATTTGGGTTTATGTCTTTTTATGTAAATTTATATGTATTGTTAGCTGCCCTGAGTCCTTAGGGAGAGAGGGCGGCATACAAGTCTAAATAATAAATAAATGATTGTTCATAGCTAATATTCACTAAATTATTTGAATCTCATTACAGTCAGAAAACAATGGCATCGATTCCTCTGAATTATTATATCTGTGGGGTCCTTGGTGTTCTCTGAGCTTGGTGGTTTTCTTCATGATGTTTCATTACCGAAATAGCTAGCATCATCCATGTTAAAGGGTGATGATGTTATCTGGTTGGGTAATAAAATGTCTGCAAGAAAACCACCAAGCTCAAAGAGCACCAAGAACTGCTCTGAATTACAAATATTCTGTTCGATTTGTATTATTTCTATGTTTCTTTCTTTGTTAGTTTTAATGTTTATGATTTATAAGGACATAAAATGGGCATTCTTAAAAATACATACCTTTCTGGTATCCTATGATTGAAGGAAAGCTCAGCATCTGAGCAACCGTGTTGCCCATTTTTACAAAGAAATTTGTCAGAAGGATAACACTTGCCCTTATGGTTCTGGGAGTGATCTCAAAGAGGTATAGGTATATAAGGCAGAAGTTTACACCTGGTTAGAATATAAGTTAAAAGTTAATTCAAATGTACGTGGGACACAATGTATAGAAGTAAATTAAGAGAGCATTAGAAACATGCAGATACGGTAATTGCTCTTCACTCCAAGCCATTCCACACGGAACTTTCCAAAATTTCATCCTGCCATATACAATGTATAGGGGAGACCATTGTCTGAATTTACAGTCTATAGCAGGGCTGTCAAACTCCTGGCCCACAGGCCATATGCATCATGTGCTGACCAGGCCCACACCCAGTTTAACAAAATGGGAAAAGTCCTGCTATTTCATGTGATGCCACCCTGATGACTTGAGTTTGATGCCCCTGGTCTATAGAGACATGGCATGCAGTGCTAAAGGTTGGTGCGGTCTCATGATCATAAGTTGTGACAGATGTACAAGGACATCCTCAATGTATGACCACAATGTCAGGATTCCAGCGATCACCCTAATTAAATCATGAGCCTTGAGCCAAACTTCAAAAAATTTCAAAGAATTCATTAGGAGCTACATACTGTCATGACCTGTATGAAGCCGATTCTGGTATGTGTAATTACAATCACCTGTGATCCTGCTTCCCCTCTCCTCCCTGGGTGTGCCATAAATTAGTTTCTCCAATTAAGCACATAAATGGGCTAGGTGTCATCCATCACGTTCTCCAATTAAAGTTTTTCGCAGGAAAAGCTCCAGTAGCTTAGCTACAATCTTTTTAAAGATAAGGTTGGAAGGCACTTCTAAGTTCATTTGCCAGTCTTCCCCCCACCACCACTGCCGCCTCTTTCTTATGGCAACTTGGAAACAAGTGTAAGAATGTTTTACAAGTTGACACACAATTGAGCCCAAAATGTCTGTGGTTAAATGAGATATTTGTTAAACCAGTTTTGTCCCATTTTACGACCTTTCTTGCCACAGTTGTTAAGAGAATGACTGCAATTGATAAGTTAGTAACCCGATTGCTCAGTGAATCTGCCCTCCCCATTGACTTTGCTTGTGAGAAGGTCGCAAAAGATGTTCCCATGTCCCTGGGACACAGCAAAGGTCATAAGTATGAACCAGGTTGCCCATCATCTGAATTTTGATCCCAGGACCACGGGGATGCTGCAAAAGTCGTAACTGGGAAAAAACGATCAGAAGTCACATTTTTCAGTGCCATGGTAACTTTGAACGGTCACCAAATGAACTGTTGCAAGTTGAGGACTACCTGTAAATTGGTTCATCCATGTGGCCAACCACATTTAACAACCTTATTTGTAGTGGTTATTAAACAATTGCTTCAGTTGCAAAGCAACCCCATGGGCTAGTTTTGCCGAAAACCAGAAGCTAAATGCCAGTTTTCAGCAAAACTGTAGTAAAAAAAATGATCAGGTGACTGTGGGATTCTACAGGTAAAGGTAAAGGTTTCCCTTAGTGAATCCTCAAGGTTCAAAGGGCACTGAAAAAAGTCACAGCATTCCCATAGTCATGGGATCAAAATTTGGGCCCTTGGCAACCGGTGTCTATTTACAGTGGTTGAAGTGCCATTACAACCTTCCCAGCTGGCTTCTCATAAGCACATACAATGGGGGAAGGTGAACTTGTATATTTCTAAGTTGCTTCTCTCCTTGATTAGTTTCCATCCATTTTTCCTGATCCTGTTTTCTGATGCTTTGGAAAATAGATTGACCCCCTCTTCTCTGTGGCAGCAGCCCCTAAAGTATTGAACCACTGTGTTGAATTTTTATGTTTTACCGACAAAGAAATAAAGAGAGACCAGTATAGATCTATTTCAAGCTGTTTAGCTCTCATCAGCTAGCCAGACCCTTCTGGGATTCAAACTTGGGCTACCTGCAATTAGGTAGATGTATTAACCTCTACGTCAGGGCTCCGACAATTCACCCTCATTTGAATCATGAATCTCTAGCCGCATCTCTCAGAGTTTTAAAGAAGTCATTTATTAGGAGTGGACATGTCGGTGTTACCTGGGTGCAGCCAACACTGAGGCACGTCATTCATCTCACCCTTGACCCTGGTCTTACCCCACTCCCTGGTTGTATATTCTCCAATGGGACACATCCATAGCCAAGAGTCATCAATCATGCTCTCC
Organism: Naja naja; assembly: GCA_009733165.1. NCBI lineage: Eukaryota > Metazoa > Chordata > Lepidosauria > Squamata > Elapidae > Naja > Naja naja. The sequence goes on along the minus strand of CM019150.1, from coordinate 213,597,094 downwards.
AGTAATAATCTTGTGCACCAGAAGCTTTGGCCACCTAGCAATTATCTAAGGTATGCATTACTTCCCCTACTCCTTTTCTGCTGACAACTCTAAAAGACCAGAAAAATATTTTTGAGTTGATACTCTAAGCATGGGCTCCACTTGTTTTGTCGGCTATATCAGGAGAGAGATTAAGTGTTTTTTTTCTGGTGAGACCAGTCTATCAGGGTAACCTGGTCTACCCAATTATGGGATGGAGCATACTGCTTCCGCATTTGCCTGTCAGCCCCAGACCGATCTCATTGGAAAAAAAACACTTAATTTCTCTCCCCTGGTGTAGCCGACAAAGCAAGGAGAGCCCATGGCTTAGAGATTATTTCTACTTAATACTCAAGTAGCCTGAGTTCAAGTCCCAGAAGAGTATGGCTAGCTGATGAGAGCTAAATAGCTTGAAATAGATCAATACAGAGGTGGGCTGCACATACTGTAACAACCGGTTCACCTAGTGCAGAACCAAAAAACGTGAGCGCGCACATGCCTGCTTCGTGAGGCTGCAAAAACATGGGGATTCCTGCACATGGCAACCATGGTGGTAGAGCAGGAGAGGTGCAAACATCAGCTGGGCTGCAGGGACAGGGCGAGCGAGCCAGATATATTGGACGGGATAACACTGGGGTGGGTGAGCAGGCCCAGCCAGTGGTCAAAACTACTCAAACGGGCGAGCCGATTTGAACTGGATCTGTACTAGTCTCCCTTTATTTCTTTGTCGATAAATACAAAAATAGTTTGCCATGAAAGCGACGGCCTGCGATGGCTCTTGGATTGGGGTGGAAAGGTGAAAATGGAAGCAGTATGCTCTGTCCCGTATTTGGGTAGACCAGGTTGCCCTGATAGGCCAGTTTCACTGGAAAAAAACACTTATTGAACAACTGCTCCCATGTCACCCCCTAGTCCAGGGTGACATGGGAGACCAGGGGTGTCAAACTTGCATCGTCATGGTGGCATCACGTGACATATTAGGACTTTTTCCCCCTTTCGCTAAACCAGGCAGCAGCAGGGCCAATATGTGATGCATCTGGCCCATGGACCATGAGTTTGAGAGCCCTGCCCTAGTCCTTCGTTTCTCCAGACTAGCCTGCAACGAAATCCTGCAACCATTCTTCATATGGTTTAGTCTCCAGGCCTTTAATCATCTTATGTATTTTTTATTTATTTATTTATTTGATTTGTCAATCGCTTACAAGATAATAGGTATAAGTATAAACATGAGTAAGAATACAGGAAATAGGAACAAATAAATGGGGACCATAGGACAGGGACAGTAGGCACGATGGTGCGCTTATGCACGCCTCTTACAGACCTCTTAGGAATGGGGTGAGGTGGATAGTGGGTAGCTTAAGGTTAAAGGAGTGTGGGGTTAGAGGATGTAACAACAGAGTCAGGTAGTGCATTCCAGGCATTGACCACTCTGTTGCTGAAGTTGTACTTTCTGCAATCAAGTTTGGAGTGGTTAACATTGAGTTTGTATCTGTTGTGTGCTCTTGTATTGTTGGGGCTGAAGCTGAAGTAGTCATTGACTGGTAGGACATTGTAGCAGATAATTTTGTGTACTACGCTTAAGTCCAACTGTAGGCTGGACTTGATTGCTCTCTACCATATGTATGCTCTCTACCATATGTATGCCTTGGATTATTACTCAGAATCTCTGATCGAATTACCTGAAAGGCATCCATTCCTAAAGCATTTCAGGCCTGACTGCTTTTCTTTAAAGAATATAGAAAGCCAAATAATCATGACTCTACTTACCTACACATATTCCAGTAAGCAAATGTGCACAAATGGTGAATTCATAGACATATACCAATGTGTTACAAGCCAAAAAGATGACAGAGATTATGGACAAAAAATTAGTTACCACCAAAGACCCTTTCCTAAAAAAAAAAAAATGAAAAAAATGTGGAACAAGGTGAAAAATAAAATTAATGTAAATCAAAAGAACTACAGCGAGCTTACCCAGGATCTGCATGTTTTGAAAATATTTCTTTTCCCTCCCCCGGCCTACCCTTTTGTGACTTTGTTTGCTAATGATCAAAATTTGGACATCAACCATTCTGAAATTCTCTTATGGGCATTATTTCTAAAGAATAGATCAGCAATAGTTGATTTCTTTTATCCGAGAAGCTGTATTCCTACAATGGAACACTAGATTGATCAAAGGACATGATTCTCTAATGTAAGGTTGTTAGCTTTAACCAGTTCTCACCGGCTCTAACCATTATCCCTCACAAGGGATAATATGGTTTATTTATTTATTTAGAAAAGTTATATGTCCGCCTACTTGCTCACAGAAGCTCTAGGTGGCTTACAAGCAATCAAAACACAGTATAGAAAATTTAAAAAAATTAACACACATATACACTGGCAACAACACACAGTTAAATGAGCCATTTGATGGACTTCTTTCTGGGTTCCCCAGTCCCACTGGCTAAACCAAGTCTTCAGTGCCTTATAAAAAAGTGGGGGCCAGTCTAATTTTTGAAGGGATGATATTGCAAAGTGAGGAAGCCACCTGCTCTGACCCGGCTCCCAAACATGACAAACCCTCTGTAGTTAAATCAATGATTCCTTTATTAGGAGTGCCAGCAGCCCTGGCCAAAAGTCTTTCTCTTACACACACAGCAGGCTAACAAGTCTGTCTGGCAGGGAGATAAATAGTTGTCTGCCACACCTATTCATCCCCCGCTGCCTTTTATCCCCAGAGCTAGGGTGGGGCTTTGCTAGCAGCATTGCCTTGGGTCCCATAGGGCACATAGATTTCCACTGCTCTCCTCTCCTCTGCCTTCTGCACATCTGCATGTCAGGCACTGGACCCAGCTGTTCCTCCTCTTTCTTATTAGCCACCTCCCAGACCAGGGAGCTGTTGACTCTCCATCTGAGAGCTGACAGATGGCCCAGGCTCTGTCTCTTTCTCTGACAGCTGCATTCCCTCTTCCCCCTCGGAGCTCTCAGGTTGCCTTGATGTTGACCCTGACTGCCTCCTCCTCATCTAATTCAGCTGCTGGAGGGACCAGCGGCCTACAGGCCACAACAACACCACTGACAAGGCCCTTCTTCTGGGTGCCGCCATATGTACTTTCTTAGGAGACAAGACTCACAGCATCCTTTGCCTCCCCAATCCAGTGGATTAGGAGGATGTGACTAGCAAGAGAAGATATCCTCAGATAACTGAGTCCCAAGCCATGAAGGGCTTTAAAGGTGACAACCAGTACACCTTGATCTGCACCCAGAAGCAAATTGGCAACCAATGCAGCTCGCAGAAGAGAGATGACACATGTGCACACCTAAGTCTGCACAAAACTGTGTGGGCAGCTGCATTTTGAACCAACTGGAACTACTGGATGCTTTCCAAGGGCATCCCCACGTACAGTGCATTGCAATAGTCACAGTTAATGGGTCTTTCTTTCCTTTTTTTAATTTTAAAAATAAACTTTATTAAAGATTAAAAAAGAAAAATATATACAGTAGGGTCTTTTTAATAGACCTTCTTCCCCATAATGATATGTTCCTTTGTTCCAGCATTTTTTCCCCTTCAAATTATTCATTTGCTGGTTGCAATGAAGAGAAAAGTTTGAAAGCAAGGACATTGTTTCTCTTATTGGATTATACCACAAATTCTAGAATGGGTATCCCAGGATTGGGGAGTGATGTCAGCCTACCTGCCAAATCTGTCTGCCATATAACCAGACATAAGTGATCCTATTAAGGCTCCAAGTGGGAATAAGTCAATGGCAAGTTCCAAAAAGAATAACTGAGTAGATGGGTCAGGCAACTGGTTTGGTTCCGTCACATTAAAAAAGAAATACATGAGCTAAGGAAAGAAGGACAAAGGTTAGTTCTTAGAATTTTTCCTAACATTACTTGTCTCAGTAAGGTTAACACTGTCAGACTCTTCCTGGACAAACTAGGACTATAAACTAGATGAGAAAGTTGAAAAATCCCAGAAGAATGCAAAGGCAAAATGTTTAGTATAATTCTTAATCCTACATAGGAAGCATCAATGAACTCACCAGAACCTGACCTTAATATAAACAAGAAGCTCCTCAAATGAAGTCTTGAGAGCAATGAAACATCTGGATAACTGTTGACCCTAGAATTAATGCCCCAATGGAAAGAGGAGATGTACATATCCATAAAATGATTTTCAAAACCAAATCAAATTATGGGGTCTTTGATGCTCTCTGTGTTTGGTTGTTTTCTTATTTATTTATTTATTTAATTTTTTTTAAATTTTTTTTAATTTTATTGGACTTATATGCCGCCCTCCTCCCTGAGGACTCAGGGTGGCTCACCACATTAAAATACGAATACAAATAAGATGCAGATGTTTCATTAGCAAACTAGGTAATTTGTAGTTCCTTGATTAGGCTGTTGTTTACTGTTCGCTTTACTATTGGTCTGAGTTGGTAGTTCCTTGATTAGGGTATTGTGTACTTTTTGATTGTTGGTGTAGTGTTGTTTTTGATGTTAATCCCTGCTCATCTGGATGTTGATTGCTGGTGAGGAGGTGTTTTGGTCTTTTGGTTTTCTGTTTGGCTTTTTGATTGTCTCTTTTCAATGTGGGTAGATTTTGTTTATCTCTATGTGCCTGTTGATGGCTGAGTTCTCAGGAGCAAGGAACTACCACCTCAGACAAACAAGTAAACAGTAAACAGCTAATCCAGGAGAGAAATTAAGTCTTTTTTCCAGTGAGACTGGTCTATCAGGGCAACCTCCGTCTACCCTGGGATGGAGCATACTGTTTCTGCTTTCACCTGTCAGCCCCAATGCAGTATAGCCAACAAAATGAGGAGAACCCGTGGCTTAGAGATTAATACATCTTCCTAATATTTAAGTAGCCCGGGTTTGAATCCCAGAAGGCTATGGCTAGCTGACGAGAGCTAAATAGCTTAAAATAGAACTATACTAGTCTCCCTTTATTTCTTTGTCAGTAAATATGAATTCAACACAAAACTATTTGGGCGCAAATGTGACCGCCCGCGAAGGTTCCTGGATTGGGGCTGAAAGGGAAAGTGGAAGCAGTTTGCTCCGTCCCATGTTTGGGTAGATCAGGTTGCCCTGATAGAACGGTCTCACCAGACAGAAAAAAAACACATAATCTCAACAGCTTCCAGGCACCAAAAAGATCAGTCACAGCATTGCTCAATTCATCAAGGGCAGAGATGTACAACTGTGTATCATCAGAATACAATGATATTTCAGTCCATGCAGTGGTGGGCTTCAAAAATTTTAGCAAAGGGTTCTCTGCCTGGTTGTTGGGTGGGCGTGGCCATGGTGGGTGTTGCCTACTCAGCCTCCTGCACCATGGCCGGGTTGAGGGGGGGTTGCCCTCCCCGGGCTCTCTGGAAGCCAGAAACGAGCCCATTTCTGGCCTTCCCAAACTTCTGGGAGGCCCGTTTTTCACCCTCCCCGAGCCTCCGTGCGTGCCCTGCACTTACCTGCATCCAAAACACACTGTGTAGGGACTCCAGGGAGGGCAAGGAGGGGTGGGTGGGGCCAGCCAGGAATGGTATTTTGGGGTTCTCCGAACTGCACAAAATCTTAGCTAGGGGCTCTCCTGAACCACTGCGAACACCCAGCAGCCCATCCCTGACCCCATGGTGAAGGATGAACATCTGCAGCAGTTTCATGTAGATGTTTAACAGGAGCAGCATGACACCAACCCCCATGGAATCCCGTATCTCTGACAAAGAAATTTCTTGGAAAAGCAGAGTAATGGGCTCATTTGAGAGAAGAAGAGTTTGATCTCTAATGCAAGGGTGAGGTGTGTTGTTTAAACAACAGCATCTTCTTTAAGACAGTATCTGCTTTTCACAACACTTTTCTTACCGCTTCAGGTGAATAAAGAATCCAGCCATAGAATCCAAAATGCAAACACATTGAATAGCACATCAGCGCACTGCAAACAAAGTACCTTGATACGCCCTAAGGGAGGGAAATAGCAGCTCTTGTGAGATGAGTTAATGTAGCTACAGAGTTATAAGAGTGAATAACACAAGCAGAGAGATAGACAGGTGGACAGACAGCAGATAGACAATCTGAAAGAGGCATGACAGAGGAATGGTGGACAGGGCTATTGATTAGTTCTTAAGACTAATTTTGTTTTTGCTTTTTTTATAAGGTGCAGTTTAATTTAATTAAATCTTCCTTCCTTCCTTCCTTCCTTCCTTCCTTCCTTCCTTCCTTCCTTCCTTCCTTCTTCCTTCCTTCCTTCCTTCTTTCCTTCATTCCTCTTCACTCCCTCCCTTTTCCCTCCTTCCTTCACTTCCGTCCCTCCCTCCCTCCTCCCTTCCTCCCTCCATCTCTCTGTCCCTTCCTTCCTTCCTGCCTGCCTCCCTCCCTCCATCTCTCTCTCCCTTCCTACCTGCCTGCCTGCCTCCCTCCCTCCATCTGTCTCCCTCCCTCCCTCCATTTCTCTCCCTTCCTTCCTCCCTCCCCCTCCATCTCTCTCCCTTCCTTCCTTCCTCCTCCTCCCTCTCTCCTCCATCTCTCCTTCCTTCCTTCCTTCCTTCCTTCCTTCCTTCCTTCCTTCCTTCCTTCCTTCCTTCCTTCCTTCCTTCCTTCCTATCTACCTTCCTTCCTTCTCCCTTCCTGCCTGCCTGCCCTTCAGATTATCCTTCATTTCAGAGAAATCCAATATTCAGTCTTCCCTAACTTTTTAAAATCCTACACTTTGTAACAGGGTATCTTAGCGATGTTAAAGGTAGCCACTTTCAGGGATCACTCAGATGCAGCTGGGCCTTGTGTTTTAATCCACCCCCTTTCAAAGGGTGATGTTTATGTAATGCTGCCATCCCAGGAATTGCATATTTCAGGTTGTATGAAATGTTATGCAGCTGCTAATGTTAATATCTCGTGATATGTAATCTTGTCCTGTTCTAAATTCTGGTATAAGTAAACATCCAGCTAAAGATAAAGGTTCCCCTCGCACATATGTGCTTGTCGTTTCCAGCTCTAGGAGGCAGTGCTTATCTCCATTACTAAGCCGAAGAGCCACCACTGTCCAAAGATGTCTCCATGGTCATGTGGCTGGCATGACTAAATGCCGCAGGCACACAGAATTCTGTTACCTTCCCACTAAAGTGGTCCCTATTTTTTTACGTGCATTTTTATGTGCTTTCGAACTGCTAGGCTGGCAGAAGCTGGGACAAGTAATGGGAGCTTACTCCATTATGTGGCGCTAGGGATTCGAACCTCCAAACTGCCAACCTTTCTGATCGACAAGCTCAGCGTCTTAGCCACTGAGCCCCAAAAATATAAAGCTAGATGATTAATAACAATAAACCAGCAGATTAGACAAACCACCTTCCAAGCAGTCTTGAATTCACCCATGTCTTTCATAGGGAGCTATCAGAAATCTGGATTACCTGTTGGGAAATAAGAGAGACATTAGAAATATCCTTAAAGGGTTGTAGAAAGCTAGCGCCCACCCCTGAAATATTTTGAGAAATATTAAAAAGGCAGAATATTATATTTCCCTGGATAAGAAATGGAGAAACATGCCCTTAATAGCCCTCAGCAGATGTCAGTAGTTAAGAGATAAAGAGATAGATAGCTCTATTCATAGAGTCTTCAAAGAGCCCTCACTCAAGATCCAAACCAGGACAAAGCTGTTAGGCCATAATAGGAATTGCCCAACACCCTTTCAGAACACAACTTTCTTCATTGCATCAACTCAGCAGCAAACTTCAACCAAACTTAGTTCAGACAAAATCCTAGGATTTGTACTTGGCCTGATGGGAGTCTGCAACAATTCTTCATATGTTTTACTCTCCATGCCTCTAGCTTTCCATGTTGGCTCCTATGCTCTGCACTGTTATTTTTATTTTAGTATTAATTTTATTCATTATTTTATCTATATCTATCTATCTATCTATCTATCTATCTATCTATCTATCATCTATCTATCTATCTATCTATCTATCTATCATTTATCTATCTATCTATCATCATCTATCTATCTATCTATCTATCTATCTATCTATCTATAATTTATCTATCTATCTATCATCTATCATCTATATATCTTCTATCTATCTTCTATCTATCTATCTATCTATCTATCTTTCATTTATATCTATCTATCTATCTATCATCTATCATCTATCTCTATCTCTCTATCTCTCTATCTATCTATCATTTATCTATATCTATCTATCTATCTCTCTATCTCTCTATCATCTATCTATCTATCTTCTAATCTATCTATCTATCATTTATCTATATCTATCTATCTATCTATCTATCTATCTATCTATCTATCTATCTATCTATTATAACCTAAGCAGAATCTTGTAGTTTTATAAATATTGTAAATAAATAATCCAAAAGGTGCTTTTTTTTAGAGAGAAAGAGAGACAACTGGACTTTCTGGTTTTTCTTTGAAGACATATTGCTTTTCATCCAAGAAAAATCTTCAAAGAAAAAACAGATAGTCCAGTTACCTCTTGAAAAGAAAATTACCTTTGAGACAACCATAATCTGGATGCTGAGAATCTCCATAGACATGTAAATAAATAACACACACAAAGATCCAAAGCCACGGAATTCCTCTTAAGAGAACCCTCTAAATTGCTTTAAGCTTCCAGAGAAGCACACCGAAATGAATAGGCCAAACACCTAGACTTACCATCCCTTACTTGTGCTATTGAGCAGGTGACAAGTTCAGACAATCCCTAGGATTTTCTTTGAAACCAAAGGCCAGGAATTCTAACATTTGCCTAGGAGCCAATCAGACAAGAGCAAAATTCGGGTAGAACTGTTGACAGTTGGGAGTAGAAAGGAGCCTTAAATGGTTTGCCCAGGAAAGAGATTATGACAGCAGGATCTTCTTGAAATAATTTAGATGAGTTGCCAGAGATAATTGAATCACCAATAGGGGAATCGGCATAAAATTCCAATCTGTTATAAAGGATCAGAGTCAGATTTTAACATGCTATTTCTTTATTCTTTAAGTCCATCATTTGCAATAGAATTTGTGAGTCACCCAAAATTACCTTGTAGGGGAAATGGGAAACATTGAAATTTAATAATATGCGGGTCCTGGCTGGGATTTTGGGCTTCATTATTAGCCTTTTAATAAAGGTGATTTTAGCATTTATTTTGGCGTCCATGCATACCTTCTAAAGCAAGGGTATTAACACTTGGCAAGTTTAAGACTTGTGGACTTCAACTCCCAGAATTCCTGAGCTAACATGACTGGAGGAGGAATTCTGGGAGTTGAAGTCCACAGGTCTGAAACCCGAGAAGTTTGAAGAACCTTGTCCTAAAGTTTAGAATTGTTTTTAGCCAAAACAATTTCCTTTGCTGTTCAAAATCTAATCTATTAATAGAATAACAGAGTTGGAAGGGAACTTGGATGTCTTCCATGCCAACCCAATGGTACCATTTCAGACAAATAGTTGTCCAATCCCTTCTTTAAAACCTCTGATGTTGGAAGACCCACAATTTCTGGAGGCAAGTTGTTCCACTGATTAATTGTTCTAAACCGTCAGGAAATTTCTCCTCAGTTCTAGGTTGCTTCTCTCCTTGATTAGTTTCCTTCCATTGTTTCTTGTCCTGCCATCGGGTGCTTTGGAGAATAGCTTGACTCCCTCTTCTTTGTGGCAGCCCCTTAGATATTGGAAGATGGCTATTATGTCTTCCCTGGTCCTTCTTTTCATTGAACTATACATTCCCAATTGCTGCAACTGTTCTTTGTATTCAGAAATTAAACATTAGGGCTTCATTCCTACATCCCTGAATATACAAGTGTTACAAGCTCAGGTAGAGCAACTGTCCAGGTAAGATATTCTGGACAGATCCCAAAAGTGATTTTTTTCTCTCTCAAAAGGCAACTGGATTTTCTGGGTATTTTCTTTGAGAACATTTCACTTTTCATCCAAGAAGCTTATTTAGTTCTTCAGAAGCTTCTTAGATGAGAAATGAAACATTTTAAAAAAAACATCAAGAAAACACACCTTTTTTGGGGGTGGGGAACCACCTTTGGGACTGTTGGAAGTTAACTCCCACCCCTCTCCTAGAAAAATGAAATATTTTAGGATATACTAAAAAGGCAGAATATTTCCCCTCAAAGAGAAGTAGAAATTCAGAGAGGCAGAAACTCAGGCCCTCTTCCACCTTTGTCAATGGGCCATTAAGGCCTGGGGCACTCTATTCTAGATAACAAAGATCTATCTCCTTCAGGCAGAGACATAAAAGGAATTGCCCAAAGCCCTCATCATCCAGCAAGGCTGAACAAAGCCTGGGACTCAGGACAGCCTACAGAGTTGCCCCTGCATGGCCCCAAGGGAGTTTGACAACCAATCAGAATACAAGCTCAAATTCAAATCCCAACAGCGGGTATAAATCTCTCTCTCTCTCTCTCTCTCAAATCCATGTGCCTTTTCTGCCCATGAACCCATTCTGTCCACCATTAAACAATCTTTCCAAACAGCCTCCATGTTTCCAGTGTCTTTTTCCTCACTTGGAACTGAACCCAGAAGGATATTTCTTCCAACAAGACCATCACGACTTGAACGATTGACAAACTTCATAGACTTTCTGGACAGGCAAGCATTTTAAATACAACTAAGCAGCTATTTTGGCCTACAGTTAGGAGAGTCAAAGGTGAGAACTTGGTCTCCCTTTGTCAAACTTATTCAGAAGCTAGAAAGAGAAAGGAGAAGAGGACTTTGAGAAGCCTAGCTCCTTCCAATATCATTATCGGGGAACCAGAAGGAATAAAGTAGCTGAAGCCAAAATGCTATTATTTTGCACTGTAAGGGAAAATGCTGAAAGTTCCTCAAGGCCGATGCTGCCTTATTCATGGCATTATGCAAATGAATGCCTGGAGGGCTGCTACAAATCTGGAATTCAGGCAGCTTGGAACAGATGGGACAAACAGGTACAGGCAGGAGAAGGTGGGAATAATCTTCAGGAAGCAACCTCATGAAGGCTTTGGATACTTGCAATGATAATAAATGGAACCGATGACCATGTCCAATTCAGAAAGGATATATGCAGTGTTTCTCTACCTTGGGAACTTTAAGTAGTGTCGACTTCAACTCCCAGAATTACCCAGCCAGCATGGTGGACTTCCCTATCTGGTGTGGACAACATGGCTGATTGGGGAATTCTGGGAGTTGAAATCCACAAAGCTTAAAGTTCCCAAGTAACATTGGTCTGTAGAAAAACAAATGGAAAAAAAGATATGGGAGGAATGGAAATATAGGTATAGAGAGAATACATTTATTCCAATTTTGTCCTTTCTGTAACACACACCACCACCACGGGTGTCATCATTGAGACTCATAAGTCATTCTGAGGGGCCTCAAGTTTTTCTTGCAATGCAGCATTGGGGCACAATAAAATCTTCAAAAGGAAGAGCTACATTGCAGGGGAAGTTGTAACGTATATCCTTTGGAGATTGGGTGGGGAGAAGAGATGATGTCTAGAAAATGATCAGTTAAGAGTGAAGGAACCCACAGTTGCATAACGGGGGTGAAAATAAGTTCAGAAAGGATTCTTTCTAGCTTATCAGGCTGTAAAAAAAGAGGGTGGGAGACTTGTACTTTTAGTCTTCCAACACTGGCTTAACGTACCCTTACAATAAAGTATATAGAGGTCTTAAGCAAGGAATAGGTAAATTTACCGTTTTAGTTTGTTCAGTTGTTCATAGAATAGAATAGAATAGAATAGAATAGAATAGAATAGAATAGAATAGAATAGAATTCTTTTATTGGCCAAGTGTGATTGGACACACAAGGAATTTGTCTTGGTGCAAATGCTCTCAGTATACATAAAAGAAAAGATACATTTGTCAAGAGTCAAGAATCCTCAGATACAACACTTAATGATAGTCATAGGGTACAATAAGCAATCAAATCATACTAGGAAACAGTCATTATAAATCGTAAGGATACAAGTGACAAAGTTACAGTCATACAGTCACAAGTGGGAGGGGATGGGTGATAAGCAGTGATGAGAAGATTAACAGTAATAGTAGTGCAGACTTTGTAAATAGTTGAACAGTGTTGAGGGAATTATTTGTTTAGCAGAGTGATGGCTTTCGAGGAAAAACTGTTCTTGTGTCTAGTTGTCCTGGTGTGCCTAGTTGTTCTCATATGTCCAAACACAATTACATACATACATACATGTATTTTACTATGCTAGAATATATATTATATATTACATACACTTCTAATCTACACTTCTTTTTTCTGAAACACTCATTTCAATTTTTTTTTGACAGCAATTTGTCTCTACTTGTTTATTTTGGATGTTTTTGAAGAAGGCACGACTCTCATCAGTGCATTTTCACTTACCCTTTTCCTTTAGACAATATATGTTATTTTAATTATGATTCTGCATCACAAAATTCTGTGAAGTGCAGGTCTCGTGGCACATGGCAAATCTGAATTAAAACCCCACCCAGAACAGATGGAAAATATTGTTCATCCAACTCTGTTTGGATGAAGCCCCATTGGAAGTCTTTTTGGGGAAACTCGGTTTCTGCTCTCCCTGCCTTTATTGTAATCAAAATTAAGTCAATCACGGCAGCTGTTAAGTTAATAGCATGGCTGATAAACAAATCCAGCTTCTTCATTGAGGGTGATCCCATGACCCTGGAACACTGCAACTGTCATAAATATGAATCCATTGCCAAATGTCTGAATTTTGACAATGGGGATGCTGTAATGGTCCTAAGTGTGAAAAATAGTCATAAGTCACTTTTTTCAGTGCCGTTGTAACTTTGAATGGTTATTAAGTGGACTGCTGTAAGTCGAGGGCTACTTCTAATGGTATGTGGGAATCTTCAGAGATGGAGTGGGGAGAAGAGATGGTGCCTAGGGAATGATCAGATAGAATGGGGGAGCCCACTGGTGCATAATGGGAAGAGAAATAAGTTCAGAAAGGATTCATCTGAAACTCATCAGGCTGTAAAATGAGCTGGTGTAAGATCTGTGTGATGACCTGGGGAGTGGCACAAAGGCAACACAGTCAAATTAACAAGAAATATCTCTGTAATACCTCTAACTTTTCCCCCAATGTCCAGGTTACCTTCAGCTGGAGAGAAAACTCTCCCAAGAACAGTCTTTAAGTGGAGGAAATTCAGTCCGAAAACGAAGTACATGCAAACTGTAAATAAAAATCCACACAAACCACACTGCAGTAATTAACTTGACAGGGCAGGAGAAGGGATTGCGGACTTGAAAGCCCAGCAAAACACACACAATTGGGAAGACGCCAGGAACCCAGATAAGCCTCGATGATACCAGATAATTCACGATTTGCTCCCAACAACTTTGCTGTGCACAGCTTCCCGTTGTAAACACTGTGTTCCCAGCTGCAGCTAATGAAGGGAATCAGGGCCCTTTCCTCCCCCATAAACTAGGCAACTCACGTTGCTCCCTTCTCTGTTCCTCCCTGCGTGCCCTAGGATGAAGAGGGGGTGGGCCTGGGTCTTCCTTCAAATTCCCTCTCCCTTTCTCTATCTCTCTCCTGCTGTTCCCAGCTGGCCTTTGCCTTTCCCCAGTTTCTTCCACAGCCAACGGAGCCACACTCCCACTCCCTGTCAGCTGCTTGGCCTCCCCCTCCAAATCAGATTCCAACAGGACCATGACAATCTGCACTTTTAGACTTGCAACATTGTGTTAACATAGACCAGGGGTGTCAAACTCAATTTCATTGAGGGTCACATCAGGGCTATGGTTGATCTCGGGGGGGCTGGCTGGGTGCAGCCAACTGGGTGGGTGTGGATAGCTTGATACCACTTCTGAAATTGCTAGCATGTTTCCTCTTCACATTGGGTAGACTAAGATGCCCCGTGGCCAGATCTGACCATATTGCAGGCTGGATGCGGCCTGCAGGCTTTGAGTTTGACACCTTTGATGTAGACTTGCAATAAAGTAGATTTAGTTCACCTGGTCATATTTTGTGTTTTGTTCTGGCCTACCTGGAAAGGCTGACAGAAATAAGCAACATGAGCTCTGTATTCATTTGTGTGTGTGTGTGTGTTTGTGTATGCTTGTGTATTTCCATCTTTACCCATCTCAGTATTCTTCAAGAAATTTGGATGACATTTTCAATATATTTCAGCATAGAAAGGCACAAGTTGGGACTTTAGAAATGAATTTACCTGCTAATCTGGAGGAGCCCTTTGCAGAAACTACTGTTTTCCTTCGGCCAATAAACTAATGAGGTTATTTCCATACCATTTTCTGCTCCAGCATTTTCTGGCATGCGGTTGTGAAATGGAGGCCTGGACTGGAAGTGAGAACTCTTCTACTGTGACTTCCTGAGAACCAACATTTAAAACCTGCTGCCTGTGATTTAGAACATAGTCATCAACATTTAGTTATTATTGTCAGAAGATTTCAAGCTGGAGTTGCGCAGTGTGATGACCTGGGGCACGGCACAGAGATAACACAGGCAGGTGGCAGTTCAAACTTCCCCTTTATTGTTCCAAATTTTCTCAAACGCTCCCAGGTTTCTGGCAAATCCCAGAGCAAATTTATCACACATGCACACTTACAGACAGGCACACACACACGCACAACCTCAAGAAGGCTCTGGCTGCAAATAGTCCAGCCCAACACTGTGAGCTCCATGGCTGCAAAGCAAGAAATCCAGAAAGAATGCAAAAAACCCCAGGAAAGTTCAAATTTCGGCACTCAACACTCCAGGAATTCAGCATTTGCTCCCAACAAATGCCCCTCCCCACAGCGTCTCCTTAAGGCTCAGTCCCCAGGTGTGAAGAAGGGCGGGGCGTTCTCCTCCTGAGTAGTCAGGTCAGTCTGCACTGTTCTTGCCTTCTCTCCACTCTCTGTGCTCAAGGATCAGGAGCGGGTGGTCCTTGCTCATCATTCTGTCTCTCATGTTCACTGCTTACTCTCTTCTGGTCAACCTGCCCCCCTTCCTCCCTGCCTACAAGCCGTCCCAATCCTGAAAGGTCCTGGCCTGATTGGGCCTGGTCCTCCCCATTTTCATCCAAAGTCAATGAAGCTGCCCCTTGATCTCTGTTCCAGTTCTATCTTGTCTTCCTCTACTGATTCAGGCTTTGCTGTGGGCATGACATGTAAGAACGAACAGAATGAAATCCCAGCATGCTGTGTGGAAAAGAGCAGAGGTGGTATTCAGCAGGTTCTGACCAGTTTTGGAGAACTGGTAGTGGAAATTTTGAGTAGTTCAGAGAACTGGCAAATACCACCTCTGACTGGCCTTGCCCCCCATCTATTCTCTGCCTCCTGAGTCCCAGCTGATCGGCTGGGTCTTCTTTTGTTGCCCTGCACAGGAGAATGGAGCTGGAAAGCAGGTTTGTGGGGTGGGGAGGAAATGGGATTTTGCAGTATCCTTCCCCCAGGAGTGGTGTGGGAATGGAGATTTTACAGTATCCTTCCCCTGCTGTGCCCACCAAGCTATGTTCACCGAGCCATGCCATGCCCAACAAGCCATGCCCACAGAACCAGTAGTAAAAATATTTGAATCTCACCATTGGAAAGGAGATGATTTACTTATTCCCAAAACCAAAGAGGTTTGCTTCCGGGGATAGCTACAGAGAAAATGAGGTATAGTTTAAATGGGGAACTCATTTTTGGAATAGGTTTGAGGCATCTGGAAGTGTGTATGTGTTGGTTCTAGAGTGTGACTGTGTCCAAAGGTCAATTTTAATTGACCTTCCTTGTGTCCATCAGCTTGGCTTTGTTGTGTAGATGGTATCTGGGCAGCCAATTTGTGGTTTTGGGGAAGTGTGGATGAACGGATTCCTTGTCTGGTTAATTATTCTTGCCCAATTAATTGATTTTTACTATTTATCAGTTGACTGAGCAATCTTTGTTAAAAGCTACCTATCATATTGCAACATAGCATGTGGTCTTTGTTAATTATCTAAGACACTGAGGGAAAGAATCCATGATGATTATTAAAATTCTTCTCATATCTTTATTGCCATTGCTTCCTTCTTAGAACTGAGAAAAAATGACTGGCTCAAATTCATCGGGCCAGCTTTTATGCACAAGGCAGGATTATAACTCATAATCTCCTTGTGATTGGCCCAAAATCACCCAGCTGCCTTTCATGATTAAAGTGGGACTAGAACTCACACTTTCCCAGTTTCTAACCTGGTGCCATAAGCAGTAGACCAAACTGGCTCTCTTATCAGTTACAAGCCACCTAGAGTTGCTGAAAATAACAAGATGGGTGGTATATTAATTTAATAAATCAATGAATTTTAAAATATTTCTAAAGATGTCATTTACAATGACCGAAAAGGCCTTACCATAGATTGCATTAGTATTTTTTCCAAAGAATATGCAGTGATGTGGGTATTTTAGGAAGGGAAGACAGAGTTATATTGATATAGTTTTTATGTTATTTTTTAAAAGAGATCTGTTCTGATTCACACTGTTCTGATCTGTTCTCATTCAAAACAGAAAGCTTGGAGTTATGTAGCTGAGGATCACACTGGGAAACACTTGCAACTTGGCCTACCTTACCTTCAGTGATGGTATACTGCCGGTTTGGATCGGTTCACCTGAACCGGTAGTAAAAAAAGCCCCCCACAATCAGCTGAGAGGAGGGGAAAAAAGCCAAACAGCTGAGATGAGAAAGAAGAGAAAATGCAGGATGGCCCTTCCACTCACCCATGCGCTTTCCTGTTCTTCATCCTCTCAGCTGATTGATGCTGCAGGGCTCAGCTGGTGTGGGGAAAGCTGTGGGTGCATGTCAGGTGCATGTGTGTTAGATGTATGAGCGTGTGTGCGTGATCACCAAACTAGTAGTGGAACAGGTAGGATCCCACTGCTGCTTGCCTTATAATTAACCTAATTAGGAAGTGTGAGAATAAGCTTCTTTGGGAACTGTGCCAGTCTTCTCCTGCCAGTGAGGTGACTGAGACTAACTATGCCAGCCTCAGAACATTTAAGAACCTCCAATCAAGCTTTCCTTCAAAACCATAAGATAAAGCTGGCTTGTTTGTTTTGTTTTGTTTTGTTTTTTCATTTATTTCCTGCTTCCTGAGATTCTGGAATTTAGAGTTGTTACCACAAATGCAATTGTTCTCCATCCCTTTTTGGTTAAAAGAATAATAATTACAAATTGTTTCATTATATTCTCCAATGAGTTCACCAAATCTACAAACACAGACCTACAAACAGTCTGGATTCATTGTCATTTAAGAATTCAGGAGCAATCTGTCTTTTAAGCTGAAGATAATAATTAGCCTTTCGGGAACAATATTACAAGAATAGAAAGGAGTGTGTGTGTGTGTGTGAATGAGAGTTTTAATAGTGTGGAAGGAAGGAAGGAAGGAAGGAAGGAAGGAAGGAAGGAAGGAAGGAAGGAGGGAGGGAGGGAGGGAGGGAGGGAGGGAGGGAGGGAGGGGAGAAGGGGAGAATAATGAAGGGAGGAAAAGAAAGGGAAAGGGAAAGGGGAAAGGAAAAAGGGAAGGAAAAGAAACAGGAAACAGGAAACAGGAAACAGGAAAAGAAAGGGGAAACAGGAAAGGGGAAACAGGAAAAGGGAAATGGAACGGAAGGAACAGGAAAGGGAAGGAAAAGGGGGAAAGGGGGAAAGGGAATAGGGAAAAGAAAGGAAAGGAAAGAGGAAAGTGGAAAAAGGGAAAAGAAAAGGAAAAAAGGAAATGGGAAAGGGAAGGGACAAGCGAAAGGAAAAGAAAGGATATTTTACATGGAGAAATTAGAATAAATAATCAACTCATCCTCAGCTCACAAATTAGGTCCAAACATTTTAAAAAGCCATTCATGGCCAGATCTTTGCTTTAAGAATTGAATTGGACACTGCTGAGAAATGGCCTCAACCTTTCATCCATGGTACCAAATTGACCAAGCCTGAATACTTTAATGATTTCTTCATGTCCCTTCTCATCCTTCCATTTTTATCAGAACTGTTTTTTTTCCCCCTTTGACACTTGTTATTAGAATATCATCCGAGAAACATGCCTAACCTTTACAGAGGCTTAACCAGCTTTACAGAGAAGATACCAAACAGAAATTCACTTCTATTTGTCAGACAGATGTCAGTTTATTCCAACTCAGATATATTCTCCTTAACTCCTATGTAGGTTTCTTTAAAAAGGAGGGGGTAAAAAGTCATTTTTTTTAATCCCTAGATTTCAGTGGCAGAATGATGCAATTGTTTTCCAGGCTGGTTTTTTTTGCTCTCCAAATTTTATTTATATATTATATATGTATATATGTATACATAGATAAATAGATAGATAGATATAGATAGATAGATACTGTATAGATAGATAGATAGATAGATAGATAGATAGATAGATAGATAGATAGATGCGAAATACCACTCATGCATCATCACGAAATCTCCAGAATCATAAAGGCTACAAACTTGAAATTTGGCACGTATGTTCCTCTTGGCTTCTAGGTGCTCTCTAAGAATGGATTTTTCGAAATGACCATTAGAGCATTAGTATTTCATATATTATGAAATACACCCCGGTCGGGGGTGTGGGTTGAGGTTTTGGCAAAGGACCCCCCCATGAAGGGATGGCGCAGTGGTTCTAGACCCGTGGCTCTGGCCAGTATGCGAGTGCTGTACTCTCTTTGGACTTCTACGGACTTTGCTACCCCATGTGGTCTATGGGGTTTACCTTTGTCCACTGTCCTTCTGCCTGTTAATGTCACCTCGGACCTGTTTGTCATCATTGAGGGTGCCTGGTTCATCCTCACCACCTACCCGGGCTTGGACTCTACCTCTTCTCCTCTCTGGGACTTGGCTGCCTCCCATTGCAGTGAGAGGGCAATGGGAGGATTTAACCCCCCTGCAGTGAGAGTGCAGGGGGCTGTGCAGGACTTTTGCCCCAAGTCACTGTGTTGGCAGAGCAGTGACTGGTCTATTTTGACTTGGACCGTCGGCAGTTGTGAGAGAGCTGCTGATTGTGGACTATTTCCTGATTACTATCACAGCCTGTTCCCTGTATTGCATTTCCATCTTGCAATTGTTCCATCTTTCAACTGCCTCCTGTATCGACCTGCCCTGAGATGTATCTACCATGCCTGCCTACTCCCCACTGGAATTACGGGCCCTCCAGGCGTTTCCCCTGTCTGTGAAGTGGCCCCCTACGCTGTCAAGAGCTTACCTTAATGACGGATCTTGGGATCCCGAGAGGTGGCATGCCACGACTAAGGGGCTAAATTTTAAATTCGATAGGAAGGGGAAACTTTTAAAATTTTTAATTGCTCATCTTAAGGGGTTAGAGATGGGGATAAATGGGTCTTTGTGCAACCCGGTTCATGGTGGAGGTGGCGGGGGGTGGGGGCTGGCGGGGCTCCGGGGTCTGAGGTGAGGACCGTGATCCCCAGGGTGGTTGGAGTTGGCAGGAGATGGCGAGGCATAGGCCATATCATGTGTTGGGAGCACACACCTGCCATCTTTGTGCGGTCACTCGCTCCGACCCTATGGCCTCCTCCCAAGGGGGCATGGGAATTGGGACCCCTGGGCTTAGGCTGGTGTATTTTAATGCCAGGTCCGTGGCTAATAAGTCCACCCTCCTCCGTGAGGTCGTTGAGGAGGAGGCCGCGGACCTGGCTTGTATTACCGAGACCTGGTTGGGCCCAGAGGGCGGTGTCACTCTGGTAGATCTGTG
Source organism: Naja naja (assembly GCA_009733165.1). NCBI lineage: Eukaryota > Metazoa > Chordata > Lepidosauria > Squamata > Elapidae > Naja > Naja naja. The sequence goes on along the minus strand of CM019150.1, from coordinate 213,577,452 downwards.
CCCTCCGGGTTTTCGGGCCATGCACCAGCCGCGGACCCAGGGCAGGGGTGGTGGAGTGGCCGTGGTTATTCGGGAGACCCTGTTTCCAAGGGAGGTCACTGTCCCAGATATAGGCGGTAGTGAGACCCTCCTCTTGAGGTGGGGGCCCAATGGTCGGGTGGGCTTGCTGCTCGCATACCTTTCACCCAGCTGTGTGACAGCAGCCCTGCCTGGGCTCCTTGACATCCTCTCAGGGGTGGCGGTGGAGTTCCCGGGTCTTATAGTCCTGGGGGACTTCAATCTTCCCTCCCTGGGGGGTGGTGTCGGGTTTGGCCCAGGAATTCATGGCTTCTATGGAAGCCATGGGCCTGACCCAATTAATTCAGGGCCCGACTCATGAGGGGGGAAACACTCTTGACCTAGTTTTTGTCTCTGAGCAGTGGCGTAGTGACAGAGGGCAGGCCACTGTTATGGCTTTGCCTGTTCCATGGTCTGATCACTATCTCCTATGGCTGGTCTTCCAAAAGGCCGCCCCCCACTGCTGGGATGAGGAACCGCCTAGATGGTACCGCCCCAGGCGCCTTATGGACCCGGAGTGGTTCCAGGCGGAACTGGGGTCTCTTCCCTCTTCCCTTGCCCACAGCTCTGTCGAGGATCTGGCGGCCACTTGGCAACAGGCTGCATTGGATGCCCTTGACAGGGTTGTCCCCATGCGACCCCTCACACGTCGTGGATCCCGGATAGCTCCTTGGTACTCGGAGGAGCTCCGGGAGGTGAAACGCTGTCAGAGGGGCTTAGAGAGCAGGTGGAGGTCTACCCGCTCCCAGGCTGATCGAGCCCAGCTAAGAGCCCATATTAGGACTTACCTGGTAGCTATGAGAGCGGCGAGAAGGTCTTATCTCTCTGCTCTCATAGCGTCCGCAGATAACCGCCCAGCCGCCCTGTTTCGGGTTACCCATTCTCTCCTTCGTTTAGGGAAGGGGGCAGACCCATTGCGGGGAAGGGCTGAGGAGTTTGGTCAATATCTGTCAGATAAGATCGCTCGAATTCGGGGTGGGTTGTCCTCTGATTTGCAGTGGTCTGAGGAACGGGATACAGGCAGTCTGGCCAGTGTGATCTGGAATGAGTTCGATCCTGTTTCCGAGGATGAAGTGGACGGGATCATGCAGCCTGAGTTCCACCGCATGTTTGTTGGACCCATGCCCATCCTGGCTGGCTTATGCCTGTGGTTGGCTCTGGGCAGTTGTCAATGCTTCGTTGAGGGAGGGTGTTTTTCCTTCCGCCTTGAAGGAGGCGGTGGTGAGACCCCTCCTGAAGAAGCCTGCCCTGGACCCAACCGTGTTAGATAACTTTCGTCCAGTCTCCAACCTTCACTTTTTAGGGAAGGTTGTTGAGAGTGTGGTGGCTCGGCAGTTTCCACTTTTCCTGGATGAAGCAGACTACCTGGATCCGTATCAATCGGGCTTCTGACCTGGTTTCAGCACAGAGATGGCATTGGTCGCGCTGATGGATGATCTCTGGAGGGCTCGGGACAGGGGTTTTTCCTCTGTCTTGGTCCTATTAGACCTCTCAGTGGCTTTTGATACCATCGACCATGGTATCCTTCTGCAACGCCTTGGGGGGTTGGGTATGGGGGGCACTGTACTTCAGTGGTTCACCTCCTACCTCTTGGGGTGGTCACAGTCAGTATTGGCCGGGGGACAGAGGTCGTCCTCGAGGGTGCTCTCTTGTGGGGTCCCTCAGGGGTCGGTTCTCTCCCCCCTGCTATTTAACATCTATATGAAGCCGCTGGGTGAGATCATTCATGGTTTCCATCAGTGAGTTTCCATCAGTACGCAGATGACACCCAGCTGTACATCTCCACCCCGAACCAAATCGGTGATGCCCTCTCCCTGATGACCCAGTGTTTGGATGCAGTGCGGATCTGGATGAACGGAAACATGCTTCGTCTCAACCCGGCCAAGACTGAGTGGCTGTGCATACCGGCGTCTCGACCCAGTCAGGAATGTCCATCTTTGGCCATAGGGGGAGTGGTGTTACCCCCTGTGGATAGGGCGTGGAATCTGGGGGTCCTCCTGGACATACGGCTCCGGTTGGAGGAGCAGGTGGGGGCCGTCGCCAGGGGGGCCTTTGCCCAGCTCCGCCTAGTTCGCCAACTATGCCCTTTCCTGGACCGGGATGCCCTGCACATGGTTACTCACGCCCTTGTTACCTCCAGACTCGACTACTGCAACGCTCTCTATTTAGGACTGCCCTTGCATACCATCCGGAGATTGCAGCTGGTGCAGAATGCGGCAGCGCGGGTGGTGATGGGAATTTCCCGATTCTCCCATGTTACCCCCCTCCTGTGCTGCCTGCATTGGTTGCTGGTTGCACTCCGGGTGAGATTCAAGGTTTTAGTTTTAACATACAAAGTCCTTCATGACATGGGTCCTCAAAGCTTGAAGAGCTTTGGTGGCTCAGGCTGTTAAATGCCTGCTCTTAAGATCCAGCTGCCTACAATTACTGTAGGCTCAAATCCTACCAGGCTCAAGGTTGACTCAGCCTTCCATCCTCTCGGGGTAGGTAAATTGAGGACCCAAGATTGTTGGGGGCAATTAGCTGACCTTGTAAAAATGCCGCTTGGTAATAAGCAGGCATATACAATGGAATGAAGGCTATTGCTGAGCGCATTGGGTTGTGCTCCAAAATTGTAAGCGCCCTGAGTCTTTGGAGAAGGGCGGCATATAAATGTAATTTATATATATATATATATATATATATATATATATATATATATATTATATGTAGGTCTTGGTGTATTGGGTCTTGTCCGTGTAAGATTGAGAATACCTTGGCAGCGTTTTCGACGAAATCTCATCCGTCATCTTCAGGCTGGTGTCTTCAGCTTGTTCTCCTGGGAGAGACTTCTCCCAGAGAGAAGAACAGCCGGATGAAGACAACCAGGCTCTTACAGAAGATGACGTGATGAGTATTTTCTTGTCAACGTACAAGGCTGGTTCTTCATCTTCTGGGACAAGAACGTCTCAATGACACCAAGACCTACATACCTTACCCGTGAAAATCTACGAAACATATATATAATATATATATATATATATATATTATATTTAAGGGCGAGCAAGGACTCCACTCCTCCACTCTTCCTCCTCCTCCCCACTTCCCCTCCTCTTCCTCCCCTCTTCCTCCACCTCCTCACTTCCCCTCCACTTCCTCCTCTTCCTCCCCTCTTCCTCCTCCTTCCCACTTCCCCTTCTCTTCCCTCCTCTTCCTCCACCTCCTCACTTCCCCTCTTCCTTCTTCTCTTCCTCCCCTCTTTCTTCTGTTCCCCACTTCCCTTCCTCCTCCTTCTTCTCATCCATTCAGTTGAATGCCAGGAGTAATAAAAACTTAACAAATCTCTCTTCAGTATGGCAACAAGCTGCTGAACAGAGTTGAAGATGCTTCTTGGATAAGAAGTGAAACTTCTTCAAAGAAAAACCAGAAAGTCCAGTTGCATCTTGAAAAAGCACCTTTGGGAAGCTCCTGCAGCAGCTTCTACCTTTGATAGTCCTCAACTTGCAATTGTAATTGCTGGCCATCATAAGCCTGATTTTCTCGGCTTTTTTGGGGTGGTTGTTAAGCAACTCCATTGCCTGCAATGGTCATTTATTTTGCTGGAAACTGGAAGCAAACACTGGTTTCTGGCAAAAAAATATATATTGTTGACTGTAGAATGCTGCAAACACTTATAAATGCAGGTGAGTTACTGAGTATGCAAAATACAATCATGTGATGGGGAGGGGGGTTGAGGGGGCCATTGGAAATTCAAATCCAGGTCATAGGTAGCCCTGAGAAGGTCTGTTGTAATTTCAGCTACTAAGTGATGCGTTGTAAGTCGAGGGCTATTTGCATTCTAACTTTTCTCTGGATCTAATTCAGGGGTGGGCTGCTGGGGGTTCACAGGGATTCGGGAGAGCCCCTAGCTAACATTCTGTACAGTTTGGAGAACCCCCAAATCCCACTCCTGGCTGGCCCTGCCCATCCCACCCCGCCTCTCCCAGGAGTCCCCACATGGCCCATTTTGGATGCAGGTAAGTGCAGGGTGCACATGGAGGCTCAGAGAGGGTAAAAAATGGGCCTCCCGGAAGTTCAGGAAGGCCGGAAATGGGTCTGTTTCCTGCATCCAGAGAGCCTCCAGAGCCCAGGGAGTCCATTTTCACCCTCCCGGAGGCTCGAAGAAAGTCTCCAAAGCCCAGGGAAGGCAAAAATGCTGCCCGTGCTGTGGTGCAGGTGGCCGATTAGGCACCACCCACCATGACCACACCCACCCAGCAACTGGGGAGATAATCTGTTATGTATGCAGGTTTGAATGTCATTGGTTAAGTTTGAACTGTTCTTGTAAAATGTCAGAAATGATTGGTTTAAAAAGTGTGGAAAACCCTGCACTCTGATTGGCTGGCAATGGCGGCTGCTGGCTATAAGTAGCAGCCGCAGCCCAGCCAAATCGGGTCTGTTATGAGCTGTAGTCACTAATAAACTCTTCACTGAAGCACTCCGCGTCTGACTCTTCATGCAAATTTAACAAAATCCATTGCTAAAATTTTTGAAGCCCACCCCTGAACTAATTATAAACAGAATAACAGAGTTGGATGGGACCTTGAAGGTCTTCTAGTCCAACCCCCTGATGAAGCAAGAAACCCTCTATCATTTCAGACAGATGGCTGTCCAATCTCTTCTTAAAAACTTCCAGTGTTGGAGCATTCACAACTTCTGGAGGCAAGTTGTTACACTGATTAATTGTTCTAGCTGTCAGGAAATTTCTCCTTAGTTCTAAGTTGCTTCTCTCCTTGGTTAGTTTCCACCCATTGTTCCTTGTTTTGCCCTCAGGTGCTTTGGGGAGTAGGTTGACCCCTTCTTCTCTGTGGCAGCTTGTTGAAGGTTTATTGAATCTTATTGAAGGTATCTTAAGGATTTTCTTCTTGGCAAAGATTACATTCACGTGCTGAGATCAGCACTTCTAACTGCTGGGATGAAGCATCTGTCTGATGCCTCCTTTCTCCTCTTTTAGCTCATCTGTTCAGAAACAATTAAGTTGGCAAGCCTGTTTCCTAAGCTGAATGGTGGCGAACGGATGAGCGTTTTGTTTGGAGCTTTTGAGGAAACAGCTGGCTGGCTGGGTCTTTCCTTTCAGAGTGCCAAAATTCTTTCTTTTATCTTTTCCTTCCCCTTCAATTGCCAACATTCCTTCTTCCCTTGCATTCGGCATGCCAAGACCCTCTGAATGGGGATGTAGGATAAGCAGAAGATCATAAAAGTCTACAATTTCATTTGAAGAGCTACATCGTTTAAGAACTTCCAGTAATAATAAAGCGACACAAGTTAAATTTGGTGGAAAGATCAGCTGCCATGTTTAGCCAAAAGGAAGAGAATAATGGCTGCGTAATCTAATTGGCTGCATGCGATTCACCAATATAAAGAATGGGAAAATATAAGAACAATAAAACAAGGTCCAAAAATTACTTTGAAAGAGAAATAACCAAGCCAAGGTTTTTTTTGCAAAGTGGAGTGATAGTTAGTTAGTTTAGTTTAGTTAGTTTATTTGGACTTATAAGCCGCCCACTCTCCCGAAGGACTCAGGGCGGTGTACATAAAAGACAGAAAGTACAAAAGTTAAAATAAATTTAAAAGATATTAAATTATGCCAAATAAAGAATCAAATTAAAAACCCCGATCACCTGCCAGTCCAGGCCGGATTGCAAAAATAGCCATGTTTTGAGGTCACGGCGGAAGGATTGGAGATCAGGGGCCAAGCGCAACTCAAGGGGTAGTTGATTCCAGAGGGTAGTTGATAGGAAACTTGTGAGAACAATACTTGGGAACTTGAGGAAAGTAAAAACAGATCCTTTCTCTGTTGCTCCTTTCCTCTGTTGTTGAAGCTTTAAGCTCACTAATAAATATTGTCAGGTGAAGGAGGAACGAAGAAGAGAGACGCTTTCATGAGATTAGCAACTTTTTAATTAACAAGAAACTTATTTTTACTTAATATATTTAGCCAAACACTTGGTCACAAGTTCCAAACTGGTTTATAATAAATTGATTGTTTCTCCTTTCACAAGATACTACCAAAGAAAATTATGAATGCTATTCAAATGATTAAAAATAAATAAATAAAAGGAATTTATCTATTTATCTACCTGTCTGTCTATCTGTCTGTCTGTCTGTCTGTCTGTCTATTATCTATCATCTATCTTATTGGAATCTATTAAATATGAAATATGATATCAGATGTAATGATGTAATTTAGTAGACTCTCCTATTTTTATTCTTAACAACCTATAGGTAGTCTGGAGAACCAGTAGCAGAAATTTTGAGTAGTTCGGAGAACTGGCAAATAACACCTCTGACTGGCCCCACCTCTTCTTTGGTTGCTCTGCACAGGAGAACGGCATTTGAAAATGTGAGTGGAATGGTGGCCTAGTGGTGATGACACTCATCTTCCACTTGGAAATTTGAGACTTCAATTCTAAGCAGCAGCAGATTTGTAAGTTTTGTAAGGCTTAAAGCAGCAGCAGATTTGTAAGCAGCAGTTTTGTAAGGCTTAAAGAGAAAATATTTGCTGCAAACTCCGCATAGGTGTCAGGAAGGGCAGCTGGCCAATAAATGCTCAGCTTCATCCAATTGCCCTGGTTCTACTCTGAATTCGGGATGGCAGTGCAGTAAAAAGGAAGTTATTTTCACTGGCATTTGAAAATGTAGAGAATGTTGACAGAATAACAGCAGAAAATCTCAAACGAACTTTTCATTAAGGATTTCAATCTTTATTTGCATTTATTCTGTTTCTGGCTTACAAATTAAGCAATTTATGTGATTCTCTCTATACAAATGTTGCTTTGTTGTCCCTTGCTTGAAAAATTGCAAATGTGCACTTAGGGCTACCTAGAGATTTCAGGAGACAAATCTTCAACACATGGTTAATTGAAGTGCCCACAAAATGTCTCAGCAAAAGAACGCTCTGCTGCTTCTAAATGTCAGTGTGAAGCACATAAAAAAGCAGTTGCGCATGTCACAAGTCACTGTCCTCAAAGTCCAGAAGCTGATCAAGGCAGATAAGTCCTTCAAAGTTTTTAATTAAAGTGCCACTTCCATGATGTGACTTGTGAAGCAGAGAACAAAACCTCTCTGGTGCACAGCATTGCATCCAGCCTAAGGTCCCTGCTTTACACCTTTAAGTATTTCTCATTAAAACTCAGAGTTGAAAGGGATCTTAGAACACAGGGTTCAGAATAACAGAATTGGAAGGGATTTTGGAGGTCTGTTAGTCCAACTCCCTGCTCAAGCAGGAGACTCAATGCCATTCTGGAAAAATGGCTGTCCAACCTCTTCTTAAAAACTTCCAGTTTTGGAGCATTCAACAACTTCTGGAGGCAAGCCACTCGACTGATTGATTGTTCTCACTGTCAGGAAATTTCTCCTTAGTTCTAGTTTATGCTTCCATTCATTACTCATCCATCCATCCCAGAGGTGGTATTCAGCCAGGAGAACCGGTAGCGGAAATTTTGAGTAGTTCGGAGAAGCGGCAAATACCACCTCTGACTGGCCCCGCCCCCATCTATTCTCTGCCTCCCGAGCCCCAGCTGATCAGCTGGGTCTTCACAGGAGAATGGAGCTGGAAAGCAGGTTAGTGGGGTGGGGTGGAAATGGGATTTTGTAGTATCTTTCCCCTGCCATGCTCACCAAGCCATGCCTACCAAGCCACACCACACCCACCAAGCCACGCCCACAGAACTGGTAGTAAAAATTTTTGAATACCATCACTTGGCTGTCCCCATCTTTTTTGTAAGTGAAATGGCGGTGAAATATTGGAAGACTGCTATCATGTTACCCCTAGTCCTTCTCTTCCTTAGACTATACATACTGAGTTCCTGAAACCATTCTTCACATTCTTTAGCCTCCAATCCCCTAATCATCTTTGTTTATCTTTGTTTAATTACCCAACACCCCTTCCTTCTCCTAGTTTCCACACAACAACAACCCTGAGAGGTGGGTTGGGCTGAGAGTGATCAGCCCAAAGTCAGCCAGTTGGCTTTCATACCTAAGGCAGGACTAGAATTCCCAGACTCCTGGTGATTGGCTAAAGTCACCCAGTTGACTTCCATGCCTAAGGCAGGATTAGACTCACCATCTCCTGAAGATTGCCCCAAATATGTCCATCTGACCTTCATGCCACAGGTAGGATTCGAATTCACAGTCTCCTGGTTTCTAGCTTGGTGTCTTAAATACTAGACCAAACTGGTTTTTAAATCTCAGTAATTATTTTCCATATTTGCTTTAATATTTAGTCCAGTGGTGGGATTCATTTTTTTTAACTACTGGTTCTGTGGGTGTGGCTTGGTGGGTATGGTGTGGCGTGGCAGGGGTGTGGCATGGTGGCATAGCAGGGGAAGGATACTGTAAAATCTCCATTCTCACTCCACTCCAGGGGAAGGATACTGCAAAATCCCATTCCCTCCCCACCCCACTAACCTGCTTTCCAGCTCCATTCTCCTTTACAGGGCAACCAAAGAAGACCCAGCTGATCAACTGGGACTCGGGAGGCAGCAAATAGATGGGGATGAGGCCAGTCAGAGGTGGTATTTGCCAGTTCTCTGAACTACTCAAAATTTCTTCTACCACTTCTTCAGAACTGGTCAGAACCTGCTGAATACCACCTCTGATTTAGTCAATTTTTTCTTTGTTTCAGAAAAAAAACCTCTGTGCCTCTCTCTCAAGAATTTCCCAAGAATGTGTAGCTTTTTCTCTGGTAATATCACACTACTAACTAGAGCATACAAAACATTTGCTAGACCAATACTTGAATACAGCTCATCAGTCTGGAACCCGCATTACGTATCTGATATTAATACAGTTGAGAAAGTCCAGAAATATTTCACAAGAAGAGTTCTCCACTCCTCTACTCATTGCAGAATACCTTATGCCACCAGACTTGAAATTCTAGACCTAGACAAACTAGAACTATGCCGCCTTCGGTCCAATTTAAGTATAGTACATAAAATTATATATTGCAATGTCCTACCTGTCAATGAATACTTCAGCTTCAACCATGACAATACAAGAGCACACAATAGATACAAACTCAAGGTAAACTGCACCAAACTTGATTGCAGGAAATACGACTTCAGCAACAGAGTGGTCAATGTCTGGAATACTCTACCTGACTCTGTGGTTTCTTCCCCAAACCCCAAAAACTTTAACCTTAGACTGTCTACTATTGACCTCACCCCTTTCCTAAGAGGTCTGTAGGGGGCGTGCATAAGCGCACCAACGTACCTACCGTCCCTGTCCTATTGTGTTTTTTTTCTTATATGTATCTATTTCATGTATTCATAACTATGTTTATACTTATACCTGTTATCTTATAATCACTTGACAAAATAAATAAATAAAATAAAATAAATCTATAATTCCACCATCAAATTTACCTCAGGATCTTGACCCCAGCAGTACTGAGGCTACAAAAGGCACACCAGTTGCGTGGCTGAACCACCTACTTTAGACCGTAAATTGAATTTGAGTTTCTAAGCTGCATTCAACCTGCATATCATTCAACATGGCGTGATGTTGTCTCCCAGCAATTAAATTTAATCCAAAGACATAAATAGCAAAGGAGCCTCTGGTTCTGTTGCCAAGGTTGCACGAGGGGACCATCTACCTCGTAAAATGCTTAAGATCATTAGTGTTTCAATTAAATGGCCTATTGTTGTTCTCAAACACTCCAGCAAAAACTACTGTTCTTTTTTCTTCTTTATATTTCTTTGTTACACGTCATTGGGAACGCACCAACCATTGGAGGTGAAGTGGAAATATATGTAAAATATGTTGAAGAGTCCTCTTTTCATCTCCTCATTTTAATTTCTGCTCTAGGATGTGCTTACTCATATTTCTTTCAAAAAAAACAAAAAAACAAAAGTCCATGAAGGTTTGTAACTGCTCTGCTTTTGTGAAACTGGCTTCAACGGTCAAACATTGTTATAACTAATTCAGTTCAAGCTTGACATTGGAGTTGGCCATTGGAGATGGGATTCTTTTTGGTGATCCACTAGAAATTGCCAAAAGGAACATCCCTGGAATAGATATGACTTTTTTTTTCAAACGACTCCTGAAATTAAATTTTCCAGGAATATACAGGCAATCCTTAACTTGTGATCATAATGGGGCCTACCCACCACAGTTGCAAGGTCTGAGAACCATGAATTAAAAATAAATAGAAGTTGACACTCTAGAGAAAGTACAGAGAAGAGCAACCAGGATAATTAGGGGACTGGAGACTAAAACATATGAAGAACGGTTACAGGAACTGGGCATGGCTTGTCTAGTGAAGAGAAGGACCAGGGGAGACAGGATAGCAGTGTTCCAATATTTGAGGGGCTGCCACAGAGAGGAAGTGGTCAAGCTATTTTCTAAAGCACCTGAAGACCAGACAAGGAACAATGGATGGAAACAGAACAAGGAGAGATTTAACCTGGAAATAAGGAGAAACTTTCTGACAGTGACAGCAATCAAGCAATGAAACAGAAGTTGCCTTCAGAAGTTGTGGGAGCTTCATCACTGGAAGCTTTCAAGAAGAGATTGGACTCCCATCTGTCAAAAATGGTGTAGGGTCTCCTGCTTGGGCAGGGGGTTGGACTAGATGACCTACAAGGTCCCTTCCAACTCTGATTATCTGTTATCTGTTATCTGAATTGATTCACTCACAGACCAATCTGATTTTACAACTTTGGGGCGGCCATTACGTGAACTCTGTGGTCATTAAATGAACCAACAATTTGCTATGGGCTGCTTTTGCCAAAAGGTAAATTCCAGTTTTCAGTAAACCATTATAAAATATGGTCATGTGACTATGGACCATAAATGAGGGCAGGTGGTCAACCACATGATGTGTGGTCGTGCAAGTGTAAAGAAAGGATTGGAATTTTAGACCTGGATTGTAAGTACTCCCAGGTAGGTCCACTGTAACTTCAATTGGTCACTAAGCAACCAATCATAACTCAAGGACTATTGTAGCTGTGAATGTATCAACTTTAAAAAGAACAACAGGACAATCAGGTAGCTGGTGAAAATCTCCATAGGAAATGCCGATCAAATTGTCAACTTCTGATTCCTTTGAATTGCTTTCTCCTCATGTCATGAAATCCCACATTTTATTATTTTATCTTGTGACACATGCTTAAATAGTTTGTAGGCTGTTGTTTGGCTTGCCTAGTCCTTGTTATGTCAATACCCACAAAAAATAACAATGTGGTTAAAGAATTGTATGTGGAATATATGTCTGAGGTAGAGGAAGGAATGGGCTTCATAGAACATAGAGCCTTGGTGGTGCAGGCTGTTAAATGCCTAGCACTTAGTTCCAGCTGCCTGCAATTAGTGCAGGCTGGAATCCCACCAGGCCCAAGGTTGACTCAGCCTTCCATCCTCTCAGGGTAGGTAAATTGAGGACCCAAGATTGTTGGGGGCAATAAGCTGACTTTGTAAAAATGCCGCTTAGTAATAAGCAGGCATATACAATGGAATGAAGGCTATTGCTGAGCACACTGGGTTGTATCCCCAAAATTGTAAGCTGCCCTGAGTCTCCAGAGAAGGGCGGCATATAAATGTGAATTAAAAAAAAACCCAGAGAATCAGAGAGTTGGAGGCGACCCCTGAAGTCCTCTAATCCAACCCTCTTGCTCAAGACAGGCAACTTATATCATCTCAGTCAAATGGTTATCCAGTCTATTTTTGAAAAGCTCCAGTGATGCGGCACCTACAACATCAGGAAGCAAGCTATTCCAATGAATGAATTCTTCTCACTGTCATAAAATTATTCCTTACTTCTAGGTTAGATCTCTCTTTAACAAGCTTCCATCCATTATTTCTTCTCCAGATGCCCAGACTCCCTCTTCCCCTTAAAGATTTAGCATGTCTGTATTTCTGTATCCATCAAGTTTGCTCCAAAATTATTCCTGTGTGTGTTTGGTGAAGGAATGATGCCATTTTAGATGTATAAGGAAATGCATTCAGAAAATGAAATCAGCTTTGGATTGCTGAGCTTTGTAATTCAAGGCTCGTCAAATTCATATGCATTGTTTTATGTGCATGGAGTCCTTTTATATTATGCCCAGCCAGTAAAGTATGTCAACACCCCTATGTAGGCAAGCTGGAACAGATATACACATGTCAAGAAATAACTCATCCAACCACATTTTGGGACTGGACCTTTCAATCTCCTGGTGGTTGGCCCAGATTCACCCAACTGGCTGTCGGGCCTAGGGCATCTCCTGGAGATTGGGCCAAAGTCACCCAGCTGGCTTTCATGCCAAGGTGGGACTAGCACTCCACAGTGTCCTGGTGATTGGCCTGGGGTCACCCAGTTGGCTTTCATGCCAAGGAAGGACTAGAATTCACCATCTTCTGGTGATTGGCCCAAGGTCACTTAGTCAACTTTCATGCCTATGATGGGATTAGAACTCACTGTCTCCCAGTTTCTAGCCTAGTGCCTGAACTGAACTCTTTAGTGAAGGAGAAGAATAGGGGGCAAAGTTAAACAAATCATCAGCTTAGAGTTCTTACATTGCCACAAACAATCCATGTCCAGCTCCTTGAATTCTATTGACCCTTATTTAGTGCCAATGATGTTGACCATTAGCTGACTAGATTCTTGTGTACAGGCCTGAATAAATCTTTTGGGCTGTAACTTAACACAGAGTCCAGATTCTTTGTTCCTGACAATGGCATAGCTTTGATGTGTGCAACTAAAACAGCCAATGAACCAATCAATTAATCTCTTACTCAGTCACTCCATCAATCCTATAAAAGATTTGGTAACAGTCAAACATATTCCTGTAAGAGTCTTGTTTTATTGGGGAACTGCATTTCTAAAATATTTTAGCACATTGCTAACATTGTAGAATAATGCACTGCTTTCATATGCATGTACAGCAGGTGGTATGATGTGATTATTATTTTTTTCTTGCTGCAATAGCTGCTACCAGCAGGAAACCCCATTTGGGAAGCAGGACAAAATATGTGTACAGAGGGAGAGCAAATGGATTAAATTCATCTAAATGGAAGAAAATTGCAAAGATTTTGGCCATTTTGTCAGAGTTAAACAACATTTGAAATGTTTTGAGCCTTCATTGTACAAGAAACCAATGTGAGTAACAGATCTGCTACATGATTTAAATATATTTAAAATAAATAAGAAGCCAACAAATAAAATCAGGCATCTTTTGGAATTTAATTTGGTCAAGAATTAAGTGGCAACTGAAATTGGCACCAAGTCCTTGATGGTCTCTGAGTGTGATTTCTTGCTTGTAGATGCAGATGTTTCATTACCCAACTAGATAATATAATTAGTGTGAGTGAGTGTGGGGTTTTCTGTCTGTTTATATTCATCAAATATCTCAGAAGCAGCCAGCAGACTATTACAGCCACACATCACTATAAGTCTCAAAGCAACTAAAGTACTCCAAAACTTCTTAAGTAAACCAAAAAACACAGTAGCCCCAGAAGAAAAGAAGCATGTCATTCTATAACATAAGGAGTGTAACAGATACCGTGTAGGACAAGCAGGCAGAAGACTAGCAGAATCCATCCATAAACCCATCCATACCAACCAGAAGTTTGTTTCTTTGTTTGTGTGTTTGTTTATTTGTCAAACATGTACAAGATAACAAATATAGGCATGAACAAAGGAAGTAAATACAGATAAATGGGGACAGTAAGACAGGACAATAGGCATACCCCCTTTAAGGACCTCTTAGGGATGGGGTGAGGTCCACGGTAGACAGTTTGAGGTTGAAGCTGTGAGGGGTTGAGGCTGTAACAATGGAGTCGAGTAGAGCATTCCAGGCGTTGACCACTCTGTTGACTACTCTGTTGCTGAAAAGTCATATTTTCTGCAATTGTGTTTCAAGCGGTTTATCTTGAGTTTGTATTGGTTGTTTGCCCATGTGTTATTGTGATTGCAGCTGAAGAAGTCATTAACAGGCAAGATGTTATAGCAGACAATTTTGTGAACTTTGCTTAGATCGGACCTCAGGTGGCACAGTTTTAGATTGTCCAGGCCCAACATTTTGAGCATGGAGGCATAGGGAATTCTATTGTGAGTGGAGGAGTGGAGTACTTTTCTCCACAAGTTAGAAGACAAATGAAAACTCCTTAATCCCAGTACCCACAGACAAATTCAACCATAGTTTCAACTCAACCACCTAGAATTCTAGAAGAAGCCAAATTAAAAAAAATGTTAGGGAAGTCCTGGAAGCTTGTCATTCAAACAAATCAGTAGATCCATATAGATAAGTTACATTTACACAGCATTCAAATCAAATCATTAAAAAAAACTAAGAAGAAACAACAACAATAACAAGAACAGAACACATCCTATCCAGGAGTCAAAACCCAGATAAACAGGGATTAACACCAGACAAACAATCAAGCAAACAATAATAGTCCAGTCAAAGAATTACAAAGAAAAAAACCACACTCCCACCAACACTGGCAGGCATACTATTATATATAAACAAGGAGCAAAACTTGACACTCACTCACACCGATGATGTTATGTACCTGCATAATGAAACATCTGCAAGAAACCAACCAAGCTCAGAGAGCACCAAGGATCCCAAGTTCAACCTAGAGCTTCAGAGATTCTCTTCTACTTGAATTTGTATGTTGATTTCCTAGTGTTAATTCCTAGATGTGCATTTGAAAGGTCTGCACTGATGTCCTCCTAAAGTCATACATTAAACTTGATTACAAAATAAAGACTAGGCCTTTGCTTCAATAATGATACCCTTGAATGTTTTCACCATCATGTTCTTTCCTTCTTGGCCCTTGCCTATCCACTGTTTTAGCACTATCAAGAAGCTTCATGCCTAAAGACTGGCCTCCAAAAATTGCAGTACATTGGGTGCCTCCTGGGGAAAAGAGGAAACAGGGCCGACAAACACTTAAGGAACATCTTCAGATTATTAATTGGGATGATGCTGAAGATGCTGTGAATGATCAAAAGCAGTGGAAAACACTTGCTGCCCAATGTGCTCTGCATAGGGCCTAATGATGATGAAGAAGGTTGACTCAGCCTTCCATCCTCTCGGGGTAGGTAAATTGAGGACCCAAGATTGTTGGGGGCAATTAGCTGACCTTGTAAAAATGCCGCTTAGTAATAAGCAGGCATATACAATGGAATGAGGGCTATTGCTGAGCACACTGGGTTGTATCCAGAATTGTAAGCCGCCTGAGTCTTCGGAGAGCATATAAATTAAAAAAGAAGCACTTATTCATTCATTCATTCAGTCAGTTATTCAGCCATTCACTCATTCATTCATATCCTACCTTTATTATTTTCACAAATAACTCAAGGCAGTCAGTTCTTCTTCCTCCTATTCCTTTCTCTTTCTATTTTCCCAACAACAACTCTGTGAGGTCAACAAAAAAGATGTTGAGACTTTGGGAAAAGTTCAGAGAACAGCAGCTAAGATGATCAAAGGCCAAGAGACTAAAACAAATGAAGAACAGCAGCAGGATTTTGGTTTGGCTAAGTCTAAAGAAAAGAAGAATTAGGGTTGACATGATAGCAGTATGCCAGTATTTGAGGGGCTGCCACAAAGAAGAGGGAGTCAAACTGTTCTCCAAAGCACCAGAAGGCAGGACAAGAAATAATGGTTGGAAACTGATCAAGGAGAGAAGCAACCTGGAATTAACGGGAACCTTCCTAACAGTGAGGACAATAAACTGGTGGAATGGCCCGCCTTCAGAAGATGTGAATGCGTCATCACTGGAGGTTTTTAAGAAAAGTCTAGACCGGGGGTGTCAAACTCGATTTCATTGAGGGTCACATCAGGGTTGGGCTTGATCTTGGGGGGCTGGGGTGGGCATAGCTAGCATGATGACACTCATGTTGGGGGCATGCCTGTGGTGGCCCAAGCGCTCTGCCAGCGAAATCGGTCTCCCATGCTCCATTTTCAGCTGTGACTGTAAACCCCCATGATGGCCTCCTGCAATCCCATGATGACTTCCTGCAACCTTCTGCCAGAGCTTGGGTGGGCCACACGTAGCTCTCATGAGTTCCATTTCCACCGGCAGAGGCACCTCAGGCCTTCACTGTTTCCAGGGGGGCCCAGTGAACCATATTTAATCTAATCACCCTGCAGGCTGGATCTGGCCCCCGGGCCTTGAGTTTGACACCCCTGGTCTATACACTTATCTGAAATGATACAGGGTCTCCTGTTTGAGCAGGGGGCTGTATTCTATTCTATTCTATTCTATTCTATTCTATTCTATTCTATTCTATTCTAAAGGTCAGTTGGGCTGAGAGTGACTGGCTAAGGTCACCCTGCTGGTTTTCATGGCTAAGGTGGGACTAGAACTCCCAGTCTCCTGGTTTCTAACCTGGTGCCTTAACCACTAGACCAAACTGGTTCTCTAAATCACTGCTACTAGGAACAAATACAGTGTTTCCAGAAAAAAAAAATTGAAACTCTAGCATGGATGCATCCATCTCAGAGTGAGCAGAAACCCTCTAAAATAACACAGGATAGTTGATAACACACAGCACTTCACCATAGGGGCTTTGCATTGACCAAGAATTCAGAATGAGCTGCAGCCCTGGCAAATCGCATGATGTCAGCAGAGTCTGGAAAGCTGACTCGGTTTCTATTACACACACTTAACATTTGCTTCCAGCAGTGTGCAAAGTTGCAGTCGGTGTGTTCTTTCATTGATGCAAACTTTTCTTTCATTTCCATCCAGATTGCATTCTTCCCTTGTTTCTACCACAGTTCAGTCACTACAGGTGATAGTGCTCTCTGAGCTTGGTGATTTTGTAGCACTGATGATCTTACCTAGTTTGGTAATGAAATGTCTTCAAATTAAAACAAAAAAACACCAGGCTCAGAGAGCACCATATACTCCACCGTTCAACCCTAAACTACAAATATTCTCTTCTGTCAGTACTACGGGATTTATCCCCACATTTTGAACTCAGTGGAAGTGAAGACAATTGCAGAACAGTTTCAATCTCTTTTAAAGATTTGAGGGATGAACAAAGGGGATCAAGTAAGACTGGAAAGTAATAAAGCAAGGCTATGGAATGTAACTAATAATTGAGGCTTTCAAAATATTACAGTTGCTGGAATTCATGCTGGTTGGACACATTGGTAGTTGTAATTTCAGCACAGCTAGAAGAATCAGGAAAATGAAGGCTTCCTTAAGTAACAACCACTGATCTGTGGCTGTGAGTAGGAGTTGGTGTAACAATCAGACAGAGTAACAGAACAACAACAGAGTTGGAAAGAACCTTGGAGTCAGGGGTGGGATTTTACTGGTTCAGATCAGTTTGGGCGAACTGGATGTTAAAGAGCCTTGGTGGCTCAGGCTGTTAATTGCCTGCACTTAAGTTCCAGCTGCCTACAACTGCTGTAGGCTCAAATCCCACCAGGCTCAAGGTTGACTCAGCCTTCCATCCTCTCGGGGTAGGTAAATTGAGGACCCAAGATTGTTGGGGGCAATTAGCTGACCTTGTAAAAAATGCCGCTTAGTAATAAGCAGGCATATACAATGGAAGGAAGGCTATTGCTGAGCACACTGGGTTGTATCCCAAAAAATTGTAAGCCGCCCTGAGTCTCCGGAGAAGGGCGGCATATAAATGTAATTTAAAAAAAATTGCACCTGTTCACTGAACCGGTATTTGAACTGATCACCTGGCCCTGCCCACCCTGCCCCTCTCCTCCCAGGAGTCTCCACGTGGTCCATTTTCAATGCAGGTAAGTGCAGGGTCCATGTGGAAGCTCTGGGAGGGGCAAAATGGGCCTTCTGGAAGTCTGGAAACGGGCCTGTTTCCGGCTTCCAGAGGCTTCCAGAGGCTTCCAGAGGTTTCTGGAGGCTTCCAGAGCCAGGGGGAGGCTGTTTTCACCCTCCCAGAGGCCAGAGGGCAGCTTCCCAACCCATGGGAAGGCAAAAAATGAAAGTACCGGAAGTACTGGAAGTCACAAAACAGGCCTGTTTTCGGCTTCCAGGGGGCCTCCAGAGCCCGAGAAAGGCCATTTTCGCCCTCCCAGAGGCCCAGGGGAAGCCTCTGGACCCTTGGGAAGGCAAAAAAATGGAAATTCCAGTAGGCCATGCCCACATGGCTACACCCACCCAGCAACTGGACAGCAAATTGGTTGCTGGGATTTTTGAATCCCACCTCTGCTTGGAGGTCTTCTAGTCTGATCAAGCAGGAGACTCTATACCATTCTAGACAAATGGCTATCCAATCTCTTCCAAACAAGCTCCAATGATGGAGCACCCACAACTTCTGAAAGCAAGCCATTCCACTGATGGATTAATTATTGATTGATTGTTAATTGTCCAACTGATTAATTGACAGATAGTCCAATTCCACTAACATTCTTTCAGTTTGAATCCTGGGGAGACAAGTATAAAGTTCTATAGCTGATTTTTTAAAAACTTTTTTTAAAAGAAGCTTGTAAGTAATCACTTAAAAAAATAAACATGAATTCAGAAAACTTGTCACTTTCTTCCTATTTTTTTACCCCTAATTTCGGATGCTTCTTCTGTTTTCAATTTCCCACTTTCACAGTTTGCCTTTATACTAAAAATAGGTGTTATAACTGTGAATATAATTGCATCTCTTCCATAACACACCACTTCAAAATGTGTTTTTCCCCCTCCCAATTGCTTATGTTCTTAATTGATTGTCTAGGATGGCAGGTCATTGCAATACAACTGCAGTTGATTATTTGCATGCCTTCGACCAATCAATCACGTTGAGTGGGGTAGTTGTTTTGCTGACATTGGCAATAGGCTTTGTGGGGAAATCCATGGTAGGTCAACAAAGTGGGGAGAAATGGGTGGTTTTCCACTAAAAGGAGATGTTCTGAGGCAAGGCTTCCTCCAATTTCTGATTCAGAAAAGTATGTTATCAATCTTAAGACTGTGGGGAAAATGTCAAGGGATGTAGAAGTTTAAAGAATATACCAAAAATCCCAGATAATTCACCAAGAATTGGCAGGGTCCAAGGATAGGGGGAAGAAAGGAAGAGACAGAATGCAAGGAAAGGAAAATAAATATATTTCCATGGTAATGAAGGCAGATTTCACTGAAATTTCCATTCATCCAGTCAGTCATTTATTCAACATCTATCTATCTATCTATCTATCTATCTATCTATCTATCTATCTATCATCTATCATCTAGCTATCATCATCTATCTGTCTGTCTGTCTGTCTATCATCTATCTATCTATCTATCTATCTATCTATCTATCTATCTATCTATCTATCTACATGCTGCTTTGACCCAGCTCCCCAAACACAACAAACCCTCGGAAGTTAACTCAAAGATTCCTTTATTAGGAATGCTGGCAGCCCTGGCAAAAAAGTTTATCTTTCAGGCTGACAAGTCCATCTGGCTGGAAGATGAATAGCTGTCTGCCACACCTAGTCATCTCCGCCCCCTGCCTTTCATCCCCAGAGCTAGAGTGAGGCCTTGCTAGTAGCAGTGGCTCTTCCTTCTCAAGGACCAGCCCATAGATTTCCACTGCTCTCTTCTCTTCTTCTGCATATCCGCGCATCAGGCACTGGACCCAGCTGTTCCTCCTCTTCCTCATCGGCCACCTCCAGACCTGGTGGCTGTTGATTCTCTATCTGGGGGCTGAGGGATGGCCCAGGCTTTGCCTCTGCCTCTCTCTCTCTCTGACAGCTCCATTCCCTCTTCCCCATCGGAACTCTCAGGTTGCCCTGATACCGACCCTGGCTCCCACTCCTCTTCCTCTGATTTGGTTGCTGGAGAAGCTGGCAGCCAACAGGCCACAACACATGCATGCATGCAAATCAGTAAAGGGAGCAAACATACCTAATGCTCCTTCCTCCTCATATTTTCCTTGCAACAACAGCCAGCTTTCATCTCTAAGGAAGGACTAGAACTCACAATCTCCTGGGTGACCCAAAGTCACCCAGACAGCTTTCAAGCCTGAGGTAGGACTAGAACTCACAGTCACCTGATGATTGCACAAAGTCACCAAGTCACTTTTCACACCTAAGACATGTCTAGAACTCACAGTCTCCTGGTGATTGGCCCAAAGTCACCCAGGCAGCTTTCAAGCCTGAGGTGGGATTAGAACTCACAATGTCCTGAAAATCAAAGTCATCCAGGGGACCCAAAGTCATCCAGGGTGCTTTCATGGCTAAAACAGGACTAGAACTCGCAGTGTCCTGGTTTCTAATCTGAGGTTCAATCACTAGAGCAGACTGGCTCTCTCACATGGCTATTAAGTTATAGTCACCCTGGTCAGAGTGCAAACAAACTAAAAACAATCATTAAAAAAATACACATTAAAACAACATCATACTTTGGCAGCTAAAGATCCTAAACTTTTCCCATGTTTCTGAGTCTTGTCTGAGATCTTAAATCCATTGACCCATAAAGTCTTCCAGGCCAATTGCAATTCTGCATAAATAGCCTTTGGGAAAAATTATCAGGTGTGGGAAAAGGCCTATATTGGGAGTCAGCATCCACAGGCACCTGAGACTGTGGAAAGAGAAAATTCTCTTGTTTGTTTTTTCTGCGTGTATCTTGTGACTAGGATGATTGCGTCTTTTGTGGGAAGCTGGCTTTTAAAAGACTCCAATGTTCACTTCTAAACCTGGCTCTGAAACATGTTGCAGTCGAGTTGATAATCATGTGCCTCTGAGGGCTATTATAAATATTTAAGTGGGCTTATGTATTAGGTAGTTCTGCCAAAGGGTACAGTTCCATCTGCTGTATCCTTTCCCATCCAAGAAAGCTGAGAAGAAGTGAACACCATATTATTTGCACCTGCTTTTTATCAGGAGGCAATGAAAAATAATAATAATATTTACTTAAGATCCCAGGAATTTCATTAGGCTGTGCATCCGCTGACTGAATTTGGCACCCCAAATCCAACCAATTATCTTGCAACGTTTTTATTAACAAGATATTTTATTTTACCGAATTTAAATAAACATGCCACTGGTTGGTGAGTACATTATAATTAGAGATTACAGACTAATTGGGGTGTTCTTTATGCTTGAAGATTATGTAGTAATTATACAGGAGGCTATTATGGAAAACAGGATGGGGGAGCCTAGCAAGGGCTATAAAAGTGCATTTACTCTCAAAATTAGAAGGAGATGCCATTTGCTTCTCTGATTATCTTAACCACGTGAAATAAGGTTACCTACTAAATGAAGAATAAATAGGACTGGGTTTGTTTGTTGTATGGACCGCTTAATAAAATGTAAGGAATGCTGACATGTGTTGTGTTGTTTGAGTTGAAAGCTCTCTGCTAACACTGTGAAAATGTGCAGAGGAAATAATTAGTCTGACACATTCTCTCAATTTCTTTAAAGCATACAATATTAGAGTAAAATTATTATTTATTAAGTTTTCATCCTGCCTTTATGTCTTTATAGGTAATTCAAGGCAGTGAACGTAGCTAATACTTCTTCCTCCTCTTATTTTCTCCATAACAACAACCCTGTGAAGTAAATTGGGCTGAGGGAAACTAACTGGGCCAAAGTTATCCACCTTGCTTTCATGTCTAAGGCAGGACTAGAATTCACAGTTTCCTGGTGATTGTCCCAAAGTCACCCAACTAGCTTTCGTGCCTAAGGCAGGACCAGAATTCACCACCTTCTGGTTATTGGCTCAATGTCACCCACCTGACTTTCATGTTTAAAGCAGGACTAGAACTCACTGTCTCCTGGTGATTGGCCCAAAGTCACCTGATCGACTCATGCTTAAGGCAGGACTAAAACTCTGCGCACCAACGTGCCTACCGTCCCTGTCCTATTGTGTCTTTTATTTCTCTTATATGTATTCATTTCTTGTATTCACAACTATGTTTATCCTTATACCTATTATCCTGTAAGTGATTGACAAATCAAATAAATAAATAAAATAAAAAAGAATGGCCTTGGCTGCTCTTGATTATTCCTAACAGAAAATCTTGTAGCTATTAGTCAGACTGACAAGTCACAGAAACATTCTAGAACAGGGGTGTCAAATTTGATTTTATTGAGGGCTGCATCAGGGTTGTGCCTGACATTAGGGGACCAGGGTAGGCCATGGCCAGTCTGACATCACTCATGTTGGGGGCACCTTTGTTGGCCCTGAGTGCTCTACCAGTGAAGACGGGCTGCTGAGCTCCGTTTCCTGCAATAATGGCTTCCTGCAACACTATGCCAGGAAAAATGGAGCCCGAGAGGGCTGCACACATCCCTCACAAGCTCTGTTTTCACTGGCAGAGATACCATGGGCTGGTCTTTTGCTGTTTCCAGGGCAGCCCTGCAGGCCCAATCTAAGCAACCTGTGGGACAGATCTGGCCTACGGGCCTTGAGTTTGACACCCCTGTTCTAGAAGAAGAAAATGCAAACCATTTCTGTAGCATAGCCAAAGACTCAATTGTAATCCTGAGGAGTCAAGATTGACTCCATTGAGACTTTTGTAGTGTATTCTGGCAATACTCTTGCTGAAAATCCTCACTCCAATCCATTTTCTGTGAAAGGAAGACAGGAGAAATTGTAGGGTTTTTTTTAAGTGTCACCAGAATTCAAATGTCATGATCATAGTACAATTTCTCCAGTTGATTGATTATGTTCCATCATTAATGTTGACCCTTAGCGACTGCATAGATAGAGTTTCTCTGTGATGATCTGTCCCTAACTTGCTCCTTCAGGTCTTCTAATGATGCAATCATCACTATAGCAACTGAGTCCTTCTCCCTTGCTACTGATCATCCACTTCTTCCCTTTCTTTCCACCTTTCCCAATATTACAGTCTTCGACAGAAAGCTTGGTCTTCATACAACGTGTCTCAACTAGCATCCTTTCAACCTGGTCATTTGTACCTCAAATGAGAATTCTGGGTTGATCGGTTCAGTGATCCATTGGTTTGCTTTCTTGACTGTCCAGGGTTTTAAATCATCATTAGTTTAGTCTTCTTTATATTTAATTTCAATCCTCGGTCAAGCTAACAAATGTAATAGATTGTATCAATTGCAGCCTAGCAACTACAGGTAGTCCTTGACTTACAACCAAAACTGAACCTAAAAATTTCTGTTGCTAAGCAGGACAGTTGAGGACAAGTGAGTTTAACAACCTTTGTTGCCCCCATTTTTAAGTGGTGTTAAATTAATAACAGTTGTTAAGTGTATCCAACTTCCCTCACTGACTTTAAGGCCTGAATGTTCTGAGCCAAACCCTTTTCCAATAAAACAAACATGAACCAAAGGGAACAGAAACCTTTTAATGATTCTTACGAATCTCCAGTTAAAAGGCTGCTGCAAGCTAATTAACTTTGATAACCACAAGCCTCGCCAAAACTGTGCAAGGCTGCCAAGAATAACAGATAAAGTTACCTAGAGATATTTTACAACACAAGAGTCTTCAAATACCAACTTAATATACTGCAATGTCCATGAGGCTGGAGTTTCAAAACGTTGCTTCCTACAAAGAACGTTCACTTCACAGCTGGCTTTTATCTTCTTGCAGGAGGGACCATTACCTTGCAGCCTTACTCCCGAGTAGCCCATGCTGCTGCAGCTGTTCTTTCCTATGAGCAGCCCTGCGTGCATGCACACTTGGCACAGGCTCTTCGGGAACCTCCTCATTGCTGCTGCCAGCCCCCACAATCTCTGAAGGCAGCAGTCCACTCCCTAATGGTCCTGGCCCCTCATCTGAGTCCTCACTCTCCTCAGCCGTCAGTTCTGATTCTCTTGGATGAGAATCAGAACTGAAGAAGCTTCTTGGATAAGAAGTAAAATCTCTTCAAGCAAAACAAAGGAAGTCCAGTTGCCTTTTGACAAAGCACCTTTGGGACAACCATGACTTGAACAACCTTGAACTACACTACCTACGATTAGACTAAAGCGTAGTACACAAAATTATCTGCTACAATGTCCTACCAGTCAATGACTACTTCAGCTTCAACCACAACAATACAAGAGCATACAACAGATACAAACTCAATGTAAACCACTCCAAACTTGATTGCAGAAAGTACAACTTCAGCAACAGAGTGGTCAGTGCCTGGAATGCACTACCTGACTCTGTTGTTACATCCTCTAACCTCCAATCCTTTAACCTCAGACTATCCACTATTGACCTCACCCCATTCCTAAGAAGTCTGTAAGGGGCGTGCATAAGTGCACTATCATCCCTACCATCCCTGTCCTATTGTCCTCATTTATTTCCTGTATTCTTACTCATGTTTATACTTATACCTATTATGTTGTAAGCGATTAACAAATAAAATAAATAAATAAATAAAATCTCCATAGACATTTTTTCAGTGCCATTGTAACTTCAAATGTTCATCAAAGGAATGGTTGTAAGTTGAGGATTACCTGTCATTGTTATCAAAAATGAATGCTTATATTTATATCCATGTTTATACCCTTTCGTAGAAATACATTTTAAGGTTTTTAAATCACAGAGCTCTAAGCAACTTTTGCATCAAGGAGCCCAACTCCAATTCATGCTCAGTGCAGGAATTCAAATGAGTAACTTCCTCCCAGGTGTCGTTGCAGCCTCTGTTTGAACTCATCCAAAGAAAGGCAATTCTTGTGTCCCATGGTAACTGTGAAGAAATTATATGTATATCTATGAGTAAAAAGGCAAAGTCTCAGCTTTAATATATCCTGCACGCTATGGTTTCTACTTGATTGAATTGATATTGAAAAGCAAAAGAAATGCAAAAACAAGAGAGCTAGAGCAAGTAGGTTAAGTAGGTTAAGTCGCTGTTGGCAGGAGGATCAAGGTCGACCCCGAGGCCCCTCATTTGTGGGGTACCTCAGGGTCGGTCCTCTCCCCCTCCTGTTCAACATCTATATGAAGCCGCTGGGTGAGATTATCTGTGGTTTTGGTGAGGTATCATCAGTATGCTGATGATACCCAGCTTTTTATCTCCACCCCAGACCAACTCAGTGATGCCCTTGATGTGATGTCCTGGTGCCTGGAAGTGGTACGGGTCTGGATGGGGAGGAAAAGGCTTCAACTCAACCTGGTCAAGACTGAGTGGCTGTACGTACCGTCATCTCGAATTGTCCAGGATGTTCCATCTTTGGTCATGGGGGGAGAGGTGTTACCCCCTGTGGAAAGGGTGCACAATCTAGGCATCCTCCTGGAAGCACAGCTCAATTTGGACGATCATGTAGGAGCTGTGGCCAGGGGGGCATTTGCACAGGTTCACCTTGTGTGCCAGTTGCGCCCCTATCTGGACCAAGATGCCTTGCGTACAGTTACTCATGCCGCTCCCGTGTGGACTACTGCAATGCTCTCTACATGGGGCTGCCCTTGAGGACCACTCAGAGGCTTCAGCTGGTGCAGAATGTGGCCGCGTGGGTTGTGATGGGAGTATCCCGATACTCCCATGTTACACCCTCCTGTGAGCTGCACTGGTTGCCAGTTGCCCTCCGAGTGAGATTCAAGGTGCTGGTAATCATCTATAAAGCCCTTCATGGCTTAGGTCTGGGGTATTTGCAGGAGCACCTGCTGCCAGCAATGGTTTCCCATCGCCCTGTGCGCTCCCACAGACAAGGCCTCCTCAGGGTGCTGTCGGCCAGACAATGTCGGTTGGCGACCCCCAGGGGGAGAGCCTTCTCTGTGGGTGCACCCGCCCTTTGGAATCAATTCCCCGTGGAGCTTCGGGTGGCTCCTGACCATCGATCCTTCCATCGCGACCTGAAGACATGGCTTTTTCGATCGGCCAACCTGGACTGAAGGGGTTTTTTAATTGCTTTTAAATTGGTTGTTGGTTTTTAATGTTTTAAATATGTATAATTGGGGTTTTTCTATTTAATAGTTTTTTAAATTTTGTATTTCTGTGTTTTTATTGTTGTAAGCTGCCCTGAGTCCTTCAGGAGATAGGGCGGCATAGAAATCCCATTATTAAATTAAATTAAATTAAAATTAAATAGAGATGAGACACAAAGATAGTCCTTGACTTACAACCACAATTGGGAACCTGAATTTCTGTTGCTAAGGAAGATGGTCGGTGAGTTGTACCCAATTTTATAAGCTTCTTTGCTACTGTTGTTAAGCAAATCACTCTGGCTGTTAAGTGGATCACATGGTCATTAAGCAAATCCAGTTTCCTTCATTGGCATTGCTTGTTGAAAGCTGCTGGGACGGTAGCTAAGGATGATTACATGACTTTGGGATGCTGTTACCATCGTAAATATATGCCCATTGCTAAGCAACCAAATTTTGATCACATGACCATGGAGATGCTGCAACAATTGTAAGCATGAGGAGTGGTCATAAGCCACTTTTTTCAGTGATGTTGTAACTTCAAATGGTCACTAAATGAATGGATGTAAGTTGAGGACTACCCATACTACATTTGGACAATAGGTGGGAAAAATATGAAACTATACATCCTCTAACCTGAGAAAAATAGGTTTTTTTTAAAAAAATTAACATCATCCTAGTTCAAGAAGAGCAAGAAAATCAAAGAGAAAGCATGTGTCAAGGTGGATCTTATACAATCTTGTCTCAATGTCACTTGACATCTGTGTCATGGCCCCAACAGAGACCAGTTCAGAGGAGGAGAAGGAGTTGAAATCAGGACCATCAGATGGGGATAGCACGTCTCCCCTGGAATGTCCGGAGAGTCTGGGAGCTAAGGATGATGATGTGCTGGGTCCTTCTGGCTTTGAGGGATGGGGTCAACTGGGCAGGGAGTTGCCTGTCCTCACAAATGCAGGGGTAGATTGGCTGCAGGCAGGCAGTGATGATGAGAGACAACAGATCCCCTTTGATGAGGAACAGCTGCCTCCTCCACCATTCTGAGAGCATGGAGAGTGGAGTGGAGGGACCACTCTAAGGAGATATGTGAGGCTGCTGGTGAGGAGGCTGCCTTGCCCCTCTTCACAAGGAACACTTGGCTTGAGTTGATTTGAGCCACGATGGTGCAGTGGTTAGAGTGCAGTACTGCAGGCTACTTCTGCTGACTATTGGCTGCCTGCAATTTGGCAGTTTGAATCTCACCAGGCTCTAGGTTGACTCAGCCTTCCATCCTTCCAAGGTCGGTAAAATGAGCACCCAGATTGCTGGGGCAGTATGCTGACTCTATAAACTGCTTAGAGAGGGCTGTAAAGAGATACTGTGAAGTGGTATACAAGTCTAAGTGCTATTGCTATTGAGTTGATTTAATCAGAGGCCTGGGGAAAGTATCTTCATCAGGAACAGTTGTTTTGCTTCAACACACACTTCCCTGGCCTTTTCCCAAAGATGCTTCTTCAAGATGCAAGTGGACTTTCTGGATTTTCTTTGAGGATGTTTTGCTTCTCATCCTAGAAGCTTCTACACTCTGACTGGATGGTGAGGAATGGAAGGATTTACACTCCTTGCAGACAATTGGTCATTTGCATTCTCTTAGATAGTTTTGAGGCCACCTGCAGGTTTATCTTTAGAAGCTTCTTGGATGAGAAGCTAAACATCTTCAAAGAAATACCAGAAAGTCCAGCTGTCTCTTCAAAAAGCACCTTGGGGACAACCATGACCTGAGTGACTGAGAATCTCCATAGACCAGGAGTGTCAAACTCAATGCCTGCAGGCTGAATCCAACCTGAGGGGGGTGCTTAGATCTTGCCCATGGGGCCACCCTGGAAACAGTGGAAGACCAGTCTGACTTTCTCTGCCAGTGAAAACAGAGCTCAGGAGAGGCGTGTGTAACCCTAACTCCATTTTCTCTATCAGACAGTTGCAGGGCACTGGCATAGCTGAGAATGGAGCTTGGGAGCTACATGCCCTAGGATGAAGAGGGGGTGGACCTGGATCTTCCTCTGAATTCCCTCTGCCTTGCTCTACCTGTCCCCTGCTCTGCCCAGCCGGACTTTGCCCTTCCCCAGTTTCTTCCACAGCCAATGGAGCCACACTCCCACTCCCTGTCAGTTGCTCAGCCTCCCCCTTGGAATCAGATTCCAACAGGGGCATAACAGGGACTGTATTGGATTGTATTGGGAAAATTTGGGATGAAGCTTTACCAGCCATTTTAAGGTCATTTGTCATGGAATATCAGAGCAATAAAAGGACTTTATTGAAGCCTGCATCTGCCTAGAAAGCCTGGGTCATAACAATCTCTGATAAATAACAGATGTTTATTGTGCATCCTTAAATAATCCAAAGTTTTGATAGAACAATGGCAAAAGCTTAGGGAACCAAAGACATTTGTTGTGCACAAATAAATACATCACATTGGACCTAGCTCACTACAATGAATGTATCTGAACTACTCCATATATAGACCCTGGCTGAACACGGAAATTAGGAAACCAGTTTCCTTTTGTGCTGAATCTCTACTGAATAAATGCTACAAATGCAGTTTTGATTGTGCCTCGCTGGAGCCAGACAAAAGGAGCGTATGTACAAAGGGCAACACTTCATCCTGGCTTCGTCCAATTTTGTACTCAGTAGGAAGAGCTACAGAAAATGTCTCTTGTGCTTGTTTTCGCTATCAAAACCTCTTTTATTATTAGGCTGTTTTTCTTAATATTCCACCAGGTCACATTGCCAAAATGTCAGCAGGAAACTGCTGGAAAAAGCTCGCTTTCTGTGGGAAGGCAAATAAAATAGGTTTATTAAATCTCCTGTTGAATATAGAGAAATAATCAGCTCTTGGAGGAAATGAAGGCCACAGGTACATGTGTTGGGTTTTTTTTAGCAACCAAATGGACTTTGATTTGAATGAGGAGTCCTTGATCCTTTGATCTGGATCCAGAGGTGGTATTCAGCAGGTTCTGACCGGTTCTGGAGAACCGGTAGCAAAAATTTTGAGTAGTTTGGAAAACCAGCAAATACCACCTCTGACTGGCCCCGCCCCCATCTATTCTCTGCTTCCTGAGTCCCAGCTGATCGGCTGGATCTTCTTTTGTTGCCCTGCACAGGAGAACAGAGCTGGAAAGCAGGTTAGTAGGGTGGGGAGGGAATGGGCTTTTGCGGTAACCTTCCCCCAGGAGAGGGGGGAATGGAGATTTTACAGTATCCTTCCCCTGACATGCCCAGCAAGCCACACCCACGAAGCCACACCACACCCACCAAGCCACGCCGACAGAACCGGTAGTAAAATGGTTTGAATCCCACCACTGCCTGGATCCCTGATTCTAGGGATACATGATTAAGAGGAAAATTATTGCAGTGTGTATCGCTTTACTGTTACTCACACTGCAGTAGATTGTCCATGGTTGCTCCTCCATCAAAAATAAATGGCACAAACTTCAGGATGAAAAGTACATGTCCCAAGTTTTAACAGACCCAGCAGTACATGTAGTTCTCAACTTACAACAGTTTGTTTAGTCAGCATTCAAAGTTACAATGGCACAGGAAAAAAGTGATTTATAACCATTGAGGTGGGTAAAATGAGGATCCAGATTATTGAGTGCAATTTGCTGACTCTGTAAACAGCCTAGAGAGGGCTGTAAAAGCACTGTGGAAGTGGTATATAAGTCTTAGAAGTTACAATGGCACAGGAAAAAGTGATTTATAACCATTGAGGTGGGTAAAATGAGGATCCAGATTATTGAGTGCAATTTGCTGACAGGAAAAAGTGATTTATAACCATTGAGGTGGGTAAAATGAGGATCCAGATTATTGAGTGCAATTTGCTGACTCTGTAAACAGCCTAGAGAGAGCTGTAAAAGCACTGTGGAAGTGGTATATAAGTCTTAGTGCTATTGCTATTTTTCACACTTTAAAACAGTTGCCACTTTCTCATGGTCATGGGATCAAAATTTGGATACTTGACAACTGACATATATTGATGATGGTTGCAGTGTCCCAGGGTCATGTGATCACCTTTTGACAAGCAAAATCAATGGGGAAATCAGATTCACTTAGTAACCATCTTATTATCTTAACTGCAATGATTACTTAACACTCTTTTGTTAAGCAACACTCTTTTGCTCAGGTCCAGCTGGTTCGCCAGCTGCGCCCATTTCTGGATCAAGATGCCCTGCGTACAGTCACTCATGCTCTTGTTACCTCCTGACTTGACTACTGCAACACTCTCTATTTAGGACTGCCCTTGCATACCATCCGGAGATTGCAGCTGGTGCAGAATGCAGCCGCATGGTGGTGATGGGAGTTTCCGATTCTCCCCCATGTCCTCCTCCTCGTGACCTGCATTGGTTGCGATTAGCTCGGGTGAGATTCAAGGTTCTAGTAACATTCAAAGTCCTGCAAGACATGGGTCGGGTTATCTCTGGGGCGTCTCCTGCTGATATCTCCCAATGCCAACTGCCTGTCTGAGCTCACAAGCAGGGCTCCTCAGGGGTTCGTGCGGCCCAAGTCAATGCCAGGCTGGCAGTGCCAGGGCCGAGGCCTACTCTGTGGTGGTTCCCCTGCCCACCAATGAGACAACACCCTGGGGCTCTGTCTGGCCCCCAGTACCGCCAGCCTTCCGTGCGACTTGAAGAACCTGGTTATTTGAACAGGCGGGCTGTGCTGACCTCTGGGGAATCTCTTAAAAACTTAATGTTATCAATATTGGGCTTGCGATTATTTAATTTTCTTTTAATTATTTATTGTTGAGTGTTTGGTTTTAGTTGTGAGCCACCTCGAGTCTTCGGAGATGGGGAGGCATACAAGTCCAATAAATAAATAAATAAATAAATAAATAAATAAATAAACAAACAAACAAACAAACAACTATGGCAAGAAATGTTGTACAATGGGGCAAAACTCACTTAACAACTGTCTCACTTAGCAACAGAAATTTTGGGCTCAATTGTAGCTGTCAGTCAAGGACTACTTGTCCTGTGGAGGGAGACACGATTTTAATACACTGCCCTCTTTTAACCATGATGCATTCATTGAATCAGCTGCAGAGAGTTTCTCCCGTGCATCCAACTGCTGCATTAGATGATGGTTTGTTCATATGCCTGCTTGTTGTAGTGTGAACAGGACATGAACATCCAATATTGTCTCCAACCTGCCCAGGATCCAATGTGTGGGCAGCAGCTATTTATGTAAAAGAAATGAGAATGACCTTGGAAAATGATTGGGTAGGGATGAGAAGAGATATTGCCTAGGAGACAAGGACCAAGAAGAGAAGCAACTTAGAACTAGGGAGAAATTTCCTAACGGTGAGAGCAATCAACCAATGGAACAGCTTGCCTTCAGAAGTTATGAGTGCTCCATCACGGGAGGCTTTCAAAACGAGAATAGACAACCATTTATCAGAAATGGTCAAGCACAGGGGTTGTACTGGAAGATCTCCAAGGTCCCTTTCAAATCTATTATTCTATGTTTTACATAAAGAGGGCACAAACTCACAAATGAGCAATGAGCAGAGAAAGCAACTCAGCAAGGATTTACCCTAACTGATCAGCTGGTAAAAGGAGACGGTGGGTAATTTGTACTTTCAATCCTTGCAAGATTCTACTGGTGTAGTCTTATGTTCTCAATGCCATCCAGTCTTGTCCAATCCCATCTATATTCCTTTCTTGGAGAAAACGTTACTTTTCTGGGGATACTGTTCCAGGAACCGCCAGCCTAATAAAATAGAATTAGCTTATTTTGTTGTGTTTTCTCCCTGGTCTATTGGGGAAACTTTTCTTGCTCTCTATCAGAAGGGTTGTTTTCCAACTTCTGCTAGCACAAGAGATGCTTCTTGTGGCGCTTCCTATAATTTTGAGCAATGCTTCTACTCCTATTGGCTACAGTACCCAGTTGCAGGTATTTCACCTCTAACTCTCTGGTTTCTATTATTGTCAGGGATTCACTCAAAGAAGATGCTGGATTCCATCACTGTTGTTTGCCTCCAATTCCAGCCTCTTAGGGGCATGTACAAAACAGATGTACTTGTGAGATCCCTGGTCCTCTCTGAGTTTAGTTGTTTTCCTCCAGGTGGTTTTATTACCCAGTTAGAAACACCTGCAAGAAAACATCCAAGCTCACAGGGCATCAAGGACACCGCAATTCAACCCCTGAGCTACATGTATTCTTGTCTGTTGATAGATCTATTTATTTGTTATAGTTAACAGGTGGGTACAGTATTTGAAAAGTTCTCCATCAATGCAGTTCTGCATCAACTCTTGTTCAAGTCAAAGAGCTCTATTAAACTTCTACAAAGAAGAGAGAAGTCAGGGGAAGGGAAAGGTTAAAAAAGAGCTCTATTAAACTTCTACAAAGAAGAGAGAAGTCAGGGGAAGGGAAAGGTTAAAATCAACTCGCCTTTTCCTTTCTTCCAATTTGAGTGTTCCTAATGTGAACTCGGGCTTAAAAAAAGAATGACACAACAGTTGGCCACTGTCTCACTTCTGGGACTCAGTGGTCAATGTTCACAGTCGTGCCGTCTTGATGTCTGACTATCTGATTTCACATCCCAAGGGTCAAGACAGAGGTGAGATCTTGTTGCTCATTGTCAAATCTGTCAGCTCAATGCTTCGAATCATGACAAGTCAGGGGAAGGGAAAGGTTAAAAATCAACTCGCCTTTTCCTTTCTTCCAATTTGAGTGTTCTAATGTGAACTCGGGCTTAAAAAAAGAATGACACAACAGTTGGCCACTGTCTCACTTCTGGGACTCAGTGGTCAATGTTCACAGTCGTGCCGTCTTGATGTCTGATCTGATTTCACACCCAAGAGAGTGAGATCTTGTTGCTCATTGTCAAATCTGTCAGCTCAATGCTTCGAATCATGACACCCATTCTTCCTACTCTTTGTCATCACATTTATGAAGAGCTATAGAGCATTACACTTTTTGCTGTTGTGCTGTGATAACATCAAGGCTGAAGGAAGAAAACTCACAATCAGCTACAGGGCAACTGTAGAGCTTCAGGAGAAAAGTTTCCAAGATAAACCACAGTCCTTTCCTTTCCCCTCCTTTCCCTTCGCTTCCCTTCTCTTCCTTTCCCCTCCCTTCCCTTCCCTAGGAGCTGGCGGCCCCTAGGAGTAGGGCCTTCTCTGTGGGGGCACCCACCCTCTGGAATCAACTACCCCTTGAGTTGCGCCTGGCCCCTGGTCTCCGCTCCTTCCGCCACAACTTCAAAACATGGTTATTCTTACAATCCGGCCTGGACTGACAGTGGATCGGGGTTTTAATTCGAAAGGTTATTTGGCTTTGATTTAATATTTTTTAAATTTGTTTTTAACGTTTGTATTCTCTGTTTTTATGTACGCTGCCCTGAGTCCCTCGGGAGAGAGGGTGGCTTATAAGTCCAAATAAACCTAAACCTAAACCTAAACCTAAACCTAAACCTAAACCTAAACCTAAACCTAAACCTAAACCTAAACCTAAACCTAAACCTAAACCTAAACCTTCCTTTCCTTTCCTTTCCTTTCCTTTCCTTTCCTTTCCTTTCCTTTCCTTTCCTTTCCTTTCCTTTCCTTTCCTTCTCTCCTCTCCTCTCCTCTCCTCCGCTTCCCCCCCTCCTACCCAGTCCAGTCTGGTCTAGTTCAGTCTACATTCCTTTCTTGGAGAAAGTATTGTTTTTCTGTGTCCCAGGGACTGCCAGTCAACAAATAAGCTGGGCCTAAGAAAATGAATTGGAAGAGGCAAGGATGAACATAAATATTTGTTTGTACTGAATTTAATCCAAATTAAATGCAAGCGACTACTTCTCCCTTCCTGGTCAGTTTGTACCTTCTTTCACTTTAAAAGTGCAATTCAGCAATTGCTTCTGCTGGAGTTCTTGGAGATTCATCCACAGAATTTGCATCTCATTAAAAGGTATTTAAAGACCTGTGTTCTGACAGATGAGCACAACTTAAAACGCACTGACAGTGTCTCTTTGAAGGGTGATGAAACATTTGCAACCAAATTGCCAAGCTCGGAGTTCAATTCAACAGTCTAACTACCAACCTGAGCTACTAATATTCAAACACATTTCAAACAGTCTTGAAGTCATTAATGTTGTACATCTGCTTTGTCCTTGCAAACTGGTTTATCCTTGGCTCCTAAAGAAGAACCACCACTTAGTAATATGATCTGCCAAAGGATCTATGTTTAATTAATGCTGAGCAATCCTGAAATGTTCATAAGTAATGGGCAGTTGGAAGATGACTATAATTTCTGTAAGGAGAAGAGAAATTCATAACTTCTCAAAGATAGATCTTACCCTCAGTTGTGGGAAGGACTAAACATGTTCTCTGGAGAACTTTTCCAAAGTTCCACTATGAAAAACCATGGAGGAGGTCACAGATCACTGGAAAGATGATGATATACATCCTCCTCTTGAGAGTCTGCCAGAACAAACAGATAAAAGCTCTCAACTTTGGTGACCTCATTAATAAATAAGGGAATAAAAAAACTATAGGAATGTCATTGATATTCTTTTCTCCTTTGGGAGATATTTCAAAAGGAAATCCTCTTACATTTATTTATTTATTTTATTTTATTTGACTTGTATGCCGCCACTCTCCTAAAGGACTCGGGGCAGCTCACAAATACAAAACATAGAACAATAAATAATTAAGAAAAGATTAAACCTAAACAAGCCAAATCCAACAGTAAAAACCCAATTAAAAAATCCCACCCTCCCCCTCAGGAGGTCAGTCCAGCCCAGCCTGTAAGAACAACCAGGTTTTTAGATTGCGCCAGAAAGAGGAGAGATCAGGAGCCAGCCGGAGCTCAACAGGTAGTTGATTCCATAAGGCGGGAGCTGCTACAGAATAGGCCCTTCCCGGGGCACCGCCAGCCAACATTGTCATGCGGACGGCATCCCGAGGAGTCCCAGCCTATGTGCTCACACAGGGCGATTGGTATTTGATGTCGGCAGGAGGCGCTCCCACAAGTACCCTGGACCCATGCCATAAAGGACTTTGAATGTCAACACCAAGACATCAAATTGAGTGAGAACTTAGAAGAAAAAAAAATCAGGAGTATTCTGTTGCATGTTGTTCAGTTCTTGGCGTATCTACCTAAAATACAATTGAAAGACTATTTTTAGACTGAGAGCTATACCTCATTTTGGAATAACATTCCAAGACCACACCTTTCAAAATGCATGTTGGCTCCCAACATGCATCTGAAATGAAATTTAATTTTATAACATTTATAGTTAATTTCCATGAATGTAACAAATGTGACTACTCAAAAGATAACACTTCTTTTGAATCCAGTTCAATTTTGGAAGTTGGCATGGACACATCCATAAAGTTTTCTTTGAGTTGTAACAGGAGGGGGTTATATTGTCTTCTTCTGAAATGTTTATTCCAATTTCACTGTCTAGCCTACAGTTCCAATAGCAGAGATGATATGTAGCTCAGGATTACACTGTTGGGTTCTAGGTATTCTGAGCTTCATTATTTTCTTGCAGGCATTTCAATATGAGTCCAAGTAACATCATCAGTGTACATAAGATCAGAAGAACTGGAGGTGTTACCTAGTCTGGTAATGAAATGTCTGCAAGAAAATAACCCACTTAAAGTTTATCAAGAACCCAACTAGCTTCAGTTCAAGGATCTTCAGGTGGTTCCTCATCTGAAGTACAAACCAGAACCAACTTCTCAAATTCAGTCAAAGTTGGCTAGGCATGACCATTCTCAATAATATTCCTTCCCTTCTACCTAAATTATCACCATTCAATTTGTACTTTTATAGGGATGTCCAAGGCTCCTAGGAAACACAGGTGGACCTAAGTCTTCAGATAGGAGGTTAAAAGGTTATAATGGAATCAGGTGAGATAATGAATCATGGTGGCACAGTGGTTAGAATGCAGTACTGCAGGTTAACTCACTGCTCACTCCAGGAGTTTGATTCTGACTAGCTCAAGGTTGACTCATCCTTCCATCCTTCCAAGGTCTGTAAAATGAGGGCCCAGATTGTTGAGAGCAATATGTTGACCCTGTAAACCATTTAGAGAGGACTGTAAAGCAGTGTGAAGTGTTATATAAATCTAAGTGCTATTGCTAATCAGACCAATAGTCTGGCCTGATGAAAAACCAATTTTCCATGATTTCATCTTATTGCTAGAATCCCTTCATTTCAAACATTAGAAACTAAATCGGCAATTTTTGCCAGCCAAATATTGTCCTAACATTTAATAATCCAGTATTTTCAGTGATGTCCAAGACACATTCAGGAATTTGAGAATCTGTTTCCAAGATCTGGTTCTGCCAAATCAGATTTAGAGAGAACCAATCATGGGCTAAATGAGAAAACTGTAAATCAATTTAAGCCATAATATTTCAGCTCCTAGGAAGGTGGATCTGATCTCATGAAAATTCTTGCAAGGATTTGTTGTAATAACATTTGTTTGTTGGGGTTCTATATATTCATTATTCAGCACATCCTTCTCGTCCTGTTTTAACAGCCAGTAAAACGAAACCTTGATTTATTCCTTTGAAAATCTTACAAAATTTTAATAAAATGCCTGTTTCCTACTCATCTGGCTAATTTGTGGAGGACAAATGAGGTTTTGAATTGTATAATACAAGCCTATAAAAATGCCGTCTAAGAGCGGTAAACTTTTGATTTGTATTTGCCACCTGGAGAAGACCTGGGAGGAGGGAGGTAATTATGCATTTTCAGAGCATTACGATAACCTGCAGTAAATCTCC
The DNA here is from genome assembly GCA_009733165.1 of Naja naja. Lineage (NCBI taxonomy): Eukaryota > Metazoa > Chordata > Lepidosauria > Squamata > Elapidae > Naja > Naja naja. The sequence continues at coordinate 213,540,928 of CM019150.1, read as the reverse complement.
CATCAGGTTACATAAACTGCAAGGTTATTTGTAATGCCTCTTTCTGCATTTTCAGAGCACACGATAACCTGCAGTAAATCTCCCATCAGGTTACATAAACTGCAAGTGATTTTGTAATGCCTCTTTCTGTTACATTTTAGAATAATAAGGGAATGGCCCGGGAATTGAGAACACATTGTCACCTTCTTTCCTGAGATGGGCTTTTAAGATTCAGTTACAGTTAGCCCTCCACTTTAGACCACAGCTGAGCCCAAGCTTTCTGTTGATGAGTGAGACATTTGTTAAGTGAGTTTTGCCCCATTTTACAACCTTTCCTGCCACAGTTGTTAAGTGAACCACTGCAGTGGTTAAGAACACAATTGTTAAGTGAATCCGTTTTCCGCTTGACATTGTCAGAAGGTTGCAAAAGTGATCTCATGACCCTGGGGCACTGCAACAGCAAAACGTAGTCACTGAACTGGTAGTAACACGTATTGAATCCCACCTCTGGCTGTAAGTCATTTTTTTCAGTGTTGTTGTAATTTTGAACAGTCACTAAATGAACTGTTGTGAGTTGGGGACTATCTGTACTTCCATTGTACACATCAGGATGCATGGGGTGTTCTTGCTCAAAATTTACTCTTGTGAAAGAAGCCCAAACATCTAACATTTAATGTAAATGTAAACTAGATTATCTTCACTATCAAAGAGTCATCTGAAAAAAATTGGTTTGTATGTCTTTCCGAGAGAAATTTGAGGTGCATTCAAAAATATCTAAATAGCAATAGTACTTAGACTTATATACTGCTTTGCAATTCTTTACAACCCTCTCTAAGCGGTTTACAGAGTTAGCAGATTGCCCTCCAATAATCCGGGTCCTCATTTTACCCAGCTCGGAAGGATGGAAGGCTGAGTCAATCTTGAGCCTGGTGAGATTTGAACTGCCAAATTGCAGGCAGCCGACAGGCAGGAGAAATAGCCTGCAGTACTGCACTCTAACCACATGGCTCAAGTTTTGGTATAGTTTTTGGAATCAGAATTTGATGTGCAAATAAGTCCAAGTCATCTTAGTTAATAGAGGGCCTCAAGGATATTTCATGTTTCAGTTTTAACTGCACAATTAGGGCTTCCAATGTAGTCTTCAAGGGATGGCCAAAAATGCCAAGATGGCAACTGAGATGCCATGGTCAAAGCTCTGCCTGATTTTTAATGAGTACCTTACATGTGAAATGCATAAAGTGGAGTTCAATTCACACCATTGCATCTTCCACTTTGCCCTAAACAGACAGGACCATCTTTCTTTAGATATTTACTAGACAACCCATGCTCTGTAGGTCATTGTTTCAGATCTTTTTTCTTACCTAAACAGAGGAACAAAATGGCAAGGTTGGGCAGTTGGAGTCACAGAGACTTCTGATTTCCTGCTGGCTTCCCCACTGAAGCTTCTTTGTGAACAGATGGTATGAGAATCCTTTAGAAAACCCTCAAGGCATGTTCAGTACTCAGGGATAAGCTATTGTCTAAGTCAGTGATGGCTAACCTTTTTGTCATTGCATGCCGAAAGTGTGCACATGTACACATGTGTGCATGCCTGTACACATAATGCAGTGCACATGCAACCTCCCTGCACTCCCCCTGCCTCCCTGCACATGCACGCACAACCCCCCATGCTCTTTCCACCCCTGCGCATGCACACACGATCCCTCGTGCTCCCCCCACCCCCTGTGCATGCACACACATCTCCCACAAGTGCCCCCCCCCATGCATGCATGGCAGATACCAAAACATAGGAGGAACATGCATCGCGCAGTGTAACTTAGCTGGGGCGACAGCTCGCGTGCTGGCAGAGATGGCTCTGCTTGCCATTTCTGGCATGTGTGCCATCATGAGTCTAAGTATTTTTACAAAAGGTATTTCAATTCATCTCTCTGCATCTTGAAGTATCCCTTGAAAGTTTCTGAGTGTGGAATAATTTATTCCAAATTACTTGTAAATTGTTTTTTATGTTTGGTGCTTAATTGCAATTCTAATAGCTGATACCAGGTTTATTTTTTAACAACTTATTATTTTTTGTTGCTAGTTTATATGTGTGTATAAGTTTTTGAGCTGCTGATAATTGTCTCTGCTGTTAACGGTTTGTGGTTATTGTTTATATACGCATACATCCACCCATAGTTTTTGAGAGTTGGGCCACATAATGTGTTTAATAAGTTATGATTATCACAATATTTATGAGTGTTTACATATATGTATGTGTATGAGAGAGAGAGGTGTCACTTTATCTTATTAAAAAAATAGGAAAATGAAATAACACTCTTTAAAATAAATGAGCATTCCCACATATTCCTTAACAGCATTGCATTGTTTTCTACTGATTTTTCAGCAATGTATTTTTGTTTTGCTGCAGGTTGTAGTAAATGTGAGGGCTCCTTGGTGCTCTCTGAGCTTGGTTATTTTCTTGCAGATGTTTCTAGCACTGATGATGTTACCTAGTTAAGGGTAATGAAACATCTGCAAGAAAACAAGTGAGCTCAGAGAGTACCAAGGACTCCTCATTTCAACCCTGAGCTACAAATATTCTCCTTTATTGTTGTAAATGTTTCTATCATTTTCCAAAGGCAGGGTGTGTGTGTGTGTGTCTATTGGAGCAAGCAAATAAAGAAATAAGTTTATTTCATTAATTTCAGAACACAAAAAGTGAAGAATCTGTGTGTAAATTATCTTCTCAGCCTTATGGATGGTCTGTGTCTTCTGCCAGAAACCTGGAAGTTTGAAGGTTCTGTGCAAAATCTTAGCCATTCCTAGCACTGCCCTCTTCTGGACAGAAGCTCTGATCTCATTCCTGAGATTTGTTAGAGCCACTTTCCCAGCTTAGAAGTTCACATCCTGAAGTTTTCCTACCACGCTGGAAACACTTTGATCTTTACTTTCCACATCATCTCCAGTTTCTCCTTTAGGTCCTGGTAGTTCTCCATCTTCTCATACTTCTTCCTAATGTTGCTATCACTTAACATCATTGCATCTTTTACCACCACTGCCTTCTAGTCCTTTTCTACTACCACAATGTCTGGTTGGTTGGCCAGTAACTGTCTGTCTCTCTCGATCTGAAAGTCCCACAGGATCTCAGCCTTCTTATTTCCCATGACCTTCTGTGAGATCTTCCATCTTGACTTGGGAGAATCTAGCTCATACACTATGCAGATGCTCCTGAACACAATGTCAGCTACTTGGTTGCATTATTCAGTGTATGTTATTCCTGTCTGCATCTTACAACCTGCCATTACATTTTGGACTCTTTCTGAGACCCCTCTGTATAATTTGGACCTTGGGTCCTATCTAATGTAATAGACCCCCACTTCTATGGATTTAGTACTTAATGTCTGCTCTTGTGCTGCTATGATCAGTGCCTTAGTGCTGTCATTTGATCTAGCCACTGGTATGATTTTCCAATGGCTGCCATTCAGGTATCTCTTGATGGTACATCCGAAACAGAGTCACATTGTTGGGCTCCGGACATGCCATGACATGTTCTGGAGCCCGACACTGATGTCAGGTGGTGGGAGGACCTACCGCCCATCACACATGCCTTGCCAGATGTTGCCTCACCAGACTCCGCTGCTACCATGCGTGTCTTGCCAGACATTGCCTGCCGGACTCCACCGCTGCTCCGAGGTCCTGTGGTGGGAGTCCTGACCACCAGCTGAGTCCTGAGCACCAACTGATGAGCGCTGGGTCGCAGGAAGGCCCAGGTGACATCATCAAAAGTCGACAGGAGGCCAGGACCCAGCAGTTCCATCCAGGCACTAGAGAAGCCACCCAGGAGAGTTAGCAGCTCCATCCTGGCATGGAGAAAGAGCTGTGGACTGGTGATGGGTGGCAGATACAGGGTGGAGCACACTCATGGGGCAAGTAAGGGAGGGATGCATGCACACAGGGGAAGTAGGTTAGGTGGCTCGACAAGTGGGAGGGGTGGAGCTAGGATATTCAAAGCACTTCCTCTGCTTAATCTTCCCTCCTTGTCTACTGCTGCTTCAGACATTCTGTCAGCAGCTCATTTTTGGGTAGCATCTTACTGATATATTCCTGGATGCCCTCAATTTCATCCAGGAGCTGTGGCTTTGACACTCACCAGTCTCTTTCCAGCTCATGCACTGCCTCTGGGAGTTGGACTTAGGTGGATACCTCCATGTGTTGTGAGTAGCTTCTGGATTTTCATATTGGCCATTTGCATGTCCTTCTTTGGTGAGCTCTGTTAGCTGGGTATCTGGCAGGGCATACATATTGATGACATGGATCTTCTTCTTCTCATTGATCTGGCTCATCAAGATCTCTCTGGTTCTGTGATAAGACTTGAATGTTGTGCCTTCCTCCCTCTTTATTATTGTTCCCATGTGACTGTGGGATACCAAGGTACTTGTGACTGGTCTATATGTCTGCCATGAGGCCCCAGTGGTGGGTTTCAAGAAGTTTTCCTACCATTTCAGTGTGAATGTGCACCAAATGTGTGCTTTGCACACATGCAGCATTTGCAACTCGTCATCTGCTGCAAACCCTGTGTGTAAAACGGCTGATGTGCGGCAATCAGCTGTGCCACACGAAGCCGATGAGGTTGTAAAACAGAAAATAAAGGTCAGTTTAGAGCCAGGGTGGGGGGAAGGCCCAGCAGCTGATCGTCAGAGTGAACCAGTTTACTCACAAATGATCATCAGAGCTACCAGTTCAGCCAAACTGAGCCGAACCGATAGAATACCACCACTGTGTGGTCCGCTGGTAATTCCACCCTGTCAGTCTTCATTACCTTTCCTCTCTTGACTGCCACCCAGTCTCATTTCTTTATTCTGAATTACATCTTGATGCCCTCAGTGTAGACCCATGTCAGGTGGTTCACCAAATTGATGTCTCATTGACTCTTAGCATACAACTTGATGTTATCCATATAGATATGGAAGCGGATGGTAGTTCCATTCTTGAACTTTTACCCATATCCACTCCTAGTGATTATCTGGCTGAGGAGATCAAACTGATACAGAACAGTGGTAGGGACAGTGCATCACCTTAGTATATGCAACATTTGATTGGCACATGTGTGAGTTGTGTTGAGTTAACTTTCTGTGCTTTCTTCCACAGTTCCATTGAGTTCTTGAGGTGTTAAATTTGTATAGCCCCAGGCATTTACAGATCCATGTGTCTGGCATTGATCTATATATCTGCCCGGCTGCATCTGATTTTATTAGCTTGTTGGTTCATATACCAATAAAATTGAATGCACATTTAATTATTAATTGATATACCATTAAGGGAATGTATTACATTAACACCAAATATTGCTGAGGTAATTTAAATAATGCTGCACAGTCTATTGTCCACTGAACCTTTAGAAGATGAAAGGTGTCATTTAACATGATGAAACACAACACTAGCAAACAAAGCCAGCAGAAACAAAGGACGCTTGTGGGTGTATTAGAGCTGTGCGTGATACAAAAATAATTCAAAAGGAAAAATCTGGACCTAGTGCAAAAATGGCACCTCTCTGCAGTTTTACTGAAGGAGTCCATCCTGGCCATTTTTCCAGCTGAGCTTCTAAGAAGGTGAACTTGCTTGAAGAGACATATTGATTGCAGAAAAAAGCTGCACATTTTCAATTTCACACGGAACCAGAGATGGTATTCAGCCGGTTCTGACCAGTTCTGGAGAACTGGTAGCTGAAATTTTGAGTAGTTCAAGAACCGGCAAATACCACCTCTGACTGGAGATTTTACAGTATCCTTCCCCTGCCACGCCCACCAAGCCGCACCCACAAAACTGGTAGTAAAAAATATTGAATCCCACCACTGCACGGAACCTGTAATAGCAGAAAATCTGGAAGTTACACAAGATTTAAAGCTTGTTCACTAAATCATTTTGCAAGTATGTATAGAGTGTCTTTCTTTCTCTTTCTTTCTTTCTTTCTTTTCTTTTCTTTCTTTCTTTCTGGCTTTCTTTCTTTTTTTCCTCTCTCTCTCTCTCTTTCTCTTACTCTCTTTCTCTCTCTCTCTCATATACAAACACAGAGATATTCAGCTAGTTTAAAACAGTTTAAATTTTTTTTAAAATTTGTTTTTTTCTAAGTAATACCTGTTGAAATACAATTTATATATATATATATATATATATATATATATATATATATATATATATAAGACCTACCCCAAAATAAGACCTAGTGTGTTTTTGGGAGCCAAAAAAAAATATAAGACAGTGTCTTATTTTCGGGGAAACACGGTAGTTTAAAACATTTTTTTTAAATTTGTTTTTTTTCTAAGCAAATACCTGTTGAAATACAAAAAAATGTATACAGATAATCCTTGACATAAAACCACAATTGAGCCCAAAATTTCCATTTCTAAGCAGGGCCATTTTTAAGGGAATGGAGCCCAATTCTGCAACCTTTCTTACCACATGTGTTAAGTGAATCACTGCAGTGGTTAAGTTAATAAGATGGCTGTGAGGTGAATTTCGCTCCCCTATCGAATTGGCTTGTCAGAAAGTCGCAAAAGGGGCATGGCCATAGTGTTCTGAGGTCACATGACCACAGAACACTATGGCCATCATGAATAGGAATCAGTTGCCAAGCATCTCAATTTTGATCATGAGACCCTGGCAATGCCGAAACAGTCATACATGTTAAAAATGGTCATAAGTCAGGGTTTTTTTCCAGTGTGGTTGTAACATCGAATAGTCATTAAACAAGCCATTATAAATTGAAGCTTATATGTATCTTCTCCCAACTAACAGAGGGATAGAATTAAGATCACATTAAATCTTAGTACCACTTTATAAGGCCTTGGTAAAAAAAAAATACGTCAGACCTGACCCAATCCAGTCTCTTAGGAAAGAAAAGCCTCTGATTCCATTTGGTAAAATCAAAGGGTTCTTTTACTAAGGATGTTGGTTGCAGTAAAATGAAGCCAGCTCTGAAATTTATCATGTTCGCTAGTTACAAAAATAAGGTATAGGCTTGCCCCAGGGGTGGGTTACTGGGGGTTTGCAGGGGTTTGGGAGAGCCCCTAGCTAAGATTCTGTGCAGTTCAGAGAACCCCCAAATCCCACTACTGTCTGGCTCCGCCCATCCCACCCCGTCCACCCAGGAGTCCCCATGCAGCCCATTTTGGATGCAGGTGCAGGCCAGTGGTGGGATTCAAATACTTTTACTACTGGTTCTGCGGGGGGGGCTTGTTGGGTGTGGCAGGGGAAGAATATTGTAAAATCTCCAGTCAGAGGTGGTATTTGACAGTTCTCCAAACTACTCAAAATTTCCATTACCGGATCTCCAGAACTGGTCAGAACCTGCTGAATACCTACCCAGCAACAAGGCAGAGAACCCATTGCTAAAATTTTGGAAGCCCACCCTTGGCTTGCCCCCAGCCCAGCCCCCCCCCCCAATGATCAGTCCGTTTCCAGCCAATGGGAGCTCACCAAGATGTTTTGAGAACTCTGAGATGTTTGGAGGTAATCCATATTTTTCTCAGAATGCCAGGCCAAGGGATGCTAGTACAAACAGGATCCGGCTGCCCTGGTTCTTATCACTTGTCATTTCCCCTCCTCCTGATTTCCTATCACATACACACAAATCTTTATTGCTATTTTCCAAAGTACCAGAAGGCAAGGCAGTGGATGGAAACTAATCGAGGAGAGAAGCAATCTAGAACAGAGGAGAAACTTGCTAACAGTGAGAACAATTAATTGGTGGAATGGCTTGCCTTCAGCAGTTGTGGGTGCTTCATCACTGGAGGCTTTTAAGAAGAGACTGGACAGCCATTTGTCTGAAATGGTATAGGGTCTCTTGCTTGAACAGGTGGGTTGGACTAGACAACCTTCAATCTCCATTCCAACTCTGTTATTCTATGTTCTGTATAAATGCATTTTTATGATAGTTTGTTTATCTATTTATCTATTTATCTATTATCTATCTATTTATTTGTTGAATTTATTTTCTAACCATTTCACAATGAAATGACTCCGGGTGGCTTCCAGAATTATAACAATAAAATCCTAACAAAAAATTGTCTCTAATTCAGTTAAAAATAGAAATCCCAATCGATAACAGATAACAGAAGGGACCTTGTAGGTCATCTAGTCCAACCCCCCTGCCCAAGCGGGAGACCCTGCACCATTTTTGACAAATGGCAGTCCAATCTCTTCTTGAAAGTCTCAAGTGATGGTGCTCCCACAACTTCTGAGGGCAAGCTGTTCCATTGATTGATTGTTCTCATTGTCAGAAAGTTTCTCCTTATTTAAGGAAGTTAAATCTCTCCTTGTTCAGTTTCCATCCATTATTCCTTGTCTGGCCTACAGGCACTTTAGAAAACAGCTTGACCTCTTCCTCTCTGTGGCAGCCCCTCAAATAGTGGAACACTGCTATCATGTCTCCCCTGGTCCTTCTCTTCACTAGACTAGCCAAGCCCAGTTCCTGCAACCGTTCTTCATATGTTTTAGTCTCCAGTCCCCTAATCATCCTGGTTGCTTTTCTCTGTACTTTTTCTAGAGTCTCAACAGCTTTTTTTATAATGTGGTGAACAAAACTGGATGCAGTACTCTAGGTGTGGTCTTACTAAGGCTTTGTAGAGTGGTATTAGTACCTCACTTGAGGTAAAATTAAAGTTAAAACTTGGGGAGGGAGGGGACAGGATGCAATCATGGGAGGGGGTGAGATTGCTTCTTAGTTCAGCAACAATCTCCAGTGTGATTCTGCCCCCAGCACTTACAGTTTTTGGCAAAATATGCCCATCGAAAATCGTTGGTTCCCTGAAAGACTGCAGTGCCCAGTGAATAAACTAGGGATTCACTTAACAGCTGTATTGATTTGCTTAATGACCCCTACCAAAAAAGTTTGTCAAATTGCACCGGTCACCTCATGATCAACCTGACTGATGACTGTCATGAGTTAGAATTGTGATGAGCAGGTTACATTACAGTCATCAATTGAGAATAGACTATTTTGGCTTTAGTAAGAGTACATAATTTTAATCCTCTTAATCCAGGTTAACATTTTATTGAGTTATACAATATTGTAAAATACAAAAGCAAATAGAGAAGCAGTGGGGAGGAAAAGGGGAAGAGGAGTGAGGAAGGATTAGAAAAGAAAAAAAGAAACATTGACTTCCGACACTCTCTGTTCAGTAAATTAAGGCATTAGCATCAAATCACAACTTTTTGCTTTACTGAGTAGAATGATAGACCTTTACAGAAGTGGCTTGTTCATATTATTATGAAAAAGCAAAAAGTTGTGATTTAATTTTAATCCACTTTAGTGTTAAACAATTCTTTGTCATTGCCTTTTCTATCCTGAATATCATGTCTAGCAGCAGAACACATGTTTACCACCAATTTTCTTCTTCGGGGGTCAAACATGAAAAGAACTTTTCAAATAGAGGGTGTAAAACAGCATGCTTCCAGCCTGTTCCAGAATGTTTTGGGACCAAACTGTTTTGCATGAGATGCTAGTGCTAACACATGGCAGCAAGAATCGGTCCCCATTTCCAGTAACACTGTGTATTATCATCATCTCTTTAAATACTCTCCTTATCTCATTGTTCTCTGGGCCATCTGGCATCTGACTTCAAATTGGATTATGGAGGCAAAAAAGTGTTAAATTCTATGCATAGAATCCTGGTCTACTCCACAGGACCTAGCATTTTCTTCACATTCATTGCTTTCAGGAACCTAAATGTGTCTAAAAGCCTACTACGTAGCAGCCAACACAATGGAAACAAGCACATTTGAAGCCCTTCTATAAGAAACAGCACAGCTGTATTGAAGTCTGTGTTGATTTTGTATTTTGTAGTGCTGTCGGAGAGTGGGAGGGAGTTGACAGTCTGCAAGATTGTATTGTGAGCACAGTTCTGATCTTTTTGTATGTGCACTGCATGTATATACCAAAAAAGCATAGACGTTGGACCACAATGCCATGTCTGCCATCTTGCATATGTTGCTTCCCTTTGGTGGTTGCTGCCAGTATTCTATTCTGTATTTTTGTTGTTCAGTAGAGTATGCCAGGATTCGGACTGATTAAAAATAGCATTTAGAAATGAGTAAGTAAAACTTCCCAGCAGAGAAATTTCCTGATAGTGAGAACAGTCAACCAGTGGAATACCTTGCCTTCGGGGTTTGTGGGCACTCCTGCCAAGGCCCATCAGATCCTGGTGTGATGACCCAGGGTGGGATACAAAATAAACACAGTCACAAAAACAGGTGAAGCCTTTTAATTCCTTCACTTTGCTTCAAAGCTCCAAATATCCTTGACTGGAGATAAAAAAAACTCCCCCACACGCAGTTACGAAAAGGAGGAAATGCCATTTAAACTAAAAATGCTTATAAATTACAAAGAGTAAAAACAACACAAACCACACTGAAGCAATTAAGGGAACCAGGCAAGATAAGGGCTTGAAGATGTCCACAGATATCAGAACACACACTGGGAAGGATGCCAAACTCAGAGAGGAATGACAGACTAGAGATATTTCCATGCTTTGTTTCCAGCACTGGCCCATATGCATGTCCGTCCTTTTAACCAGTTCTCACAGCTGCAGCCCATGAAGAGAATCATGTCTCTCCCTTATCCTCTCCTCCCTGTGTGCCCTAGGATGGAGAGGGGATGGGCCTGGGTCTTCCTCTGACTGCCCTACTGACCTCTGCCCTTCTCTAGCCTCCTCCACAACCTCTGGAGCCACACTTCCACTCCCTGTCAGCTATTTTTCCTCTCCCTCGGAGTCAGTCTCCAACAGGGGCATGACATCTGGTTTGGAGGAAGAGGAAGAGTTGGAACTGGGGCTATCTGATGGGGATGGCACTTCCCTGGAATGTCTAAAGAGTCTGGAAGGCTGAGGACAATGCTATCCCAGCCCCCTCCAGCATTGGGGAGGGGGGTATTTGACCAGATAGGAAACTGCCTGCCCTCACAAACACAGGGGAGGGTCGGCTGCAGACAGAGAGTGATGATGAGAGGCAACAGATCCCCTCTCATGAGGAACATCTGCCTTCCTACACAATCCAAGGGCATGGAGAGGAAGTCTGTGAGGGTACTGGAAGGAGGCCGTCCCACCCTGCCTCACAAGAAACATCTGGCTTGAGCTGATTTAATCAGAACCCAGGGAGGGTATTTTTGTTGGGAACAATTGTTTTGCTTTGGCAGGTACCTCCACAGCCCTTGTGAACTCTGCTTGAGATCCTGTTTCTGCCCTATGGACTCTGAACTCATTTATGAGTTCTGTACCATGGTTGTGTACTATGGACCTTGCCTTGTGGACTTTGAACTCATTTATGACTTATGGACCTTTCCTTTTGTCCTTTCACTTTGCTTTTTGGACTATGGATTTCCTGCTTGTCTTGTGAATGAGCTCTGGTGACTATAGGCTTTAGTTTGTGGAACTGTGTTTCATTGACTGTGGGTCAAAGTTTGGGGTAGAGTTTTAGATTAGATTAGAATTATTTATTGGCCAAGTGTGATTGGATACACAAGGAATTTGTCTAGGTGAAAATGTTTTCAGTGTACATAAAATAAAAGATACATTCGTCAAGAGTCAAGAATCATCAAATACAACACTTAATGATAGTCATAGAGTACAATAAGCAATCAAATTATACTAGGAAACAGTCCATATAAATCATAAAGATACAAGCGACAAAGTTACAGTCATACAGCCACAAGTGGGAGGGGATGGGTGATAAGGAGTGATGAGAAGATTAACAGTAATAGTAGTGCAGACTTTGTAAATAGTTGGACAGTGTTGAGGGAATTATTTGTTTAGCAGAGTGATGGTGTTTAGGGAAAAACTGTCCTTGTGTCTAGTTGTTCTGGTGTGCAGTGCCCTATAGCATCATTTTGAGGGTAGGAGTTGAAACAGTTTATGTCCGGGATGTGAGGGGTTTGTAAATATTTTCACAGCCCCCTTTGTGACTCGTGCAGTATACAGGTCCTCGATGGAATGCAGGTTGGTAGTAATTGTTTTTTCTGCAGTCCTAATTACTCTTTGGAGTCTGTCTCTGTCTTGTTGGGTACCAGCCATTATACGGCCATTTAATGTGAGATAGCAGAGCATTTACTGGCCAGATGCCTTTCTGAAGCCTACACAGAGTTCACAGCAGACAATAATTCATTGCACCTAGAGATAGAAATATCTGCCACCACCTAGGATCAAACTCACAGCCTCCTGATTACAGGCCACTGTGCCACTCTATTTCCTTATATATACATTGATGAAAATCAGATGCAGTCACATAGACTTAGTTTACCCATGTGGGAACAGTTTAGCAAAGAGATACTTTAACTCCAAACTCTTCAAAGTGATTTGTTGGAAGTTATCTTGGGCAGTTGATTCAAACTTTTTTTTTATTACATTTATATGCCCCTTCTCCAGAGACTCAGGGCTGCTTACAATCTTTGGAGCACAACCCAATGTGCTCAGCAATAGCCTTCATTCCATTGTATATGCCTGCTTATTACTAAGCGGCATTTTTAGAAAGTCAGCTTATTGCCCCCAACAATCTTGGGTCCTCAGTTTACCTACCCCAAGAGGATGGAAGGCTGAGTCAACCTAACTTGAGTTTCATTTGCCATACTTGGAGTTCTCTAGTAAAAATTGATGATTGGTGGTAAAAGATTCTTTACAAGTTTCCAATTGTTATTTTCAGGCATGATGTCAGATGGGGAAAAACATTGTTTGGATCCATTTCTTCTAGTCCAACCCCCTGCTCAAGCAGGAAACCTTATATCATGTCAGACAAATGATAAGAGGTCTGTCTGTATGAGGCCTGCATAAGCGCACCAATATACCTACCATCCCTGTCCTAATGTTCCCTTTTATTCTTACGCATTTCATGTATTAATAATCATGTTTATACTTGTATCTGTTATCTAATACATGCTCAACAAATACAATCAATTAATTAATAATTTTTTAAAATGGCTGTCCAATCTCTTCTTAAAAATTTCCAATGTTGAAGTATTCACAACTTCTGGAGGCAAGTTGTTCTACTGCTTAATTGTTCTAATATAATGAGCAGTGATGATAGCAGAGCATTTAATTCTTGAAGTTTCACATTTAGGTAAGTTCAAGGGATCAAATAAATCAGCCAAATCATAATCTCCCAGGTGAAATTATTATGTTTGAAAGCCTCAGACAAAATATAGGCTTTTCCAATAGAATCATAAAATGATAGAGTTGGGAAGGACTACATGGATAAATTCACCCAACACAGTACAATTTTAAAGAAAAAAAAACCAACCATCCCAAGAGTTTGCTATCCAGCTGCTTCTTAAAACTCTCAAGAGATGGAGATTCTAAACTTTAGAGAGAAACTGTCCCATCATTGTATAAATAGGACTAAAGGAAGTTTTCCCTTATGTTTTCTGTGATTCTTCAAAAAAACAGGGCAACTTCATCTTGCGGATCATCAATCCACCCAGGAATATATTCTCTTAACCACCATCAGATCTCAGTAGGAAAAAAAACCTTGGTGACTGCTTCTCAAATCTTCACAAAGCAGGGAAAATAATCTTTTCTGAGTAATTAAATATTCTGATATTTATTACTCAGTGAAGCTGAGATCATCTCAGATTGATGAGCAGAATATTGGAAGCTAGGCCATCGACGATGTACTTCAACCTGAAAATAGATAATTACTTCCACCCCAAATTCCAGCATTTTCAGAATGCCAGAGATTGGACAGCTATTTGTCTGAAATGGTATAAGGGAATTGGACTAGAAGATTTCCAGGGTCCCTTCCAACTCTGTTATTCTGTTTAAACTCCAATCATGTTTTCCAGTTCAGCTCATTTTGAAGAAGCTCAAAACAGATTGAAAGATCTCATCAGATTAATGGTGGCTTTTAGGGTTGAGCAAAGTGCATTTCTTTTTCCACATTATGCTTAGTTGTCCCAAAGGTGTTTTTCGAAAAGCAACTGGACTTAATTTTTTTTTCTTTCTCAAAGAGATTCCACTTCCCATCCAAGAAGCAACCTCAGTTCTGACTTCCGTACTGAAGGAGAAGCATCTGAGGATTCTGTTTCTGATTCTGTTTCTCCTTCAATTCTGAAGGAGATGGATGAGAAGTCAAATGTCTTCAAGAAGTAACAAGTCGAAATCAAACTTCAGGTATTTATTATCATATGTGGTGGACTTATATGAAAGCAAAAAAATATTGGATGAAAATACATACATGGTTGGAAAAGATGATTAAGCAACACATAGACTTGAAATCAGAAATATTTTTGTTGGGTGTAGTGATAGAAGGATATGACAACAACTGTAACACATCAAGGATTGAACACAAAAATGAGAACACCCCATCAGATGAGGATGTAATTTGGAAAATACTAAACTGTGCAGAGATGGATAGATTGACATTAAAAATAAAAGATAAAGAAGACACAGACTATTATTTAACATGGAATAGATTTTATGAGTGGTTAGAGATAAGAGGTGGAAATTAAGGAATATATATATATATATATATATATATATATATATATATATATGTATGTAGGTCTTGGTGTATTTGGGTCTTGTTTAATACCTTGGAAAAACATCCCATCTCCAGGCTGGTGTCTTCAGCTTCAGGAGAAGTTGAAGACACCAGCCTGGAGATGATGGATGAGATTCGTCAAGTTGCCTCAATTTACGGACAAGACATCACCAAGATACATTTTACCCGTGAAAATCTACAAAACATATATGTTTTGTAGATTTTCAGGGTAAAGGTATGTAGGTCTTGTGTATTCGGTCTTGTCCCGTGTAAGATTGAGAATACCTTGGCGATGTTTCGACGAGATCCCACTCACCATCTTCAGGCTGGTGTCTTCGGCTTTGTGCTTCTGCCAGCAAAGCGTGATCTGAGCTGCCTCCTCTCTGTAAATACTGGAGGGGAGGTGTGGTGTGCTGGCTCTGCTGTAAGCAAGTTGGTTGGCTGTGTTGTTGGCTTTGTTGTTTTCCTACCAATCAATCATTATTTGGGATTGCAGGATATCATCTCCAGCTCCATTCTCAGGGGGAGAGAGAGAGAGAGAGAGAGAGATTTGGCTTCATGCAAGGAAAGCAGCAGAAGCAGCAGAAGTCTTTCTCTCTCCCAAACTCCACCAGAAATGAGTCTTTGCCAGCACAGCCTCTTGGAGCAGGATGCCTTGCAGGGTCCCAAAGACTCATTTCTGGCAGAGTTTGGGGGAGAGAAAGAAAGACTTTTGCTGCTTTCCTTGGGTGCAGCCAAAAGCAGAAGAAGAGAGAAGTGGAAAGAAGCAGCCCGGTGGCCAGGCCAGGCATGTGGGGTGAGTGGGGCAAGTTCCCCCCTCACTACTCATGTTGTTTGCAATGCAAGGAATGCAAGCCTTGTATTCCCGTGGGCCATGTGGGCAGCGCAGCCTTGTGTTCCCGTGCAGCCTGGATTAATTGGTTTGGGAGGTGCTTTGGAGGTGACATTTGTCAGAAAGTGGAACTTTCTGGTGTTGCTATGCAGTTTACAACTTTGTACAGATTTGATGGGGTGATCAAATATACCAATCACAGGGTGACACTAAGCACCCTGCCCTGACATGGCAAGACACGCCCCACAGTATATAAGGGGCTGTCAACTGTCATTTTTCCCTCAGGAGGTCACCTCATGGAGATCCATAGGAGAGGTCTAAAATGAGGTTTGTGATTCTATAGAGAGGGAAAGGAAAATAAAGGTTTAAAGGTTTCTGAAGGAGTTATTCTGAAGTATTGCTTAAAAGAGAATATTCAGCATAGGTGAATATTTCTCTTAAACATCTACCTCAGTTTCTGGAAGTAAAGGAGGAAACAGAGAGAAGAGTTCCTAGGCTAAAAGACTATAGACTCTATAACAAGCTGAAAGGAACAAGAAGAATAACCTGAAATAATAAGAAGACTCTGTAAATAATTATTTACAATTATTTATTAACTGTTCTGCATATTACAAATAAATACTTTTACTTTGAAACAACTTGGGCTCGGTATTCATTTGAATAGCTTTAGGGATAGACAAGGTTTACGATCCAAAACTAAAAAGCAAAGTTCAAACAATATTCAACAACATTTCTCTGAGGACCACCAAAATTTTCTCATGGACCACCAGTGGTCCCCGCCCACTAGTTGGTGACCACTGCTCTAAACAGAGACAGAAGTACACAATGTATGACAAATTCTTTACCAAAGAGCAAGTTCTGAATGTTGGAAAGACCCCCTTAAAAACAACAATATGAATCTGAGGAAACCCTCATTCCTCCATAAGGACCAGTCAGTCCTGGTGTCAGGAACTGCACATATTTTTAAAATCTTATCCTTAAAAAGTACTTCACGCCAGCAAGAAAATTAGACTCTCTCTCTCTCTCTCTCTCTCTCTCTCTCTCTCTCTCTCTCTCTCTCTCTCTCTCTCTCTCCCTCCCTCCCTCCCTCCTCCCTCCCTCTCTCTCTCTCTCTCTCTGCTTGTAGACATGGCTTCTCTTTCTTCATTGACCCTGAATGGAGCAGCCCGTTAGCTATTTCAGACAAAGTAAAACACATTCTTGTCATGTTTCTCCGACAAAAAGATGAGAATTGATTCAATGTAAGAGAGTTCCAGCTGCCATTAAGCAACCGGGGCCTGGACATCTCCGCTGTATTCAAAATAATGGCTGGAGAGGAGAAAAAGACAGATTCTAATTTATCACCAGCTCCCAGATCTGTGGCAAAGGGACAGGTTTTAACTATTCTTGTCCATTTCCACAATACCCAGAGGAGTATATAAATTATCCAATCATCTAAGTGAATGATTTATGACTCCCTTTTGGCTCCAATAGAGGGTTTTCTGGCTTCATTCATCTTCTTGGGTATAATTGGAAGTAAAATTAAAAAATACTTTGCTTTTCTCCGTTCACTGGAATGAAGGTAGCCACATCCAGAGCTGCAGGTGTGACGTCCATTAAATCTGCAATGGGATATTTCTTTTTTCTCACTCTTTTTCTGAAGAGAAAAGAAGGAGCATTAACACAGATTGTCACCTATTCTCCCCCCAACACTCCCCAAAAGTCACAAGATTTTAACTTCTGCAGGAAGGAAACGTCATTTCTAGATGCTGTGCTTAATAAAGTGTATGATTCTTTGCCTTTGTGGCCAGGATTCTTGCATGAAGAAATTACATGGAAGGATGAGGCTTAAAAGGAAAACCAACCCATATCATTTTTATTTCTGCAAAAACTGGGGAACGAACCACTTGTTTGATTCTGCCCACAGCCTGGAGTTTGATCCAGATGACCTCAAGGTTGACTCAAACCTCCATCCTTCCAAGGTTGGTAGACTAAGGACCCAGTTTGTTGGGGGAAATATGCTGAATCTGTAAACTGCCCAGAGAGTACTATAAAAGCACTATGAAGCAGTATATAAGTCTAAGTCTTATTGCTCTTAATCCTTCCTTTTCCCACAAGTCACTTCAATACCAGGACAAAAATACACACACATACCTACAAATGCCCAGGCCACTATAAGGTGTATTTTAAACATCTTTAATTTAAGGTAGAGTAACTATTTATTTCTTTTATTTATTTATTAATTTGACTTGTATGACGCCCCCTCTCCAAAAGGACTCGGGGCGGCTCACAACTAAAAACATAACAATAAATAATTACCTAAAAACAAATTAAACAAAGTACAAGTCAAATAGAATTTTAAAACCCCAAAGTTAAAACACAATCAACCCCCTGCCCCAGGAGGTCAGCACAGCCTGGACTGCACAAATTTATTTATTTATTTATTTATTTATTTATTTATTTATTTATTTATTTATTTATTTATTTAAAATGTGTTCACCTCCATCTTGCCACAATGAATCTGGGCATCATGCAACATTAAAAGAAAACCAAAAATATATGTCTAAATATATAAAATCACAATAAAATTCATTAAAGGCAATGAAAGATAGGGCCTGAGGGGGGTGAGAAAATAATTGCTATTTTCACTATTATTAGAGGAGGTAAATGAGGTTATACAGAAGAGGCAAGATCTAGGTCAGTGTGACTCACCTTTGGCAACTTTAGAATGCATGGACTTCAACTCTCAGAATTCCCCAGTCAGCTTAAATTTGAGAAACATGGACCCAAAATGGTGAGGCAGCCAAGAATGTCCCTTAAGCTCAGAAAAAGCCATTCAGGCTGACACCTTCTGTTGACTTAAATCATCTGCTAGTTCCTAATTTCTACCCATCACAACACATACATATACATGCTGTGTATTTTCATAAGTGCACCTCAACAGACAGATAACATCCCCAAGGCACCTTTGGGTGGTTTTTAGGGAACACAGTAAAGTTGGCCCTATTTAGAACATGGATGGAGACCAACAGGATATGTTTGTCATGTGGACTAGTTTGGGAAATTAAAATCACAATCACAAAAGGAGGTAAAGAAAACCAATTGTGTTTCACTACTGAAAATGCATGCAAGCGAAGGAGGGAGGGAGGGAGAAAGGAATTTAGAATGTTAGGGTGCATGCACTAATATTTTAATGCATGCACATCTGCCAGGGTGGTTTAAAAAGTTGCAAAATGTTGGCAATGAACTGCATGATTAAAGCTCCATGTGGTTTTTGAGTGTCATGCAATGCACATAAAGAGTTGAGTTTTTATTGCCATATCATCTCTGCTGAGTTGACCCTTTTGACCATATCTTTGCAAACACCTGTTTTAATGTTTAAGTATTTAGGATTTTAATGTTCATGGCTATATTTTAATGATCTTCTAAAAAATGCTGGGCTTACTTTATGAGTCTCTTGATAGTCCTCTTAGACAAAAGGTGCATTATTAAGATTAGTTGCACTGTGATTTGTGCTATTAGAGAACAAGTATGAAATAGAGGCTGGTGATTGTAAAATTCAATTTTGCTTCATTTCTCCTTTTTCTTCACTTCAATTTCTCGCACCTCCTTGCCATGTTTATTTGCTAAGATGGTATGTTTTAAAATGGGTGCCAGTTGCTTTTTATATTCTTAGGTTTACATTACACGCATTATTATTCAACTCTCCCTTTATATTACTAATGAACAGGTGCAGATAGATAAAAGTCTATAAAGGCTACCTCTATTGATATATAATTGATTGAATCAACTTGTCTGCTGTGTTTTACTGCTGCAGCCATACAATTCTGAGTTAGTAACATTTAATACCGAGATGGCCATGTCACAGTTGAGAGCTTTTTCCCATTTAGTGCCAGCTTTCAGAAACTTACCTGCACCAGAATTAAACCAGGGAGGGAGGAGAAGGAGAGGGGAGGAGAGAGGAAGGAAGGAAGGAAGGAAGGAAGGAAGGAAGGAAGGAAGGAAGGAAGGAAGGAAGGAAGGAAGGAAGGAAGATCTCACTTGCTGATATGCTACCTCCTATTCAAAAAGTAAAGAAAAAAATGCACAATGCACTGATTTCTAAAAAGCATTTGGCTCTAGTTTAGAAAGAGGACCACATCATTCACAATGCTAACATCTGGCAAATCTCAGGATTAATTCAGCTCCTTTTGTTCCCCAATAACCCGAGAATGTTAATATTAAACATGATCATTTCCAGTTCTAGGGACAACTACTAAGCATCATGAATGGAAATACAGTTGCTCAAAAAGATTTCACTTCTTCCTAAAACTTTTAAAACCTTCTAAAAGTTTTAGGAAGAACTGACACTGAGACTGTACCAGACTATGCAGTTGACAGATTCCAAAAATTCAATTCATTGGAGAGATTATTAAATTGGTTCCTGCTTGGACAAATTGCTTTATATTCATGAGATAACAAGAATAAATGCACTATGTGTACCCCTCACCCCATACACCCCCCCTCTCTTTCATACAAACACATGCAAACACACCCACAGAGGGAGGCAAATTATGCAAATTTATTATATGTATTCGCCTAATTTGAAAACAATGAAAGAATAAAAGAAGCTCCCACTCCCCATAAAATAAGGAAGATTGACTGATGGGGCATGGGGAGGAAAGGTGTCACTGTTCAAGTTATTTCTCCCCCCACCCCAACCTTCATTCAGACCCAGTCCTGCTGTTTTGCAACCACATGGGGCCTTTGCAATGTTGTAGATCAATCCCAAAGTATGTTAGCATTGATTTAACATTGAGCTTAATTGGCTTGAAATCTCACCGAGTGCAATAAGCTGGAAGTGTTAATTTGCTGGGTAATTCTAAAGTAAGCACAGTAGTGTCTGTGTGTGTGTGTGTGTGTGTGTGTGTGTGTGATGACAATCAGGAAATTCTCCTCTCTTTCCCCTTTCCCCTCAATCTTCCCTTTTTTCAGGACAACCAGGGTTTTTTTTTCTTATTACCTTAAACTTGGAGAATGAATGAATGAATTTATTTATTTATTTGTTTATTTATTTGGATTTATATGCCACCCCAACTCCGGGGGGACTCGGGGCGGCTTACACAAAAACATATATACAATATATAAAACTTATTCCTAAATTTACCCAATCCAAATAATTATAAAATATTAAAATATCCCGATATTAAAATCCCCAACCCCGCTCAATCTAGGTCGGTCTGTGAAAATAGCCAAATCTTTAGATCGTGATGGAAGGAACGCAGGTCAGGGGCCAGACGCAGCTCCAGGGGTAGCTGGTTCCAAAGGGTGGGCACCCCCATAGAGAAGGCCCTCCCCCAGGGGACCACCAACCAACATTGTCTGGCCGACGGCACCCCCAGGCGGGCCTGCCTGTGGGAGTGTACTGGGCGATTGGACCTCGATGCTGGTAAGAGGCGCTCCTGCAAGTACCCCGGACCCAAACCATGCAGAGCTTTATAGGTTAATGCCACCAATGAATGAATGAATGAATGAATGAATGAATGAATGAATGAACAGATAAATAAGTACAAATGACAATAAGTGAAACTCATTTTTAAGAAGACAGTCTCAGATTTAATTTCAGGAAACACACCATTTTTATACGTGATTTCTTTGTTTGTTCACTTTGGTATGAAATGATGGAGCAGCTACAATCTTTAAGAGTGATGGAAGGCTGATTATGCAGAGAGATGGTCAATCATAGGATGTATCAACAGCATCTATGGGTCCCAGAGGACAGTTCCACCAGCCTGATCAGACCTCCACCCCTTTGTACGTGGGGCAATGTTCTACATGCATACAAAACATACAAAAGAACTAAAACATATAAAGAATGGTTGCTGGGATTGGGTATGTCTAGTTTAATGAAAAGAAGGACCAGGGATTACATGGTAGCAATGTTCCAGTATCTTAGGAGCTGCCACAAAGAAGAAGGGGGTCAAGCTATTCTCCAAAGCACCTGAAAGCAGGACAATGGGTGGAAACTAATCAAGGAGAGAAGCAAACTAGAACTAAGGAGAAATTTCCTAATGGTGAAGAACAATTAATCAGTGGAAATACTTGCCCTCCAGAAATTGTGGGTGCTCCAACATTGGAGGTTTTTAAGAAGAGATTGGGCAACCATTTGTCTGAAATGGTATAGGGTTTCCTGCCTGACCACTTGGACTAGAAGACCTCCAAGGTCCCTTCCAACTCTGTTATTCTGTTAAGAACTGAGGTTTGATCAAACTTCTATAACTGCCATCTTTTTTCACCCATCTCCTCACCATTTCTCCCATCAACATTGGGGGCTGGGATTTTTGATTTTGGGGACTGGATTTTTTTTTTCAGTTTTTTGTTCTTTGATGGGCCTATTCTAGTTCTTCCATAATTTTTTTGTGCTTTTCTTCTTTGAGTGATAGGTGACATTGCTGCCTCTTATCGGTCCTCAATCTTCCAAATTCAAAAACTATCAGTGGAAGTTTAGGGAAACCACAAGAATAGAAGTTCTTTCTGAGCCATCTCTGGTCTATATTTACACTACTTTTTACACAATTTGAAGGTGATACATTTGCTCTATGGAGGATGTCTTCTGCCTGGATACAAAAAGTGGAATAATTAAGTATTGGATAGAATTTGAGAAGATTTCACTTATTTTTACTTGTTATGTTAAGGTAATGAAGATTTAATAGCTGACCAGCTGTAAGCGAAGATGATGAATCAGCAGGGTACTGCTGCTTTAAGAAGCTGTCTATATAAGGGGGGCCATGAGAGAGTGCCTCTCCTTCCTCATGTTCTATCTCCATTGTAGTTGCCGTGTAGAGTTGAAGATTGATTGATTGCCTGGTATTTACCTAACATGTGTATGTATGTGTATTGTAAACTTGTATATAAACCACTGTTAAAAGACAAAGTCTCTGTGTCTTCTGTTTTGCTCCTGGTTTGTCTCACAATAGTGGTCACACTGTAAACACTCTGACATGTTATTCCCACCATTTATTTGCTACCTCAAATGGTCAGGGGATCATTATAATTATTTTTTAAAGAGGCGTTAAGGTGGGAAATGCAAATAAATTGCCCCTTGGGTCAGGCACAATATTGAGAAACTTCAAGGATACATCCATGCAGTTAATGAAAAAATGATTAGCTATTGTTTTCTTCTGAAATATTTCTAATTTCCCAGTCTAGTCTAAAATTCTTGGATTTTCTGGGCATCTTAGATCCTATATCCAATCCTCATAAGATTGGGCATGAGCAGGGCATTGGAGTAGAAAACCCCCAAGGTTTCTTCCAACCTTCTGATTCAATGATTGATTTTATAAATTCCATGATTCCATGAAGCTGGATCTGTTCAACTTCCAATTCTAGACAAGGTCAATCTTCATGATCTTCTCTACAGGGGACATTCTTTCCTTCTTCTTCCATGATTACGATCCTGTTACAAATTCCCTATAAATAATAAGTCACAGACTAGTTCAATTTGTAAACTGTACACATTATTATTATTATTATTATTATTATTATTATTATTATTATTATTTTAGACTTGTATGCCGCCCTCTCTCCCTAGGGACTCAGAGCGGCTCACAATATAAAATCACAATACAATAAATTAATTAAACAATAATTAGATCACAAGTCCAATAAATCTAAAACCCAAAATGCAATTAAAAATCCCTTAAAAATCCCACCCCAACTCATTTCAGTTGAGGCCAGCCTGCTGAAATAGCCAAGTCTTCAGGTCATGATGGAAGGAGCGGAGGTCAGGGGCCAAACAAAGTCCCAAGGGGAGCTGATTCCACAGGGTGGGTGCTCCCACAGAGAAGGCCCTCCCCCGGGCACCACCAGCCAACATTGTCTAGCCGACAGCACCCTAAGGAGGCCCTGTCTGTGGGAGTGCACAGGGTGATCGGAATGCGATGCTGGCAGGAGATGCTCCTGCAAGTACCCTGGACCCAAGCCATGGAGGACTTTGTGTGTTAACGTCAACACCTTGTATCTCACCCAGAGGGCAACCGGCAACCAATGCAGCTCACACAGGAGGGGTGTAACATAGGAGTATCGGGTTACTCCCATCACAACCCGCGTGGCTGCATTCTGCACCAGCTGTAACCTCCGAGTGGTCCGCAAGGGTAGTCCCATGTAGAGACCGTTGCAGTAGTCAATTTGGGAAGTGACAAGTGCATGGGTGACTGTGCGTAGGGCATCTCAGTCCAGATAAGGGCGCAACTGCCGCACCAGGTGAACCTGGGTGAATGTCCCCCTGGTCACAGCTCCCACCTGCTCCTCCAAACTGAACTGTGTATCCAGGAGGACACCCAAGTTGCGAGCCCTATCCACAGGGGACAACACCTCTCCCCCTATGACCAAAGATGGAATATCCTGGATACTCTGAGATGCTGGTACACACAGCCACTCAGTCTTGGCCGGGTTAAGTCGAAGCCTGTTCCTCCCCATCCAGATCCGCACCGCATCCAGACAATGGGACATCATGGAGAGGGCATCACTGATGTGGTTCGGGGTGGAGATGAAGAGCTGGGTATCATCCGCATATTGATGATACCTCACCCCGAAACCACGGATGATCTCACCTAGCGGCTTCATATAGATGTTGAACAGGAGGGGTGAGAGGACCAACCCCTGAGGCACCCCACAAGTGAGGGGCCTCGGGCTCAACCTCTGCCCCCCTGCCAGCACCAATTGCAAGCGACCCAAGAGGTAGGAGGAGAACCACCATAAAACAGTGCCTCCCACCCCCAACCCCCCAAGCCGCCGCAATAGGATACCATGGTCGATGGTATCAAAAGCCACTGAGAGATCTAATAGGACTAGGACAGAGGAAAATCCCCTGCCCCGAGCCCTCCTTGATGCAGGGAATGCTTACCAGTTAACTTGTCTGCATTATTTTCCACTTCGTAATATCCAAATTTATGAAGTTCTTTACTTCCTGTATGCCTATCTTCCACTTTCATTGACATCTGCTAACATTTTCCAGGTCAGGCTGCTGCAGAATGATAACATTTTTCC
The DNA here is from genome assembly GCA_009733165.1 of Naja naja. NCBI lineage: Eukaryota > Metazoa > Chordata > Lepidosauria > Squamata > Elapidae > Naja > Naja naja. The sequence goes on along the minus strand of CM019150.1, from coordinate 213,516,609 downwards.
TCCCTTTCCTTTGTCAGGCATGGTGGAAAACTAGAGTAACATCTTCATATTGTCGAGAACATACCATCATGAGCGTGGCTGCAGGGGAATTTTTTGAGTGTGCGAGCGGAGCACACCTGTAATACTTTGATAGATTTCTTGGCATCTTGTAAAGAGCCAGGAAACCTGAACTGTCACATCAAATCATGGCTTTTAGCAGTCTGAAACAAAGCCAGATTTATGAGGAGAGCCCTGTGCCATCACCTCTCTTTGCTTCTTTCCAGCAGCAAATAAAAACAAGGATGAGCCACAGCAGGCATTGCAGAACAAAAATGCAAGTCCCTGTGTGCCATCTGCAGTGTGTGTGTGTGTGTGTCTGTCTATCTATGTGTGGGTACAATTATTCCTTTGGGACATTCTTTTGCAATTCTGTAAAAAGAAATGTAATATTTTGCCCCTTCAGAAACTCTATCCTCATTTCAAAGGAGCATGGTTTGCCATCCCGGGCCATTATCTCCAAAGCCAAATCTCATTTACCATATCAAATTGCACAGTAATTGTTTTATTTGCATATTCTGGGCAGGGATCTGTATGTGTTTGCAGTAAGCTCAGTTTTCTCCTGGGCTGATGAGTCTTTGGGTAAAAAAAATCAAAATGTAAATAAGTCTGATGCATTTCTGGATGTTTTTCTCTCCATCTTCTCCAATCGTTACGATGTTTCTAGGGTTGTGCAAGGTTTCAAAAGGATGCTCCATTTTGAAGATGGCAAAGCCTGTTTTCTGAATTGCCTCCATTCTTGATGTTGCTGACACATTCAAGCAGACGTGCACAAGAAGAACTTCAAAGCTAGCCTTTTCATGGATGTGGCTGTTTTCATGATGCAGGAAGAAATTGCTTTCAGTGCTTCTCTTTCCATTGCACAAACCTCTTTTAAAACCTTTGTGACTGTAAATGATATTGTTGTAGTGGAATGTAGTCTGGATTCCCAGGAGGGAGGGTCTGCATTCCAGAGGGCCAAGAGACAGCAAAGTTTATGTAGTTTGGTGGGGAGGAAGCGGGTTAAGGCAGCTCCTCCATAGCAGTTCTAAGAGTATATCTTACAAGTAGTTACTTTAGTTTGGCAAGATTCTGTCTATAGGTGAGGAATAATAAAGAGCATTACTTTGAAGTAACTTTTCATGTCTTTCTTGATTTTTGGAGCCTGACAATTTCCTTTGCAACTGATAGTTGTCTCTATATGCATAACTTAGTTTCCACCTTCTTCCCATCTACTGTATACATATTATGCACATTTGTTTTCTTTGAAATGTAGTTTGTATTTTGTTTGGGGAAAAAATGAAATGTTAGGTGCTTCACCAATCTAGTTATTAGCCAATTCAGAATGATAAAAATTGTGGATAACTATATTATAGTGGATTCATGCTTTGCTTTGTAAAGATTAAATCTGTTCATTCAGTATCAGAATTCCTGCAAGTTATAAGGAGAAATCCTATGATCAGGTCTTCCAGTCTTTAGAATATTTTTCCATCCCACATCTATTTCTGGAATGAAATCATGACATCTTGAGAATGCCACTGAATTCATTGAGCTGGAGAAAGGCAGTTTGATTGATGGGCAATAAATAATCCTTCTACTCCTTAACCTTGATTGCTTAGAGGATAGAAAGGAAAATCTGATCATAGAGTCAGAGAAAGCAATGAATGGAGGGGGCTAGGTGATTGCCTAATCATATGCAGCTTATCCTGGATAGTCAGCCCAAGAATTATGCAGTGATAAAATGTAAGAAATTATGCTAAAAAGACTGGTAGAAATCAGTGCACAGATGTTCTTTTTACTAGTAAAATATCTTCATTCTGACAGGTTGGCAGTTCAAGAAGGATCTTTGGATCAGGGGTGGTATTCACCCGGTTCTGACCAGTTCTGGAGATTTTGAGTTGGTCAGAGAACCAGAAAAAACCACCTCTGACTGGCCCCACCCCCATCTATTCTCTGCCTCCCAAGTCCCAGCTGATTGGCTGGATCTTCTTTTGCTGCCCTGCACAGGAGAACGGAGCTGGAAAGCAGGTTAGTGGGGTGGGGAGGGAATGGAGATTTTACAATATCCTTTCCCTGCCATGCCCATGATGCCATACCCACCAAGCCACACCATGCCCACCAAGTCACACCCACAGAACTGGTAGTAAAAAAAAATTGAATCCCACCACTGCTTTACATGTTATCTACCAGCATGTTGGAGAGCAACTGTCCCAGCTGGGAGGAGGGATCAAGCAAGGAATTAGCCTAGACTCACTATGTGAACACAAGAGAGCAACAACTGACTTCTCTGAATGCCATTGAACTTTCTCAAGTCTTTCTCAGGTGAAAACTGCTGGTCTGGGAAAATTTCTTCATTATGGGCAGAGAACAATAAAGTAGCTAATTTTTTTTTAAATTACATTTATATGCCGCCCTTCTCCGAAGACTCAGGGTGGCTTACAATTTTTGGAGCACAACCCAGTGCGCTCAGCAATAGCCTTCATTCCATTGTATATGCCTGCTTATTACTAAGCGGCATTTTTACAAGGTCAGCTAATTGCCCCCAACAATCCTGGGTCCTCAATTTACCTACCCCGAGAGGATGGAAGGCTGAGTCAACCTTGAGCCTGGTGGGATTCGAGCCTGCACTAATTGTAGACAGCTGGATCTTAAGAGCAGGCATTTAACAGCCTGAGCCACCAAAGCTCTTTGAACGCTACGCTTGTGGGTCTGGTTGTTCGTGGTTGACACAACAGATTGGACCCTTGAGTTCATACTTCTCCAACTCTTTCTATTTCCTTGTAGAAGCATGGGGGTCTTCAGATGGGGATGGACAAATGAAGATGGGATGTGTCATGATGCTAGTGTTGTGACTCACCTTGAGCATGGTAAGGGCTGTGCTACTTTGATGACACCACCACATGTGTGCCATCTGTAGTTTACCGTATGGATAATATTTTATAGATGAGAACAAAGAATGAAAGCGTGGAGATTGCTTGAACAAGAACACTTGTTTCTAATTGTTCCAAGCCTGTAAACATTGTTAGCTGTCAGTATCTTCTCATCCGAACCCTCAACACATACAAACTGCTTGAACAGGCACACAAAAATCCAGGAAGCTCTGATCAGGTGCTGTTGTTAAAAAAAAAACTTTAAAAAACGTAGGTAATCCTCAACTTACAACTGTTGCAAGTCAAAGACCTGTACTGAAGATTTCCAGTGATTAATATGCTTCTGTGCTTATTTTTAGAAAAAAATCAGGTTTATAGAACTGCTCATTTTCTAGGTAGTAACCCATAGGATTAGAAGAACCAATACAATAAGAGAAGAAGAACCCACAACAAATGATAGAATGTAACATTAATAACACAATAAAGACATATTGGTATCCAAGGACAATCTGTTTCAACTCACATATCATTCGAACAAAAAGAAAGCACCTGATGCCAATATTTTGGCCGTCCTTTTCCACATAAAGCAGCGATCTTTTTAGGATTTTTCTCTTTGCAAGATTTATTGAAGAGAACGTGATGAAAGTTACAGCAATCTCAGCGACTGGATTGCTTTCAATTTTAGAATCCAATTTATCATTCAGCAAGTTGTGGTGGACATTTTCTTCCTACTTTTCCTATGGGTCTCCCACAGTGAACTGCCAAGGAAGCTGTTCGCTTAAGTGAGAAGAAAAACTACATCCAACAGACCAGACTATGATTCCCTATCAGCCCCTCAAAAGAACTATATCCAACCTAGAGCTAAGGAGACATTTTCTGTCGATGAGAACAATTAATTAGTGGAACAGCTTACCTTCAGAACTTGTGGGTGCTCCATCACTGGAGGTTTTTGAGAAGAGATTGAACAGCCATTTGTCTGGAATAGTATAAAGTCTCCTGCTTGAGCAGGGGGTTGGACTAGAAGACCTCCAAGGTCCCTTCCAATTCTGTTATTCTGTAATTGCACCTGGAAAGTGAGTGTGTGTGTGTGTGTGAAAGAGAGAGAAGGGAGAGAGGGAGGGAGAGATGACCGTTAGTTGATCAAAGCCTTGACTTGATTTTTTAAAAAAAGATAACATAAAAATCAAATCAATCAATCAAACTTCTGGGCTGGAACTACTGTCCAGGTTCCGACTGATGAACCCAGCCAAGCCAGCACTCTGAGACAATCAGATCTCTTTAAGAACTCTTTCATTGAGTACATTGTTTCGGCATGCATGAAAGCAAAACCAACTCTAATTAATTCTCACAGTTTTCATATAATTAAAGAATAGATATTTCCCTCCCTGCGTGTCACAGGTCACATTGTCCAATTAGCTGTTCTGGCATCTCCCGGGTAAATCCCTTCTCTCTCTGGCCAGCACCTGTAGAGATGACCTTGGTTCCCATGGGACGATGAGTTGTTATTGTATGATCTGACATTCCAAACTTCTCTCTCTCCCCATAGAGTGCGGCAAGCTGAGAAACAAAAGGATGGCTACGGCAGCATAGGTTCATTTTGAAGTTGACAGCTACCAGCAAATTACTTCCATAATGGTGTCAAAAATCCTTGACATTGATATATTCCTGAAGTCCTCAGAAATCAACTGGTTTTGAAGAAAGTGTTCAGAAAACAAAGCAACCTGCTCAGATATGCCAGCCTGAGTTTACTATATTCTTCCACCAAGGAATAGTCATGTGTCCTCTGTAAGGTAAGTCAATCAGTATACATAATATACGTCCCCTTCTCTAAGAACTATAAAAGTGGGGTCTCTCTCCATTGCATGCTTGATCCACTGAAAGGATAATGAAGTCAGATAGAAACTATTAAATCAAAATAGTTGCATTGTAGAGGTGTGCTAATGTGGAGAAAAATGTAGCCCAGGGCTGTCCAACATTGGCCACTTTAAGACTTGTGGACTTCAGTTCCCAGAATTCTCCAGACTGGCTGGAGAATTCTGGGAATTGAAGCCCATAAGTCTTAAAAGTAGGCAAGAAACAACTACCTGTTGTAATTCTTAACAATGGTGATCCCGAGAAGTAAACAGTGACATAGGAGAAAGATCCTACTCATGAGGAAGAGTTTTTTCTCAAAGCCTTAAAGGCTATTAATTGCGATAAGGTAAAGGAGTCCCTGGGGATTTTATATTGCTAATCATTGCCAACTCAAAGGTTCAGTGCTCATCTCTGTTTCAAGGCCACTGAGCCAGCCCTGCCCGAAGACATTTCTGTGGTCATGTGGCCAAGATGACATCACAGAGAAGTGTTAACTTCCCACCAAAGTGGTACCTATTTATCTGCTCACATTTGCATGCTTTCAAACTGCTAGGTTGGCAGGAGCTCAGGTGAGGATGGGAGCTCACTCTGTCTCATGGTGCTCAAATCTTGAAACTGGGCAGCCAGCTTTCCAGCTGACAGGTCCAGCATCTTAACCACTGAGCCACCACACTGCCCATTAATTGCAATGGGAATGCAATATAAATTTATTTTTTTTATAAACTGAAATATCAGATTTGTGCAAAATGTGCACAACTTTGGATCTGGCTGTGGTTTCAACTAACTCTTGTTCTTTAAGCCCTTGCTCTGGGCTTCCAGACCCAGACCCTCTTTTTGAAGCTTATACACTTTGAACTCTCATCTGCCCAAACCTTAGAAAAATTTATTTGGTCAATCTGCTCTGATACCAATAGAAGAGGATATTTGTAGATCAGGGTTGAACTATGGGGTCTTGAGTGCTCTCCGAGCCTGGCTGTTTTCTTACAGATGTTTCATTACCCAAATAGTAGTAATGTTGTAACAATACTCCAATCTAGGAACTCCCAACTTAACAAACAACCAAACAGTAAACAACAGCCTCATCAAGAAAACACCAAGAACACTCTTACCAACCCTAACAGGGCAAGCTACTTGTATATAAAAAGAGAGCAAACTCCACTCCCTTCAAGCACTGATGATGTTACCTAATTGGGTAATGAAATGTCTACAACACAACAGCCAAGCTCAGAGAGCACCAAGGACCCCACAAATCTGCTCTTACTTATTCTCTGTTTTCCATATGTAGTGCCTGACAGTAGAAATATACAGGGGAAATAAAAATAGAATAGAGAAAATAAATGACTCAATGGGAACTCATTAATTTCCAAATTAGACTGCTGCTTCTCATCTGCCCTGTGGCATTACTAAAGCTACAAAGGATGGAGATTCTTATCCTCTTGCTTCGCAATCTTGGATTTTCTAAAGCTTTCAGATTCCATTCTCAGTTGGGTGGCCAACTAAAAGCTTTTGAGATACACAGCACCAAACAGTGCATCTTAAATGGCCCCTCATCCTCTGTTAGAATGCAGTACTGCAGGCTACTTCTAGAGGCTGCCGGTTGCCTGTAGTTTGGCAGTTTGAATCTCACCAGGTTCAAGGTTGACTCAGCCTTCCATCTTTTTGAGGTTGATAAAATGAGGACCCAGATTGTTGGGGGCAACAATCTGTAAACCACTTAAAGAAGGCTGGAAAGCACTGTGAAGTGGTATATGTTTGCTATTGCTAACACAAGTTTCATGAGATGTGGAACTGCTGGTGAAACTTGGAAATAGAGAGAAGAATGCAAAGAAGATGGGGTGGGGGGAAAGCCAGCCGCATTTACAGGGGGTGGAGAGGTTGAATTTAGCAAGCTGATGGCTGGAACAAAGCTCAGATCAAGATGTTCCATCCACCATATTGCAAATTTCAACCCCCTCATGTACATGCCACTGAGAAAAGGTGTTCCATTTGCTTGAGCTCTTCAAGAGTTTAACAAGGTCAGTTTTGTTTTTCACTGTTTCATACATCCATATCATGTCTAAAAGATCAAGAAAGGCCAAGGATGAGTAGAAAAATATTTCATTATGGAATTCATTGCACACTTATATAACTCACATGTTTGAAATTGATGCACAAACAGTTATTCTTTGATATGCAACTTTGGAAAGAACTGGTGCATCTCTTGGGGGAAAGGATACATAGGTGGGCAGCAAACAATTAGCATACAGGTAGTCCTTGACTTACAACAGCTTGTTTACTGACTGTTCAAATGGCACTGAAAAATAGAATAGAGCATAGCATAGCATAACATAGCAGAGCAGAGCAGAGCAGAGCAGAGCAGAATAGAATAGAATTCTTTATTGGCCAAGTGTGATTGGACACACAAGGAATTTGTCTTAGTGCAAATGCTTTCAGTGTACATAAAAGAAAAGATGCATTCGTCAAGAGTCAAGAATCATGAGGTACAATACTTAATAATAGTCATAGGGTACAATAAGCAATCAAATCATACTAGGAAACAGTCGATATAAATCGTAAGGATACAAGCGACAAAATTACAGCCATACAGTCACAAGTGGGAGGGGATGAGTGATGAGAAGATTAATAGTAATAGTAGTGCAGACTTTGTAAATAGTTTGGCAGTGGTGTGGAAATTATTTGTTTAGCAGAGTGATGGAGTTCGGGAAAAAACTGTCCTTGTGTCCAGTTGTTCTGGTGTGCAGTGCTCTATAGTGTCGTTTTGAGGGAAGGAGTTGAAACAGTTTATGTCCAGGATGTGAGGGGTCTGTAAATATTTTCACAGCCCTCTTTTTGACTGGTGCAGTATACAGCTCCTTGATTGAAGGCAGGTTGGTAGTAATTGTTTTTTTCTGCAGTCCTAATTATCCTCTGAAGTCTGTGTCTGTCTTGTTGGGTTGCAGAACCAAACCAGACACCAAAGTAGAGGTGCAGATGATAGACTCAATAATTCCTCTGTAGAACTGGATCAGCAGCTCCTTGGGCAGTTTGAGAAAAAATGGACTTATGACCATTTTTCACCCTTATGACCACTGCAACATCCCCATGGTCACATGACCAAAATTCAGGTGCTTGTCAACTGGATCATATTTATGATGGTTGAACTGTCCCAGTGTCATGTGATCACCTTTTGCGACCTTCCGACAAGCAAGGTCACCGAGGAAGCCAGATTCACTTAACTACCATGTTCCTAATTTAACAACTGCAGTGATTCACTTAACAACTGTGGCAAGAAAGGTCATAAAATGGGGCAAAATCCACTTAACAAATGCCTCCCTCAGAAATGTTGGGCTCAGTTGTGATCCTAAGCCAAGGACTACCTATAATGTGCAAAGAATGCAAGATAATTTTCCAGAAAAAAAAAATTGCCAGCTGAAAGAAAGGCCAGATGTGCCAAATTCAGTGTGTGTGTTTACTTGTGCATGCACGCATGCATGCGGGGGAATTAAGAAATAGTGTATTTGACCCATATAGCACCCTCAATAAATTAACACTATTGCAGGAAATAATGGCACTAAGCAGAATTTAAGGTCTTTTCCTCCAGACAGTAATCTGTTGGAGATGCACTAATTTAGACTTCTACACTAAGCAGTGGCTTAAATTCGATTAAACTCAGAGGATACTTCCAACTTAATGCTTTTGTAATAATTACCAGTTTGCCTCTTTCAAGGCAATCATTAAATGGACTTGCTCTTCAGAAGTGTTAGATTCCAGCTTTCATTTGTCCCAAGAAGCAAGGCCAATAGGCTGAGAGATGTAATCAAAGAACTGGAGGGCATCTGATAAGCCAATTTCTGCATTAAGGTTGAATAACAGAATTGGAAGGGACTTTGGAGGTCTTCTAGTCCAAACCCCTGCTCAAGCAGGAAGCCCTATACCATTTCAGATAAATTCTTGTCCAATCTCTTCAAGGATGCTTTTAACCTACAATACCCACAACCTCTGTTGTTTCACTGATTAATTCCTCTGTCAAGAAATTTCTCCTTAGTTCTAGGTTGCTTCTCTTCTTGATTAGTTTCCACCCGTTGCTTCTTATCCTGCCCTCAGGTGCTTTGGAGAATAGCTTGACTCCCTCTTCTTTGTGGCAGCCTCTGAGATATTGGGACACTGCTATCTTGTTTCCCCTACCCCTTCTTTTCATTAATCTAGACATACCCAATTCCTGCAACCATTCTTCTTGTATTTTAGCCTCCAGTCCTCTAATCATCTTTGTTGCTCTTCTCTATCTAGAATCTCAACATGTTTATTATATAGTGGTGACCAAGACACCCTCCCACTACACACACAAGAGGGATCTTACGAAGGCATTATAAAATGATACCAATACTTCTCATGATCTGGATTCTATTCCTCTATTAATGCAGCCTAAGACTGTGTTAGCGTTTTTGGCAGCTGCAGCACACTGCTGGCCCATACTTAAATGATGATCTATTAGGAGACCTAGATCCTTTGCACAGTTGCTGCTATTGAGCCAGGTAACATCTCTTCCATACCTGTGCATTTTGTTTCTCTTGCCTAAATGTAGGACTGTACTTTTCTCACCAGTGAAGGATATTTTTACCCTTAGCTTCCCACCTCTATTGATTCTGCCTCTATAGTACACTCAGAAACTTAGTTACAGTGGGGAAGAAAATAGGTCCAAGTGAAGAATTAGTGCCCAAACTTAACTGTCAGGGAATTGCTCAGCAGGTGGAGAGAGAGAGAGAGAGAGAGAGAGAGAGAGAGAGAGAGAGAGAGAGAGAGGAGAGAGAGGCATAGATTTAGATTTAGATTTAGATTTAGATTTAGATTTAGATTTAGATTTAGATTTAGATTTAGATTTAGATTTAGACAGATATGATAGATAGATAGATAGATAGATAGATAGATAGATAGATGATAGATAGATAGACAGATAGACATATAGATTAGATATAGATAGAGTTAGAATAGATAGATCTAATACAGATATATAGATATATATGTTAAATATGTATGACGCTGTATTTACATGTGTTACGTTATATGCAAAGTGGAGTCTGATGTCAGACTCCACTCATTGGTTCAGCTGCTGGCGGGAAGATTTGAATCCCGACAGTGGCTGAAGTGTTGGACAGCACCAGCTATAAAAGCCAGTGCCTACCATGTTTGTTTGCTTTTTGATTCTGGCTTTAAAATAAAGAGTTTCTTCGCACTCCTGAGTCCTGCTCCTTCCTTATCTGCACCCATTTAACAATATAGATGTGTACGTACACACACACAGTAAACAAAGATAGTCAGGCAAACAGGAGCATCATGAAGTAAGTCACAGAGCACATGGAGGACACAGAAGAAAAAGGTGGGGAAAAAGGGAAACTCCCCCTCCATACCCACAGCAGCCAATCACAGTGCAGATTGCCTCACACAAGAGCCAGCATTCTCCAAATAATCAACCACAACTGTGTGTTCTGGCTCACTGCACAACCCCAGTGCTCCAGCTATCAAATTTAAATATCTTAACACAGAGTCCAACTTTATTTTTAAAAAAAGAAATGTGGTATGATAGCGAATGATGAAATGGAGACAGCAGCTTGCTCTGTAGGTTTCATGTTAAATTCTGATACAGTTTGAAGGCTCCTGCGATATTATGCCTTGGAATCGAAGGAGCGATAGGAGGGCTGACACGCGCCTTTTACAACCCTTTGAGTGATGTGGCTGCACTACCGTAAAGGCAGGATTCACTGCCATTCAAGATGAGTCCAAGTAGCTCAACAAATCTGTTATCCTGCCAGGGAATTAGAGAAGCTTTCGGGAAAGGATGCTTTCTTGGCCAGCCGCCACCAAAATGCTACTGTGAAGTATTTGTTCCATTTCTATCCCAAAGCGCTAGGCGGTTAGTACAACTGTTTGTGCTTTTTTCCAAACTGCCACAGAAAGATTGCAACAATCAATCCATGCTTTTCCAGAAGCACAGATTGGGTTCTCTGCTCAGGTTTATCTACCACATGCCAAAGGGTCTTTCAGAGAATTAAATGGAAAGTGTCTTTGAGATAACCTCAAACTCAGACGACTTCATGGTCACATCTAGCAGGCTTTCTTGACAGCAGTATGGAAGTGCTCACCTCTGCTTCTCTTTGAGATGATTTTCGAGTCACTACTTGTGCTTACATTCTGATTCTTCTTGGAGGTCAACCAACCAGGTATTAATCAGGATTTTAAACTGTTTCAAGGAAGATATTTGCCGAAGTAAGCAACAGAACAGAGTTGGAAAGAACTTTGGAGTTTTTATAGTCCAACTCTCTGCTCAAACAGGAGATCCTATATCATGTCAAACAAACGATTGTCCAAATCCTTTTCAAAAACCTCCAGTGATGGAGCACCCGCAACTTCTGAAGTCAAGCCATTCCACTGATTCATTGTTCTAACTATCAGTAAATTTCTCCTTATTTCTAGGTTGGTTTTCTCCCTGATTATTGCTTCTTGACCTACCTTCAGGTGCTTTGGAGAATAGCTTGACTCCTCTTTGTGGCTGCTCTGAGATATTGGAAGACTGCTATCATGTCTCCCCTAGTCCTTCTTTTCATCAAACTAGACATAACAGTTCCAGCAACTGTTCTTTATATGTTTTATCCTCCAGTCCCCGAATCATCTTGCTTGCTTTTCTCTTCTCTTGCTAGAATCTGAACATCTCTTTTTGATATTATGGAGATATAAAATGTTGCCCCCATTCTCTAGCTAACAATCCTCTGAAAGCAATCACCCCTATTTTTGTAAACACATATGATACCCCGTTTTTTTCTTTCTGGCATGAGCTACGTACCACTACAGCAATATAGGGCCTTGGGTGGCTCAGGCTGTTAATTGCCTGCACTTAAGTTCCAGCTGCCTACAACTGCTGGAACAGCTCGAATCCCACCAGGCTCAAGGTTGACTCAGCCTTCCATCCTCTCAGGGTAGGTAAATTGAGGACCCAAGATTGTTGGGGGCAATTAGCTGACCTTGTAAAAATGCCGCTTAGTAATAAGCAGGCATATACAATGGAATGAAGGCTATTGCTGAGCACACTGGGTTGTATCCCAAAAATTGTAAGCCGCCCTGAGTCTTCGGAGAAGGGTGGCATATAAATGTATATATATATATATATATATATATATATATATATATATATATATATATATAAATATTACCAAAGTTTAATGGCAAAAATGAAGTTTTGCATTCAGATCATTCCTGGTTTAAACCTGAAGTCCCTAGGGTTTCCCTGAAACTCACAGAAACCCAGGAGATACGATAATAATGTTCCAATATTTGAGGGGCTCCTATAAAGACGATAGGATCAAACTATTTTCCAAAGCACCAAAATGCAAGGCAAGAAACAATGAATGGAAATTAACCAAGGAGAGAAGCAGCCTAGAACTAAGGAAAAAATGGCTAACAGTTAGAGCAATCAACTAATGGAAAAACTTGCTTTCAGAAGTTTTGGGTGCTCCATCACTGGAAGCTTCAAACAGAGACTGGACAACCATCTATCTGAAATGGCATCGAGTCTCCTGCTAGATCAGGGAATTGCACTAGAAGATCTCCAAGATTCCTTTCAGTTCTATTATTCTATGTACTATCTAGATCATGGGTTATATGTGGTTCTGCAAGCTGAGCAATACAATACCCACACTTTCTGGGTCTCATCAGATGATGTTGTTTAATATAAAGGATATGAACATGCCCATCATGTCACTTCTTATAGGACAGTTATTGGAGACAGACAGTTCACAAATCATCCAGGTTTGTGCCATGAAGAGAACTGTAGATGATAATCATAACCTTGAATTGCTTCCAGAAACAATGGAATTCAGTGGGAGCAAGTATAACTCACAAAGTGGTGATATTATATGAGTGTACTGAGATGTACCAATAACTACTGTACTGCTGAATTCTGGACTGCTGCAACTTTGGGGTAGTCTTCAAGGGAAGCCCCATGTAGAGGTTATTGAAATATTCTAAATATTTTGTTTGAGGAAGGGATTGGACTCGAAGACCTCCAAGGTCCCTTCCAACTCTATTATTGTATGATCCTTGAAAATCAGAAAAACAGAGAAACCATGTCCGTGGCATTAGACTTATTGCTGAATGGGTAAAAATAGATCTCTCTTTACTTGGTGTCATTTCCAGCTTGGCCAAGCAGCCTATTGCTAAATTTTCACAAATGCAAGGTGTAAAGTCACGGCAGTTTTCTTGGCTTTAATGAGAGGAAAAGAGAGAATGTGCCCAATTATATATGATGTACTTTATTTACATTTATTATATTTACACATATTATTCCTAGAGTGTGTTTGAAAAAGCAGTGGGAAATCAAATCTAGAAGCTATTTTAAAAAGTACGCTGAAAACATGAAAAAACAAAATTAGAACTAGCTATATTAGCCACCTTGATGCAATTTCATTCAACATTGCCAGCTGATATGGGGATCAATAGGTCCATCTACTATTTAATTATCTGAAAAAAGAAGTTGATTATAGAAGTAGATAACCGTAAGGCTTATGTAAGATGTTATCCATCTGCTTAATTCATTTCAAAATTATATGTAGATCTATATCTTCAAACACACACACATACACACATTTATCAGATTTTATTCAACATACTCTCAGCAGCTTTCAAATACCATAAAGCAAAAATATATGAACAAAAAAAAACCCATTAAAATCATTTTAAAATGTAATATACAACATCAGACAAAGAGATGTTATCATCCAAATGTCCTCCAAAAGAGTCCAGTCTTATTTATTTATTATTTATTAAGAACATTTGTATGCCCCTGCCCAAATACACTCATGGTGACTCTGGGAAGCTTACAGTAGTAAAACTGCAATAGAAATGCCAATGACACACAGACCCCTTCCCCGCTGATGACAACAATCAAACAAACCACTTGATTGGCTCAATATCGACCAAGAGTCCCCAGGCCCTCTGGCAAAACTATGACTTCAGGGCCTTTCAAAAGAGTTTCAAGCTGGGGCCCAATCATATCTCTATGAGGTTGATGTTCCACAGGGAGGGATCCGTCACATCTTCTTGCTCCCACTGTCAGGTTCCAATTAATGTACCCATCACAAATTGAATTCCAAGGCATTCCGTTTCTTCAAAGAACACATTTATTTAGATACATCATCTTGGCACAAACTGGTGGGAAGCCAGTGGGAATTTTTAAAGTTCCCGCGCTTCCCACCCCACTTAAAGTTTCTCATTTTTTCCCAAAATAATAATGTACACTGTCCAATTGGGATAAGGGCTGGTTGCTTGGTGACTTCTCTCCTCCTCCTCTGGCCAGCCTGCCATTGGAATGTATCTGACTCGTTGGCTAACTATATTGTTTTGGCTGAAGACTCCATCCATCTCTGCTCTCCCTCTTCAGCTTCAAACTGTGTCAACCTGAATTCATGAAAGAATAACCCATAGTAGAAACAAACCCCCCACCGGAAAGGAACCAGCCACCAGTCGGTCAGATTCAGGCTTGACACACTAGATGGACTTCCTTAAGAGAGGAGACCCATAATATACCCTGCCTCCCTGCTCTGGTGGATCAGGTAGATGTGCCTGGGAAAAAGACAGATCTTCAAATAACTTGTTCCTAAACCATGTAGAACTTCAAAACATTCTGGAAGATGGCCATGGTAAGGACAGATTTAACCTTAATTGTGATGGCATTTCAACAGACCAAGATAACCAGCAGGAAACACTTTGCAGTGTCAACTTCCAAGGCTTTCTAAAAGAGGGGACTAACCACTGCTGTTTTGTTGTTTCCAATGCTTGTGCAACAATAATAGCAAATAATGGGGAAGCAAACCTATGGTTGCTGTCAGGAGAGGCACAAATTGCAGTGATATAAAATCTAGCTTTAGAGTTTAGTATGGTCTAAAATCTACAAATGAACAGAATGGCCCACTTTCAAAAATTTTCCAAAACTCACTGGAAAATAGATTGTCCGCAGCTGTTTTGATGTCTATTAGAGAAAACACATAGAATGCTGTCTTCCCTGCTGATGTTGCCATTAAAGAAAGAAGTGGTAGTATGCAGTAACACCAAGAGGAACATACTTAGGATTTATATCGATTTGCACATCCGTAGTTGAGACAGAAAAATGCAACAGTTATCTGCAGCTCAACTTTACCACTAATAGTAAAGAACTTGTAGAATAATGGATTTGTGTGGTTTTTTCCCCCACTCTCTCAATCACAGTTGTTGAGTATGAATCCAAATTGTTTGGCTGCCTGTGCCAATGAAGCTATAATGTAACCTCATAGACTTTTCTGATGGATATTATAGCAGGTAGTAAACATCATGCTGACTTTATCTGGACCTCAGAAGCTTGAGCAAAGTTGCACTTGAATAGAAAGGAATGGCTGGCCTGTAGGATAGACTAGAAAATTGAAAAAAAATACTATTTTACTTTACAAAATACAGAATAACAGAGTTGTCAGGGACCCTGGAGGTCTTCTAGTCCAGCCCCCTGCTCAAGCAGGAAGACCCTATACCATTTTCCACAAACGGTTGTCCAGTCTCTTCTTAAAAGCCTCCAGTATTGGAGCATCCATAACTTCTGAAGGCAAACTGTTCCACTGGCTGATTGTTCTTCCTAACAGGAAATTTCTCCTTATTTCTAGGTTGCTTCTCTTCTTAATTAGTTTCCATGCATTGTTTTTTGTCTTGCCTACTGGTGCTTTGGAAAATAGGTTGACCTCCCACACACCTTCTTTGTGGTAACTCTGCAAATATTGTAACCCTGCTATCATTTATTTATTTATGTATTTATGTATTTATGTATTTATTTATTTGATTTGTCAATCACTTACAAGATAATAGGTATAAGTATAAACATAGTTATGAATACATGAAATGCATACATATAAGGAAAATAAAAAGAAACAACAGGACAGGGATGGTAGGCACGTTGGTGCGCTTATGCACGCCCCCTACAGATCTGAAACTGTTCTTCATATGTTTGAACCTTCAGCCCCCCCAATCATCTGTGTTCTACTCTGCACTCTTTACTGCAAATAAGATCTATTTAGAAAAAAAATGCAACACGGTCATTCATAACTTGCCTTAGTATGGAAAACTTCCTTTATTCATCTTTCTCTAAAAGACATGATTGTGAACACCATTCAAACTAGTCTAGCAATTGTATGCACATTTTCTCAGATGGCTTTCCTTTTACATAAATGTCCTTGATTCGGGCTTTTAAAATGCAAATATATCTTTAGAAAGTGCAGACGGACTAATGTAGACTTTCTGCCCGTTGGTACACAATTTTCACAAATGCACATACATTGTCAGAGAAACCTTTAGCCAACAAATGTTTGTTGTTTGAAAGGATTCTAAACTGCCAAGTGCCATGATGGATGCCATTGTCAAGAGCCCACTGAATTTTTGTTGGCATCAAGATCCTTTCCTTCTCCCTGAATTAATGGAGTGAAGCATAGCCATTCCATTTGATGACTCACTCTCCATGCCCTGGGAGAGAAATGATCAAGTCAAGTTAGCTGAGGAATACTGGGTTGAGATAAATACCAGTGCTATACATATCCCCAGATCTGGCTTAGGGTCACTCATTCATGCCATCGCAACCTTGAAAATAGCCACACTCCAATAACAATAGTACTTAGACTTCAATACCACTTCACAGTGCTCTACAGCCCTTTCTAAACAGTTTACAGAGTCAGCCTATTGCCCCCAACAATCTGGGTCCTCATTTTACTGACCTAGGAAGGATGGAGGGCTGAGTCAACCTTGGCCAATGACTTTCAACAGAACACTGAGGCACAGCTAATTCTTTAGAATACACAGAGACCTAGTAAATTTAAAGCTTGTGACAAAGTAAAAAAATAACCAAAAATAAAGTTTCTTCCAACATGTTAAAAACAAGAAAAAAGTCGAGGAAACAATTGGTCCATTGCTGGGAGAAAGTGGCCAATAGGTGACAAGCAACAGGGAGGAAGTCAAACTACTTAACTGGCCTTTTGCATCTGTCTTTACACAAAGGGAAAAAAACGGTCCAACTCATTAAAAACAGCACCACAAAAAACAGATTAGGAACACAAGTAAAAATAGGGAAGAAAATGGTAAGTGAGCACCTGTCTACCCTAGACAAGTTCAAATCACTAGAAGACCTTCAAGTTCGCTTCCAACTCTGTTATTCTAATTCTATTTATGTAACAGCAAAACTTTACTGGTTACAAGGTGTATTTGCTCTTTCTCACACACAAATGCACAGTCACTCACATCTACTCACGTTCTTCTCAACGAGTCTGGCAGTCAACTAGTCAGTGGCCTGGAAGCCATCAAGTCTGGATCCAAAGACAACTCAATGAGTAGGTGGGCTTCAGGACCCCTTTTATCCCCAAAACCCTGGCTTCAGTGGTGGGAATCAAATTTTTTTACTACCGGTTCTATGGGCATGGCTTGGTGGGCGTGGCAGGGGAAGGATACTGTACAATCTCCAGTCAGAGGTGGTTTGCCGGTTTTCCAAACTATTCAGCATTTCCACTACCGGTTCTCCAGAACTGGTCAAAACCTGCTGAATACCACCTCTGCCTTGCTTGCTTTCCTTTGTTGATTGACAATATTGGCAGCTTATTCTTGCTTTGTTGATTTAGTAGCTATTGATGGGACTTGGGGAGGGATTTCCCATGTTCTCAGGTGACGTTTTTTTTTCTCTGTTTCTTAATGACTTAGTTCTTTTTTGTGTATCTCCCGAAGGGATCTTTGAGATAAGATTCCTCATTCTTTGTCCACCCTGCTTATGTATTTCTTTCACCTTTAGGCACAGCAGCTTTAGGCTATTAGTTTCACAGAAGGAACTTTAGTGGTCCTTTGTCAGCGAGTAGAAATTTGGAATGGTAAAGAAGAGCAAAGCATACACTCAGAGGAAGGAGTACGCAAGGAAGAATGGAGATGGAAAGAAAAGGAAGAAAAAATAAGGAAGGGAAATTGAGTGAAAGAGAACACAAAAAGCAAGAAGGGTAAAGTGAGAACATGTTTGTGTGAAAAGGGAGCTATTTAAAGAAGGTTCACTGAATTTGGGGTGTTCATAAGACTAAAAGAGAAGGTTGACAAAGGGCGTGTGTGTTAAGTGACTATAAATTGGATGAGGAGGATAAACAAATCCATGACAATCACTAACATTCGTATCTTTCCTTTGCAACAACTCACCCTCAGAAAGCCAGGTGACATCACCTTACTATACTATATTTTCAATGAGTGGTCAAAATATGGTTCTTCAGAAAGGTATTTAAGAATGGTAAAGATTATGCTGAATGTGCATATATTTACCTTTTCATTTTTTAAACATTTTTGTTTATCAAACAAAAAATATAAATTCAAGCAAAGAAAATTAGAAAATCAAAATGTGACAAGGATGACTGCATGCCAGTGGACATAGGCATAGACTCATAGGGACCACTTAAATATGGGGTGAGCTCCACAGAAGTTAGATTAGAGTTAAAACTGTGAAATTTAATGGCTAGGACAACTGCATCAGGTTCCAAACTTTCCAGACTTTGGCAATTGTGTTGTTGTTGTTTTTTTGCAATCAAGTTTAGAGCAATTTACATTAAGCTTAAAGTGGTTGTTCACACATGTTACATTACAATTAAAACTTAAAAAAAAGTCATTTGCAGGTAAAGTGTGATTATGTACAATGCAATACCTAAGTCTGACTTTTATGCTTTTTAAAATTGATTTTTGTTTTCTTACACTAGTACTATAACATGCTCAGAGTCTCTGGAAATATGGAGGAATATAAGTTGTTGAAAAACATAGAAAGACTAGCATTAATATATTCCACTCTGTAGGATCAGTTTTGGTGACACTTGCAAAGTTGCCTGAGAGATTAATTTTTTGATGGAACACGATTCATGCATCACATTTAATTAAAGTGTGTTGAATTAGCCACATATGATTGAGCTCAGACATGGCAACATAAAAATGACAATTGTTCAGAAACAATTGTTTTAAAACCTGTAAGCCACCCAGAGTCACCTTGTAGAAGAGATAGGTGACATAAAAATTTAATAAATAAAATAAACATGTATAAACCCCAAAGTTTGGAATCACAGAACAGCCTAAGCAAAAATCACACAAAGTACAGGTGAAACTCATCAATTTGCACAAAAGAACACAGTGGAGAAATCAAATATAGATCCAACTCATTTGTCATCTGACCCAAAGGTCTGGGATACAACTGTAGGAATATGAAGCCGGTTAATATTAGAATATTATGAAACTAGTTAGCTTTCATAATACAATATGCGCAGTTCAAATATTGTAGATATCATGATGATGGAGACTAAAATTTATTATTTATTTATTTATTTATTCGACTTATATGCCGCCCCCTCTCCAAAAAGGACTCGGGGCGGCTCACAGCTAAAAATACAACAATAAATAACTAAATTAAAAGTATATTAAACAAGTTAAGCCGAATTGAAAATTAAAACCCATAGTTAAAATAGGACCAACCCCAGAGAATCAGCACAGCCCAGATTGTAAAAAGAGCCAAGTCTTCAAATCGTGGTGATGATGATGGGCCCTATTTAACAAAATGAAATTCAATGTAGAGAAAAGTAAAGTCTTACACTTAGGCAAGAAAAACCAGAAGTACACATGTAGACTGGATGAAACCAGGCTTAATAGCAGTAACTGTGAGAGGGATCTTGGAGTCTTACTGGACAACCAGCTAAATAGGAGCCAGCTGTGTGCAGCAGCAGCCAAAAAAGCCAATGCAATCCTAAGTTGCATTAACAAAGGAATACAATGAAGATCAAGTGAGGTACTAATACCACTCTATAAAACCTTAGTAGGACCACACCTAGAGTACTGTATCCAGTTTTGGTCACTACACTATAAAAAAGGTGTTGAGACTCTAGAAAAAGTACAGAGAAGAGCAACCAGGATGATTAGGGAACTGAAGGCTAAAACATACGATGAATGGTTTCAGGAACTGGGCATGGCTAGTCTAGTAAGGAGAAGGACCGGAGGAGACATGATAGCAGTGTTCCAATATTTGAGGGGCTGCCACAAAGAAGAAGGGGTCAAGCTATTTTCCAAAGTACCTGAAGGCCAGACAAGAGATTCAACCTAGAAATAAGAAGAAATTTTCTGACAGTGAGAACAATCAATCAATGGAACAGAAGTTGCCTTCGGAAGTTGTGGGATCTTCATCACTGGAAGCTTTCAAGAAGTGACTGGACTGCCACCTGTCAGAAATGGTGTAGGGTCTCCTGCTTGGGTAGGGGGTTGAACTAGATGACCTACAAGGTCACTTCCAGCTCTGTTAATCTGTAAGATGCAATGTTTCCTTTACTGCAATGCTGTTCACATGTAGGCTGCAATGGAAAGCAAGTTTTACTTTATTTGGGATCTACAAAAGTTAAGCATCTGTACAAACAAAACCATGAGCAAACATTAAGCAATTTTGTAATTCCCTGGGTCCCTCAATCCATCTTCACTTCAGTTTTTTTTTTTAAATAAAAATGTCCGTGGTGATCCAAGGCAAGTTGTCTGCTTGAATTCCACTTTATTTTAGGAAGAAATGAATCTAGGAATCAAGAGAAGAGAGAATACTGAAGCCTGGTTTGAAAGAGATACCCAAACCAGGCTAAAAATATAGCACTATCAATTATTTACTCAAGACTACAGAGCATGAATATATCAACCCATGTCAACAACAGAAATGAAGAAGAGAAAACGATAAAGGTTTACATTTCCAGTTTACTGAATCAAACGTGACAAGTTAGATACCAAAAACAAATCATGTTCTGGATATCCATTAGCACAGAGGAAAAACAAGATGAAAAGCCTCTGAAGCATTAGGATTTCAAATTATTTATTCTCATAACATTTGCTAGCATTGCTTTTTTTCCCACGGTGGGCTGGATTTCAATGTCCTCATGAATTATGTAGGATTAGTTCTTCTTTAATGCACAATACCTGGCTGAAGTTGTCTGGATTTGGAAAGTAAGCATGATCAGACCTGACGAGTACTTGAATGAGAAACTATCTGGACATCCCAAGACTGTAAGCTAGACTGGAAAATATTTTTTTTATATCTGTGAGGGTTAGACTATATAACAGAGTTGGAAAGGACCTTGGAGGTCTTCTAGTCCAACCATATACTCAAGCAGGAGACCATTCCAGACAAATGATTGTCCAATCTCTGCTTAAAAACCTCCAGTGGTGGAATACCTACAACTTCTGAAAGCAAGTCGTTCCACTGGTTAATTGTTCTCACTGTTAGGAAATTGCTTCTAGGTTGCTTCTCGACAACTTTCTATTTACTGTTTTTTGACCTGCGTTGGTGCTTTAAAGAATAGGTTGGTCCCCTCTTCTTTGTGGTAGCCCTGTAGATATTGAAAGATGCTATCATGTCACCCCTAGTTCTTCTTTTCACTGGACTAGACAGACTCAATTCCTGCAATTGTCTTTCATATGTTTTAGACTCCAGCTGAATTGTGTTTTGTATCTGTTGATTGATTAATTGATTGATTGACTGATTGATTGATTATGTACTGTCAAGTCAAGTCAACCATTAGATAGACCTTTTCCAGCATCTCTAACCTGATGCCTTTGGGTCTTCCAATGATATACCCACTTCCATTGTAACTGAGTCTCTCCACCACAGACAATGTAAGTCATATACCAGACACCAAGTTTTGATAATTAGGAGTTGTTTCAACATAAATAAGTATGAAATTTTACATTATTTGGCAATGAAGACATCTAAGTGGTATATAGCTTCTGCCTTTTAGGATCAACCATCAACAGTAAAGGAACAAACATTCAAGAAATATACTGCAGATTAGCACTTGGTAAAACCCTGAGAGGCTTCTCTATGGAGATTCTTAGTCATCCAGGTCATGGTTGTCCCAATTGTGCTTTTTCAAAAAGCAACTGGACTTTGGTTTTTCTTGAAGTTGTTTCACTTCTCATCCAAGAAGCTTCTTCAATTCTTCTTCAGCATATTTGTTGAGAAGTGAAACATCTTCAAGGAAAAGTCAAGTTGCCTTTTAAAAAAGCACCTTTGGGACATCCTGAAATACATGGACAAGATATTGAAATGCTGTGATGTATCTCAATCTACAGTGATCACAACTATGGAAACCATTGTATTCCCTGAAACCTCTTTATGGAAGAGAACATTGGACTTTGAAGAAGCAAGATAGAAATAGTATTGATGCCTTTTCAGCAGTCAAGTGGATGAACCCAGTTATGGTGGAAATGAGTGCATTACTGAGACATTTAAGAAAATATGTTGTCCTAGAGAAAATCTATAGAATCTCTAGGAGTGCAAATGATTTGAGGGCATATCGTCAATCAATCCTCCACCAGAAATACTGTACTCCAATTTGACACCTCATTTTCCTGTAAAGGAACTGAAAAAGACACTGTGCTGAAAAGTAAACAAAATGGATTTCTGCAGAATTGTAGAAGCTCTGTGAAGATTGCAAAACAGGAGTTGGTAGAGTTACATGAGGCTCATGAATTTGGTTGAATTTCTCTCTCTCTCTCTCTCCTCACCCTTGTCTAGTCCCAATGTATTATTCAGGCTTTACTTGGAACAATTTACATCTTATGACAATACATTTAACATCATCAAACAACATCTGCCTACCCGAGATCCTTGGAAAGAACTCAATAGGTAGACAAAAATGCCAAATCCAGTCTAAAGATCTGGCTCATTATGTGACCAACCATAATAGTAGAAAGAGGAATGGGAGTTATTTGTTCAACTAAATTGGCTTTAAGAGTTGGCTTAATCTTCCTTATTTTAAACTACAGTATTTATCTCAAGGAAGGTAAACAAATAGGATGTGTTGATGAAGAATAAGCAAATGTGTTTTGGGGCTGGCATAAAAAAGAAAGAAAGAAAGAACAATAATGAATATTTAGAGGTTTTACTCTGAAGGTAGAACTCGGAACCTTCTGGAGTCCAGAAGAAATGAACTGCATTCTCTAGACCAGAGGTGTCAAACTCACAGCGTCATGGTGGCATCATATGATGTATCAGGACTTTTTACCCTGTCACTAAACCAGGTGTGGGCATAGCCAACCCGTGACTGTCAAAGTATATTCATTAACTGGCAGAGACATGGTTAACAAAGTCAGCAAGTGAATAAGCATGGCAACAGACCAGCCAATGGGAGCTGACAGCCTGGGTGTGGTTTGGCTCTGTGTGCTCTGCTGAGAGTTGAAACTGAAACTAGAGTTCTGCTCTGAACTGGAGCTGTAACATGTCTGCTTCTGTTTGTGGTTTGCTTGTAACTTTTCCACATTGGAAGAAACTACTGGTATTTACATTTACTTATATTTTATATAAAAGGAAGTTTAACGATCCTGCTGAATCAGTCATCTGTGTGTTTTCTGGACTTGAATTTTTGCTGCAAACTCTAACAGTGATGCATCCAGCCCATGGGCCACAACTTTCACAACCCTGGTCTAGAGTCAATATGCCCCTTCCTAGGTATCCACCTTCAGACACCTCCCAAAGTTACAACTGGTTTGGATTTTTCAATAACTGGGGGTGTGTGGAAATTACATTCAATAAGAGAAAATTTGCGGTTTGCTGCATATATTTTTGGGTTTTATCACCTGGCATATCAAATTTGGGTACTCAAGGGTATTGACTACCCAAAACATACAACCTTGCCTAGAAGATAGTTGTGTGAACATTGCATGGCAGAAATAAACCTGTTTGTCTGTGGTTGTGGACTTAAGGACAAATCTTGATTCCATCCAATGTAAATTTAGGTTTGAGTACACATTGGTGGGATTCAGTATTGAGGTTCAGCATCATGCTGAGGAAATTTCACTTGGACATGGAACAAAATTTCAAGAAACCTGATTAGTATCTTGATATTAATTTTTCACAGTTGAAGAACTTGGCTGCTAAGTATGTACAGCAAATCTGCTTTAGCTCTGTTTCAAGAGATACAGCTATTTGTCAGGTGAAAACAACTAGAACCACTCATTGATGGTCTTAAACTGAAGCTTTATTGCTAGTCACCAGACTGACAGCATGCCCTCTGTTCTTACCTAGGCTTCCTTAGAAAGCATAGAACACAATCTTAATCCCAGCAAAACCTCTTTTATTCATTCACAAGGCTTCACATACAGTCTTTCAGGGGAATGTTGATAAACACCCACCTTATCACATAATGGAATATGGCCAGAGAACTAATTGCTAGATGCAGGGCAAGGCCAAACTTGGCACAGAGTCAAACGGGATTCTTCAAAGCTTGTGTTCTGAGCAAATGAACTAATTGCTTCCTGCAAAAGCTCACGTCCCGTTTGCTCCTGTTTTATGTCCCATGGGCCAATCATCTCCGAGGTGTGGCCTTACTCCTGAGGCAACCCTGCTTTCTCAATTGTTCTTGTCTTCTGCTAGTTCTGTGCATGCACAGGCTGGGTTCCATAAGCTCCCCCTCATCACTGCTTTCCAAACCCAAAGGCAGCTGCTGACTGCCAGCCTGCAGTGCCTCCATCTCTGCCTCTGATGCAGCACCCTCCTCCAGATCTCCCTCAGCCTCCAGGCCCAGGCCAGGTTCCTCCCCAACCTCCTCACTAATGTCTGACTCTGCTGCCAGTTCCGTCAGCTGCCAGTGGGCCACAACACCCTCAGGAATTTATTTGTTTGTTTGTTTGTTTGTTTGGATTTTTATGCCGCCCTATCTCCCGAAAGACTCAGGGCGGCTCACAACAATAAAAACACACAGTACAAAATTTAAAAATTATTTAAAAGGTATTAAATAACAAACCCAAACAAATGTTTAAAACCGCAACAAAACGACTGATAAAAACCCGTAAAAAAATGGACCCCCTCAATCCAGGCCGGCCTGTTGAAAAAACCACATCTTCAGGTCATGACGGAAGGAATGAAGGTCAGGGGCCACCCGAAGCTCCAGGGGGAGTTGGTTCCATAGGGTGGGTGCTCTCACAGAGAAGGCCCTACCCCTGGGGGTCACCAACCGACACTGTCTAGCCGACGGCACCCCAAGGAGGCCCTGTCTGTGGGAGCGCCCTATGGGAGGCCCTGTCTGTGGGAGGAATGTTCACATAAGGCTTCAGGTATACTGGGGGAGGTCAGGTTTTCTGCGTCACTTACTCCAGTGCAAAGACTCTAAGCTTCTCCCCCTCTTAACACCTCCCTCTGGTCTAACTGGAGATTTCATCACACAATATGACCAGTAATGGGAAAGGAGAAGAATTCAGCTCTGAATCCAGGGTGCAGAAAAACAAGGACTTACTCTTGAAGTAAAAGTTGTTTTGATTTTTTTCTACTCAAAGTCCCAAATACCAAAGGGCTGTTTTATTGCTCTTGGGTCAATGATAGCTACCACCCTGAAACACAAAACACACCTTTTACAAGGTAGTTCTTGACTTATGGCCACAATTGAGCTCAAAATTTCTGTTGCTAACCAAGATGGTTGTTAAGTGAGTTTTGCCCCATGTTACAACCTTTCTTGCCACAATGGTTAAGTGAATCCTTGCAGCTGTTAAATTAGGAACATGCTTGTTAAGCAAATCTGGCTTCCCCATTGCTTATCAGAAGGTTGCAAAAGGTGATCATACAACCTCAGGATACTGCAACAGTCATAAATGTGAATCAGTTGGGAAAAGTATTAAGTCACTTTTTCAGTGCCATTGTAACTGCAAATGGTCAGTACTGTTGTAAGTCAAGCACTACCTGTATTAATGAGGAAGAGAATATGGATAGCAGTAGAAGGAAGAATTTGCATGGATATGTTGGTATTTCTAAAAGGGGGGGAAAGTACCAAATAATACATGGTGATTGTAACTTCTCTTCCACTCCAAATTCATAAAAGATGTATTTTATTCCTGGCAAACGCAGCAGAACACAACCTTTCCCTTTTCACTGGGAGTAAATGCTTGCAAATACTTGGAACCAATTCAATCAGGTGTTAGCCCTGGAATCATTAAAAGCCTCCATGCTTGGGCTGTTTTCTACGCTAGCTTTGCCCTGATAGAGTACAAGTTTCAACATCTGGTACACATGCATTCAGTATTTAAATTGAGGCTATAACTCCATTAAAGGCCTTTAATCAATTAATTCTATGGGTCTTGGTTGATTGATTCATCTATCCATTACATTTACATCTGGCTAAATCAACATTTCCGCAGCGAGAGGCCTGCATATTTTATTTTTAGTCGTTTTCATCTGGAGAAAAGACTGTTTCCAGTATGCGTGGAAGAACACTCCAAGAAACAATGTGGCTTCGAGTAAATAAATAAAATATTCCAAATTCAGTGAATTGTGCCTGCTTTTCAGTCAGCTGAAACTCGCATTGAGTCTTCCAGCCCACCAATCCATCAATTAGAAAAGAGTGGGCCTAATTTAATGGTTCACTTGTAAACAATCCAAGCTTTCCAAAGGGAGGAAAAAGGGTGCTTTGCTATAAATATTACACGCAAATTAAACACCAGAACAATAGCTATCACTTTGAAACCCAGAAGACCAACTGCAGTAGCTCAGCAAAGAAGCATGAAGTCCCTTGCCACTATTTATTAGTAAACAAATATAATGTATAATACTTTATTTCTTACAGCTACAGTATTCAATTAGATGCATTTTAATTCAGCGTTCCTGAAAATTTTTAAATAGGGAATCCTTTGAGAACACATGTCTTCTGGACCAAACACATGCCAGTTAAATATTTTCTTCTTCTTTCTTTCTTTCCTCAGTGCTGGCAAGCTCCTTACAAACTACACCTTTCAAATGCTATGCCATTATCTGCAACAGCTTCCTAATCCAGTTGGGGGAGGGAATAATTGGCCTACACCTGCATAATATATTATTAATGAATGCTTCGACATTCTGCAAACACTCCAATAGGAGTGATTTTCATTCCCCTGTCACGGTTCTTAGTTCAGATCCAATGTTAGAGTAAGTGGTAACACGGGAGGTCATTTCCTCTTAAATGAATGCAAGGATGGTAGCTCAAACACAACAGGCTGGTAATACATGAGAAGGAATCAAGGAAATTGGTGCATAAATCTGAGCCACAAGTGGCTCTGGTGTCCCATGAATTGGGATCTTAATAAGTCCTATTCTAAACCCCCAGGAAATAGCAATACAATGCAATTCTTTTTACAACCTTCAAAGGAACTGCAAGCAATTATAAAAATATGCAATGAACAATGGCATACATTCAATTTTGCAGCTACTAAGACTGTTGGATGAGCAGGCACAAAACAGCCAGGTAAGTGATCAAAGCTTGAGAAATGGCCCCCTCATCAGTTAACACCAGCTTATCAAGTACTTAGGAGTTGAGGGCTTGGCAACACAAGGAAATAATAGCCAACAACTTAATAGTCAGACATCAACAACCAATCAACAACTAAAAAGCCACACACAACAGGCACCATATAAATACCACACACAGAATAGCCCAAAGCACACAATCTGCTAGAGAGAAGTTCCTGGAGGATGGCCTCCAACATGAGTTTGAAAGCTTGGAAGACTAAACCTCTGGTCCCAGAGACTAACCCAGATTGGAGCCTGCAATCATCAGAATACCCTACAATTTCTGGAGATAAAAAAATGTAACACAGAAGCAAACAGCATTATGGCTGGAGGCAAAGGATCATGCTGCATCATTTTTGGTGTCTCAGAACAGAAAGACAGGGGAAGACGTGGTCAGGAAGAAGGCAGGAAAATGGATGGAGCAAGGGAAGATGAGAATTGTGCAGGTCAAGGTATTCCCTGTGACGCTCTATGGAAATGAATGTTGGACTTTAAAGAAGCAGGATAAGAAGAGGATGCTTTTAAAACTTCATGTTGGAGAAGACTCTTGAGATGATAGACATCCAACAAAAAAAGGTGATGAATCATCAAGCAAATCAACCCAGAGTTCTCACTTGAGGCACAAATGATCAGGCTCAAATTGTCCTACTTAGGATCCATTATATCCAGACCCAGGTCTCTGGAGAAGGTTCTAATGCTGGGAAAGGTGGAAGAAAAATGAAGAAGAGGATGTCCGGCTGAAAGGAGAGGATGGATTCAATTACAGTGGTGATAAATGCACCATTGAAAGACCAGAAAGAACAGGTTAGGAAAAGATCATCAAGAAGAAAATATATCTGCATGGTTGCTAAAAGTCAACAATGACTTGTTGGCACATAATCAAGAGAGGTGAGCTTATTGGGCATAAAATAAGATGGGGAAAAGGTTCGGTCCTTGTTTACATTATATTGAGTGTCCTGTCTTTTAACTGCTGTTGCTGGCTGAATATAAAGACAGTCAGGCAAACTCTACAAAGGCTTCCATACAAAGTTTCTTTATTGGGTCACAAGGCATCCTTGAAGTATAACTCACGGTTCTGTCAAGATCCATCTAATGTCCAATCTTTGCATAGTTGACTTCATAGTGTAAAAATAGTTATCTTCATCCCATAATGATGGAGCGAAGCAGCACGATGCTGCTGGGGTCCAAGCAAGAAAAGAAACAAAGGCTTCCCCCAACCCAACCAAGGGTCAATTCAGTGACCAAGCAGGACTACAGATGTGACCACATGACATGAACTACATTTCCTATGATGCATTCCCTTAAGAGGACAGCTCCCAATTCCCAATTAACTATGTACTGTCTGGACAGCACATTGAGGCATTCCATTTTTTGGATGCTGGTTGCCAGGACCATCAGGGAAAAAAATCATCAAAGTCCTAGGCTCAGTGATAATCCTGAGAATTACTATATATTATGCATTGGGTTGCAGAATGGTTCCTTGGGGTCCTTGGTGCTCTCTGGTTGTTTTCTTGCAGATGTTTCATTACCCATCTAAATATTTTCATCAGAGCTAGAAGGGAATGGAGTTTGCTATTTATATACAGGAGGTTTGGCCTCTCAGTATTGGTGAGAGTATTCTTGATGGTTAGAATACAGAATAGTTGGAATAGTTGGAAGGGATAGTTGGAAGAATAGAATAGTTGGAAGGGATCTTGAAGGTTGTCTGGTCCAACCCTACCCAAGCGGGTGACCTTATACTATTCTGGACAAATGACTCTCCACTCTCTTTTTTAAAATTGCCAAATGTTAGTGCCCACTGTATGCTTGCTTATCATTGGTCTGACATCAACAATGGAGTACCCATGACTGCTGGAGTCAAGCCATTCCACTGATAATTGTTCTCACTGTCAGGAAATTTCTCCTTAATTCTAGATTGGATCTCTCTTTGATAAGCTTCCATCCATTGTTTCTTGTCCTACCCTCATGTGTTTTGAAGACTAGGTTGACCCTTTCTTCCCTGTGGCAGCCCCTCCAATATTGGAAGACTGATATTATGTCACCCCTAGTCTATCTCTTCATTAGACTAGACATTCCCAGTCCCTGAAACCATCATTGTACGGTTCAGCCTTCAGTCCCTTGATTGGATTCCTTAATTAGGCGGTTGTTTACTGTTAGCTTGTTTGTCTGATTTGATTAAAGCAGGGATGTCAAACTCAATTTCATTGAGGGCTGCATCAGGGTTGTGTTTGACCTTGGGGAGTGGGTGGATGTGGCCAGCTTAATGTCACTCGTGTCGGGGGTGCCTATGGTAGCCCAAGTGCTCTGCTAGTGAAAACGGGCTCCTGAGCTCTGTTTTCGGCCATGATGGCCTCCTGCAGCCCACTGCCAGTGAAAACAGAACTCAGGTAGGTCACATGTCCCCCCTCAGGCCCCGTTTTCAGCCATGACGGCTTCCTGAAGCCCTCTGCCAGTGAAAATGGAGCTCTGTTTCCACTAACAGAAGGCTGTAGGAAGCTGTCATGGCTGCAAATGGGGCTTGGGAGGGCTGTGCACAGTCCTCCGAACTCCATTTTTGCTAGCAGAGGCACTGTGGGCCGGGCCTTCACTGTTTCCAGGGCAGCCCCACAGGCCAGATCTAAGCACTTCACAGGCCAGATCCAGCATGCAAGCCTTGAGTTTGACACCCCTGGATTGAAGGCTTCTTTAATGTTGAATTTGAAGCCATCGGCTGTCAGCATTTCTAGGTATATCAAGCCAGGACCAGCAAGGACTACTGTAACTCTTCTTCATTGTTATAGGGCATAATAACTGACTCTTAAAAGCCTGCCTGATAATACCTTCTTGCCCCCCTTATACAGAGCAGAATCAGAGGGGAATCATTTTAAAGCTTTCACAAGGGCCCTCCATTCCTGAGAGATTGTTTAAGATCTCTTTTATCTGCTAACAGTTCTTACACACACCTTTGCCAGCTTTAGCTATTTTTTTTCTTTATAGTAGTACACAAATGTCCTTCTTCCTCCTCTATCCCCCCAAATCCCCCTCCTTAGATGTGTGATTTCATAATTGTCTCGTCCGTAGAACATTTGTTCTGGGAGCATCTTCTGCTGGGGCTTATGGCTCACCTCATCCATCAGAAGGATTTACTTCCTTTAGCTGCTTGCAGCATTTCCTCAACTGCCCAAGAGGCTTTTTAACAAAATTTGCTTTATTGAAATAGTATAACAGGCTCAATATATTGAATTTGTGGCCTAAAACTAGGCAGAGAAATCAACAATAGTGGAGAGAATGCAAGTATTTAAAAAAAGATGCAAACTGAAACAAATTCTTTTTTTCCAGGTCAGGCCAAAATATTTTCTCCAATAAGATTGGCTCGAAGTAAATTAACAAGCTAATTTGACCATATCATGTCATTATTTATTATTTATATTTCATACTCTAGATCACCTATCTCCTTCAAAGAGGGACTTGATGGTGTACAGCACAATGCTGATGTATAAAAATATATAATTAAAAAGTTACAATTAATTTAGAATTAAAAATTTAAAAATTATAAAATTCAAAAGAAATAATAGCACTTAGACTTAAAAATTACTTCACTGTGCTTTACAGTCCTCTCTAAGTCGTTTACAGATTCAGCATATTTTCCCCAACAATCTGGGTCCTCATTTTACTGACTTTGGAAGGATGGAACCTTCAGCCTGGTGAGATTCGAACTGCCAATTTGCAGGCAGCTGGTAGTCAGCAGAAGTAGCCTGCAGTACTGCACTCTGACCACTGTGACACTGTGGCTCATAATATTTCCAAGGCAATTTAACCCTATTCAAATTGGTTGACAGAAATGGCATGGTGGCCAAGAGATTTAGATGCCCACCTCCCACTCAGAAGGGTGAGAGTTTAATCCAAGGTGGCAGCAGAAGTTTCTCTATCAAGGCTCAAAGGGAAAATATCTGCCGTGAACTCCATGTAGGCATCAGGAAGGGTATCTGGCCAGGTAAATGCTCAAGGCGCTCCAGCTCCTTTGGGCCTTGAATGAAGCGGATTATCTGGATCCCTTGCAGTCTGGGTTCAGGCCCGGGTACAGCACTGAGACGGCTTTGATCGCACTAGTGGATGATTTCTGGTGGGCCTGGGATGGGGGGGTCTTCCTCCATTCTGGTGCTTCTTGACCTCTCAGCGGCTTTCGATACCATCAATCATGGTATCCTTCTGAGCCGGCTCAGGGGGCTGGGAGTGGGAGGCACTGTTTTACAGTGGTTCTCCTCCTACCTGTCTGACTGGACTCAGTCGGTGTTGGTGCGGGGACAGAGATCGAGCCCTAGGGCCCTGCCATGCGGCGTTCCTCAGGGTTCCATCCTCTCCCCCCTCCTCTTTAATATCTACATGAAACCGCTGGGTGAGATCATCTGTCGACATGGGGTCGGGTATCACCAGTACGCTGATGATACCCAGTTGTACATCTCTGTCCCCGGTCAATCAAGTGAGGACGTTGAGGTGATGTCCAGGTGCCTGGAGGATGTGAGGATCTGGATGGGGACTAATTGGCTCAGACTCAACCCTGACAAGACTGAGTGGCTATGGGTCTTGCCCCCTCGGGGTTCAGTTGATTATCCAACTTTGGTACTGGGGGGAGAGAAATTGCTCCCCTCAGAACGAGTCCACAACTTGGGAGTCCTTCTGGATCCACAGCTACAATTTGACCACCATCTTACGGCTGTGACCAGAGGGACTTTTGCACAGGTTCGCCTGTTACGCCAGTTGCGACCCTTCCTGGACTGGGGAGCTCTACACATGGTTGCTCATGCCCTTATCACCTCTCGATTGGACTACTGCAAAGCGCTCTACATGGGGCTGCCCTTGAAGAGCACTCGGAGACTTCAGCTGGTGCAAAATGTGGCCGCACGAGTGATCATGGGTGCACCTAGACGATAAATATATAAGCATATGCTATATTGACAATTTGAGAATCTATACAACTTGTGAGTAAGGACTATGAAAGGATAGCACAAAAGATTTGTAAACCAACTGATGCACTGTATGTATATAATTGGAAGATGGTTTTATGTTTTTATGTTTCTGTTTATATATGTTTGTCTTAAAAAATAAAAATCTTTTTTAAAAAAAGAACCTTCATCTCCCCAATTCTTTGTTGGATTTCTGCTCCAAAAAACACAAAGAAATGTTTGATGTTTCTCAGTTACAAAACACAGAGACTAAAATTAAGAAATCAGGTGTACTCAGATCAATCTTCATTTGCTTTCTACCATCCCCCTTTGATCTTGTACTTAAAGGAATTGATGGAGTTCATCTAACAAAAACCTCATGAAGCAAGGAAAGTCGCACTGAAAAGTATCTCTTCCATGAATCTCCTTCAATGTTTCTCTGAGATTTAATCCTACTGACTTTCCTTGAATTTTGCTTTGGGCAAAATCCCATGTTCTCCATAGAACAATCTCCTGTTGAGAAATCTAAACCAGACCTGCAAGGTTTCTTCTTCTTTTCACATCTGACTTGAGATGTTTCAGACCTGGAGTAACTCAACAGTACTCATTAACTGGCTAAGCTCAGGAAAGCAGCTGGTTGAAAACCTTCTTAAGTGTCCTTCTGCTGATGCCTCATTTCCATGACAAAGAGATTAATGAGATAAGCAGCTGAAATTGGCAAGCCATGGCAGGCAGGCTGATGGCAGGATGGGGTGGGGTGGGGTGAGAGAGAGGGAGAAGCATTATTAACACAATTAAACCAGCCACCTAACAATTTTCCTATCCTGTATTTTTTCTCTCTCTACTCTTCTTTTGATGATCCACATTAGAAAACAGACCAAGCTCATTTTGGTAAGAACTAGCTGCTCCATCTGTTAGGCCACCAAGTCGCCAGGCATTTCAAGAAGTGTCACCCAGAATTCTGTCAGGGAACAGTTGATCTCTTATACTTTGGAATAACAGAGTTGGAAAAGACCTTGGACGTCTTCTAATACAACCCTCTGCTCAAGGCAGGAGACTCTACACCATTTCAGACAAATTGGTTGCCCAATCTCTTCTTAAAAATTTACTAGTTGTGCTAACTATCAGGAAATTTCTCCTTATTTCTAGGTTGGTTCTCTCCTTGATTGGTTCCATGCATTGCTTCTTGTCCTTCCTTCAGGTGCTTTGGAGAACAGGTTGGTCTCCTTTTCTTTGTGGCATCCCCTTAGCAATTGGAAGGCTGCTATCATGTCCCCTAATCCTTCTTTTCATTGACCTAGACAGATAAAATGGATAAACAGATAATCAGAGTTGGAAGGGACCTTGTAGGTCATCTAGTCCAACCCCCTGCCCAAGCAGGACACCCTACACCATTTCTGACAAATGGCAGTCCAATCTCTTCTTGAAAGTCTCAAGTGATGATGCTCCTACAACTTCCGAGGGCAAGCTGTTCCATGGGTGGATTGTTCTCACTGTCAGGAAATTTCTCCTTATTTCCAGGTTAAATCTCTCCTTGTTCAGTTTCCATCCATTATTCCTTGTCTGGCCTTCGGGTGCTCTGGAAAATAGCTTTACCCCCTTCCTCTCTGTGGCAGCCCCTCAAATATTGGAAGACTGCTATCATGACAATAGCACTTAGACTTATATATCACTTCACAGTGTTTTCCAGCCTTCTCTAACTGGTTTACAGAGTCAGCAGATTGCTCCCCAACAATCTGGGTCCTCATTTTATCGACCTTGGAAGGCTGGAAGGCAGAATCAACCTTGAACCTGGTGAGATTTGAACTGCCCAACTGCTGGCAGCCGACAGTCAACTGAAGTAGCCTGCATGCTAACCACTGTGCCACCTTGACATACCCAATTCCTGCAACCATTCATGTTTTTTTAGCCTCCAGTCCCCTAATCATCTTTGGTGAATGGAATCTCCTTGACTGATTCCTTTTCCCACTGAACCAGCATACAGGTCTATTTCCACTGGAGTCTGTTTTAACTATTGTCTGGATTTTTTTTTACATTAGCTAATGTAACAGCTGTATTTCCTTATGTGCCGCATTTGGTTCATAGATTGCATTATATCCAATGATTTGCTTCATTTTAGTTTCATATGTTGTATGAATCTGATTAACTAGAAAAACTCAGAGGAAGGCAATTTGAGGACTTTGGCAGACTCTAAATCTAATTCGGAGCCCCTAAGATGGTATCATTAATGTTCAGCAAGACCACACTTGGAATACTGCATTCAGTTTTGGTCGCCACAATGTAAAAAATGATGTTGAGACTCTAGAAAGAGTGCAGAGAAGAGCAACAAAGATGATTAGGGGTCTGGAGACTAAAACATACAAAGAACGGTTGCAGGAACTGGGTATGTCTAGTATAGTGAAGAGAAGGATCAGGGGAGACACGGTAGCAGTCTTCCAATATCTCAGGGGCTGCCACAAAGAAGAGGCAGTCAAACTATTCTCCAAAGCACCTGAGGGCAGGACAAGAAGCAAGGGATGGAAACTAATCAAGGAGAGAAACAACTTAGAACTAAGGAGGAATTTCCTGACAGTTAGAACAATTAATCAGTGGGACAACTTGCCTCCAGAAGTTGGGAATGATCCAACACTGGAAGGTTTTTTTTAAAGATGTTGGATAACCATTTGTCTGAAATGGTGTAGGGTTTCCTGCCTAGGGCAGGGTTGGACTAGAAGACCTCCAAGGTCCCTTCCAACTCTGTTATTCTCTTCTCTTCTCTTCTCTTCTCTTCTCTTCTCTTCTCTTCTCTTCTCTTCTCTTCTCTTCTCTTTCTTCTCTTCTCTTCTCTTCCCTTCCTTCTCTTCCCTTCCACTCCACTCCACTCCACTCCACTCCACTCCACTCCACTCCACTCCACTCTACTCTATCCCATCCCATCCCATCCCATCCCATCCCATTCCATTCTATTCTAAACTCTTACAGGTAGCCCTTAATTTACAACCATTTAATGACTATTGAAAGTACAGTGATATTGAAAAAGTGACTTAATACCAGTCCTTGCGCTTATGACCATTACAATATCCCCATGGTCACAGGGTCAAAATTTGAGCAATTGGAATGTATTTACAATGGTTGCAGCATTTCAGGGTCATGAGACTGCCATTTGTGACCTACCCAACTGGCTTTTGACAAAGACAATGGAGGGAGCTTAAGGATTTGCTTAAGGACTGAATGATTTATCTAACTACTGCAGTGATTCATGAACAACTGTGGCAAAAAAAAACCTCACTTAACAACTGGCTTGCTTATCAACAGAAAGTCTGATCTCAAATGTGGTTGCAAGTTGAGAACTTCCTGTTTTTCAGATTGAGTATTTTTGTAAAAATCATAATGAAAGTGGACAGGCTAAGCATCTGCGAGAATTAACTCAACTAATTTCCATTAAAACACACAAAAGGAAGCTGAAAGTCTCACTCTTATTCCATCTGGCGCTGTCATTGCACCAAGCTAGTATTTCCTACGGTCCTCAGAGGTTTTAAAAAAAGTAATTTAATTTTCAGTTACAGCCACAAAACTTTGAGCTGCCCTTCAGTAAATCACTGTTAAGCTAAATATGTCTTGACGTGATGTCTGAATCCAGTCATTAGGATAGACATTATCTAGCCAAAAGTACTGTTTCTTCATGTTTAGTGATTGATTTAAGCTATGTCTGCCTTTCTTCACAGTATATAAATTTAAAAGAGGCTTACGACATTAATAACATGTGCAATCACCATAAAACAGAAACAAGAACCAACAGCAAAGGAAAAGTAATAAAAACAACAGCCAACCTAGCATTGCATCCATTAAAATAAATAAAACAATTCTGCAGTTTTTAGTCTGTGTACATATGTTAAAATAAAAAGTAACTGAAGCTCAATGAGTTATTAATGCCCTATTTGTGAAGGAAATTGCAGATTTTTCTCATAAAAAAGCAAAGTAAATAAAATTTTCACCACTATACCACAGCATTTACGAGAATAACAATTGGAAGGGACTTTGAAGGTCTTCTAGTCCACCCTCAGTCTACTTAAGCAGGAAACCCTATATCATTTCAGACAAATGGTTGTCCAATCTTTTCTTAAAAACCTCCAGTGTTGGAGCATTCACAAGTTCTGGATGCAAGTCTTTCCACTGCTTGTTCTAACCATCAGGACATTTCTCCTTAATTCTAGATTGGTTCTCTCTTTTATTAGCTTCCATCCATTTCTCCTTGTCCTGCCTTCGGGTGCTGCCTTCATCTCTAAGAAGCACATTCTACCTGGTGTTGATACAAAAGTAGGCCCCATGAAAATCATCTTAACATGTAGGTAGAATGATAGGGGTGCATACAGCCATACAGATTTCAAATGCACCCAGTATTCAGTATGAGCCATGGTGGGGCAGTGGTTAGAATGTAGTAATTCAGGCTACTTCTGCTGACTGCCAGCAGTTCAAGTCTTACCGGCTGAAGGTTGACTCAGCCTTCCATCCTTCTGAGGTGAGTAAAATGAGGACCCAGATTGTTGGGGGCAATATGCTGACTGTAAACTGCTTAGAAAGGGCTGTAAAGCACTGTGAAGCAGTATATAAATCTAAATGCTAGTGCTATTGCTATTTACCCCAGCAAAATGTGAAATAGGTGTCTTCTTCTGATGCTTTTCCCTAGCAAATATTCTTATTCCTTCCATTTCACTGGAATATATTTTCCAACATGCTCTCTAAGACTGATTATGTGCCATCAAGTTGCTGTCAACTCTTACCACCTAGAACAAGGGTCTTCAAACTTGGCAAGTTTAAAACTTGTGGACTTCAACTCCCAGAATTCCTGTGTTAACATGACTGGAGGAGGAATTCTGGGAGTTGAAGTCCACAAGTCTTAAACTTGTCAAGTTTGAAGACCCCTGATCTAGAAGCATCTTCTCTGGGATGATCTATGCCTCACTTGACCCTTTGTGTCTTTGGACGATGCAGCCATCACCACTGTCACTGTGTTCTTTGTCTGTGCCAATAGTAATCCTTGTCTTCTCTTTCCTTTCATCTTTCCCAGCATTATGGTCTTCACAAGACAACTAGTCCATGAGATGTCCAAAATCTGGTCATCTAAGTCTGAGTATTTGTGCCTCAGGTGAAAACTCTGAATTGATTTCTTTTATCATCAATTTGCATGTTGCTATCCATGGTATTCTCAGGAGTCTTCTCCAACACCAAAGTTCAAAAGCATTGATCTTCTTTCTCTCCTGTGTCTTCAAAGTCCAATTTTAACTTCAAGAGAGGGAAAATGGTTGCCAGTGTGAGTCTCATCTTTGTAAAGCTCTATCAAATCCTACCTTTTGTGATCAAATTCATGTGTGGCTTTTGATTGCTCTCTAGCTATGATGTTGCTAATTCAGTGCCCACCCTGCTACACCAGAGCATGATATTCCATCCACACCCAAGCATCAGGAACTCCACATTAAATGAATATTTAAAAACCAGGGAGGGAGTTCCTTTCCCCCGCCCCCCCAGTCTTCTGGAATTCCTCAAGAATAGTGTATACAATTTGAGATTATAATTTGCTATCTACAATTGGTGGGAAAATAGATTTTGTTGTGTTGAAAGCATTGATAGTATTCAGATTAAGAAAAATTAATAATTATCACTTCAGCCTACATATTTGTTTTTATCTTCTATTAATGCAGCCTAGGATTGCGCTGGCTTTTTTGGCTGCTGTGACATACTGCTAGTGTTGACAGCTAGCTCATATTTAAGTGATTGTCCACTAGGACTCCAAAATCCCTCTCACAGTTACTGCTACTGAGCCAGGTTTCATCTAATTTGTTCCTGTACATTTGGTTTCACTTGTGTTGGATAAATTTCCTTCTGGGTTCAGTTCCAAGTGGGGAAGAAAGACACTGGAAACATGGTGACTGCTTGGAAAGATGGTTTAATGGTGGGCAGGATCACATGTCTTGGAGCTCCAAAATGAAAAGGATGATCACATACTTCAAGATGTTGGGTGAAGGAAAAGAAGAAGGGGCAAGATGCTGAGACGCCCGTAGTTTATATCCTCTGTTGGGCCACACCTTAGTGTTTCCAGTTCTTGTGTAAGAAATGTATCCCATTGGCTGTCAGATTCCCAGGGGCAGGGGTCTTAGCTAATTTTGTAGGCTTTGTCTGGACCACATGGCTTCAACTGAGTGCTGGCTGATGCAATCTTCCCAGGCCATGTGGTGAGATGGGTAGAGGGCTTTGTTATGTAGAATGCTCTGGCCCAGGCCTTAATGGCCCCATTAGCAAAGGTGGGGGTGAGTTCCTGCCTCTCTGAATTTCTACTTCTCTTTTAGTGGAAATATTCTGCTTTTTTTAATATATCCTATAAAGTATTTCATTTTTCTAGGAGCGGGGTGGGTTATAACTTCCAACAATTGTTTAAGTATAAAAACCTTACTTTTCTCTACACTAAATTCCATTTTGTTAGATAGGGCCCAGTGTTCAAGTCTGTTGAGATCCATCTGGATCTTGAGCCTGCCAGGTCTGCCCTCTTCACCTTGGTGCCTTGCTGGCATCCTGGCACCAAAGGCTAGGAGGGAGGAGGGGGACATGGGCAGAACAAATGGGCAATCAACCTTCATGTGTCTGTGATGGGAAATGGGGAGGGGAGATGACAGCTTGACAATCAGCAGGAGAGCTCAGAACCAGTTTCTGGCCACACCCAAGGACGTGCACCCTGAGAAACAATGTAAATTACTGTAAACACCTAAGCATTCTCAAAACTCCTAGGTTGACTCTTATTGGCTGAAGATGGACTAGTCATGGGGGAGGACTAGGATGTAGAAAAATTTTCTGTACCTTTTGAGCATGGGAAATTTAGTTCCAGTCTAACTCTACTGCAACCAACATCTTTTAGTAAAAGAACCTATCATTTCAATGAAATGGAGTCAAGGGCCTTTCTTTCCTTAAGAGATCAGACTGGCAGAGCTTATCTTCTGGGGTGTTGGCTGTTCCTGCCAGTTTAGTGTCATCTGCAAATCTGACATGTTCCCCTTCCCTTCTATACCCTCATTTTAATCATTTATGAAGATGTTGAAGAGTACTGGGCCTAAAACAGAACCTTGTGGTACCCCACTGCTTCCTTCCTTCCATGTAGCTGAAGTACCATTAAGGACTACTCTTTGAGTATGGCTTGTCAGCCAGTTACAAATCCATCTGGCAGTGATGTTGTCTATTCCACATTGTACTAGTTTACCAAGAAGTAGAATGTGGTCTACTTTGTCAAATGCCTTGTTGAAATCCAACTATGCTATGTCCACTGCATTTTGCTGGTCCACCTTTTTTGGTCAGTTGGTTAAAGAAAGAAACAAAATTGGCCTGGCATATTCTGTTTTTGACAAACCCATGTTGACTCTATTTATTTGACGGAGCTGATTCAATCCATATTTTAAGTGAAACTTCTGATATTTTATTCAAAATTAACATGTGGCTGCTACAAAAAACTCCAACTGTTCCTGAGTTAAGAGGGACCAGTTAAATAATTTACTTTTTAATCATGCAGTCATATTTTAAATCATTCATTCATTAAAAAACAAAGAAAATCCACATTTCATTTAGAGTCTTTCCCAATGCATTTATTGGTATATATCCTTCCCTAACATTTATATGTTTGTATTATCTTTTGAGCTGATAAGTATTTTGAGATAGACACCAGTACAAAATGCAGAGTTAACTGAAGAATGCAGAATTCAGTTCTCCAGTATAGAATTAAGGAAGACACTGGTATAGAATTCAGAATTAATTATACAATTCAGAATTCACTTCTCTAGTATAGGTGGTTTCCAGTATAGAATGATACAATTAATTCAGGAAGATCAACCATATCATCACTAGAAATTTTCTTTAATCAACCAACAGGAACAGATAAAAAAGGGAACTCTGATCCTTATAACAGCTTTCAAATTCAACTCATTTTTTCCTTTGAATGGAGATGAAATTAGTATTTCTGAGAAACTGAGATGTTTCAGCTATGACAAAGGATGCAAGGTCACTTCTGAGATGAATACAAGGAACAATTTGAAATCTCATTAAGCCTGGGCAAGCTGCAGCAGGACCACTTTGTGATCAGCTGGGATAAATTGGAAGCAGGCTATGGTTCATTAAAAGCCAGCGCTGTATGCAAAGTGAGCAAAATAATAAGGCTGACCCACAGAAATATGATCTTCCCCATGGGTTGACCAATGCAGTGGGAGCTGCTGTCCAAGAAGGAAAAATAAATGACAGTAGTTGCATTTTGGGATATGTCAGTTTATAAGCTTTATTAACCTGAACTTAAATCCCCCTTATGTCATGCAGAGCAATGCAAAATGGACTAGCACAATATTTAACAGAATAACTGTCCATGTTCCAATTAATGCATCCATTGAAAGCAGAACTCTGAGGCAGGTAGATTCCTCAAAGAACAATATATTGGATATATCATAGCTGGTGAAAACTGAATCTGAAATTTCCTGTGGTTTTCACCCAATTCAAAAGCGAAAAGTTCCCCCTTCTCCCCAGGTCACTGGTCACGTTGTACAATAGTGGTGCTGGCAGGTTGCCTGGTTACTCCACTCCTCCTCTTCTCAGCCACCTATTGGAATGGCCTTGGTTCCCACAAGAAAACTTTTTATTTTGAGGGCAAAGCCGAGTTATCTAATTTCCCCCCTCCCTTTCTCCCCCTCTGCGACCATGGCAACCATGAAGACTCAAAGAGGGCATCAGCCAGGTTCACTTCAGGGTTGACAATAACAGAGTTGGAAGGGACCTTTGAGGTCTTCTAGTCCAACCCTCTGCTCAGGAAACCCTCCGCTCAGGAAACCTGCTGTCCCACTGCTCAAGATACCTTATACCATTTCAGACAAATGGTTGTCCCTCCAATCTCTTAAAAACTTCCAGTATTGGAGCATTCACACCTGAAGGCAGGGCAAGAAGCAATATATGGAAACTAATCAAGGAGAGAAGCAACTTAGAACTAAGGAGAAATTTCCTGACAGTTAGAACAATTAATCCATTTGGCACAAATCTCACAGAAGCTATTTAAACAGCTTTGCCCAGGCCTAATCCTGACTGCAGAAGAAGTCTAGAATTTGTTCAGCAGATCCTAATAAAAGGAATAGAATAGAATAGAATAGAGTAGAATAGAATAGAATAGAATAGAATAGAATAGAGAAGAGAAGAGAAGAGAAGAGAAGAGAAGAGAAGAGAAGAGAAGAGAAGTCAAGTCTTTATTGGCCAAGTATGATTGGATGTACAAGGAATTTGTTGGTGCAAATGCTCTCAGTGTACATAAAAGAAAAGATACAAGAGTCAAGAATCTATCAGAGTATGACTACTTCATAGTTATGTAGATGGAGGAGTGAGGGTACTGCCTGATATGAAATCTGTGGTGGAATCACAGCCTAAAGGAGACTGAGGAGAAAGAGGTGATGGCATATAGAGTTTCTCTGAGGAGGAAGTGACATGGGCTAGACTAATGAAGCCTTTATCTAGCCATTCTCAGTTCTCAAGAGAATGTGGTATGGCAAGATTCTTGTACGTAGGTGATCAACAATAAAGAAACTGCATTGGGTTGCTCATAGAGTTGTTCTTGTCACAAAGAGCCCTGGTGGCACAGTGGTTTAAGTGCAGCAGTAGGAGTAACATGCCTTACATACCAATTCACAGTGCTTTACAGCTCTCTCTACGTGGTTTACAGTGTCAGCATATTATCCCCAACAATCAGGGTCTTCATTTTACCGATCTCAGAATGATGGAAGGCTGAGTCAACCTTGAGCCTGTGAGACTCAAACTGCAGAACTGCCAGTAGCCAGCAGTCAGCAGAAGTAGCCTTCAGTACTGCATTCTAACCACTGTGCCACCACAGCAGTTACAGGGAAATTCTGCCCACAGTCTGGAGTTCCATCCTGATAGGGCTCAAGGTT
Organism: Naja naja; assembly: GCA_009733165.1. Taxonomy (NCBI): domain Eukaryota; kingdom Metazoa; phylum Chordata; class Lepidosauria; order Squamata; family Elapidae; genus Naja; species Naja naja. Next base: position 213,474,704 of record CM019150.1, on the reverse strand, counting down.
GACCTTCCATTATTCCAAAGTCAGTAAAATGAGGTCCCAGATTGTTGGGGGAAATATGCAAATAATATTTACATTGTCAACCCCCAGAAAATGCTGTAGAATACTGTGGGACAGTATATGAGCCTAAATGCTATTGCTATTGTTATTTCAACCTGATAAATTAGGCTAGTGTCCTAAACATTTGATGAGCCTCGGTGGTGCAGTGGTTAGAGTGCAGTACTGCAGGCCACTTCTGCTGACTGCGGGATGCCTGTAATTTGGCAGTTCAAATCCTAGCAGGCTCAAGGTTGACTCAGCCTTCCATCCTTCCAAGGTGGGTAAAATGAAAACCCAGATTGTTGGGGGCAATACACTGACCCTGTAAAACCACTTAGAGAGGGCTGTAAAGTGGTATATAAGTCCAAGTGCTATTGCTATCAGGAGGCCTATAAAAATACATTACTTTTGCAGTCTCCCTTAAAATAACTGGGTCTCTCTGCACACAATACCTGAACCAAAATATTAAGCCACATTCCAGCTACCACTCAGAGGTGGTATTCAGCAGGTTCTGACCAGTTCTGGAGAACCGGTAGCAGAAATTTTGAGTAGTTTGGAGAACTGGCAAATATCACCTCTGACTGGCCCCGCCCCCATCTATTCTCTGCCTCCCGAGTCCCAGCTGAGCGGCTGGGTCTTCTTTTGTTGCCCTGCACAGGAGAACGGAGCTGGAAAGCAGGTTAGTGGGGTGGTGAGGGAATGGGATTTTTCAGTAACCTTCCCCCAGGAGTGGGGTGGGAATGGAGATTTTACAGTATCCTTCCCCTGTCACACCCACCAAGCTACACCATGCCCACCAAGCCGGTAGTAAATTTTTTTGAATCCCACTACTGCTTCCACTCCAGAGAAAAACACAAACCATGGAAACGTACCTTTTGCTGCAAACACCTGTGGTTGCAGGCTTGCAGTGTGTAGAAATGGATTCTCGGGGAGATCCATGGAAATTATTGCTTTGTGAGAACGTTTGCAGCCTTTGTTCCATGTAGTATTTGCTTGGCATTTTAGAACTTTGTAAACAAATCATTGGCCAGAAATAATTTATCCTATTTTTTCTCCCCTATTTTGCTGAAAATAGAGACTCATTATTCTCTTCATGGTACGTGAGCTGACTTGCCCAGTTTCAGCCCATTATTTGGGTAATGCCTTCCTGACATTATTACAAATGTCATATTCTAATTGGGGCCAGCAACTCCCAGCTGTAGTATGTGATTAACCCTGACATTTCATGGTGGAAATGTTTTAAGAACATGATTTTGTACAGTTGTGTATTTTAAGGGCATCATTTCCATGCTGTAACCTGGCAGAGATATTACAGGTCTGTTCCTTACACAAGTAGCTGATAAAACCACAAACATGTTTCTGCCCCAGGAATCTGCAGTAGAATTTCTCATTCTTACGCAACCTATTGCCACTGTTCTTTTTTTCAACCTGAATTTATTTGTTAAGGGCTAGCAGCAGTAGAGTTCAAAATCTCCTCTTGCTTGTTTTCCACAAGCATCTCTGCTTTACCGTTTGTTATTATTGTTTGAGAAATGCTCTTTTTTACCATTGGGCTGCATGTCTTGTCTGGGTGATAGCAGTGGTGGTATTCTATAGGTTCAGCCCAGTTCTGCCCAGCCAGTAGCGCCGATGAGCAGTGATCACACCAGTTCTCTCTGACACTCTGCTGTTGGGTCCGTCTGCCCACCCAGGCTCCCATACTAACCTTTATGTCCTGCTTTTGAAGCACAGCTGCTGTGCATGGCACAACAGATTGACGCACAGCAGCAGCTGAAGCGACAGGGAGAGTGCAGGATTGCAGGAGGCGAGTCAAAATGCCTCTGTGCCTGCGCAAAGTGTGCATTTGGCACACGCAAAGCGTACCCATCCAGCCACACCCACTGAACCAGTGGTAAAATATTTAGAAACGCACCACTGGGTGATAGGGATAGAAGTGTAATATGTAGTCCTTCCGTGCATTCAGGAACAATGAACGTTTGCAGGTTCGAAGGTTATAGAAACAGAACTGGAGTCCTCCAAACATCTCCATGAATATGTTTGTGCCTTCAAATCCATCTTGACATCTGGTCACTAAGGTTTCTTGGCAGCATTTTTTTTTTCAAATAGATTTTCATTGCCTGCTTGAGACACAGTGACTGGCTCAAAGTCACCCAGCCAGCTTTCATGCCTGAGGCAGGACTTGAACTTATAGTCTCCTGATAATTGGCCCAAGGCTGCCCAGCTGGCATTGTGCCTAAGGCAGGACTAAAGCTGATGGTCTCCTGATTTCTAGCCTGGTCTCTTAACTACTACATCAAAATGGCTCTCTACGATAGTATACAGATAGTCCTTTGACTTATAAACATTTGTTTAGCCACAAAGTTAACAGTAGCCCTGAAAAAGGGTGACTTATGACTGATTCTCTGACTTATGACCATAACAGCATCCCTACGGTCATGTGATCAAAATTTGGGCACTTGGCCACTGGCATAAATTTACAATCATGTGATGGCCATGTGCGAATTTCCAACAAGCAAAATCAATGGTGGGGAGCCAGATTGACTTAACATGACCTCAGGTTCACTTAACAATGGCCGTAGTTCACTTAGCATCCATGGCAGAAAGATTAAAAAAAATCAGACCCAACTCACAATAACCGCTTTGTTTCACATTGGAAATTTTGGTCCCAAGTGTAGTTGTAAGTCAAGGACTGCATTATAGGGACTTGTGTTGTTTTTTGAATAAATTTGCCTGTGATCTAGTTCTGTTAGTGTGGAATTACTGTGGCATTCCTATATACAGCAGGGGTCTCCAACCTTGCCAACTTTAAGCCTGGAGCGAGGGGTGGGATTCAAATTTCTTAACAACCGGGTTTTTTTTTAATTACATTTATATGCCGCCCTTCTCCGAAGACTCAGGGCGGCTTACAATTTTGGGGATACAACCCAGTGTGCTCAGCAGTAGCCTTCATTCCATTGTATATGCCTGCTTATTACTAAGCGGCATTTTTACAAAGTCAGCGTATTGCCCCCAACAATCTTGGGTCCTCAATTTATCTACCCCGAGAGGATGGAAGGCTGAGTCAACCTTGAGCCTGGTGGGATTCGAGCCTACAGTAATTGTAGACAGCTGGAACTTAAAGGCAGGCATTTAACAGCCTGAGCCACCAAGGCCCTTTGTGCATGTGGCCTAATTTGTGGGTGTAGCTTGGTGGTCATGTGACTGGCTGGGCATGGCTTGCTAACTGGGCATGGCTTGGTGGTCATGTGACTGGCTGGGCATGGGTTGTATGTAAATATTATAAATATTAATGTAAATATTGAATTTTTTATTTTTTTAAAAAAAGAGCAACTTTTACCCAAAATCAGCCAAAGCAGGCAGGCAGATTGAGTTGCTCCCAGAATCACAGATTCATTCAGAGATCTACCTTTTGCAATCTGCTACCTAAGTCTGCACTGAAAAATAGAAGCTTCAGTTCAGAAATCCAACGATTTCCTGCTTTCTAGTTAATCTAAATCTCCCGGCACAGCAGAACAGCTGGTGGTCTGGGGGAAAGAAAAGGAAAAATAGCAACCTAGCAAGCAAGTTTGATGGCACAGATGCCAGGTAAGGAGTGAGTGAGTGGGGAGGGGAGTGGAGGGACCAGCCAGTGGCACAATTTGCCAGTTCTCTGAACTGCACAGAATCATAACAATTGGTTCTATAGAACTGGTCTAACCAGGTAGAATCCCACCCCTGCCTGGAGGCCTTCAACTCTTAGAATTCCCCAGCCAGCTTTGCTGGCTGGGGAATTCTGGGAGTTGAAATCCGCCAGGCTTAAAGTTCCCAAGGTTGGAGATCCCTCTGATATACAGTATATTGTGATTCTTGCCGATACTGTGAGATTGTTTCTTTCAGGAGTTTCATTAAATCAAGCATCAGAAAATCCTATTCTTGATCAAGTATCTTTTTGGGGATTAGTGGGAAAGGCAGAAACATTGATGAATGCACATTGGCAATCATGTTGAAAAGCTTGTCACGTAGCCTTCCTTTCAGGTCTTAGGTCGAACTATATCTGGTCACATTTGCCTAAGCTCAGGTCCATGTCTGTAAGGGAAAAAAATCCTCAAGCTAAAAAACAAACACACTTGCAACTCTCTGTAACCCTGAGCCACATTTCTCAGAGTTAATGAAGTTTGATAATAATTGGACTCCTAGCTTGTCTCTGCCTACCCTCTCCGTGTTAATGAATCCGTGTGCAAAGTAGGAAAATAAATGGCAACAGGGATGAATAGCAGCTGAGCTCTGATTAACAAATAAATAGAGCTTCTGTCTGAAAGGAAACTATTGGGCATCATACCTTGGAAATGTTTCCTTTGAAGCTGCATCCATCTAAAAATATTGAGGAGTCTTCTAGATTCCTATCTTCTGGATTCCTATCAAATGTCCTCTTTTACATTTGGTGACCAACTTATTTTTACAGGGGAATGCTGTAGCGCCATGATAGCATTGGAAGAAATAACCATCTGGTTCAGTTCCAAGTGAGGAGAAAGACACTGGAAACATGGAGGCTGATTGGAAAGATTGTTTTATTGATGGACAGGACCACATGGGTTTGAGGTCCTGGGAAGCTGACCACATGGAGTGGAGATTGAGGGCTATTTCTACATTCTCTTGGGCCTTGCCCTTGAGCTTCCTGTTTCTGTGGCAAGAGCATGTATTCTATTAACTGTAGTCAGACTCCCATGGGGTCATGTTTGTCTGAATCGAGTATGCTTGAAGCCTGGAGGGTGATGCAATGTCTTCAGGTGATTGTGCAATGCAGTGACCTCTGCTGCTAGATAATCCTATTATGTCCCGGAGGGTCATGACTTAATCCCATCATCCTGGAGCTGAATCAGGTCTTTTGTCTTGTAGATAGGCTGGCCCAGTCCTTCTTGATGGGCACCAAATATCTGCTGGGGGCAGAGAGCTGCTTTCTATCTTTAAAACACGTTTCTTCTTTTATCATCCATGGAAATATAATATGCTGCCTTTTTAATATTTCTCAAAATATTTCATTCTAGGTGGGGTGACTTCCCTTGGGAGATTGCCTTTTTTCATAGTGTCTCTTCATATCAAAATTCCCTTTCCCTTCTCTTTCTCCTTCCCTTCCCTTCCTTTCCCTTCTCTTCCCTTCCTCTTCTCTTTCCTTTCCCATCCTCTTTCCCTTGCTTTATCTTCCCTTTCCTTCTCTATTGCTTTCCCTTCCTTTTCCTCCGCTCCCTTTCTCTTGTCAGAATAGCAAAAAGCACCTGAGTCTTTAGATGTTTCAAAGATTAGATTTCAAAAAAATATATTCAGCAACCTTGGCTTTCTTTTGTGACTTCGGGGGCATAAACCCTTTCTTTTGGAATTGTACTGTAAATGAAAAACCTGTGTCCTTGGGCTTTTTTTTAAGGGGCAATGACAAAGGTAGGAGGGGACATTTTTGTCTGAAAGTGGATGTTATAACATTGGCTAGTCTTGCTCTGGCAGCTGCTCCAGAGCCTGATTAAGCTCACAGATGGAGTCTACTGCATTCGCGGTGGCAAAAGCAAATTTTCTTTTGCAGTACCACCCAACAAAGCTCCTTCTTTGTTTTTTCCCCTAAAGAATCAAATATATTGCAACTCTAGAAATAGTCTTGCTCAACTTTTTACAAAAGTAAAAATAATCAAAAATGAGAAATATGGCAGTTGAATACTACAAAATGTTTTAAAAATATATTTGCAAGTCAGTTTGATAAATAAAGAGCTGAAACTCACTGGACCATGATTATTGTAAGAATGTGTGACAAACTAGAGTTAGTAAATTTGGTAGTGGAGTTGTGAACAATTGTCAACAGGACTATTCTGTAGAGGTGAAGAAGAACTTTGTGTCAGAAAAAAATGATGGCTCCATATCTCTTTTTTTTGAGGGGAGACAGATTCATCCCATAGGTGTTGTTATGTATGCAGGTTTAAAGTCATTGGTTTAGTTTTTTTTTTTTTTTAATTACATTTATATGCGCCTTCTCCGAAGACTCAGGGCGGCTTACAATTTTTGGAGCACAACCCAATGTGCTCAGCAATAGCCTTCATTCCATTGTATATGCCTGCTTATTACTAAGCGTCATTTTTACAAGGTCAGCTAATTGCCCCCAACAATCTTGGGTCCTCAATTTACCTAACCCGAGAGGATGGAAGGCTGAGTCAACCTTGAGCCTGGTGGGATTCGAGCCTACAGCAGTTGTAGGCAGCTGGATCTTAAGAGCAGGCATTTACAGCCTGAGCCACCAAAGCTCTTTTGAACTGCTCTTGTAAAATGTAAGAAATGATTGGTTTAAAAAGTGCGGGAAAACCCTGCACTCTGATTGGCTGGCAACTGTGGCTGCTGGCTATAAGTAGCAGCCGCAGCTGAGCCAAAGTGGGTTCGTTCTGAGCTGTAGTCACTAATAAACAAAGAGCTTGAAGCACTCCACGTCTGTCTCTTCATGCAAACTTAACACTGGCAACGAAGGTGGGATCTCCCTGAAGAAGAAGGCAACGCGGAACAGAAGGAGAGTGAGATGGCTGCGCTGAACACCCCCCCAGCCCCGTTCGATCCGACGGCAGAAGACTGGGAGACGTATGCAGATCATTTCCAAATGTATCTGGAAGGAAACGATCTTGCCAACATTTCCGAGAAGCGGAAGTGGGCGGTCTTCCTCACGCACTGCGGTCCGGCAGTTTTCAAGATGATGAAGGCATTGGCGGGAGCTGCAGACGTGCAGGTAATGGAATGGCCTGATTTAGAAAAGTTGTTAAGAGCCCATTACGCCCCACATGTATCATGCCTCATTAAGAGACACGAGTTTTACCGTCGGGATCAAGGGGAAAGCGAAAACGTAAATGACTTTGTGGCAAGTTTAAGAGACATTGGGGGTTCATGCGAATTTAACAATTTAGAAGAGGCCATGCACGATCGATTTGTTCTGGACCTTAAAGACAAGGTGCTACAGAGCAAGTTATTACTGAAACCTAAGATCACGCTGAAGGAAGCAATAGAAGAGGCCTCTTCAGCAGAAGCTACCAAGTCCTCAGCAGCAGCCATGAAGAAAATCAACAAGGCCACAAGCCATCCTGATGTGGAAAAGTCCACAACAACTCATTGTGAGCAAATAGATTCTGAGTCAGACTGTAGTGAGGTGGAGGAAGGAATTTATAGACTCAGAATGGAGTGGAAAAAGAAAGACCTGGGAAGAAAGAGGCAAGATTTCTACTGCAGAGGTTGTGGGGAAGCCACCCCACACTGAATGCAAGTTCCTAGATACCATCTGCCTCCGTTGTGAAAAAAGAGGACACCTAGCAAGAGTCTGCAAATCATCCAGAACTCCACCCAACAGAAGGAAGTTTCCTGACAAAGAATTCAAGCCCAACAACCTCAGTGAGAAAATGGGCGCAGCACAGAAGCAAAGGGAAGAATGAAACTCATCAGACAGTAACTATTGGTCATTCTTCTTCTATCAATAACAGAAAAGTGCATGTCAAGGTACTAATTGAAGGAAGGCCTTGCCAAATGGAAGTGGACTCAGGCTCATATTTATCTATGGTGTCATGGGACACTATTCACAGACTACTTCCCAAACATTCAGAAGAAGCATTTCAAGAAGCAAGCACTGACTCTTAAAGACTACCAAGGGAACAAGATTCCAGTAGTTGGAACAAGAGAATTCAATGTGAAGTTCAAAGGCCACACCAAACACTTGCCCCTGACCATTGTGGACAAGGATCGCCCAAGCTTGCTGGGACTTGAGTGGTTCAATCCACTAGGCATCGAGGTGACTGGCATCAATCACGTGAGCAACACTGAATGGGAGGAGGCCTTGAAGTCTGAGTTTCCAGAGGTCTTCAGTGACGGATTGGGCAAGTATATGGGGACCCCATCACTTTCAACCTAGATCCCAAGGTGCCACCAATCCGTTTAAAACCCAGAAGGGTCCCATTTGCCTTAAAGGAAAAAATTGATGCACAATTAGATAAACTAATAGCTCAAGGAGTTTTAGAGCCCACTGACCACTCCAGGTGGGAGACACCCATAGTCACACCAGTCAAGACTGATGGGTCAGTGAGAATCTGTGGAGACTATAAGGGGACATTGAACCATGCACTTCAACAGAGTGCATATCCAGTTCCAGTGGTGCATCATTTACTACATTCACTTGGCAGGGTACAGTCTTTGCCAAATTGGATCTGGCCCAGGCATATCAACAATTAACAGTTGATGATGCCACTGCAGAGGCCCAAACCATTGTGACTCATAGAGGTGCTTTCAAATGTAAAGGTTACAGTTTGGAGTAAGCGTGGCACCAGGCATCTTCCAAAGCCTTATGGAAAGGATGCTCCAAGGACTGCCAGGGTAGTACCTTACTTTGATGATGTGTTAATCTCTGCTGAAAATGACACTCAGTTACAAGAGAGACTCAGAGAAGTCCTTACCAGATTCAAAAAAGCGGGGTTAAAAGTCAAGGAAGAAAAATGCACTCTTAGAACTGACAAGGTTGAGTTCTTGGGCTATATGGTTGACAAGCATGGTATCCACCCCACAGATGCCAAGGTTCAGGCAATCAAAGAGGCCCCTAGACCTAAATGCAAAACAGATTTGCAAGCCTTCCTTGGACTCATTAACTTTTATCACATGTTCCTACCTCAGAAGGCAACCATTGCAGAACCACTGCACAGATTATTAGACAAAAAGTCTGCGTGGGTCTGGGGCAGAAAAGAACAATCTGCATTTAACAATAATAAAAGACTAATCACGTCTGATGCTGTACTGATACAGTTCTCTGAGAATTTGCCTGTTGTACTGACTTGTGATGCATCCCCTTTTGGAGTGGGGGGGTTTTGAGCCACAGGCTTCTCAGTGGGAGGCAAGCTCCTATTGCATTTTACTCTCGCACCTTGACCAAAGCAGAGAGGAACTACAGCCAACTGGACAAGGAAGCCTTGACAATTGTTGCAGCTGTCAAGAAATTCCATGAGTATTTATATGGGAGAACATTTACCATTGTTACAGATCACAAACCTCTGTTAGGTATTGTGGCAGGAGACAAACCTACGCCCACTATCCTGTCACCAAGAATGCTGAGGTGGACTGAATTTCTTGCTGCTTATTCATACAAACTCATCCACAGGCCTGGCAAAGACATTGGGCATGCAGATGCTTTGAGTCGCTGCCCACTTCCTTCTCACACTGAGGACTTTGCTCCTGAGACTTACACCTTTTTACTAGAAACTGTTGCCAAGCTTCCAGTACACGCTGCTGAAATTGCCAGTGAGACTGCCAAAGACACTTTATTGGCTCCTGTTATAGGCTGGATTAAGAAAGGTTGGCCTCTTCAAGATCTACCTCATCCTTCGGCTAACGGCCGGGCTAAAAGTATGGTACAATTTACCAAGGAAAAACTTCAGCAATTGGGTCCAGGGGATATCACTGAGAGAGTTGAAAAACTTCTCAGTGTTCAGCATATCACTCCCAACCCCTCAACTAATTTCTCCCCAGCAGAATTGTTGATGGGTAGGAAACTCAGGTCTCCCCTTGACCGCCTTCATTCCACTTATGGACCCAACGCACCACTAGATTCCACTAGCAAAATTCACACATTCACTGTGAGTGATTCTGTTTATGCTAAGAACCTTATGGGTAAACCATTATGGATTCCTGCTGAGATAACCCAAATCACAGGCCCCAGATCTTACAGATCTTACAAACGGAGGATGGTGTCCTCTGGAGCAGGCACATTGATCAGTTAAGATACAGATTGCATCAGGAGCATCGGTTTTGCTCCTCTCTGGTTCCCATACCTACTGCCTCTTCTAGGGGGGAAGGGGAGTCATGAGTGTAATGAACAAGCAAGAATCAACCCCATGTGTATCGAGCTAACATGACAGGAACCATCCCAAAACCTGTCACAATACCAACAACCATTTTCACAAATGGAAGATTGCACATCATTACCTGATTTAGGTGCTGACATTGGGTTGGAGATGGATTGGGAGGAGAGACCAGGTTGTAGTAACCAAACAGGTTCTACCATTACTACAAGTCCTAGTAAGGAAATGTCAGCAGACACATTTCCTCCCTCACAAGGTGAGAACCTTAAAACATCTGAACCACATAGGTCTCAACGTACACATAAGAGCCCCACCTATTTAAAAGAATACATTAGATAGGCTGTGGTTTGAGTATGGACTGAACCTAGTGGGGAGGAATGTTATGTATGCAGGTTTAAAGTCATTGGTTTAGTTTGAACTGTTCTTGTAAAATGTAAGAAATGATTGTTTTAAAAAGTGTGGGAAAACCCTGCACTCTGATTGGCTGGCAACTGCGGCTGCTGGCTATAAGTAGCAGCCACAGCCCAGCCAAAGTGGGTTCGTTCTGAGCTGTAGTCACTAATAAACAAAGAGCTTGAAGCACTCCGCGTCTGTCTCTTCATGCAAACTTAACAGGTGTGATGGATTCTGTTTGCAGAGGAGGAAGTTATGTGATGGACTACAGTGAAGCCAAAGAAAGGAGAGAGTATATTCCAAAGGGAGGGGGAGACAAGAGACAGCCCAGCCCAGATCTGTAGTCAGAGGAAGAGAGTTAAGATAGTTACTGTCTTGAATCTTCTAGCATAAATCTCATAGGGTTAGAATGATATAGGTTTAGTCTGGCAAGATTCTGTCTATAGGGTATGAACAAATAAAGAACTGAACTTTGGCCTTTTGAACTACATCGCTTAAAAATCTGCCACACATTTCTTTGGAAAAGCATCTTCTCCACCATTCATCCAGTGACAGATGTCTGGATGTGCTCTGATCCAATTTGAATCATCTGTTCGATTGGAAACAGAAATTGGACTTTATTAAGAAAATCCAGTTGATATGATTACCCCAATCCATTTCTGAATTGTCAGATGGATTTGTTGGCAACTGATTCAAATCTGATTTTTCAATCCAACATTCTCCTTCTTTTTGGAAAGTTAATTCGGTTTGGAGATTGAGTCAAAATGCTTTCAAATGTAATCACTTGACTAATAATTTTGCACAGCCCTTCTTTTCTTCTTAAAGGTGTTTTCAAAATCTTCCAGGTTTTATGTATCTGCTGGCTGGTATTAATTTTTGTCTGTTTCTTTTCTATGTCTTCTTTTGGTGTGCTTTTGCTTGTGATTTCATCCTTACTTAATGTTACCACTACTGCGACTAGTGATTGTATTCTTCTATTTATTTTTCTGATTTGATTCTTTCTTGGCATGTTGTGTCTCCCTTAAGGCCTTCTCTCTGGGTGAGAGCCCTAAGAATATTAATAAAGAATAAATATATAGCCAAATCACTCTTACAAATTGAAATTGCATGCACATTTGATCTAATGTGCAATAGCTTGCACAGTTAAGTAACTGCTGTATATATGAGTCTCCAATTCTTACCTACCCCCATGAAGTTTCATATCACAAGAATATCACAGGTGTTTACAACATCCATTAACACATTATCGTAAACTCTTACTGGAACAATTTTGCTCTTTGATATTAGATTGTGATAAGGCAATGCTTTTTACAGGAGAGCTGACCACCATCCTAATAATTTTTCATTCCATTTTATGCCACATTTATTTGCTTCAGTTCATTTATACAACTAATTCACATAAGCAGAAAACTATGGATTATTACATTTAACCAGAGGATGGCTTTCCTGGGCTCCTGGTAGACATCTTTTCTTCTGAATAAATAACTCTAGGATTGTCACAGCTGTTTCAGATTTCATTTCATTAATACATTTATATACTGTTTCATGTGCCAGAGCATCGCAGGGCAGTTTGTAATAAAAAACAGCCATCAGATATACCATAAAACAATATAAAAACACAAAACAATACAATTTAATAAAACATATTGATGAAGAGAGCAGAGAGGGAAAGGAAAATCCATCAGTCTTCAGATTAGGAATGCTTGGGTCAGAATAGCAATAGTAGTAGCACTTAGACTTATATACTGCTTCACAGTGATTTACAGCCCACTCTAAGCAGTTTACAGAGTCAGCCTCTTGCCTCAACAATCTGGGTCCTCATTTTACTCAGCTTGGAAGGATGGAAGGCTGAGTCAACCTTGAACTGGTGAGACTTGAACTGCCAAATTGCAGGCAGCTGACAATCAACAGAAGTAGCCTGCAGTACTGCATTCTAACCATTGTGCCACCATGGCTATTGCAGGGAAATTCTGCCCACAGCCTGGAGTCTTGATAAGACTCAATGTTGACCTACCATCCTTCCAAGGTCAGTAAAATGAGGACTCAGATTGTTGGGTGTAGCACATCTACACACCTGTCAGTGAATGGACAGTACTGCATTCTAACCACTGTGCCACCTTGGTTCATACAAAGATCAGTTTTCAACAGGAATTTAAGTCTTACCATAGTAAATATAATCATATAATCATAGAGCTGGAATGGACCTAGTTCAACATCCATGCAGTAGATCCTATACTATTCCGGACAACCATTCCAACTCTATTTTTCTGTAATTGTTGATAAGGAAACTGGATAGCAGACATTGCAGTACCTAGAGACAGTAGAAGAGAAGAGAAAATTACAAAATAAAAAGACCTGCAAATAAAAGTAGAACTACTGTGTAAAAGAAAGCAAAGATAGTACCAGTAATGATAGGTGCCTTGAGTGCAAACATCTATGGAGGTTCTCTGGCATCCACGTCATGGTTGTTCCAAAGGCACTTTTCCAAAAGGCAACTGGGCTTTGTTGTTGTTTTTTTCTTTGAAAACTTTTCTCATTCAAGAAGCTTCTTAACCAGATGATTGGAACAAAATATAAATCCTTCCAGTCCCCATCAGTCAGTTAGAACTGAAGAAGCTTCTTGGATGAGAAGCAAAACGTTTTCAAAGGGGAAACAAATTAAGTCCAGTTGCCTTTTGCAATAGCACCTTTGGGACTTGGATGCAATCTCAGAATATCTGGAGCACCACTTGAATACCATCAGCATTGACAAAGTCCCCATTAGTCAATTGCAAAAGGCAATTTTATTGGAAGAGCTTACATCCTACATTGATACATTTAACACTATCAAACAAAAACATCTGCCTATCCCAGCTCCTCTTTTTATAGCTGAATAAAAATTTCAAATCAAGTCTAAATATCTGGCTGACTATGCAGCAACCATAATGATATCATTATTTCTCCCTTATCCTTTAAGATCCCCACAACAGCCCATACAGAAGGTCCACTTGTCTTGTCCACAAACTTCCAGCCAAATAAATGAGTCATTGACAGAGATGATGGCCATATAAATTGATTGAATGGATGGATGGATTAATTCAATATATACAATACATACATACATAAAATGCACCTTAAAGAAATCATAATGATGTCTATGAATACGGTCAGATAATTCCAAGGTGCCACCACTGTTTTAAAATACTGCCTTACTAGCAGAAGTCTAACAGGTGCAGCTTTTCTTCACCATTCTCCTGAAAGAATGCAAGTTGTCAACAATGGGATAAGAGTGTTGCTATGGCAATATGATGCAAAAAGGGATTAGAGCTCTAGCAATTGAAAAAAAAAATCATCCTGCATCGATCTTGTCACTGATGCCTTGCAGGCTATAGAAGATAACATCTCCTTTGAGTTGAACTCAATTTCTGATAATATGTCCATACTGTTTTCTTGATAACAATACAAAAAATATTTTACAATGCCTTCCTCCTCCTCCTCCTCCTCCTCTTCCTCCTGCTCCTGCTCCTCCTTCTCCTCCATCTGGTTTGGTCTATAACCTCAAAGTTGCCTGTAGTCTTCCTTCCATTAGATTAGGTTAGGTTAACAGAGTTGGAAGGGACTTCTAGGTAATCTAGTCCAACTTCCCACCCAACCAGGAGACCCTACACCATTTCTGACAAATGGTAGTCCAATCTCTTCTTGAAAGTCTCAAGTGATGAAGCTCCCACAACTTCTGAGGGCAACTTCTATTCCATTGGTTTATTGTTCTCAGTGTCAGAAAGTTTCTCCTTATTTCCAGGTTAAATCTCTCCTTGTTCAGTTTCCATCCATTATTCCTTGTCTGGCCTACAGGCGCTTTAGAAAATAGCTTGACCCCTTCCTCTCTGTGGCAGGCCCTCAAATATTGGAAGACTGCTATCATGTCTCCCCCAGTCCTTCTCTTCACTAGACTAGCCAGGCCCAGTTCCTGCAACCGTTCATCGTATGTTTTAGCCTTCAGTTCCCTAATCATCCTGGTTGCTCTTCTCTGTACTTTTTCTAGAGTCTCAACATCTTTTTTATAGTGTGGTGACCAAAACTGGATGCAATACTCTAAGTGTAGTCTTACTAAGGCTTTGTAGGGTGGTATTAGTACCTCCCTTGATCTTGATTGTATCCCTTTATTAATGCAATTTAGGATTGCACTGGCTTTTTTGGCTGCCGCTGCACACTGCTGGCTCATATTTAGCTGGTTATCCACTAAGATTCCAAGATCCCACTCACAGTTACTGCTATTAAGCCTGGTTTCACCCAGTCTATATATCCAAGTAGTGATTTCTAGACACAACAGTCCACTTATGGAGCAGCACATTACCATGCATATCATTGGTTTACGCCTCAGAGAAGCATCATGCATAAGCCACAAACTTGATACAGAATAGACATATATAGTCTGTGGGCTTGGGGTTTATATATGTTTTTCACTTTGAAAGCCTTTCATTGCCATGAAACCAGGTTCCCTGATTTCTTATCTTAATCTTTATTCCAATTATATCATGCCATCCCATCCAGTCAAGCAAAATGGATATGTTGCCAAGTTTGCACTGTTAAAGAATGAAGAATGTCTGAGCTTGGTTGTTTGCAAATATTTCTGAGCTTGCAGATATTTCATTATCAAACTAGGTAACATCATCAGAGCTCAGACAACTCTGAGCAACCAAACTCAGAAAACACCCAGGACCAGTGGCGGGATTCAAATTTTTTTACTACCGGTTCTGTGCCCGTGGCTTGGTGGGCATGGTGTGGCTTGGTGGGCATGGCAGGGGAAGGATACTGCAAAATCTCTATTTCCACCCCACTCCAGGGAAAGGTTACTGTAAAATCCCATTCCCTCCCCCCCACACTAACCTGCTTTCCAGCTCCATTCTCCTGTGCAGGGCAACAAAAAAGACCCAGCTGATCAACTGGGACTTGGGAGGCAGAGAATAGAAGGGGGTGGGGCCAGTCAGAGGTGGTATTTGCCGGTTATCCGAACTACTCAAAATTTCCACTACTGGTTCTCCAGAACTGGTCAAAACCTGCTGAATACCACCTCTGCCCAGGACCCCTCAATTCTGAGCTACAAATATTCTTGTCTATCAGAATTTTGGCTGACAGGTTTCAGGAAGAGAGCCCTCTGAAACATTTTATCCCTAGGGGTGAGGTGGATCCCCACTCATCTGGCTTTTAGAAAGAAACTTAAGACTTAGCTCTGCCAATTGGCATGGAGATCAGAGTGATATGTATCTGTGGGGATGGCTGGTGTCATGAGGTTATTCTTTCCACTTTGTTAACTTTCTGTCAGGCAGAAAAGTCAGATCCGCAACTGAAGGTCCAAATAAACAGGGTTTTTTTTTTGCTAACTATGCCTATGCACAGAAATCTTCTCATCTAATGGTTAGGGTTAAAAAGGGTCAACAGAATCCAAGGACGTTTGGGCTTTGTTCATTTGTAACTATGTAGGGATTCTAGACTAGGCCCTCTCTTGACTCCAGCCTCTAGGTTCTGCCACTCCTTTGCTTACCTTTCAAATGTTACGTTTGTTTTTTATTTCTGCTTTTACACTGATATGGTTTTTATTGTAACCCACCCTGAATCACTTACATGAGCCAGATGATGTAGAAATGTGATGTATAAATAAAAATAATGGTTTATCCAAGTTAAACCTTCCATGTCTAAAACGAGACAAGGCTAAAATTCAGCAAAGTATAGAATTTGACTCTGCAAGAAAAGTGTCAAAATTTACAACAATTCGGTTGTTTATCACTCTACCTCTAACATACCAAAGTAAATAAACATATTTTACCTCACAAAGAACAACTATTTGCCCAAATGTAAAATGTCCACTTTTAGGGAGAAAAAGGCGAAGCTAATTAAAACCATGTTTTAAAACTTTCCTAGTGCATCTTCTTTGATCCGTTCCCACTTTTTCTGTTCTTTATTTTTTTTAATGTTTTTATAGGTGTGTTGTTTTCCCCACATACCAACATGTCCTTTCCTTCTCTCCCTCTTTATTATCCTCTGCCAGTGTCCTCAAAGATGACGGAGTTAATAAAAGAAACTATAAATAAATATGCCTCTCCTCTTCTTTTCTATTTTCTTCCACTCCTGGTCTCAGATGGAGTCTCTTCGGGTCGAAGCCATCATTTCTGTTTTGCATAATTGACATCATTATCTGTCAGGCTGCTTAACTTAGGCTTCCAGTCATTATCAGATCATTAGAAAAAGGCCTGTAATAAGTTCAGAAGGCCAATTGCCTGTCTCCTAATCACTGGTGAAGAGAGTGGTGATAGGGGCCTGAGGGAGAAAGTATTGAAGCAGATAGAGGATTTTTAATGACCAAATCAAGGGACGAAGAAGTCCACCTGTGCCTCAGCGAACAAGCTAATCCCAGCTTGGAGTTCGGGCACAAATGCAAAATGTTCTTGTCTCCAAACCTTCTAACTGAAAGCAACCAAGAGTATATTGAGGTTATAGCTCAACCAACTCCCGAATTAAATCATTTTTTTTCTTCTCGTTGGAAGAGCAACTTCTGGAATGATTAAGAAAGGAGAGATAGGGGTTGTTATTTGTTTGTTCATTTAAAAGTTTTCTACAGCCAACCATCTCAGTTTTTATTGCTTTTAGGAAGGCTAGCAGGGTTGAGGCCTGCCAAAGTTCAGAATAGAATAAAATAGAATAGAATAGTTTGATTGGACACACAAGGAATTTGTCTTGGTGTAAATACTCTCAGTATACATAAAAGAAAAGATACATTCGTCAAGAGTTGAGAATCATAAGGTACGACACTTAATGATAGTCATGGTTCAAGGGGGAAGAGTTGTTCCCTATAGCAGGAGCCGTGATGGTATATATCAGGAGTCTCCAAACCTGGCAGCTGTAACACTTGTGGACTTCAACTCCCAGAATTCTCCAGCCAGCATGGGGAATTGTAGCAGACAGTCCACAAGTCTTAAAGTATATAGTAAGATACAGAAGGATCTTGATAGACTTGAACATTGGGCACTATCTAACAAAATGAAATTCAATGATGAAAAAAGTAAGGTTCTACATTTAGGCAAGAAAAATCAAATGCACAGGTACAGTATATGTAGTATCTTGCTCAATAGTAGTAACTGTGAGAGGGATCTCGGAACCCTAGTGGACATCATTTAAATATGAGCCAGCAGTGTGCAGCAGCTGCCAAAAAAGCGAACACAGTTCTAAGCTGCATAAAAAGAGTGTTAGAACCAACATTATGTGAAGTGTTAGCACCACTTTATAATGCCTTGGTAAGGCCACACTTGGAATACTGCATTTAGTTTTGGTCACTGTGATGTAAAAAAAGATGTTGAGACTCTAGATAGAGTGCAGAGAAGAACAACAAAGATGATTAGGGGACTGGAGGCTAAAACATATGAAGAACTGCTGCTGGAATATGTCTAGCCTAGGAAAAAGAAGGACTAGGGGAGACATGATAGCAGTGTTCCAATATTTCAGGGGCTGCCCCAAAGAAGAGGGAGTCAAGCTATTCTCCAAAGTATGTGAGGGCAGTACAGGAAACAATGGGTGGAAACCAATCAAGGAGAGAAGCAACCTAGAACTAAGGAAACATTTCCTGACAGTGAGAACAATTTATTAGTGGAACAAATTGCCTTCAGAAGTTGTAAATGCTCCAACACTGGAAGTTTTTAAGAAGAGATTGGATAACCATTTGTCTGAAGTGGTGTAGGGTTTCCTGCCTAGGCAGGGGGTTGGACTAGAAGATCTCCAAGGTCCTTTCTAACTCTGCTATTCTATTCTATTCTATTCTATTCTATTCTATTCTATTCTATTCTATTCTATTCTATTCTTCTATATTCTATTCTATTCTATTCTATTCTATTCTATTCTATATTCTATTCTATTCTATTCTACTCTACTCTACTGTATTCTACTCTATTCTATTCTGTATATAGATAGTAAAGAAGTGGATTCCTAGGAAGAAGAGGGTGTGGCAAGAAAGTCCATAAAATGGGGCAAAACTGGGGCATAAAATGGGGCAAAACTCAACAAATATCTTGCTTAGTAACTGATATTTTGGGCTCAAATATGGTCGTAAGTTGAGGACTACCTATACTCACCTACGAAGATATGCTTTCATACCACAGTTTCTACTGCAAAGCTGGACAAAATCTGGATTCTTTCACACATGAATGAAAATTAGACATGAAAATTAGGGCTTAGGAAGGCAATGGAAAAAATGGTATGTGGTTATACTGAGGTCTAAGTATTGAAATTAATTCCCGTTAATAAATAATCAAACCTGTTATGACTCTGTCTAAATATTTATACAAACTACAGCTCCATCAAGGCTCATTTCTTTCATTCTTAATGACGCGGATATTTGAGTTTGAGTCATTTGACATTGTTTGAGTTTGGAATGTAAACGTATTAAAATTCACTCATCAACATGTTTCAACAGCTAATCAATTACAAAGTGATTTTTTAAAAGGCAAATGCTAATATAGCTTTCCACCTTCATCCAGCTGTTCTTTCTGCAAACATAGAGAAATCTCCTCCACATCAAACAACTATAGACCCATTTTCACGAGTACCATCATTCCATTATGGAAGGACCATAAGATGTATAAAGATTTATCCCGAGGTCTCTATGGTAATAAATGGGAGGAGCTCCAGTATCTGGGTTTTAAATCTTGGACACATCTGGTTGGAATGTATAATTAGAAAGTGAGCAATTAGATGGATGCAGGAGACAGTGAATGACTTCAAAGAAGTGGTGGTATCCACTTTAATCAAGAAACCTTCACCTAACTTGACCATATTAAATAAATACCATCTTGCTTCCAGCCCTCTCTAATTAGGGAAAGTTGATGATGGGACAATATCAGTTTCTGGATTCCTTCCAGTTGGGATTTAGGCAAAGGTGGGATTCAGCTGATTCAGACCAGTTCAGACGAACCGGATGTTAAATTTACACCTGGTTCACCAAACCGGTAGTTGAATTGACCAGCTGGACCTGCCTGCCCCACCCCTCCCCTCCCAGGAATCTCCATGCAGCCCATTTTGGATGCAAGTAAGTGCAGGGTCCACACGGAGGCTCTGGGCGGGTGAAAAACAGCCCTCACAGAAGTTCCAGAAGTCTGGAGATGGGTCTGTTTCCAGCTTCTGGAGGGCCTCTGGAGCCTGGGAGAAGCCATTTTTACCCTCCCAGAGACTCGAGGAAGCCTCCAGACCCAATGGAAGGCAAAAAATGAGCCTCCCGGAAGTTCCTGTAGGCCATGCCCATCATGTCCACACCCATCCAGCAACCAGGTAGAGGACCGGTTGCTGGGATTTTTGAATCCCACCCCTGGATTCAGGCCTGAACAACATGGAACAAAAATCACACTGGTCAGTCTTATGGATAACTATAGTTGGACATGGCTGTAAGTTGAATACCATTTTGATTCCTGACAATTTGTAATTGCTTTTGGTGGGAAGAGAAGCTGAGAACTTGGTGGGTACACAAATGTTTGTACAAATTAACACATAAATAAACTTGTAGGTAAACTTTATCAGTCCTGATCAGCATAGGGCAGGAAAGTCCAGTCTTCTCTTGGTAAGATCTTCCAACATGCCAATTATGCACTATTTGTCACAAGTCTTTTTTCTAGGAACCAATAGCAGTGAGATCTATCTGGAGAAGCAACCTAAAACTAAGGAGAAATTTCTTGTCAGTGAGAACAATTCATCAATGGAAAAGCTTGCCTTCAGAAGTTGTGGGTGCTCCATCACTGGAGGCTTTCAAAAGAAGACTGGACAACAATTTGTCTGAAATGGTATAGTGTCCTGCCCAAGCAGGGGCTTGAACAGAAGATGTGATATGTAGAATTATACCTGTGAAAATATGAAGAAATGGTAATGCCATTTTAACCTCTGTGTTAACCTAAGATAATTTACTGGAATATTATGTAAGAATTCTCTATTGTTTTGTATGAAGGTCACATATTTGGTGGGTCATGCTGGCCAGTGTCATGTTAATGATGGAGATTACTGGAAATGGAAATGAGTAAACAGGACAAGGAAACAGATGTTATGCTATAATAGGGGTGTTGCATAGGGAGATACGTAGCTGGATAGATTGTGAATCCGCAAAGGGGCAGAGACTGTATATTTGAACCTGTATATAAACCCCAGCCTTCCTGGGAACCATGTCTTCTGCCCAACGGCAGGATTCCCTTTTGCAAAAGCTTCATAATACAGCTGTTATATATATTGTTCACGTGTCTCCAGTTGTCCTGAATGGTTGATTTTTATCACAAAAGACTTCCAAGAACTTTTCCAACTCTCTCTTTCTTTGTACTATGTTTCTCTCACTCCTCACCTCAAGTCTGGAGTCTGTTTGGAAGAATGTAGCAATGCAAACCATCTGAGATTATCACCAGCCTCATTAAAAACTTCCCTACAGTAGGCTTCTATATTTCCCCTGAGAAGATTCTCTGAATGTGGATATTTCACATTCAACAACTTCCATTTGCAAATTGTGGTGGAGATGAATATCTCTGAGGAAGTTAGCTGGCTAAATCAGGACATATATGCCTCCAAAGTCAGTGCTAGAAGAAATGGCCTACTGTCCCTTCAATTTTTACTTCATTCCAGTATAAATTGCAGTGTAGCTAATTTCTGTAGAGAAAAATATCATACCCTTTTCAGCTGACAGCAGAATCACTGCAATTCAGCACACCAACATAGCATAAGGCTGGAGAAGACAGAGTTAGAGGTCTTTAGTTGGTAGATCCTTTGCAAACATTTAATTGCTAAGTTTAGAAAGAGATAAACTTGCCCCTTGGGTTTAGTTAAATGGTTTGGTGAGTTGTTATAGAAAAAAATACAATACAAAAAAACAATTTGTCCTTTTTAAAATTAAAATATATCCATTTATTTCTGTGGTCATTTAGAGAAATTGGATAGCAGATTCTATATAGTGGGTTCCTTGGTACTCTCTGAGTTGGTTATTAAGTTGGACCCCTAGGGATAGGGCCTTTTCTGTGGGAGCGCCCACCCTGTGGAATCAGTTGCCCCTGGAGCTTCGGTTGGCTCCTAACCTTCAATCCTTCAATCGTGGCCTGAAAACATGGCTTT
Source organism: Naja naja (assembly GCA_009733165.1). Lineage (NCBI taxonomy): Eukaryota > Metazoa > Chordata > Lepidosauria > Squamata > Elapidae > Naja > Naja naja. The sequence goes on along the minus strand of CM019150.1, from coordinate 213,453,345 downwards.
TTCAGCTTGCTGACCTGGACTGATGGTGGGGGTGGGGTTTTTAGTGCTGGTTTGTTAATGTTAATTATTATATTGGGATGTTGTTTAATTGGCTTTTTAATATTTGTATTGTATGTTTTTATTATTGTTGTGAGCCGCCCTGAGTCCTTTGGGAGATAGGGTGGCATAGAAATCCCAATATAAATAAATAAATAAATAAATAAATAAATAAATAAATTTTCTTTTTCTTTCTTTTTTATATTTTTTCTTTATTTTTAACAACAAACACTGAGAAACACAAACATAAAACCTCAAATAAAACTATCTTTCCATTGTACAGTGTGTCGGTTGGTACATATCTTTTGTGCACAATATCAACAGTCTTTCCCTTCTAAATTTAGATTAAAATTCATATTGTGTAAATCAACTATCCATATTATATTATTATCAAATCATTATTATACTTTAATTACAAATTCACACCATCCTTTTTGAGCAAACCTCAACTTTTACAAAACCTAGTTCATGATATCATTTATTTCACTGTGATCAGTTGTAACATATCCTTACATTGTATTATCTTTACTATTATGTTATATTTATATTATAATGTATTTTACTTCTCTATTTTCTTATCTGGCCATTGGTAAAATCAATCCCATATTTTATAGTATTCTTTATCTTCTTGCTCTCTAATTGCCGATTTCAATTTACTCATTTCTGCACATTCCATTATTTTCTTAATCACCTCCTCCTCTATAGGAATTTTTTCATTTTTCCAATTTTGAGCAAATATGAGTTCGTAATTTTCTTGAAGACATTTCATTACCCAACTAGGTAGCATCATCTCTGCTAGAAGGGAGAGGGGGTTTCCTCACTATATACTACTATATGAACTAATCAAAGAAAGATGCAAGCTAGAACTAAGGAGACATTTCCTAACAGTGAGAATAATTAACCAGTGGAATGGCTTGCCTTCAGAAGTTGTGGGTGCTCCATCACTGGAGGCTTTCAAGAGACCGGTCAGCTGTTTGTCAGGAATGGTATGGTACCTCCTGCTTGAGCAGTGGGGTTAGAAGGTCCCTTCCAACTCTGAGATTCTATGTTCTATGCAGTCTGTCAGAGTCGGTGAGAGTGATCTTGGAGTTCCTTCATTAGGTTGTTGTTCACTGTTAGCTTGTTTGAATGAATTGGTGGTTTCTTGATTGGAGTATTGTTTACTTCTTGATTGTTAATCTTGGTGTTAATCTCTGCTCATCTGTATGTTGAGTGATAGGGAGGAAGTGTTTGGGTGTCTCTGTTTCCTTTTTGACTTTTTAATTGCCTCTTTTGAATAGTATGTAAACGTTGTTTATCTCCATGTGCCTGTTGATGGCTGATTTGCCTGAGTGCCCAGTATCTAGAAATTCTCAAGAAGTTCTCTGTGATTCTGTATACTTGCCACCAGTCCAATGGAATTACCAAAGGTCCCTAACGCAAAACAAAACCCTAATCTCCACTCTAACTACCATGGCAAAAATCACACCTCCACCCAGATGGCAGGGCAAACCACTGTATATAAAGAGGGAGCAAATCCCACACTCACTAGCATTGATTATGATACCTACTTGGGTAATTAACCATCAGCAAGCAAGCAAGCAAACTCAGACAGCACCAGGACTCCATAGTAGGTAAATTGCCTACTGGGCCTCAGGGAAGCTTCCTGGATGAAGCAGTACAACAGCAAGGAGGGATCAGCTGTGCTGTGCAATTTAGATTAACTAGAAAGCAAGAAATCCAACAATTTCCTGCTTTCTAGCTAATCTAAATCGTGCGGCACAGCTGATTTTCTGAAAACAGCTGATCAGGGGGGAAAAATGGAAATACTTTCATCTTTGGAAAAAACTGGTTTGCTCCCAGCTGATCTTCAGAGCTACCGGCTTGCCTGAACTGGGACATGAACCTGTAGAATCTCATCCCTGGTCAGAGCTGAAGAAGCTTCTTGGATCAGAATTGAAACGTCTTCAAAGAAAAAGAGAAAACCAGAAAGTCCAGTTGCCTCTTGAAAAAAGCACCTTTGGGACAACCACGATCTGGATGGCTGAGAATCTCTCCATAGACTTCTCCTCTCTGAGTAACACAGCTCACCCAAGGCCACAGAACCAAAAGTAATGAGATGACCAGAAAAGCAGCCAATTTCATTTGTATGGAAAACAAAGAAAAACAAGCCAGCAAGGCAGTGCTTTTTTCCAGCATCGCGAGCCAAGGAGAAAGCAATTACAGTATCGACTCTCTCTGTGTTCTGCGCCACTTGCCTCATTGCAAAGCAAAATGGGCTGCATCCAGACCACCAAGTGTGCAGCGCATACATCAAGCAGCACCACCTGTCATCCACAGCTGCCCTAGCTGATGAAAGCCAGCGCTGGAAAGTATAGATTGGACTCAGGTGTGTGTCAGGTAAAAGCTGAGCTGACACTTTTTATGCTGCTGATTTCCTCTCCTATCTGAAAACTTTCTACCAACTGAGAGGCCTCCAGGCTACAGTTATTTCTACCTCTGGGGAACGTATCAAGATGATATTTGTGGATTGGTGCAAAGCCTCGATAAATTAGAATTAGAATTAGAATTCTTTATTGGCCAAGTGTGAATGGACACACAAGGAATTTGTCTTGGCGCAAATGCTTTCAGTGTACATAAAAGAAAAGATACATTTGTCAAGAGTCAAGAATCATCAGGTACAACACTTAATAATAGTCATAGGGTACAATAAGCAATCAAATCATACCAGGGAACAGTCAATATAAATCATAAGGATACAAGCGACCAAGTTACAGTCATACAGTCACAAGTGGGAGGGGATGGGTGATAAGGAGTGATGAGAACATTAATAGTAATAGTAATGCAGACTTTGTAAATAGTTGGACAGTGTTGAGGGAATTATTTGTTTAGCAGAGTGATGGCATTTGGGGGAAAACTGTCCTTGTGTCGAGTAGTTCTGGTGTGCAGTGCTCTATAGTGTCATTTTGAGGGTAGGAGTTGAAACAGTTTATGTCCAGGAAGTGAGGTGTCTGTAAATATTTTCATAGCCCTCTTTTTGATTCGTGCAGTATACAGGTCCTCGATGGAAAGCAGATTGGTAGTAATTGTTTTCTTCTGCAGTCCTAATTATCCTCTGAAATCTGTGTCTGTCTTGTTGGGTTGCAGAACCAAACCAGACAGTTATAGAGGTGCAGATGACAGACTCAATCATTCCTCTGTAGAACTGGATCAGCAGCTCCTTGGGCAGTTTGAAGAGTTTAATGTTTAAAAGGAAGTGGATTAGGTCACTTCCAGTTGAAATTTCTGGTGGTCTTCAGCAGGAGCCACACGTGAAGAAAGTTAAAGTAGATCAAGTGAGAGGGGAAAAGGCTATAAATGGCCATATAGCGGGGCAGGGGTGTCAAACTCAGTTTAATTAAGGCTGCATCAGAGCTGTGGTTGACCTGGGGGGCAGGTGGGTGTGGCTGGTTGTGTAGGTGTGGCCATCTTGACCCTACTCCCCACACTGCTGGCATGTTTCTTCTTTACATTGGGTAGACCAGGCCGAAGCTACCTTGGCCTGATCTTTCCTCTTCGCATTGGGTAGACCAGGACGGCTGTGCAGGCCAGATCTGACCACATCACTGGCTGGATCTGGCCCATGGACCTTGAGTTTGACACCCCTCCCATATAGAATAAAAGAGTTGGAAGGGATCTCGGAGGTCTGCTAGTCCAACCCCCTGCTTGAGCAGGAGACTCTATACCAGGGGCGACAAACACCATGTGATGTATCGTGACTTTTTTCCCCTTCACTAAACTGAACATTGGCATGGCCAGCACGTGACGCATCCGGCCCACGTGCCACGAGTTTGACAGCCCTGCCCTATACCATTTTGGACCAATGGTTGTCCAGTATCCTTTTGAAAGCCTCCAGTGATGGAGCACACACAACTTCTGAGGGAGTTCCCTGAAACAGAAGGATATACAGTCCTGTTTTAGGAAGACCTTACTGATATCTCCACGTTCCACTTTTCTTTCTAATAATAGCTTGTTCCTCAAATATTATTTTGTTTGTTTGTTTTTATCCTGCCTTTAAGGGGGCACGATGGCTCAGTGGTCAAAGACATTGAACCTGCCAGCTAGAATGTTCAAGACCCAAGCACCGCATGATACAGTGAGCTCCTGTTACTTGCTACAGCTCATGCCCACCTAGCAGTTCAAAAGCATGAAAATGCAAGTAGATAAACAGGTAGCACTTCGATGGGAAGAAAACATGACCAGGGAAGCATCTTCGGACAACACTGGCTCAAGACAATTTGACTGGATAGAGGAAACCTTTAGCTTTGCTTGCCTTTATTAATTTTTACAAATAATTCAAGACGGAGAACATATCCAACACACATTCCTTCTCCTATTTTCCCCATATCAACAGCCCTGTGAATTGGAGTGGTGCGGTGGCCTAGAAGTGGAGCTCTCATCTCACAATCAGGAGGCTGTGAGTTTGATCCCAGGTAGAGGCAGGTATTTCTCTCTCTGGGCACAGTGAGAATATATCTGCTAAACAAAACTCCTCATTGGCAACAGGAAAGGCATCCGGCCATTGAACACCCTGCTAGCTCCATTCAGTTGCCCAGACTCCACCCCACAAGGGATTATGGAGTTGTTAATGATGATGATGTTGATGAACATCCCTGTGAGTTGGGTTGGGGCTGGGAGAGAGTGACTGATCCAAAGTCACCCAGCTGGCTTCCATGCCTAAGGTGGGACTAGAACTCACCATCTCCCACTTTCTAGCTTGGTGCTTTAACCATTACAAACTGGCCCTCTTATAAGTTGTACTTATTTGAAAAAGATAAATATTCCCTCACTGTTCTACCATCACTTTTTCTACTGAAGGAGAAGATGGGAAGAAGAATTTTAAAAAAATTAGGTGGCTTCTCACTGCAATGATTATCATCAGTGTCACGTATTCAATTATAATGGCTTCCAATATTTTCCTACAATTGGTGACATTAAATTTCTTTAACACAGACTGAATTTAAAACAACAGCAACAACAATTTACCTGACAGAGATTGTCCATGGGAGACAGTGAGCTATAGATTAAATCTTTTGTTTCCATATTTTTAATGTTCAGGTGTTAAGGATACAATGCAAACATATACTGCAAAGGAGATGGACAGTGGCCCAAGTCACACAGGTAGCAAGTAGTTAGAAAACACCACTATTAAAGACCAGAATTAAAAATTAAAATGTTAAAATAAAATGGAACAGATCAGAACAAGTCATAATTATATACTGCTGTAAGTGGTGAGTTCATTGCAACGTGGCCCAAATATGCTGAATTTTACAGTACAGCAGAATTTATCTACATTCAATGAAACTGTACCATGTTGATCCAATATTAATACCGTACATAAAAGAGATTACAATTTCTTGGATATTTTCTCAAAGAAGGAGTTATGGGTAAAACCACAGTTGGAGTACTGCATCCAACTTTGGTTGCCACAATGTAAAAAAGATATTGAGACTCTAGAAAGGATGCAGAGAAGAGCAACAAAGATGATTAAGGGACTGGAGGCTAAAACATATGAAGAAAGGTTGCAGGAACTGGGCATGGCTAGTCTAATGAAAAGAAGGACTAGGGGAGACATGATAGCAGTGTTCCAATATCTCAGGGGCTGCCACAAAGAAGAGGGAGTCAAGCTATTCTCCAAAGCACCTGAGGGCAGGACAAGAAGCAATGGGTGGAAACTAATCAAGGAGAGAAACAACTTAGAACTAAGGAGGAATTTCCTGACAGTGAGAACAATTGATCAGTGGAACAACTTGCCTTCTGTAGTTGTGGGAAGTTTTAAAGAAGAAATTGGATAACCATTTATCTGAAACGGTATAGGGTTTCCTGACTGAACAGGGGTTTGGACTAGAAGACCTTCAAAGTCCCTCTGAATTCTGTTATTCTGTTATAAAATGAGTCAGTGAATTGTTATAGAAGGTACAATATAACAGAGAGATGAAGGCCAGATAAACTTCAGAGGTTGCCTTAGATGAGTTTAACTATCAAATCCCAGTCTTAAAAGTTTGAATGACAAGTGTTTTTTTTAAAGCTAACCAAGTTTTCAAAATATTTTTGGCTTGCAGGCAAGTCAGCAGGGACATGAGGAAGAACATAGATAAAGAAAGTGGAACTCCTGACCTGGTTTCTACTCACAAAACGATACTGCTTTTATAACTGTGATGAGTTCCATAGAAACTCTAACATTCTTCTGTCACAGAGAGCTAAAAATAAAATTATATCACTGTATCTTAGACTCTTCTTTCAAAGAATGTTCTTATCCTAGCTATAGCATGGCCTTTAGCTTTCTTTCTTTTCTTTTAATCTCTAAGCAAAATGTAATCTTTGTCATTCAACTACTCTGACTTCTGTTTGGAAATCAGAAAGGCCATTGCTCCAAAGAAAATCGATACAAGAATGGATTTAGATGGCATAAAGAGATCCATCATGTCAAAAAACAAGCCATTTCCCAGAGTTGCTATATAGAAATGTCACCATTTCTATATTCTCATGTCCCCAAATTTGTGAAATTACTAATGAATAGTATGTTCTGATATAGTATTTCTTGGGAAAAAGTATCCAAAGGAATATAAGCATTTTTTTTCCTGACTCCACTTTTCCTATAGAAGAGCAACAAAGATGATTAGAGGACTGAAGGCTAAAATATATGAAGAATAGTTGCAGGAATTGAGTTATGAAAATGTCATGCCCCTGGTAGAGACTGAGGCAGAGGAGGAATAGCTGACAGGGAGTGGAAGTGTGGCTCCGGAGGTTGTGGAGGAGGCTGGGGAGGGGCAGAGGCTGGCTGGGCAGTCAGAGCCCATCCCCTCTCCATCCTAGGGCACACAGGGAGGAGAGGATAAGGGAGAGACATGGTCTACTCAGGAGGAGAGGGCCTTGATCCTCTTCATGGGCTGCAGCTGTGACAACTGAATAAGAGGATGGACATGCATACGGGCAAGCGCTGGAAACAAAGCGTGGAAATATCTCTAGTTTATGGTTCCTCTCTGAGTTTGGCGTCCTTCCCAGTGTGTGTTCCGATATCTGTGGACATCTTCAAGCCCTTATCTTGCCTGGTTCATGTTGTTTTTTACTCTTTATAATTTAAACGGCATTTACTCCTTCTGGTAACTGCTCGTGTGGGAGTTTTTTGTCTCCAGTCAAGGATATTTGGAGCTTGGAAGCAAAGTGAAGGAATAAAAGGGGCTTCCCCTGTTTTTTGTGACTGTGTTTATTTTTTATCCCACCCTGGGTCATCACAGAAAAGAAAGACTAGGAGTAACATGATAGCAGTCTTCCAATACTTAAGGGCTGCCATAGGGAAGAGGAGGCCAACTTGTTCTTCAAGGCACCTGAAGGTGGCACAAGAAGCAATGGGTGGAAGCTAATGAAGGAGATAACCAACGTAGAACTAAGGAGAAATTTCCTGATAGTGAGAACAATAACACAGTGGAAGGACTTGCCTCCATAAGTTGTGGGTGCTTCAACAATGGAGGTTTTTAGGAAAAGATTGGACAATCATTTGTCTGAAATAGTATAGTGCCGTGATGGCGAACCTATAGCATGCGTGCCAGAGGTGGCACACAGAGCCCTTTCAGTGGGCACGCACACCATTGCCAGCTGCTCTTCTGGTTTCTGGTGCTCCAGCCAGCTGGTCTTTGTGGGCACCGGAGCACTGGAAAATGGCCAAAAAACAGGCTGTTTTGGGGGGCATTTCTTGGCCTTTTTCAGGATGTTTTGGGGCCAAAAATGGCCCAAAAATGGCCTGAAAATGCCCCCAAAGCAGCCTGAAAATGGCCAGAAATGGCCAAGAAAATGGCCAAAAACCAGGCATGTGTGTACCAGCCAGCTGGTCTTCAGTTTTCCGGCACTCCAGCACGTGCACATGCAGACACACAGACACATGCATGGATGTTCCGGTTTGGGCACTCAGTGATGAAAAGGTTCGCCATCACTGGTGTAGCACTGCTTCAGCAAGGGATTGGACTAGAAGACCTCCAAGGTCTTTTTCAACTCTGATATTCTATTATTCTCTCTAGCTCTCTTTTCCATCGAGGAGCCCAAAAGCAAACAGACTGTCCTATGAATGTTTATTTATTTATTTATTTATTTATTTAGACTTGTATGCCGCCCTACTCCCGAAGGACTCAGGGCGGCGAACATACAAAAAATATACAACAATACAAATAAAAACAAGTCCAAATTACCAAAAGTTAAAACAATAAAATCACTAAAACAAACAAATTAAAAACTACCCACCCCCAGGTCAATCCAGGCCGGCCTGCTGAAACAGCCAGGTCTTCAAGTCTCGAAAGAGCGGAGATCAGGGGCCAAACGCAGATCCGCAGGAAGCTGATTCACAGGGCGGCGCTCCCACAGAAAAGGCCCTAGCTCTGGGAGCCGCCAGCCGACAATGCCTGACTGACGGTATTCCCAGAAGGCCCCTCCTATGGGAGCGACGGGCGATTGGACTGTGATGCAGGCAGGAGGCGATCCCGCAAGTACCCTGCACCCATGCCATTAAGGGCTTTGTAAGTTGTTACTAACACCTTGAAGGAAACCGAAGGCAACCGGTAGCCAATGCAGGTCGCGAGGAGGGGTGTAACATGGGAGTATCGGGATACCCCATCACAGCCCGCGCAGCCGCATTCTGCACCAGCTGCAACCTCCGGGTAATCCGCAAGGAAGCCCCATGTAGAGAGCATTGCAGTAGTCGATCCTGGACGTGACGAGCATGAGTGACCGTTCAAGAGCATCTCGGTCCAGGTAAGAAGCTGGCGAACCAGCGAACCTGGGCAAAGCCCCCTGGCCACAGCTCCCACCTGCTCCTCCAAACTGAGCTGTGCATCCAGGAGGATGCCCAGATTCTCGCCCTATCCACGGGGTAACACCTCCCCCATGACCAAAGATGGCACATCAACTGAAACCCGAGATGCTGGTAAGAACAGCCACTCAGTCTTGGCCGGGTTGAGTCTGAGCCTGTTACACCCCATCCAAGCCTGCACCGCCTCCAGGCACCGGGACATCACCGAGAGCATCACTGATCTGGTCTGGGGTGGAGATATACAACTGGGTATCATCTGCATATTGATGATACCTCACCCCAAAACCATGGATGATCTCGCCCAGCGGTTTCATGTAGATATTAAACAGGAGAGGTGAGAGAACCGACCCTGAGGCACTCCACAACTAAGAGGCCTCGGGGAGGACCTCTGCTCTCCCGTCAACACCGACTGCAACGGTCCGAAGGTAAGAGGAGAACCACCGTAACACGGTGCCCCCCACACCCAACCCCGGAGCCGCCGCAGAAGGATACCATGGTCGATGGTATCAAAGCCGCTGAGAGATCTAAAAGGACCAGAACAGAGGAAAACCCCTGTCCCGAGCCCTCCAGAGATCATCCACCAATGCGACCAATGCTGTCTCGTGCTGTGCCCGGGCCTGAAACCCGATTGGTACAGGTCAAGGTAATCAGTTTCTCCAGGAACAGCGGAAGCTGCTGAGCCACCACGCTCTCAACAACCTTCGCTAAAAAGCGAAGGTTGGAGACTGGACGATAGTTATTCAAAACGGTTGGGTCCAGAGCAGGCTTCTTAAGGAGGGGTCTCACCACCGCCTCTTTAAGGGCGCAGGAAAAACCCCTTCACTCAGAGAAGCGTTGATAACTGCCTGAGCCAACAAGGTAACCTCCCTGGAGGCATAAACCAACCAGGAAGGACACGGATCCAATAAACACGTGGTGGAAGACAGCCTCCGCGATGATCCTGTCCACTTCATCCAGGGAGACAGAGTCAAACTCAACCCAAACCGATCCACAAGACTGCCGCCACGCCATCGCCAACATCCTGCCAGTCAGAGTCCAAGCCAGCCCGAATCTGAGCGACCTTATCCGCCAGATGTAGACTAAAATCCTCTGCTCTGCCCTGTCCCTCCCCTCAATTGCAAGAGGAGCGAGTGACCCTAAACAGGGCCGCAGGGCTATCATCTGCAGCGCCATCAGAGCGGAGAAGGGCACATCTCGCTCTGATCGCTTCCAGGTAAGTCCTGATATAGGCTCTTAACTGGAGACGGTCAGACTCAGAGCCACTAGTCCTCCACCTACTCTCTAGGCGCCTCCTCTGCCGCCATTCCCCAAGCTCCTCTGAGAACCAAGGAGCTAAACGAGGTCTCCGCAAGGGAGAGGCCAAGGGGACAACCGGTCGAAGGCTGCCGAGGCCGCTTCTGCCAGGCGGCCACCAAAGTCTCGGCCGGGCTGTGGACAAGGGAGGTGGGCAAAACCCCAGGGCCGCCTGGAACCTCTCTGTCCATTAGGCTCTGGGCGGAACCAGCGATCGGCTCCTCATCCCAGCAGCCAGGAGCAGCATATTGGAAGACCAGCCTCAGGAGATAATGATCTGTCCATGATAGGGGTAGAATAACTGGAGATCCAACCCCCAGATCACTACACCACTGCCCCAGATAAAACCAGGTCGAAGCGTTCCCCTCATGGGTGGGCCCCTGAATCACCTGGGTCAGGTCCATGGCTGTCATGGATGCCAAGAACTCCCCGAGCCAATCCAGACGCCACCCCCAAGGAGGGCAAGTTGAAGTCCCCAGAACAATAAGTCTGGGAAACTCCACCACCACTCCCGAGAGGGCATCCAGCAGCTCAAGGGCCGCTGCAACGCAGCTGGGGACAGGTACGCCAGCAACAGGCCCAACCACCACCCGGCCCAACCTCAGAAGGAGGGATTCGCAACCGCCAATCTGCGGACAGTGGCCTCCCTTGGAAACAGAGTCTCCCTGATAACAATCGCTACTCCTCCACCCCTACCCTGGGCACGTCGTGCAACACCCGAAACCTGGGGACAAAGATCACATAGAGGGACACCACACCTCAGGCCCCAACCAGGTCTCCGTGATGCACGCCAGATCCGCCACCTCCTCCTCAATGAGTTCACGGAGGAGGGGAGCCTTGGCTACGGATCTGGCATTTACATACACCAGCCTAAGCCCAGGGACCACACCGCCCAAAGACCCAGGGGAGCGGGTAGAGACCTGAGGGTCGAGCGCACCACCGCCGCAAACAGCGGGGCGGGCCTCCCAAACACGATATGACCCTCTGTCTGCCCACCCCTGCCATAACCAATCGCCTCTAGGGATTATCAGTCCCACCCTGCCTGATGCGACCCCGTGGGCCCTCACCCTCCGCCATGAGACCACCATCCGCCTGGACAAACCAGACTCTGCCAAAAGGCAGAGCCCCCAACCTCCTCCCTAACCCATTAAAACAACTAATTAAAAATTTTAAAAGTCGCCCTTTCCCCGATTTAAAATTTGACCCCTTGGCTGCCATGCCACCTCTCGATCCCAGGATCCGCATTAAGGAAAGCTGTCGATAACCCCACAGGCCAGCTCAAGGACAAGGGCCAGTCCTGAAGGCCCGAATTTGCTAGCAGTAAACCAACATAAATAATAGATCATAAAATTCATAATGGGTAGGTAGAGAGTGTCACGGCAAAGTGATAGATGGTGCACTGATGTCAAGAGTGCCTAGGTAGAGAGTAAACGGTCCAGGTATCAGTCCAAAAGTCCCATCACAACAGGCCTCTCACACCTGTTCGACCAGAGTCACAATAGGTGGCACACCGCCTCTCACCGCTGTGGTCGGGTAAAATCGGCTGATGGCATGATGGTTCAACCTCTATTCTCTCACAATAGAGGGATAGTCCTCCCATTGTCCTCACAATGGGATCCAGCCTGAAACCGTGATCCTGAAGAAAAGGTTGAGGTAGATGAAAGAGAACCATGGAGGCTGAAAAGATGACACTACACCAACAAAGGTGCAAATGAGGGAGTTCAGGCAGTCTGAGGGCTGCCAAAAACAGACATAGTGGACGGGCCCAGAATAGAAAAATGGGCAGTCAAGGAGGCAGAAAATAGACAGGAGAACCAGGAAGTATCCAAAATGGCGAAGCTGTTAAAAATCGCCAACGCCAAGATCGAGATGGAAAACCGCCAACCATGGGGTCTTGCCCATAACAGACTCCACCCCACACCAGGCCAGAACCGACTCAGTCCAAATAACCACCTGGGTCCCCACCAGAGTCTTCTGAGCAGCTGGAATGAAGGGGCCACCCAGGGACTGGGCCAACGAGAACACCCCTATATCGCCAGGGGTCCCGGACAGTCCAGAAGCCAGCAGTCCAGAAGCAGCAGCAGCAGCAGCAGCAGCAGCAGCAGCACCAAGGCACTACAAACAAGCTGCTGCCAACAGCGTAGCCTGGCCAGTATAGTCCCTGCAGACTAAGCCTCCCTGGAGCAACCACCTCCTCCTCAGACTCGACTCGCCGCCACAGCAGTCTCCATCGCCAAAGCCATTTGACCACCTTGGCGACCACAACTGCTGCAGCCTCTCCAACCAACGAGGCTATCGCTGCAGTCGGGCCTCCGCCGGCAGCCGCCACCGCCGCTGCCTCTCCTCGCTTCATCGCTGCAGCCGCCGCTTCCATTGTCCACCACAGCTCTCCGCAGCCTCTCCGCGTTTCGGCTATGGGTCACCTCCACCGAGACAGCCAGCAACGCCGCCTCCCGCTTCCGATCGCAGAGCCGCCACCTCCATCGACTTCAACGCCTCCGCCGGAAAGGAAGCTGCCGCCGCCAACAGCCTCGCCGAGGCCTCCGCAGCCAGCAAAGCTGCCGACACTCCACGCCGCCCAGAGCCCCCAATAGAGCAGCCTCCATTTCACCGCCGGGCCGGCGCTGGAACAAACCCCGCGACAAACACACCAGGGCCCCAACCGAGCCCAAAAGAAGTCGATTCATGCCTGAGCTCTTCAGAAAGAAAACTGAAGAGCTCGGCAGCAACAGGAAAGTCTCTCACCGCCACAAGCCGCTCTCAAACAACACTACCCCAAGAGATCTCTCAGCAAGCAGCCATCATGCTGGGGC
>CM019150.1:213424477-213439385 GCA_009733165.1 Naja naja | reverse complement strand
CCTGGTATGGAGATAGTTTTTGGTCCCTGTTGTTGCTGCCCAGCATTCAGTGCCATTCAATACAACAGGGTGGATATTTGACTGTTCCCCCTGCATTGTGGGAAATTAATTTGGTAGTCTAACTCTTTGATGGTGTACCTTGCAAGATGTCCAATAACTTACCAAGGATGTTAGGTGTTGATCCTGGACTGGATACAATAAAAAGGTGTCAAGATCAAGAAGCCTTTGAGCTGAGGTCAGTTCCTGGTGACTAAGAATTCTGGGAATTGAAGTCCAGAAGTCTTAAAGTTGCCAAGGTTGGAGACCCCTGGTCTAGTCCACAGTCTTGGAAAATCATGTTGTTCTTCAGTTGCTAAGCCATGCCCAACCCTTCGTGACTTCATGGACCATGGCAAACCAAACCCCCTTGCCCTCCACTGTCTCCCTAAGTCTGTCCAAATCCATATCCACTGTTTCGATGACTCTATCTAACCATCACATCTTCTGTTGTCTTCTTCTCCTTTTGCATTTCATCTTTCCCAACATCAGGGTCTTTTTCCAATGAGTCTGCCCATTCGTTAGTCAATGTATTTGATCTTCAGCCTTAGTATCTGTCATTCCAAAGAAGAGTTAGGGTTGATGGGAATTCCTAGAGACCTCTTATTCAAGAATCTCAGGTCTGAAACTTCCATTTTCCATCTTCCAGAACCTAATAAAAATCTTCCCTCCAATCATTATGCCGGCTACAAACCGGGACCCAGCTCCACCTGAAAATACTTGGATTGAGATGGAGCCTATAATTATGATTGCACTGAACCTCTGCTTCCTCCTCCCTTATAGTTCAGTGAATTAGGAGGTATCCTCTGAATTGCTTCCCAATGCTATCTTAGAGTTCTAATTTAAAAAAAAAATCTCATCCCCTTTTGCCTAGATCAGTGGTTCTTAACCTTTTTGAAAGAACCGCCCCCTTGAACCATTAAGTAAGTTGTCATTGCCCCCCTCCTCCAACATAATCCCCCCCTGTCAACTCTTAGCATCCCCAAGGGGCCAGCAGAGGGGCGCTAAGAGGTGGCAGGGGGGCATTTGAGGCGTTGGCCCTGCAGGCTCACCTCATTGACTGTTGTACCGCACCTGAACTGGCGCCTCGAATGTGGCAGCATGTTGGGAAAAGCTGCCACCACCACCACTTTCCCAAAGTGCTGCCACTCTCGCATTCTTTCTGTCTGTCCATCCGTCTGTCCGTCCATCCATCCATCCAAAAGGTCTGTCTGTTTGCCTGCCTGGCTTCCTGTCTATCTACCTACCTGTCTGTCTTTTTGTCTACCTACCTACCTACCACCTATCTACAATAGATCTCTCTCTCTCTCCTCCCTCCTCCTCCTCCCTCCCTCCCTCCCTCCCTCTCTCTCTCTCTCTCCCAATACATCTCCCCGCTCCATCCACCCCATGTACCCCCCTTCCATTCCTTCACCCCCACTCCCCACCCCTTTTCATTCCATCTCCCCGAAAACAAATGGCCCCTGAAGTATTATCACCAGGTTAAGAACCACTGGCCTAGATAACCACCATATCCCTCTCAAGATCAACTTCCTTATTCTCTACACAGGCTGGCTTTGCTTATCTTATGGCTCAGCCAAAAGAATCAGCTGAACAGTATCACCTGGTGACACTTAAAATTTTCTTAAGTGTTTTGAAATATCTCATTTCTGCTTGTCCACCCACTCCCTCCCTCTCTCCCTCCATTCATTTCTCCATCTCTCCATCCCTCTGTCTCTCCATCCATCAGATACCTTTCTGTTCAACTCCTGCTAGCCCCAAAGGGGATAGGTTGACTGCAAAACTCAACCTGTGGGGTCCTTCGTCCTTTCTGATCTTGGGGGAAGAGAATGAGGTCTCCAGCATTGATGATGTTGTTGCCTAGTTGGGTAATGAAACGTCCGCAAGAAAACAACCATGTTCAGAAAGCATCAAGGGTGCCACAAGTCAACCCTGAGCTACAAACACTCTTTTTTATTAGTAAAACTCACTCTTGAGCCTTCAGTCACCGCCTTACATTATGACTTTCATGACCGAGCAGATTTACAAAGGTGGATGCATACAGCCTGAACTCCAGGCTGAGGCTGTATCCACCCACCTCCCCTGGAGCTGAACTGAATAATATCTGCTAATAAATGCATACTATGCCCGCAATTGGTTTTGACTGCTCCTGTTGCTTGCAAAGGCTGAACTCATCTGTGAATTTGAGATGTGTGTATCAGAAATCCCCATTTCCTCTCCAGCCCCTCCCTTCCCAGGCCTATGCAAGTTCCCTCAGGCACAAGGAAATGCATGAATTTTATTTGACGAGATGAAAGGAAGGCTCCTGGACAATTGGGAAGTCTCTCTTTTGAAAAGTTTATTAGGAAAATCAGGAAAATACAGCGAATTAATTAAATCCAAAGTGAAACTCTAGGGATTTTTAAAAAGAAAAAGAAAAGAAAAGAAAAGAGGAATTTTCTTCTGCAAGGATAACATTGATTATTTTATTAAAGAAATTGCTTTGATGCTAGGGCATCTATGGCAATGAAGGAAAAAGTGTCAACACTAGGATCTGATTTCCTTCTAAATGGGGCTCTGTCTTAAGGAACTCAAGAGGGAATTAATGACAGTTGTATATATAGTGCCAAAGAAGAATAGAATAGAATAGAATAGAATAGAATAGAATAGAATAGAATAGAATAGAAACTTTCTGACAGTGAGACCAATCAACCAATGGAACAGAAGTTGCCCTCGGAAGTTGTGGGAGTGCCATCACTTGAGACCTTCCAGAAGAGATTGGACTGCCATTTGTCAGAAATGGTGTAGGGTTTCCCGCTTGGATGGGGGGTTGGACTAGATGACCTATAAGGTCTCTTCCAACTCTGATTATCTGTTATCTGTTAGAATAGAATGCAATGCAATGCAATGCAATGCAGTGCAATGCAATGCAATGCAATGCAATGCAATGCAATGCAGTGCAATGCAATGCAGTGCAATGGAATGCAGTGCAATGCAATGCAATGCAATGCAATGGGGGAGGGGAGGGGAGAGGAGAGGAGAGGAGAAGAGAAGAGAACAGAATTATTTATTGGCCAAGTGTGTTTGGACACAAGGAATTTGCCTCCGGTGCATAAGCTCTCAGTGTGTTTACAAGCAACAAGTGATAAATCATGATCATAATCATCAATCATTCATCATAAATCATGAGATACAACACTCCGTGATAGTCACAGGATACTAAATAAGCAACCAACATAAATGATACTAGGATACTAAATTAAAAAAAAAACTAATATAAATCTTAAAATACAAGCAACAAAATTATAGTCAGAAATAGGTAATAGGAAAGATGAGAAGGATAATAGTAATACAGCCTTACTAGATAGTTTGACAGTGTTGTGGGAATTAGTTGTTTAGCAGAGTGATGGCATTTGGGGAAAAAACTGTCCTTGTGTCTAACTGTTTTGGTGTGCAGTGCCCCACAGAGTCATTTTGAGGGTAGAAGTTGAAACAATTTATGTCCAGGATGTGAGGGGTCTGTAGATTTTTTCACAGCCCTTTTTCTGGCTCATACAGTATACAGGTCCTGAATGGAAGGCAGGCTTGTAGCCGACAAGGTCTATAAAAAGTTAAGATCTATAAAAATAGATTAGCAGCTGAAATAAAACTCAGGCCTTTTCCAACACCTAAACTTGCCCTGGGTCCTATCTTATTTATTTGCTTCAAGAATGTGTTTTGTTAACCCCCTTTCAAGACTGCAGGTCTCCAAAGGGCACTTGGAGTAAATAACCAACCACTACCAAGGCTATATTTGTCTCTCATCTTTATTTGGTACAAATCAAAGGCTGTGTACATACTGGTCCAATTTTCTCCCCAGTAACAACCATTTTTTGAAGTAGGTTGGCTGAGAGAGAGAAAGAGTCACTGGCCTAAAGTCACTCAGCCAGCAGTCACAGAACTTAGAATAATGGAGTTGAAAGGGACCTTGGAGGTCTTCTAGCTCAACCCCCTGCTCAAGCAGGAGACCCTATTTACTAGTCCAGACAAATGGTTCTCCAGTCTTTTTTTTTTTTTGAAAGCCTCCAGTGATGATTAAGGAAAGACTACAAGTAATCCTTGACTTACTACCATTCGTTTAGTGACCGAAGTTACAATGACACTGAAAAAAGGTGATTTTTCAGCCAATCTTGGCACTTAAGATCATTGTAATGTCTCCACCTGATCAAAATTTGGACACTTGGCACTGGCATGTATTTATGATGATTTATTTATTTGTCTGTTTGTCAAACATGTACAAGATAGCAGGTGTAAGTATGAAGATAAACATGAACAAGGAAGTAAATACAGATAAACGGGGACAGTAAGACAGGGACAGTAGGCACGCTAGTGCGCTTATGCACGCTCCCTTTAAGGACCTCTTAGGGATGGGGTGAGGTCCACGGTAGACAGTTTGAGGTTGAAGCTGTGAGGGGTTGAGGCTGTAACCACGGAGTCTGGTAGGACGTTCCAGGCATTGACCACTCTGTTGCTGAAGTCGTATTTTCTGCAATCGAGTTTGGAGAGGTTTACCTTGAGTTTGTATCAGCCCATGTATTATTGTGATTGAAGCTGAAGAAGTCGTTGACAGCTAAGATATTGTAGCAGACAATTTTGTGTACTATGCTTAGATCGGACTGCAGGCGGCACAGTTTCAGATTGTCCAAGCCCAGAATTTCAAACCTCGTAGCGTAAGGTTTTGTGAGTGGAGGAATGGAATACTCTTCTCGAGAAATACCTCTGAATCCGCTCGATCATGTTAATGTCCGATATACAGTGTGGATTCCAGGCAGATGAGCTGCATTCAAGAATTGGTCTGGCAAAGGTTTTGTATGCCCTAGTTAGCAGTACAATGTTACAATTGCAATGTCCCAGCTCACATGATCTCCATTCCTGACTTTCCCAGATGGGAACATTCTTTGAAACGGGTCCTGCTTTAGAAGAAAAATATGAGAATCTCTAATGTCCGTGTTTCAGAAAAACAGTTTCCTCCACAGCACATGATAGTTATTATTATATTTTATAAAACAGAACCGAACAAGAAAGAGAGAAAGCATGCTGCAACTTGATCTATTATATAAATGAAACAGCTGGCAGTAGGTTGAATATTTATTTCCTGGGTCGCTCTCCAGATGGCTGAGTCTTCTCCACATTTTTTGTTGGTTCTTGCCTGGCCTTACCACACAATTCATTTTAGCTTTGACTTGGGGAATGCAAAGCAATAAACATCTCTATCCAAATGAAGCCTGATGCACTTCATTCTTTATTACAGTGTTTCCTCAGTTTAAAATGTTCACAGGTTGAGTGACAGGGTAATTCGGAGGGCAGACAGCAAAACTTAAACTTTTCGAGGAGAAGGAACATATATATTAAATCACTCAGACATTAGTCAGTCATGCTGGTTGTGTCTTCAGACTACAGATTGAAGATTTTTTTCAGACAACCGAGGGGGAGAATAAGGACTCCAGGAACATCTTGGCACTGAGGCAAATATATATACCGTGTTTCCCGAAAATAAGACCTACCCTGAAAGTAAGACCTAGCACTATTTTCTAAACCTGCCCTAATATAAGACCTACCCCGAAAATAAGACCTAGTGTAAATCTCCAGTTCCAGGAAGACTTTTCAGGGAGCAACCGTGCACCATAAAACACCCCCTACACACTCACACCCACTATTTGGCACCATAAATATATAAGACCTACCCCGAAAATAAGACCTAGTGTGTTTTTGGGAGCCAAAAAAATATAAGACAGTGTCTTATTTTCGGAAACACGGTATATATATATATATATATATATATATATATATATATATATATATATATGGTCTTGGTGTATTGGTCTTGTCCGTGTAAGATTGACCCAATACACCAAGACCTACATACCTTTACCCTGTGAAAATCTCACAAAACACATATATATATATCCACAATTAGAAGATCAACTTTAACGTTCTTTTACATGGGAATGTGCTGCAGGTTTATTTAGGTTTTCTTCTTTTTTTCTGACTGCAAAAAAGCATTAATCTTAACAGAGGAATGAAAAAAAAATAAAGCCAATTCCATTCCATGATTATTCCTGTAATTCTGAATAAGAAAAGAGAAAAATGTGCCTCTTTCTAAATTTGGAATTCTTCCTTCTTGCTTGTAATGGTATGTATCCTTCTAGATTTGATCTGATTTTTAAAAAGAGTATTCTGAGAGAGAGAGAGAGAGAGAGAGATTAGCATGCTGCAAAGAGAGGCTCAGAGTCCAGTGTTGTCCTTGTTTTCAAGAAGGCTTCTTGGCTCATTTTAGAAAATATAAATGACAAGAAGCTGCAGTCTGGTGTTTTATTCAGAAAAGTGCTCATCTACCCCAGAAAAAAAAGGCAAACATAAAGTAAGGTGTTTAAGAGAACATCAGGGAACTTTAGGGAGAAAACTTGCCTATTTGTCTTCTGATCAGTTGGGGACTGTGGGAAAAGACCTTCTCCCAAAGCAGCCGTTTTGTGTGAAAGTCCATGAAGCATTCTCCAAAACATCAAAGTTCTCACTGAACCAAGACATCTGCTACCCAGAACTCTAATGTTAGATTCTTTGACATGGTAGTTGAGTGGTAAAAGTGTTGAGATAGCATTAGAGAAAGCCCAGATCTAAGTTTGTCCCAAGCTATGAAAGCTCACTGGATTTAGTTGAGTAATACAGGTAGTCCTCAATTTACAACCATTCATTTAATGACTGTTTGAACTTACAACAGCCCTACTGAAAAAAAAAGTGACTTGTGACCATTTTTCACACTTAGGGCCATTGCAACATCCCCATAGTCATGTGATTAGAATAGAATGTTGTTGTTGTTAGTTGCGAAGTCATGTCTGACCCATCGCAACCCCATGGACAATGTTCCTCCAGGCCTTCCTGTCCTCTACCATCTTCTGGAGTCCATTTAAGCTCACGCCGCCAACTGCTTCAGTGACTCCATCCAGCCATCGCATTCTCTGCCGTCCCCTTCTTCTTCTTTTGCCCTCAATCTTACCCAGCATTAGGCTCTTCTCCTGTGAGTCCTTCCTTCTCATTAGGTGGCCAATGAATAACAGAATTGGAAAGAACCTTGAAGGTCTTCTAGTCCAACTCCCTGTTTGGGAAGGAAACCCTATGCCATTTTAGGCAAATAGTTGTCTACTCTCTTTTTTAAAAACTTCTAGTGTTGGATCACTCACAACATCTGGTGTCAAGTTGTTCCACTGATTAATTGTTCTGTCAATAAATTTCTCCTTATTTCTAGGTTGGTTTTCTTCTTGATTAGGTTCGATCCATTGCTTCTTGGCCTACCTTCAGGTGCTTTGGAGAATAGGTTGACCCCCCTCTTCTTTATGGCAACTCCTGAGATATCAGAACACCTCTACTGTCTATCATATCACCCCTAGTCCTTCTCTTCATTTCACTGCACAGGTTGCAGTGACCAAAGGTCATGTGATCACCTTTTGCAACCTTCTGATGAGCCAAGTCAATGGGAAGCCAGATTCATTAACAACGGTGTTACTAATTTAACACCCTCAGCGAATCACTTAACAACTGTGGCAAGGAAGGACATAAAATGGGACCAACTAATTAAGAAATGTCTAGCTTAACAACAGAAATTTGGGGATCAATTGTGGTCATATGTCAAGGACTACCTGTAAATTTCTGCAAGCAAACAACCAAGTTCAGAGATCACCAAGGACTCTATAGCGTGTATATCAATACAGAAGCCTGAGAGCACATCCAACACAGCGATTTTGCAAGGACAACAAAGTCAAGGCAGATCTGTTTCAAGTCTCTTCCTCATTCTCTCTACTTTCCCAGGGCTGAATAACCCTTTCACTCTCTCAACTGCCTTCTCACGGTTTTGGAAGCACCGGTTCAATGTTTTTCAAAATGGTTAGGATGCTGAAATACACTACATTTTTATTTGATCCTCCCTTCAGATTCTCCTATGGGTTTTGTTGTTCCTTTCTCCTTTCAAAGAGATTGAGAAGTAATTCAGAGAAGTAGCAGCATCTTTCTTCCTCCATGCCAATGTTTCCCAACCTCAACCACTTGAAAAGTGGTGGACTTCAACTCCCAGAATTCCCCAGCCAGCAAGCTGGCTATGGAATTCTGGGAGTTGAAAATCCACTCCTCTTCAAGTGGCCAAGGTTGAGAAACACTGCTCTATGCTATTCTATTGTCTAAGACAGGGATGTTAACCTCGATTTTATTGAGGGCCTCATCAGGGTTGTGCTTGACCTTGGGGGGCCAGTGTGGGTATGTCCAACTTGACGTTACTCATGTCAGGGGCACCTGTGGTGGCCTGAGAGCTCTGCCAGTGAAAATGGACTCCCGAGCTCCATTTTTGGCTGCAAAGCAGAAGTGGTATTCAGCAGGTTCTGACCAGTTCTGGAGAATCGGTAGTGGAAATTTTGAATAGTTGGGAGAACTGGCAAATCCTACCTCTGACTGGCCCTGCCCCCATCTATTCCCTGCCTCCTGAGACCCAGCTGATCGGCTGGGTCTTCTTCTGTTGCCCTGCACAGGAGAATGGAGCTGGAAAGCAGGTTAGTAGGGTGGGGAGGGAATGGAGATTTTACAGTATCCTTCCTCTGCCATGCCCACCAAGCCACGCCCACAGGACCAGTAGTAAAAAAATTGAATCCCACCACTGCTGCAATGGCTTCCTGCAACCCTTCGCCAGAAAAAATGGAGCTCAGAAGGAGCATCCGTGACCCTCGGGAGCTCCATTTTCGGCTGTGACAGCATGCTGCAACCTTCTGCACAGTGAAAAGGGAGCTCAGGAGCTCCCTTTTTGCTGGCAGCAGCACTGCAGGCACGTACTTTGCTGTTTCCAAGGTGGCCCATGGATCTAAGCACTCATGGGCTGGATCCGGCCCCTGGGCCTTGAGTTTGACACCCTTGGTCTAAGAATTCTGTTCTTCCTTAAACTGCTGAGCTCTTTGGGTGTTTCTCCAGCTTGAAGCAAATGAAACCAAAAAGCCAGAAGCAACCTTAGGGAGCGATGCAGTTCTCTCCGTACCTTGTCCCTTTGTTGCCTTTTGTGGTTGAAGATATTTTTTTGGGGTTTGCTGTCATCGGTTTGCAGGTGGGGAACATAGATAATCAAATCTGAAGTTAGTAAAATTAAATGGAAAGTTGGGCGAGAGGAGGTATTTTTAAACCCATCATTTTACCAGAATGTTTACCGCGTGTCTACCTCTGAAAAAGTAAGTTTTCATGTCTAATATAGTGGGGCTGAGTGATGAGTGGCAGGTACGATATGGAAGTTTCAGAACTGTGTCTTCAGAAGATGGAAGGATGCTAACACTACCAACCACAGCAACAACAATCATGATATTTGCATTTTCTACCCTTGTCAAATGATGGAAATAGAAATAGGCTAGTGATAATTTTCCTAGGCGAATGAGAGGTAGGCTGCTAATATAATGAAAACATAGGTTATTGTACACTTCAGAAGATGAGGGACAACTAGTTGAGTCCATAATCTCTTCTTCAGAGAAGAAGGTCTTGGATGCATGTCTGAAGGACCTCTGTGAAAAAGAATTTGGATCACACAGATTTCAAACACTTGTTCCTGTGGGACCTTGTTTTTATACGTGCAAAGAGTTTCTTTGACCTAAGCAGCCTTCTATCCTTCCGAGATGGGTAAAATGAGGACCCAAATTGTTGGGGGCAAGAGGCTGACTCTGTAAAACTGCTTAGAGAGCGCTGTAAAGCACTATAAAGTGGTATATAAGTCTCAGTGCTATTACTATTTGCTATTAATGTGAATCTTTGTCCTTCCTACCTCCCTACCATCTGTTTATATCAATCAGATGCCATGTATTCTAATATTAAAACTGGCTTTCCACCAATCATTACATCATGAAAACGGAGGTGTTCACTTACAATGGACTAGGCAATTCATATCTGATGCACTGCACCTTTGCAGACCTACTTTACAGGTTATCATTACAGGTAGTAATTACCTGTTTCCTGGCATGGTGGGAAAGGAGGAGGAGGAGGAGGAGGAGGAGGAGGAGGAGGAGGAGGAGGAGGAGGAGGAGGAGGAGAAAGAGGAAAATCTCACTGTATGTTTTGGCACAATCATCTGTGAATTTCAGACTTAGGATAGATGACTTCCTTTAAAAAAAAATCCTTGTTTTAAATTTAGGCCATGTTAGTGTTAACAGCTTTGACAGCTTGTCTGAAAGAATTCCTTTTGGAATTTAACTGAGTTCTCCTTGTCATAACTTTTTAATGCCTGGACAGGCATGTTTGTACCATCTGGCAGTCAGCCATCAGCTCTGAAGGGGATTAAATGAAAAATTACATTTACCTGGTGCAGCGTCGGATAGAATCGTTCACGGCTAATAATTTGGCTTTGTTTCTTTAATAGAAGTATGTGTTAAGGATCGGGATGGGGAGCTGGAATTTGAGGTTAGGTTCTCCGGTGAAGGAATGGAATAAGAGGATGGTGTCAAAGACAGAAGACCAGAAATGGCTTTGAACTGGAAAGACACTGTTAGAAGAAATCTCCATCTGGTTCAGTTCCAAGCTGAAACCTGGTGGCTGATTGGAAAGATGGTTTAATGGTGAAGCAGAACCACCAAGCACATAGTTCTGTGCTGCAGTTGACCACGGAGTTAAGAGTGAGAGCTATTTATGCCTTCTCTTGGGCTTTGAACTTGAGCTTCCTGTTCTATGCAAGAACATGTATTCTATTGGCTGTTGTCAGACTCTCATCAGGCCATGTACAAATCCTAGGAGTTTTTTTTTAATTACATTTATATGCCCCTTCT
Organism: Naja naja; assembly: GCA_009733165.1. Lineage (NCBI taxonomy): Eukaryota > Metazoa > Chordata > Lepidosauria > Squamata > Elapidae > Naja > Naja naja. Next base: position 213,428,559 of record CM019150.1, on the reverse strand, counting down.
CCGAAGACTCAGGGCTTACAATTCTGGGATACAACCCAGTGTGCTCAGCAATAGCCTTCATTCCATTGCATATGCCTGCTTATTACTAAGCGGCATTTTCAAGTCAGCTAATTGCCCCCAACAATCTTGGGTCCTCAATTTACCTACCCTGAGAGGATGGAAGGCTGAGTCAACCTTTGAGTTTGTCTGAGCCAAGATTGGTTCATGTTTGGCTGATGCAATATCCTCAGGAGATTGTGCAATGCAGTGAACTCCGCTGCTGGTGGGTTAATCCTACTATGTCCTGGAGGGTCATGTCTTAATCCTTCAACCTGGAGCTGAAGGACTTTTGCTTTATAGATAGACTGGCCCAGTCCTTCTCAATGGGCACAAAAATATGCTGGGGGTGGGGGGAAGGAGACTGAGTCTGCTTTCTGTCTTTTAAGAAAAAGTTTCTCCATTCCTCCTTTAGGGAAACATAATATTCTACCTTTTTAATATTTCTCAAAATATTTCATTCTTCTAGGAGAGGGGTGGCTGCTAACTTTCTACAACACCAAGGAAGCGGATCACTTCATGGTGAGGGCAAGGCTGCTTATAATCCATTTCATACAGGAGTCCAACTATTCATTTAATGACTGTTCAAAGCTACAAGGGCACTGAAAAACAGTGACATGGCTATTTTCACACAACTATTGCAGCCTTTCCGTGGTCATGATTAAATGTGGAGGCTTGGCCATTGGCATGTATTTATGACAGTTGCAGTGTCCTGGGGTCATGTGATCTGCTTTTGTGACCTTCTGACAAGGGAAGTCAGTGGGGAAGCCAGAATCACTGAACAACTGTGTTACTAATTTGACAACTGCAGTGATTCACTTCACAACTACGGCAAGAAAGAACGTAAAATGAGGCAAAACTCATTTTAATGACTATCTTGCTCAGCAATGGAAATTTTGGACTCAGTTGTGGTCATAAGTCAGGGAGTACCTCTAGTTTCCTTTAGGAATGGAATGAAGGAAGTTTTTCTGGGATACCTGCACCAAAGAAAGATCTGTAGATGTTCCATTTACCCATTTTGTTATGTATGTAGGTTTGAATGTTATTGGTTTATTTGAACTGTTCTTGTAAAATGTCAAATGGTATTGGTTTAAATAGTGCTTGAAAGAAACCCTGCACTCCCATTGGCTGGCAACCACGGCTGCAGGCTATAAGCAACCGTAGCCAAGCCAACTCGGTCCATTCGAGCTGTAGTCACTGAATAAACTCTTTGCTGGAACTCTTCGCGTCTGACTCTTCATGCAGACTTAACACATTTATTTGATTCTCTTCTCTCCTCCTCTGCCTCCTCCTTCTCTTTCTCTTCCTCCCCCTCTTCCTCCTTCTCTCCTCTTCCTCCTCTCCTCCTCCTCCTCCCCTCACCCCCTCCTCTCTACAATGTCAGAAAAATAATTTGGGGTTCCAACTCAATCCGGGGTTGCACAAGAATAAATAAGAATGAGATCCAGACAAGGAAAGAAGAAATATTTATTTTGAAAAACAAAACAGCTTGCTCTTAGGAGCAGACTGCAGAGAAATGGGGTTCATTGGTAAACCTTTATGAGTGGGGCTGAGGGGTGATGTGGGTTTATGTATGTATTCCTATGAATATACAGTTCTGCTGGGAGACGTAATTAACACTATCTGTGTTTGCAGACCTTATCTTTAATATGTGGATTAGGTCTGAGTAACTTATTTCGGTTTGTGGCAGTTTGCTAATTTGATTAACTTGGAGACACTGATTCTCAGCCCATTGTGGGTTCTGTTAACATTTTAAGCAAAGATGGAAGTGGTATAAAGAATAAAATATATTTGGGTACAAGCAACTGTGGTAGACCAATTTGCCTCTCAACATGCCAGCTACAATTGTTGATAAAATGTGACAAAATCTGTTCTCTCTAGACCATGGTCACTAAACCCTAAAGCCCAGCATTGCTGATAATGATGATATTTCTGGGAGACTTGTTTGCTACATCACAGAAGACTAGTCGGTTGGCAGCTGATCCTTTAAAATGTTAAGACAGCTCTTGCTCAGATGTGGTCCCAACCATCTTACATAAAATGAAAATTCAAGGTAACACAAAGCGTTAATGCACGCGATGAGATTAAAACTCATTGGCACTCCAGTACTGACAGGGAATCAACTCAATTTTTTTTTCCATTTAATGTATGACTATGCATAGACATGAACTGAACTGAATGAAGTCTAGCAATCTTCATTGTAATAATTGAGGATTGATTTAATAGTAGATGGATTAGATCATTATCTTCCTTTTCATCATTGCCTTTGGTTCAAAGGGGTATGAAAAGGTCACTCTGGCAGGCCATTAAAAAGAAAACAGAGCAGCAGTTAATGTGCGCTTATTTTATTTCCCAAACTTCACAGGATAAAATTGATTCTGATCCAGCATATCACTGCACTGCCCCCTCAAAAAAACACTCAAGTATTTAGCCTTAGCATAAGGCTGATTTGATTGGTGAGTCAGATTTTTAACTGATTCATAAATGAAGAATGTCAGATCTTAATCTATAAAAGAGGAGGAGGAAGAGGAAAAAGAGAAGAAGAAGAAGAAAAAGAAGAAGAAGAAGAGGAGGAGGAGGAGGAGGAGGGAGGAGGAGGAGGAGGAGGAGGAGGAGGAGGAGGGAAAAGGAGAAGGAGAAAAGATTAATAGCATTTTCCTGTCTGGAACACTAAGACAGATATGGCTAGCAGTTTTTTTTTTAATTTTTTTTTTATTTTATTTTTATTTTTATTTTTTAATTACATTTATATGCCGCCCTTCTCCGAAGACTCAGAACTTACAATTTCTGGGATACAACCCAGTGTGCTCAGCAATAGCCTTCATTCCATTGTATATGCCTGCTTATTACTAAGCGGCATTTTTACAAGGTCAGCTAGAAATCTTGGGTCCTCAATTTACCTACCCTGAGAGGATGGAAGGCTGAGTCAACCTTGAGCCTGGTGGGATTCGAGCCTACAATAATTGTAGGCAGCTGGATCTTAAGAGCAGGCATTTAACAGCCTGAGCTACTCAGTTGAATGGGAGATCACTGGAAATTTTCAAAAAAAGTAACCAAACTTCCTGGAAAAAAGAGAATGACAAACCAATTTGATTTAGAACAGATTTCATCATATTAAAAGTATTTTTAAAATTATATTAATCTTCTTAACTGTCTGCATTCTTGTCACTAATCACTAATGTTAGTTTGAATATTAAATATTTCTGCATCATTTTGGAAAGAAAGGAAGGAAGGAAGGAGAGAGAAAGTGAGAAAGTGAGAAAGTGAGAAAGAGAAAAAAAGAAAGAAAGAAAGAAAGAAAGAAAGAAAGAAAGAAAGAAAGAAAGGCAAGAGAGGGAAGGATGGAAGGGAAACAGTCCTGAGGCAATGCAATTCCCAATTTAGTAATTTTGACAGAAATGCTAGGAAATACAGAGAATCTATTCTTCTAGAGCAGAGTAACCACTTTGAATGAAAATAAATATGATCAACATATGTCAAAATATAAACTTTGGAAGGCGAACAAGCAGGAAGTCGTAGATTGGTCCCCTTCCACCCTGAGTTTCAAGACTTAGCTCTATCCTCAAAGGTTGAAATCTCACATGGTCAAACTTGTCCTAAACACTTCAGTAGCTTCTTCAGTCTTCCTGTCATGAGGTCAGCATGATTTCAGAGGCCAACAGCCAGACAGCACCAGGGCATGTCTCAGAATTGATGGATGGGTCTGCGTAAATAGTTCTCTCTCTTCGTTTAGAAACTTGTTTTTCAAATGATGGAATTGCCAAACAGAAAATGCTCCGAATTCTCTTACCATATTTTGACCTTGCAGAGACTTCTACTTCTGTCTGTCTGACACATTAATCAGGTGACATCATCACAATGTGAAAAGGACTTATGAGCAGAGTCTGTTCTACATTCATATATTTTCAACAGGGCAGCGATCGTCTCAGTCACTGAGGCCAAGAGGCACATGCCCAAAATGAGCTTCTAAGATCACAATTCTTTTGCAACCTTAATATTTTATTTATTTATTTTATTTATTTGATTTGTCAATCCTTACAAGATAA
>CM019150.1:213327374-213423477 GCA_009733165.1 Naja naja | reverse complement strand
GCATAGACAGATAGACAGATAGACAGATAGACAGTCAGACAGACAGACAGACAGATAGATAGGCAGATAGATAGATAGGCAGATAGATAGATAGGCAGATAGATAGGCAGGTAGGCAGATAGGCAGGTAGGCAGATAGGCAGATAGGCAGGTTGGTAGGTAGGTAGGTAGATCACAGGCTCAGCAAAGTTTTAGATGGTCTCATGGCCGTCATCCCTCTCATCCCATAAGATTTTGCACATCAGAGTGAATTTGGATGGCTGCATTCTCAATGAATCAGGAAAACTACCCATCCAAGCCACAGGTGCATCTTCCTTGAGTAGCAAGGAGTCAACATCAATATACTGCTTGCTGACATTCTGTCAGGAGGTCAAAACCTGGATTTGTACCCTTGTCCAGTTATCTTTACTTCCCATCAGTTGCTCAAAGGATAATCTCAGATGCTTCATCTTCAGATTTCCATAGTAAATATGGATTTGGCACTTTTCGCTATTGTATTTTTAATTAGCATCATAATAAATAAGAAAAGCTGCACTCATTTTTTTTCCATTAAGGAGAGCCATGCTTAGAAAATTAAATGGAATAAACACAGATTGGATATTAGTACTACAAATAATGAGAAGGGGATCAAGATATAATATGAAGAAATAGGTGGGGAATGTTAATTTTGCAGAGGTGTTTAAGAGGCCGTTACTCAGCCAAAATCCAATTCAAAATGTTCCTTCAATTCAATTGATTCCATCTGAAGATACAATTCCACTGATATTACTGATCCAAATCATCAAATCAAATTAATTCAATTTAAAGAACGTGTTTGATTAAACCATGTATCTCCCATCACAATAGTCACTGAGCTTTTTTTAGTCAATCGGCCAATAGATCAGATGCACACATGCAGCCACTCAAAACCTATGCATAGAAATCTTCTCAACTTAGTTAGCATCTGCTTGTAATTAAGTAAGGATCCATGGAATTCAAGGGAAGTTGGACTTAGTTCTCTTAAAGGGATTCTAGGCTGATTGCTCTTTTAATTCCACCCTCAGGTTCTGCCCAGTGATGGGATTCTACCAGTGTCCCTACTGGTTTGGTGATCGTTTGTGCAGCTTCCCAAACACCAGCTGAGGCTCTGCCACGCTGATCAGCTGAGAGGATAAAGAACAGAAAAGCAATCCTGTGCTGTTCTCTTCTTTCCCCTCTCGGCTGATCATCAGAGCTTTCTTTCACTACCGGTTTAGCCAAGTGGGTAGCAATTTTTGCTACCGGTTCGGTCGAACCAGGCCAAACTGCTAGCATTTCACTACTGGTTCTGCCACTCCTTCTCCAACAGTGATCTATTCTGTAGTAACCGATCATCTGTTTTTGTTTTTTTTCTGTCTTGTCTCTTTTGAGCAGAAGAAAATCCGAAACTGTAGAACATGACAGAGTTTAAAAGGATGGGGAAGAAATGAAGATAATGCTGTGTCCTGTTTCTTCTTTTAGATAACGTTCTTTCTTGCAGATAAAGCCAAATTCCCGGTACCAAAATGTCAGCAGCTGAGCAATATTTCCTTTAGCAAGGAAACATCCACTGCTGTTCTGACCTAGGCTTCCTCAAACAGCACTAAGTAGACTTTTTGTCCCAGCAAAACCCCTTTTATTAAACAAAGGTGAATTTCTTGCATTAATATTCAGCCAAACGCCTGACAAATAGTCTTTCAAAGGTGTAATTAGGAGCACAGACCTTATGTAGCCTGGAGAGCTGCCAAGTAAATATTTTCAAATGCCATGCTGACAAGGAAGGACTCAGCACAGAGTCTCTGAGATGCACAGATAGATCTTCACACTGCTGCTATGAATGAATTGTTTCCTGCAAAAGCTCCTCCCCTTTTTCTTCTCTTTTAATCCCTATGGGAGGGGCCGTTCACTGTTCACCAGTGGCCTTACTCCCAAGTCAACCCTTAGTTCGTAATTGTTCTTTTCTTTTCTTTTTTTTTAATTCATATTTATATGCCGCCCTTCTCCAGAGACTCTGGGCGACTTGCAATGTTTGGAGCACAACCCAATGTGCTCAGCAATAGCCTTCATTCCATTGTATATGCCTGCTTATTACTAAGTGGCATTTTTACAAAGTCAGCTTATTGCCCCCAACAATCTTGGGTCCTCAATTTACCTACCCTGAGAGGATGGAAGGCTGAGTCAACCTTGAGCCTTGAATCCTGATGGGATTCAAGCCTGCAATAATTGCAGGCAGCTGGAACTTAAGAGCTAGGCATTTAGCAGCCTGCACCACCAAGGCCCTTTTGGGCAGCTCTGTGCATGTGCAGGCTGGGAACCTGCTCCAGCTGCTCCCCTTTCTCACTGCTGTCCGACTCCGAAGGCAGCTGATAACTGCCAGCCTGTGCTGGCCCCATCTCTGCCTCTGATGCAGAGCCCTCGTCCGAGCCTTCCTCAGCCTCCAGGACTGGCCCATGTTCCTGCCCAACCTCCTCACTGTCCAACTCTGCTGCCAACTCCGCTAGCTGCCGGCAGGCCACAACAACTGCAGAAAGGGATAAAAACAACCAAATATCTTCCCCAACTATGCTGTCAGGAACAATTTCCATAATAATCATATTTTAGCTTATCTCCAATATCTAATAGTGCACCACAGAGACTGCTAATTTGAAAACATTCCATGACCACTTTTCCATGTGCTTTTCTTCCTTCCATCCATAATAAATAAATGGACTCTAGGTAATATTGAAATATATCTTTATCATCTTTATTCAGTATTCTCTTCCTTCCAAATGGCTGTTTTTATGTTTTTCTCCCTTTCAGGGTCTTAGATCTCTGATTTTGGTTAGGCACAGTGTGTGGATGTGAGTGTGCATATGTTGAACATTCATGGTTTTTATTGCAAGTCCCTGTTCACTTGTTACAGGGTCCAGATTGCATTGTCAATAACCAGCTGAAATTCTTCATTTTAGTACCTTCTTCTTGCAAGAAAAATATTTAATTGGTCGACTGAATAGGTTATAAATGTGTAGACCAGTGTTTCTTAACCTTATCAACTTTAAGAGGTGTGAGCCAAAGGTTGCTTTTTTCAAAAGGCAATTGGACCTTGTTTTTACTTGAAGATGTTTTGCTTCTCATCCAAGAAGCTTCTTCAGTTCGGACTGAATGGTGGAGGATGGAAGGATTTATATTCCTTACAGTCATTAGCATTCTCTCTGAGAGTCGTTGAGGCCACTTGAGGTTATCTGTGAGGTTATCGTTGTTATCGTTGAGGTTTATCTGTGTCATCAGAGTCACCTGAATGGTTCAAATAGGTGTGGAACCTTCTTGGAACTGTTGACAGGACTGTGTTGTAAACAGGAGATAGGTAGTGTTGTATCCCTCCCTCTCTGCTGAGAGAGGACTCTTTAATTTTAATGTAGATGTCTCTATGACCCATCTTTCAAACCAGTGGTTCTTTCTTTCAGGATGTGGACTTTGCTGTCTTCAAAAGAGGGACTTCTGTCTTTCAAATGCAGATGGACTGCTGAATCTTCTGCTGATGGATTTATTCTCCTATGTTGTGCCATGTATTTGTGAAGTGGTTGTTTTGTTTCTCCAATATACAGATTTCTGCATGTCTCACTGCATTGCACTGCATGCATTGCTTTGTTTGAGTCTGAGTGTCTTATCCTTGGGGTGGAACATAGACATTTAAGAGGTATGGAATCCAAGTCCCATGATTCCCTGTCTGACTGGGCAATTCTGGAATTTGAAGTCCACACCTCTTAAAGTTTTTATGGTTGATATAGATAATAAAGTCATTATGTTGACTTCATAATCTTTTGAAAGGATTCATGCGTTATCACCTGAGGAATCAAACCACAACCTAACATATCATTTGGGCTCCAAAATATAATTCCTTTTCCATTATTATTATTATTATTATTATTATTATTATTATTATTATTATAATAGCACCTTTCCTTCTGAAGCTAAGCGTGGAAATGATAAATCCTGGAGTAAGCATGATAATATAATCAGGTCCCAATTTCACCTTACACTTGTCCCTTGATGCTACAAGGCCTTTTGCCTTCTCTGACTTTATTTTCATTTTCCTTTAGCAAGTTTCTTAAAAAGAACTAGGTAAACAATATTTTGGGATCTTTGGTACTCTCCGTTTGCTTGCAGATATTTCATTACCCAACTAGGAGTATTATCAGTATGAACAGTGAGAACTGATGAAGTATCAGGTGTAGTGTCTGCAAGGAAGGAACCAAGCTCAGAGAGCACCACAGACCCCACAATTCAACCTCAAGCTACGTATCTGCTGGAAACAACATTTCACAAAGCAAAGCATCAAATCTAGACTCATTTTTGCTTGCAAGCATATCTCTGGCCAACATTATTTATTTATTTATATTTGAACTTGTATGCCACCCCATCTCCGAAGACTCGGGGTGGCTCACAGCTAAGAACATAAAACAATAAATATTTAAAAAATCATTAAACCAAGAACAAGCCCAAATATTAAGACATAACAACAATAAACATTAAAACCATCCCTCCCCCAGGGAGGGGTCACAGCCCAGGTTGGTCGAATAACCAGGTCTTTAATTCACGGCGGAAGGTGCAGAGATCAGGGGCCAGGCAGAGCTCCAAAGGCAGTTGATTCCAGAGGTCAGGGGCCGCGACAGAAAAGGCTCGTCGTCGGGGAGTCACCAGCCGGCATTGACCCGCCGATGGGACCCCGAGGAGTCCTTGCCTATGAGCTCGCACATTAGATCTAGATAGTGGGGAAACAGGGAGTAAAAGACATATTAGAAAGGGGTTTGGATTAGCAAGAAGCACAATGTCAGATGCAAGTAACTAGGAACAAGAGTTTAGTTAAAACACTTCAAGTTTGTTACATAGTACCTATATAAAAGAATCTGATCTAATAATGAATGGTCAATGTGAATTTGTGCTAAGAGTCAATGGAATTCAAAGAAAGTTGGACTTAGGTCTCTTGTTGGAATGGCGAGACCCCAAGCTTATTATATGTTTGACTCTGCCCTCAGGCTCAGTCTAGTCATCTCCTACACATTTTACTTATTTTTCTTCAGGGAAAAGGTTTCGATTGGCTACCTTTACCAAGCTGATCATTTTGTGATTGGAAAAATTCTTCTCGTGTGATGTCCTTTTCTCAAGAATGATGTCAACATTCTGGATGTATCAATCAGTGCAAATTTTGAATATCATGATAGCTTCCTTCAAACACAGGGTTTTTCTGCAATTGTCATGGGAAGAAAATCTATATCAGTTTTTTCTGTCAGTCAGTCTATCTCTTTGTTTCTCTCTCTCTCTCTTTCTCTTTCTCTTTCTCTTTCTCTTTTTCTCTCTCTTTCTCTCCCTCACTCTTTCTCTCAAGATTGGTACCCAAATGCATAGAACTACTGAGCTTTCATGTTGGAGTTGTAGTAGGGATTACACTCACCCTGACTAAGAGATCCAGAGCAAAATGGAATTTCCTCTTAGGTCCTCTTTAGGTACTCAATGATTACTGCAAGTCAAGCAAAGATGGAGTCATATGAATGCATTTTAATTTGACTTTATTTGATCTGGGTATGCTGGGACTAGCATCCCCCATTCTTTGTTTGCGTTATCATAGGTTCCTGTTTGGATCAAGTGGGCCATTGATCCATATAAATTAGGGGAGTGGGAGGAGAAACATTTACTTCTTCGCTGTTTGTGTCACCTGGGTGAGAGAGTTGGGTGAATCAGTGCTGAAAAATCCTTTCGTTTCACAAAAGAGGCTGTTCTGCGGTCAAAATAAGCTCTCATCCTGAAGAAAACGTTACAGACTGTAACCAGGCAGTAATACTAGAAGGGCGGGAGGATGAATGTTGATACTTATTATGCAGAGAGCAGGGGAATTAGTGCCAAAGACAAAATGTTCCTCCTAAATGCTCATGTGCAAGTAAAAAAAAAAACTTATTTGAGCCTCCTCCTCCTCTTCATCCTCCTCCTCCTTCTTGATGGCAATGTTTCATTGTTCCATTACTTTATTTAAAATCAGGCATGGAGGTACAAAGTAAAAAGCCTTGCATGTATGATGTCTCTTTATTATTGTTTGCATTACTTATTAAATATAGGTATCTCCTTTTTCTCATTAAAGAAAACTCCCAAGGTGTTTTACCAGGTCTGGGAAACTATGCTATAGTAAAATTTTAAAATGTTAAAATAAAAAATACTCTGTGGAAATAAAGAATGTAAGTAGCCGTACAAGTGTCCATCTTAAGGTCCTGTTGTTGTTGTTGTTGTTGTTGTTGTTGTTGTTAGTCATGAAGTCATGTCTGACCCATCACGACCCCATGGACAACATTCCTCCAGGCCTTCCTTTCCTCTATCATCCTCAGAGTCCATTTAAGCTCATGCCACCTGCTTCAGTGACTCCATCCAGTCACCTCATTCTCTGCCATCCCCTTTTCTTCTTTTGCCCTCAGTTGCTCCCAGCATTACGCTTTTCTCCAGTGAGTCCTTCCTTCTCATGAAGTGGCCAAAGAATTTGATTTTTTTTATCTTATGATCCTACTCAGTAGCAATTCTGAGGTCATGACATGGTTCCAAATCTCCCAAGGATTAGCAGGAGTTGCATATTGGAGCCTTATCTCATGTAAATAGTTATTGTCTCCCACAGAAAACAAAATAATTAGTCCTATAATGCATAAAATGTCTCCTTCACACTACCAATGGAGACCTAATATTTTTTTTATTTTTTTTATTTTGTCAAGCATGTTTTAGATAATAGTTATAATTAGGAACATGATTATGAGTATATGAAATGTGTATGAATAAAAGGGAACATTAGGACAGGGACGGTAGGCACGTGGGTGCACTTATGCATGCCCCTTACAGACCTCTTAGGAATAGGGTGAGGTCAACAGTAGACAGTCTAAGGTTAAAGTTTTGGGGTAGATATGGGGTAGATATGATGCTAGATATCATACTCCCAAGCTCAACATTGTCCTACCTGCCCAAGAAGATTAGATTCACATAACTTTAGAACATCAGTTATGGAAATGGAGAAAGATCATTCAGAGTTTCCAAGTCACTCAGAATCTGGTCACCTTGGATTTGGATTACTGGATGATTAAAGGCCTGGAGACTGAAACATATGAAGAATGGTTGCAGGAATTGGGTATGGCCAGTCTAGAGAAAAGAATGGACTGGGAAGGGGGGCATGATAGCAGTATTCCAGTATTTGAGGGGCTGCAACAAAGAAAAGGTGGTCAACTTATTTTCCAAAGCACCAGAGGGCAGGAAAAAAAAACAATGGGTAGAAACTACTCAAAGAGAGAAGCAACCTGGAATTAAGGATAAACTAATGGTAAGAACAATTAACCAGTGGAACAGCTTGCCTTCAGAAGTTGTGAGTGCTTCATCACTGGAGGTTTTAAAAAGAGATTGACTTGTCTGAAGTGGTACATGATCTCCTGTTTTAGCAGGGGGCTGCTCAAAGCCTCTAAGGTCCCTTCCAGCTCTATTTCATTCTAACTCTACCCTGCATTTAAGCATTTGTTTGTTTGTTTATTTAGTCATCTTTATGTAGTGGAGACCCTTTGAGAGCTGTATGCTACAAAATTTCATTTTAATGTATGCCGATTGGTGTATATGCAAAATGACAATGAAGTTATTCTAAGTCTTCTCTAAGTCTAATTACTTAATCAAAGGTCAGAGGATCTGCCTCCCAAGTCCCAGCTGATGGCTGGGTCTTCTTTTGTTGCCCTGCACAGGAGAACGGAAGTGGAAAGCAGGTTAGTGGGGTGGGGAGAGAATGGGATTTTGCAGTAACCTTCCCCTGCCATGCCCACCAAGCCATGCCCACCAAGCCATGCCCACCAAGCCATGCCCACCAAGCCACGCCCACAGAACCAGTAGTAAAAAAGTTTGAATCCCACCACTGCCCTCTCCCCACTATCATCACGAGTTTAAAATTTTCATCATATTCTTAGGACAAGTAGCCATTGGCTAACCAGCTCTAAGAAGTACTGCAGCATCGGTATTCACACTATTGTCTGCTAAGAGCCAGACAAAAAGCTCAAGAATGCATCTTTATACAGTCATCAACAGAATGATTTGACAAGGATCATAAAGTTGACTGTCCAGAAGCCAGTGATACACATGTTCCTAGGTCCAGCTTATAGTCACTTAATTACACACTCGCAGCCCTGGAAAATATCCACAAAAATAATCAGATTCAAATCATTCTCAACCAAACACTGAAGCACAATCAGTTCTTTTAGAATACACAGAGTCTAGGTGAATTTAAACTAACAGCAAAACTTTACTGGTTGCGATAGATAGATAGATAGATAGATAGATAGATAGATAGATAGATAGATGATAGATAGATGATAGACAGACAGACAGACAGATAGATAGATAGATAGATAGATAGATAGATAGAAATGATGATAGGTAGGTAGGTAGGTAGAAGTGGATGGATAGAGATAGATAGATAGATAGATAGATAGATAGATAGATAGAAGAGAATAGATAGATAGATAGATAGATAGATAATAGATAATGATAGATTGATAGATTGATAGATGATGATAGATAGTAGATGATAGAGGTAGAGATGGATGGAGATAAATAGATAGATAGATAGATAGATGATAGATAGATAGATAGATAGATAGAGAGATAGATGATAGAGAGATAGACAGAGATAAATAGATAGAGAGAGATATACATATAGATAGACACAGTGGTGGAGGTAGTAGGTAGCTGAAGTAGATGATAGGTAAACTAATATTGACCTCATGCCATTCCTAGGTAGGTAGGTAGGTAGATAGATAGATAGATAGATAGATAGATAGATAGATAGATAGATAGATAGATAGATAGATAGATAATGATGATAGGTAGGTAGATGATAGGTAGATAGATAGATAGATAGATAGATAGATAGATAGATAGATAGATAGATAGATAGATAGACAGACAGACAGATAAATAGATGAGAGAAAGAGAAAGAGATATACATATAGATAGACACAGTGGTGGTATGGTGCTGGTTTGACCTGGTTCAGCCGAACCTGTAATAAAAAAAGCCTCCGATGATTAGTCCTCAAACTAACCTCTATCGACCTCACCCCATTCCTAAGAGGTCTGTAAGGGGCATGCATAAGCACAGAATCGTGCCTACCATCCCTGTCCTGTTGTCCCCAATTATTAGTTCCTATTTCATGTATTTAAACTTATGTTTATTCTTATTTCTATTATATTGTGTTTTTACAAAATAAATAAATAAAATAAATAACTAAAAAAGCCTCCAATGATCAGCTGAGAGGATAAAGAAGAGAAAAGCGCAGCATCGGCCCTTCCACCCACCTCTGCGCTTTTATCTTCTTTGTCCTCTCAGCTGATTCGAGCTGCAGGCCTCAGCTGGTGTGGGGAAAGCTGCATGCGCACATTAGATGCGCATGCGATCACCGAACCAGTAGTGGAACAGGTATGATCCCACTGCTGGAGAGATAGATAGATAGATAGATAGATAGATAGATAGATAGATAGATAGATAGATAGATAGATAGAGAATCATACACATTAGTCTGAATCAATGCACTGCAGGATGGAGGTCTATTCACTGAAGATTTAGATCATCATCTGCCACATTGGTCTATTGCAGTATTTTTTTTCTTTTTAATTCAAGAGCGACTGACTGACTCAAAATCATCCATGACATTTATTTATTTTGTTCACTTATTAAATTTGTGGACTGCCTATCTCACCAAGAGGTGACTGTAGGTGGCTCATAACCAAATAAATATAATGACTAGTCTGACAAGAATCTGGGTCCCTTGACCCCTAGTTAAGCTACACCATGTTATTGTTTGCATACATGTGTATGTGTATGTACATATTGTGGAGGGACAGAGCCCACACTTTCCCTTTGAATGGCGTGCCAAGGGCCACATTCCCCAAAATGAGCAGAGCTAGCCAAGCCAAGCCAAAAATTAATCAAAATCTGACTTAATTAAATTTTAATTCATTTAAATTCAATTGATTAAGCACAGATAATATAAATTATGTTCCACACAACATTCCCCCTTTTCTTAAAAATGCCAGTTTTTCCTCAAGAATCCCCTGTTTGGGTATCTGCGTGCAATTCTAGTCTTCAGCAGTATTAAAAATAATAATAATAATAAAGTTGTTCTCTTTGACTGCATTTTTCCCCTAAAGGCTGAGCGAAAGACTTTAAGTAAATGTGTATGGAAGGAAGTTAACTGCCAAGTCCTAGCTATGGCAAAATTAATTCAAATGCAAGAGAAGAAAAGAGAGAGGGGGGGGGAGAAAGAGAGAGAGAGAAACAGGGAGGGGAAACATAGAGAGACAGAGAGGGAGATAGAGAGAGACAGAAGGAGACAGAGAGGGAGACACACACACACACACACACACACACACACACAGAGGGAGAAGCTGGAATTATGAGCAGCAAAAATAGCCTTTCCTGGATCCCCAGATACATCTTCAGACCAAATATTGTATCTTTGTGATGAATTGTAATTGCTGCAAGCCACTTTGGGACCAACCTTGGCTGAAAAATGAAGTTGAGATGTAATTAATTAAGCCATGAAACAACACTATTTTGTCCCAGAGTGTTGTGTTTATTTGCAACTGCGTAATTCATTCAGTGGGAATGTCAGCATCCTGGCAAAAACCCTGCATCTGAAGCAACTAAGCTGTGGATGAGTGGAACTAGCCAAGAAGAGAAAGGAAGGGTGGGCCTTGAGGGTTTATATATTTCCTTTTCCCAAAAAAGAGTCCTCCAAGCAGGCTGAGGTGATAGCACACATCAAGCCAAATTGATTGAGATTTATGGGAGCCATTTCAAATCTGGCTCTAAGGTGGGGAGGAGATTTCCAGGAAATCCAACTGGGAATTCAGTAGAAACCACTTCCAAATATTGTGTGTGTGTGTGTGTGTGTGTGAGAGAGAGAGAGAGAGAGAGAGATTACATGTGTAATCACACAAACACACATATAATTGCACGCCAAGAGAAATTTCACTCGAGGTTTTAAAATAGGTAGCTCTCAACTTACAACCAGGGGTGGGTCTGCTGGGGGTTCGCAGGGGTTCAGGAGAGCACCCAGCTAAGACTCTGTGCAGTTCAGAGAACACCCAAACCCACTCCTGGCTGGCCCTGCCCACCCTGCCCCTCCCCTTCGAGGAGTCATCAAGTGGCCTGTTTTAGATGCAGATAAAAGCTTGGAAAAGCTTGGGGAGGGTGAAAAACAGGGCTCCCAGAAGTTCGGGAAGGCTGGAAATCTGCTTGTTTTCAGCTTCCAGAGAGCCTCTGGAGCCCAGGGAGTCTGTTTTTGCCCTCCTGGAGGCTTGAGGAAAGCCTCTGGAGCTTGGGAGGTCATAAACAACCCCCTCCACCATGGTGCAGGAGACCAACTAGGCCATGCCCACCAGAGAACCCTTTGCTAAAATTTTTGAAGCCCCCTCCCCCGCTTACGACAACAATTGAGCCCAATATTTCTATTGCTGAGGGAGACAGTTGTTCAGTCAATTGTCAGGCTACAGAACTCTTCCCATTCAATCGACTAGAATGAACTTCTGAAAACGTATCAAAACGTATCAAAAGAAATCCTTTATTGAGATGAGACAATTCATGTAGGGGTTAAAAGCAGCGTCTAAGATCTCTCAGGCATGCAGAGATAGATAAGGGAGTTTAAAACCCCTCCCCTTATCTTGATGTGTATTTAGTAAAACAAAGAGCCAACATGTTAATTCCCTCCACCCCCTTTTTAGAACGATCTTTTCCAGAGTTTCACAGGACACATCTCACTGTGGAATTTTTATGGTCTCTTCATCTCCTGGCTGTCTCTCCCAGAGGTGATAGGTTCCGGCCATCTGGGTTTCATCCCTCCATTGTATCATTTGTAGGTTATACAAATTCGATATAAGATTAAATATATTCAGGTTACATCAAGAAGGATTTCATTATCAGTCTCCCCCCCTTTTTTTTTCTTTCATTGAAGAAATGACAGATACACAGATCTGACATCCTGCCCTCCTTAAAAAACAGATAGGTCTACCTGGAAAAACAAAAATCATGTGTTACATTTGCAATTTAGGATGGTTTATCAGGGTATTTTAGGTGGAATTTTCATAGTAATGTGGGTGCTTTTACGAATCATTTGGCTACCCACTCATTTTCTGAGGAAGGAAGGTGTTTTCAAGCTACTAAATATTGTGTGGATCCATGGTAAGTGTGCAAATCAAGGATATCTTTAATTTCAAAATGTTGTTCCCCATGTACCATGATGGGAATTGGAGGTGTGGGAAGGGGGTGGTCTGAGGTTTGAAGTGATCTCCGGTTTGAGCAAGCTACAGTGAAATACTGGATGAATCTGCCTAAATGTTTTGGGAAGTCGAAGCTCTACCGTCACGGGGTTAATAATTCTGGAGATGTGGAATGGGCCAATGAATTTTGGGCCTAGTTTCTTAGAGGGTTGTAATGATTTTAAGAATTTTGTAGACAAATATACACGGTCCCCAATCTTGAAAGGTTTAGGATCGCAGTGTTTTTTGTCTGTTTGAGCTTTAAAAACTGCTCTAGCTTCCTGTAAAGATAATCTTACTACTGGCCACATGGCTTGTAAGTCCACTCCTTAAGGGAGGGGATTTCAGGTTCTTTGGTGGGTAGTTCCAGCATGGGGTTGAATTCTTGGCCCATGGCTACCTGGAATGGGGTGAACCCTGTGCTGCTATGGACTGAGTTATTGTATGCTACCTCTGCAAAAGAAAGAAGGTCAGTCCAATTGTCTTGTTGGTAATTAATAAAGCATCTTAAATATTGTTCTAATACGCTGTTCACTCTCTCTGTCGATCCATCCATCTGGGGGTGACTTGATGACGACAACCCCTGGGTGGAGCCTAATAGGTTTAAAAATGCCTCCCAAAATTTGGATGTGAACTGAGCACCCCTATTTGAGATAATCCATTGGGGAGCTCCATGAAGGCGATAAATGTGTATTAGAAACATCTTTGCCAATGCCTTGGCAGTTGGGATCTTTTGGCATGGAATAAAGTGAACCTGTTTGGAAAAAAGATCAGTTACAACCCAAATGACAGTATTTTCAGCACTTTCGGGAAGCTCCACTATAAAGTCCATAGAAATCTCTTTCTGGGGTGCAGAAGGGTCTGCTACTGTCTGTAAAAGTCCAGGAGATTTTCTTTGTCTTCTCTTTGCAGCAGCACAGGTGGGGCAGCTGGCAACATAGTTTTCCATATCCTTTTTGAGAGATGGCCACCAAAATTGTCTTTTGATGTGGTGCAGGGTTTTTACAAACCCAAAGTGTCCCGCTATTTTGGAGTCATGGCAGCATTTCATGAGATCCATTCTCTGGCTTGCAGGGACATAAAATTTGTTTTCTACCCAGGCCAGTCCATCTTTGAGTAAGAAAGTATTTTTGTTAGCCTGGAGCCAGTCATCCTTAAGTAGTGCCTCCTTAAATATTGACGTCGTTGTGTCTTCAGTCAGTGATGATTTTTTTTTCCTCTTGTGCCCGGGTGATTACTTTGGAAAAAAAGGCTTCGTTTCTCATTCAAGAAGCCAGAACTGATGAAGCTTCTTGGATAAGAAGTGAAACCTCTTCTTATCCAAGGAAGTCCAGCTTTTCCTATAAACAAACTATTTAACATAAAGGCAAAATGTGATATGGGGGTACAACTAAAAAACCTATCTGCACTATTAATGGTATCTCTCCTCAAATCTGTGAATTGTAAACAACAACAACAACAGGGTTTAAAGGAAATAGTTGTCCATGCACAATTTTGAATACACATCATCTTCTCTTGCTTTGCAGTAGTACCCGGGTGCCACACTTTAAAAAGGAATCAGACAAAGTGGAACAAGTTTCAAGACAGGTGACAAGGAGAATCTGGAGGCTAGATGAGATATTGAAGGTACCAGCGAGTTTAAGCTTTGAGAGGAGATGCCTGATGGGCATCTCTCAACAGCTTCAGATACCTGAAAGGATGTCACGCAGATGAAAGCAAGATCTAGTTCTTTATTGTGCGAGAGTGCAGGACCCACAAAACCCATTTTAATTGCAGCAACACCAGTTCCGCTGGAATGTTAAGAAGGAAGGAGGAAAAAAATGTAGCAGTGGTTAGACTGGGGAACCAATTATGTAGAGAGATAAATTCTCCTTCAAGGGTTTTTTCAGATGGAAGCAGACAGCTGTTTCCTAGGAAAGCTTTCATGCTGAATCCTGAATGACCTTTATAGCCCTGGTCAAGTGTAGAGCATGAATTCAGAATAGAGTTGGAAGGGCCCTTGGAGGTCTTCTAACCTAACCTCTTGTTCAAGCAAGAGACCTATACTTTTTATTTATTTATTATTTATTTATTTATTTTGTCAAGCATGCATTTGATAATATATATAAGCATAAACATGATACAAAATAGATATGAGCTTTGGTGGCTCAGGCTGTTAAATGCCTGCTCTTAAGATCCAGCTGTCTACAATTACTGTAGGCTCGAATCCCACCAGGCTCAAGGTTGACTCAGCCTTCCATCCTCTCGGGGTAGGTAAATTGAGGACCCAAGATTGTTGGGGGCAATTAGCTGACCTTGTAAAAAATGCCGCTTAGTAATAAGCAGGCATATACAATGGAATGAAGGCTATTGCTGAACACATTGGGTTGTATCCAAAAATTGTAAGCTGAGTCTTCGGAGAAGGGCGGCATATAAATGTAATTAAAAATAAAAATAAAAAATAAATGAATAAAAGGGAACATTAAGACAGGGACGGTAGGCACGTTGGTGTGCTTATGAATGCCCCTTACAGACCTCTTAGGAATGGGGTGAGGTCAATTGTGGATAGTTTAAGGTTAAAGGAGTGGGAGTTTGAGGATGTAACAACAGAGTCAGGTAGTGCATTCCAGGCATTGACCACTCTGTTGCTGAAGTCGTATTTTCTGTAATTGAGTTTGAAGTGGTTTACGTTGTGTTTGTATCTGTTGTATGCTCTTGTATTGTTGTGGTTGAAGCTGAAGTAGTCATTGACTGGTAGGACATTGTAATGGATAATTTTATGTACTATGCTTAGGTCAGACCAAAGGCAGCATAGTTCTAAGTTATCTAATCCCAAAATTTCAAGTCTGGAGGCATAGAGTATCCTGTTGTGAGTAGGGGAGTGGAGGACTCTTCTCATGAAATATTTCTGGATTCTCTTGATTGTATTAATGTCCGATATGCAGTGTCTGACTATATATATACCATTTCAGACAAGTGGCTGTTCAGTTCTTAAAAACTCCAGTGATGAAGCACCCACAACTTCTGAAGACAACTTGTTCCACTGGTTAATTGTCCTCACTGTTACGAAGTTTCTCCTTAATTCAGATTGCTTCTCTCCTTGATTAGTTTCCATCCATTGTTTCTTGTCTTGCCTTTTGATACTTTGGAAAATAAGTTGACCCATTCTTCTCTGTGACAGTCCCTCAAATGCTGGAATGCTGCTATCATATCACTCCTAATCCTCCTTTTCTCTCGACTAGCCAAATCCAAATCCTCAACTGTTCTTCATAAGTTTGAGTCTCCAGCTTTTAATCATTTTAGTTGGTCTTCTTGGCATTTTTCCCAAAGTCTCAATATCTTCTTCTTCTTCTTCTTCTTCTTCTTCTTCTTCTTCTTCTTCTTCTTCTTCTTCTTCTTCTTCTTCTTCTTCTTCTTCTTCCTTTTTTGTAATGTGGTGACCAAAACTGGATGCAGTATTCCAGGTGTGGTCTTACTAAGGTTTTATAAAGTGTTACTAATACTTCATAAGATTTTGATTCTATGCCTCTGTTTATACAACTAAGGATTATGTTAGCAATTTTGGCTGCTGTTGCACACTGCTAGGTCATATTAGAGTGATCTTTCACTAGGACTCCAGGGTCCCTCTTACTGTTTTTGAGCCATTTTTGAGCATTTCCTTCTGTTCTTCTGTTTTTCTACCAATGCATGGCAACCTTGGTGATCACCTGGCCCTTGATCTGGTTTCTATCGAAGAAGCAGTATCAGGAAGAAGGGTGTCCAAACCTCCAAAATGGAGGCCAAGGTGTTGTAACCTATCTCTTGTGTATGTGCATCAATGTCACACACATGTACCAAACAATCTCTATGATTGAAGCATCACATGGAACATCTCACAGATTATTTCCCCTCTATCCCAAGGCATCCATCTTCCAACAAGGTCTGAATAAATATCTATTGCCTGGAAAAGTGATGTTCTATAGCAGAATAGAAGCTTAAAAATGGACATGAACACTGATGATGTTACTGAGTTGGGTAATAAAATGCCTGCAGGAAAACAGCCAAGATCCAGGAGCACCAAGGACCTCACAGCTAAAAAATTGCCTTCCATGAAGGCCACTGGAAGGCTGTTTTATACATTAGGAAAAAGAAA
Organism: Naja naja; assembly: GCA_009733165.1. NCBI lineage: Eukaryota > Metazoa > Chordata > Lepidosauria > Squamata > Elapidae > Naja > Naja naja. The sequence goes on along the minus strand of CM019150.1, from coordinate 213,407,076 downwards.
TCACTACAAGGAGCACCATTATTTTAATTCCAAAGGCCCTTTGTCATGATACATGTTCTCCCCTGGATAGATCATCAGAAATGTAGGCGGTATTTCTCTTAAATAACGGTAGAGGATTTGTAATAGAGACTGGGAATGATAAATATTTTATTACACCATAAAGATTGTATGGCAACAATTCTATTTCATTTATTCATTTATTTGTTTTACTAGCCTTATATCCCACACCAGTACTAAACTCATTCTGAGTGGTTTGCAAACAAACCATGTAGAGGAAGGATTAGAAGACCAACAAAATAATCAGATAAATAAACAACACTGCATAGTAAAACATTCCTGTGCAAAGGAATCATAAAAACTCATAAAATCATATATATCCACAGTGGAGAAATCTCTCTTAATTCACCTCCCTCTTAAAAACCTGCTGAAATAATCAGGTTTTCATTTTCTTCTGAAATCCTGAATATATTTGAGGTGAACCTAATTTCTAGTGAGGATGCTATTCAAGAGACAATGACAATGATCCATAAGACTCACCCCTAAGAATCTCGTGGAGTCTCTAAACTTTGGCAATATTAAGATTTGCAAACTTCAGTTTCCAGAATTCCCCAGTCAGCGTGGCTGATTGAGCCATTCTGGGAGTTGAAGTCTGCAAGACTTAAAGTTGCCAAGTTTGGAGACTCCTGTCATAGATGGAAGAAAATCTGGAGGGACCCTACTAGTCTCAACCTAGTTGAGTTGGCAGATTCTATTCAGAACAGGTGAGTTAGGCAAGACCTGGCTCAAAAACAGTAACTGTGAGAGGGACCTTGGAGTCCTAGTGGACGATAACTTGAATATGAGCAAGTGGTGTGCAGCAGCAGCAGCCAAAAAAGCTAATACAATCCTGGGTTGTATAAACAGAGGCATAGAATCAAGATCATGTGAAATATTAGTGTCATTTTATAAAACCCTAGTAAGACCACACCCGTAATACTGATGTCAGGGTTCGAAGGATGGTCTAATTAATTCATGAGCCTCAAGCCAAGTTTCAAAAGAAATCCAATCATTTATTAGGAGCAACATGTCAGCACTTTTCCCAAGTGCAGTTGGTTCTGCCCTACATAATTAATGCCCACCTATGACCCTGTTTCCCCCCTCCTCCCAGGGTGTGTCATAAATCACATTCTCCAACACTTTCACGGGCTGTAGAAAACATGCCTCTCCAGCTGGGCTTGGTAACTTAAGACACAATCTGGAGAAAGGCATGCATGGAATGTGCTTCTGGTCATAGCAACGAACTGCTCCATCAGATCTCCCCCTCCCTTCTTATGGCAACTCGAGAGCAAGCCTGAAATGCTTTACAGAAACGCTGCAACCAATTTGGGTCGCCTTACTGCAAAAAAGATGTTGAGACTCTGGAAAAAGTTCAGAAAAGAGCAACTAAGATGATCAAAGGCCTGGAGACCAAAACATATGAAGAACGGATGCTGGATTTGGGTATGGCTAGTGTAAAGAAAAAAAGAATTGGGAGTGACATGATAGCAGTCTTCCAGTATTTGAAGGGCTGCCACAAAGAAGAGGGGGATCAAATTATTATCCAAAGCACCAGAGGGCAGGGCAAGAAACAATGGTTGGAAACTGATCAAAGAGAGAAGCAATCTGAATTAAGGAGAAACTTCCTAATAGTGAGGACAATTGACCAGTTGAACCTCTTGCCTTCAGAAAGTGTGGGCACTCCATTACTGGATGTTTTTAAGAAGAGTCTAGACAGTCATTTATCTGAAATCGTATAGGTCCTCCTGCTTGAGCAGGGAGCTGGACTCAAATACCTCCAAGGTTCCTTCCAGCTCACGCACTCATTCATTCATTGAAAGACAATTATTGCCTGTTTGTTCGTTATGTATCATGCTATGGTTAAGAGTCTGCAGTAATGTTTGAAGTTTTGATGGCCTTGTAAATAGTGACTTACAACCAGTCCAAGTGGTTGGTAAATGGTATGTCCAGATAGTCCTTGACTTAAGTCCTGGATTCATAAGCATTTGTTTAGTGACTGTTTGAAATTACAATGCCACTGAAAATAATGAGTTACATTATGTTTTATTGTTGTGAGCCGCCCTGAGTCCTTTGGGAGAGAGGGCGGCATATAAATCCCAATATAAAATAAAATAAATAAATAAAATTTTTCACACTTGCAACCGTGCAGCATCCCTGTAGTCACATGATCAAAATTTGGGCACTGGCAACTGGCATGTATTTATGATGGTTGCAATGTCCCATGATCATGTGAACCCCTTTTGTGCACCTTCTGTCAAGCAAAGTCAATGGGGAAGCCAGATTCACTTAACAACCATGTTACCAACTTAACAACTGCAGTGATTCACTTAACAACGGTGGCAAGAAAGGTCATCGTTAGGCAAAATTCACCTAATGACTGTCTTGCTCAGCAATGGAAACTCTGAGGCTCAATTGTGGTAGTTAAGTTGAGGACTATCTGTATTCCTGACAATTGCAGCAGCTTGGGGTCCCATGATCTCCTTTGTGACATTCTGAGATGTCGTCTAACAAGCGACATCAATAGGGAAAGCTTGTTTAACAGTCAAGTGAATCACTTAAAACCTGAGGTGGTTCACCTAACAGCTGTGGCAAAAAGCTTGCAAAATGGGCTGCAACTCACTTAACAACCACTCGCACTTAGCAATGGAATTTCTGGCATCAGTTGTGGTTGTAACCTGCATCTAGGTTCTAGGCCAGGGGTATCAAACTCAATGCCTGTGGTCTGAATGCAGTCCGCGAGGTGCTTAAATCTGGCCCACAGGGACGGTCTGGAAATATCAAAGGACCGGCCCGCAGTGCCTTTGGCAGCCAAAATAGGCTGTGCAGAGGCCTTGTGAGGCCCCACATGGTCCATTTTCAGCCTCCCCAGTTTCCAGCAGCACTCTGGTGGCCAAAAACGGGCCATGGGGAGACCGGGCGGGGCCTCCACGCAGCCTGTTTTCCACTGGGAGAGTGCTGCAGGAGGCCATGGAGGCCAAAAATGGGGCACAGGGAGCCACACACAGCCCTCCCACATCTCGTTTTGGTCAGCAGGATGCTGCAGGAGGCGTCCATCCCATCTCCACCATGTTCCCCACACCACTGGCCCGTGGAGAACTACAATTGCTGATCCAGCCCTCGAAGAAATCCAGTTTGACACCCCTGTTCTATTCCATGAGCCATGAAAAGCTTTAAAAGTTATAACTACCAACTTGACTTGCACCCAAAAGCTAAGAGGCCACTAGTGTAGCTCATAAACAACACACCTAAAAATCAGGCAGACCTTTGATTCCATCATGGTGGTCAGCCATCTTGACTTATTGGAATCATACCTTGCAGGCATCCCTATTTGCAGGGCTAATATTGCAGTTTTCATGGGATTCCTGCCTCAAGACTTCACTATTTTTGATAGGCCTACTGCAAAGAAAGATGCAAAAAATAAATAAATAAATAAATAAACTATATGGTAATATTACACTACTAACTAGAGCATACAAAACATTTGCTAGACCAATTCTTGAATACAGCTCATCAGTCTGGAACCCACTTACGTATCTGATATTAACACAGTTGAGAAAGTCCAGAAATATTTCACAAGAAGAGTTCTACACTCCTCTACTCATTGCAGAATAGCTTATGCCACCAGACTTGAAATTCTAGACCTAGAAAACTTAGAACTACACCGCCTTCGATCTGATCTAAGTATAATATATAAAATCATACATTGCAATGTCCTTCCTGGTCAATGAATACTTCAGCTTCAACCATAACAATACAAGAGCACACAATAGGTACAAACTCAAAGTTAACCACACCAAACTTGATTGAAGGAAATACGACTTCAGCAACAGAGTGGTCAATGTCTGGAATACTCTACCTGACTCTGTGGTTTCTTCCCCAACCCCCCAAAACTTTAACCTTAGACTGTCTACTATTGACCTCACCCCTTTCCTAAGAGGTCTGTAGGGGACGTGCATAAGCGCACCAATGTGCCTACCGGCCCTGTCCTATTGTTTCTTTTTATTTTTCTTATATGTATCCATTTCATGTATTCATAACTATGTTTATACTTATACCTATTATCTTGTAAGCGATTGACAAATCAAATAAATAAAATAAATAAATAAAATATTGGGCGGTTGCAAAAAAGAATTGTGATCTTTTAGAAGCTCATTTTGGGCATGTGCCTCTTTGGCCTCAGTGACTGAGACTGATCGCTGCCCTTGTTGAAAATATATGAATGTAGAACAGGACTCTCTGCTCGCTAAGTCCTTTCACATTGTGATGATGTCACCTGATTAATGTGTCAGACAGACAGAAGTAGAAGTCTCTGCAAGGTCAAAATATGGTAAGAGAATTCGGAGCATTTTCTGTTTGGCAATTCCATCATTTGAAAAACAAGTTTCCTCTAAACGAAGAGAGAGAACTATTTACGCAGACCCATCCATCAATTCTGAGACATGCCCTGGTGCTGTCTTGGCTGTTGGCCTCTGAAATCATGCTGACCTCATGACAGGAAGACTGAAGAAGCTACTGAAGTGTTTAGGACAAGTTTGACCATGTGAGCGATTTCAACCTTTGAGGATAGAGCTAAGTCTTGAAACTCAAGGGTGGGAAGGGGACCAATCTTACGACTTCCTGCTTGTTCGCCCTTCCAAAGTTTATATTTTGCCACTATATGTTGATCATATTTATTTTCATTCAAAGTGGTTACTCTGCTCTAGAAGAATAGATTCTCTGTATTTCCTAGCATTTCTGTCAAAATTACTAAATTGAATTGTATTTGTCTCAGGACTGTTTCCTTCCATCCTTCCCTCTCTGCCTTTTTCTTTCTTTTCTTTTCTTTCTTTTTCTTTTCTTTTCTTTCTTCTTTCGTTTCTCTCACTTTCACTTTCTTAATTCTCCTTTCCTTTCCTTCCTTCTTTCCAAATGATGCAGAAATATTAATATTCAAACTAACATTAGTGATTAGTGACAGAATGCAGACAGTTAAGAAGATTAATATAATTTTTAAAATACTTTAATATGATGAAATCTGTTCTTAAATCAAATTTGTCATTGGTCTTTTTCCAGGAGTTTGGCTTTTTTGAAAATCTCCAGTGATCCCATTCAACTGAGTAGCTCAGGCTGTTAAATGCCTGCTCTTAAGATCCAGCTGCCTACAATATTGTAGGCTCGAATCCCACCAGGCTCTGTTGACTCAGCCTTCCATCCTCTCAGGGTAGGTAAATTGAGGACCAAGATTGTTGGGGGCAATTAGCTGACTTTGTAAAATGCCGCTAGTAATAAGCAGGCATATACAATGGAATGAAGGCTATTGCTGAGCACACTGGGTTGTATCCCAGAATTGTAAGTCAGCCCTGAGTCAGAAGGGCGGCATATAAATGTAATTAAAAATAAAATAAAATAAAATAAAAAAAATTAAAAAAAACTGCTAGCCATATCTGTCTAGTGTTCCAGACAGGAAAATGCTATTAATCTTTTTCTCCTTCTCCTTTCCTCCTCCTCCTCCTCCTCCTCCTCCTCCTCCTTCCTCCTTCCTTCCTCCTTCCTCCTCTTCTTCTTCTTCTTTTTCCTTCTTCTCCTCCTCTTTTATAGATTAAGATCTGACATTCTTCATTTATGAATCAGTTAAAAATCTGACTCAATTAATCAAATCAGCCTTATGCTAGGCTAAATACTTGAGTGTTTTTGAGGCAGTGCAGTGATATGCTGGATCAGAATCAATTTTATCCTGTGAAGTTTGGGAAATAAAATAAGCGCACATTAACTGCTGCTCTGTTTCTTTTTAATGGCTGTTAGAGTGACCTTTTCATACCCCTGAACCAAAGGCAATGATGAAAAGGAAGATAATGATCTAATCCATCTACTATTAAATCAATCCTCAATTATTACAATGAAGATTGCTAGACTTCATTCAGTTCATGTGTCTATGCATAGTCATACATTAAATGGAAAAAAAAATTGAGTTGATTCCCTGTCAGTACTGGAGTGCCAATGAGTTTTAATCTCATCGTCCTTGCATTAACGCTGTGTTACCTTGAATTTTCATTTTATGTAAGATGGTTGGGACCACATCTGAGCAAGAGCTGTCTTAACATTTTAAAGGATCAGCTGCCAACCGACTAGTCTTCTGTGATGTAGCAAACAAGTCTCCCAGAAATATCATCATTATCAGCAATGCTGGGCTTTAGGGTTTAGTGACCATGGTCTAGAGAGAACAGATTTTGTCACATTTTATCAACAATTGTAGCTGGCATGTTGAGAGGCAAATTGGTCTACCACAGTTGCTTGTACCCAAATATATTTTATTCTTTATACCACTTCCATCTTTGCTTAAAATGTTAACAGAACCCACAATGGGCTGAGAATCAGTGTCTCCAAGTTAATCAAATTAGCAAACTGCCACAAACCCCGAAATAAGTTACTCAGACCTAATCCACATATTAAAGATAAGGTCTGCAAACACAGATAGTGTTAATTACGTCTCCCAGCAGAACTGTATATTCATAGGAATACATACATAAACCCACGCACACCCTCAGCGCCCCCCCCCACTATAAAGGTTTACCAATGAACCCCATTTCTCTGCAGTCTGCTCCTAAGAGCAAGCTGTTTTGTTTTTCAAAATAAATATTTCTTCTTTCCTTGTCTGGATCTCATTCTTATTTATTCTTGTGCAACCCCGGATTGAGTTGGAACCCCAAATTATTTTTCTGACATTGTAGAGGAGGAGGGGGGTGAGGGGAGGAGGAGGAGGAGGAGGAAGAGGAGAGAAGGAGGAAGAGGGGGAGGAAGAGAAAGAGAAGGAGGAGGCAGAGGAGGAGAGAAGAGAATCAAATAAATGTGTTAAGTCTGCATGAAGAGTCAGACGCGAAGAGTTCCAGCAAAGAGTTTATTCAGTGACTACAGCTCGAATGGACCCGAGTTGGCTTGGCTACGGCTGCTTCTTATAGCCTGCAGCCGTGGTTGCCAGCCAATGGGAGTGCAGGGTTTCTTCCCGCACTATTTAAACCAATACCATTTGACATTTTACAAGAACAGTTCAAATAAACCAATAACATTCAAACCTACATACATAACAAAATGGGTAAATGGAACATCTACAGATCTTTCTTTGGTGCAGGTATCCCAGAAAAACTTCCTTCATTCCATTCCTAAAGGAAACTAGAGGTACTCCCTGACTTATGACCACAACTGAGTCCAAAATTTCCATTGCTGAGCAAGATAGTCATTAAAATGAGTTTTGCCTCATTTTACGTTCTTTCTTGCCGTAGTTGTGAAGTGAATCACTGCAGTTGTCAAATTAGTAACACAGTTGTTCAGTGATTCTGGCTTCCCCACTGACTTCCCTTGTCAGAAGGTCACAAAAGCAGATCACATGACCCCAGGACACTGCAACTGTCATAAATACATGCCAATGGCCAAGCCTCCACATTTAATCATGTGACCACGGAAAGGCTGCAATAGTTGTGTGAAAAATAGCCATGTCACTGTTTTTCAGTGCCCTTGTAGCTTTGAACAGTCATTAAATGAATAGTTGGACTCCCTGTATGAAATGGATTATAAGCAGCCTTGCCCTCACCATGAAGTGATCCGCTTCCTTGGTGTTGTAGAAAGTTAGCAGCCACCCCTCTCCTAGAAGAATGAAATATTTTGAGAAATATTAAAAAAGGTAGAATATTATGTTTCCCTAAAGGAGGAATGGAGAAACGTGTTTTTCTTAAAAGACAGAAAGCAGACTCAGTCTCCTTCCCCCCACCCCCAGCATATTTTTGTGCCCATTGAGAAGGACTGGGCCAGTCTATCTATAAAGCAAAAGTCCTTCAGCTCCAGGTTGAAGGGATTAAGACATGACCCTCCAGGACATAGTAGGATTAACCCACCAGCAGCGGAGTTCACTGCATTGCACAATCTCCTGAGGATATTGCATCAGCCAAACATGAACCAATCTTGGCTCAGACAAACTCAAAGGTTGACTCAGCCTTCCATCCTCTCAGGGTAGGTAAATTGAGGACCCAAGATTGTTGGGGGCAATTAGCTGACCTTGTAAAAATGCCGCTTAGTAATAAGCAGGCATATGCAATGGAATGAAGGCTATTGCTGAGCACACTGGGTTGTATCCCAGAAATTGTAAGCCGCCCTGAGTCTTCGGAGAAGGGCGGCATATAAATGTAATTAAAAAAAAAAAACTCCTAGGATTTGTACATGGCCTGATGAGAGTCTGACAACAGCCAATAGAATACATGTTCTTGCATAGGAACAGGAAGCTCAAGTTCAAAGCCCAAGAGAAGGCATAAATAGCTCTCACTCTTAACTCCGTGTGGTCAACTGCAGCACAGAACTATGTGCTTGGTGGTTCTGCTTCACCATTAAACCATCTTTCCAATCAGCCACCAGGTTTCAGCTTGGAACTGAACCAGATGGAGATTTCTTCTAACAGTGTCTTTCCAGTTCGAAAGCCATTTCTGGTCTTCTGTCTTTGACACCATCCTCTTATTCCATTCCTTCACCGGAGAACCTAACCTCAAATTCCAGCTCCCCATCCCGATCCTTAACACATACTTCTATTAAAGAAATTGGGCTGTGCCAAATTATTAGCCGTGAACGATTCTATCCGACGCTGCACCAGGTAAATGTAATTTTTCATTTAATCCCCCTTCAGAGCTGATGGCTGACTGCCAGATCGGGTACAAACATGCCTGTCCAGGCATTAAAAAGTTATGACAAGGAGAACTCAGTTAAATTCCAAAAGGAATTCTTTCAGACAAGCTGTCAAAGCTGTTAACACTAACATGGCCTAAATTTAAAACAAGGATTTTTTTTTAAAGGAAGTCATCTATCCTAAGTCTGAAATTCACAGATGATTGTGCCAAAACATACAGTGAGATTTTCCTCTTTCTCCTCCTCCTCCTCCTCCTCCTCCTCCTCCTCCTCCTCCTCCTCCTCCTCCTCCTCCTCCTCCTTTCCCACCATGCCAGGAAACAGGTAATTACTACCTGTAATGATAACCTGTAAAGTAGGTCTGCAAAGGTGCAGTGCATCAGATATGAATTGCCTAGTCCATTGTAAGTGAACACCTCCGTTTTCATGATGTAATGATTGGTGGAAAGCCAGTTTTAATATTAGAATACATGGCATCTGATTGATATAAACAGATGGTAGGGAGGTAGGAAGGACAAAGATTCACATTAATAGCAAATAGTAATAGCACTGAGACTTATATACCACTTTATAGTGCTTTACAGCCCTCTCTAAGCAGTTTTACAGAGTCAGCCTCTTGCCCCCAACAATTTGGGTCCTCATTTTACCCATCTCGGAAGGATAGAAGGCTGCTTAGGTCAAAGAAACTCTTTGCACGTATAAAAACAAGGTCCCACAGGAACAAGTGTTTGAAATCTGTGTGATCCAAATTCTTTTTCACAGAGGTCCTTCAGACATGCATCCAAGACCTTCTTCTCTGAAGAAGAGATTATGGACTCAACTAGTTGTCCCTCATCTTCTGAAGTGTACAATAACCTATGTTTTCATTATATTAGCAGCCTACCTCTCATTCGCCTAGGAAAATTATCACTAGCCTATTTCTATTTCCATCATTTGACAAGGGTAGAAAATGCAAATATCATGATTGTTGTTGCTGTGGTTGGTAGTGTTAGCATCCTTCCATCTTCTGAAGACACAGTTCTGAAACTTCCATATCGCACCTGCCACTCATCACTCAGCCCCACTATATTAGACATGAAAACTTACTTTTTCAGAGGTAGACACGCGGTAAACATTCTGGTAAAATGATGGGTTTAAAAATACCTCCTCTCGCCCAACTTTCCATTTAATTTTACTAACTTCAGATTTGATTATCTATGTTCCCCACCTGCAAATCGATGACAGTAAACCCCAAAAAACTATCTTCAACCACAAAAGGCAACAAAGGGACAAGGTACGGAGAGAACTGCATCGCTCCCTAAGGTTGCTTCTGGCTTTTTGGTTTCATTTGCTTCAAGCTGGAGAAACACCCAAAGAGCTCAGCCGTTTAAGGAAGAACAGAATTCTTAGACCAAGGGTGTCAAACTCAAGGCCCAGGGGCCGGATCCAGCCCATGAGTGCTTAGATCCATGGGCCACCTTGGAAACAGCAAAGTACGTGCCTGCTGCTGCTGCAGGGAGCCCTGAGCTCCCTTTTCACTGTGCAGAAGGTTGCAGCATGCTGTCACAGCCGAAAATGGAGCTCCCGAGGGTCACGGATGCTCCTTCTGAGCTCCATTTTTTCTGGCGAAGGGTTGCAGGAAGCCATTGCAGCAGTGCTGGGATTCAATTTTTTACTACTGGTCCTGTGGGCGTGGCTTGGTGGGCATGGCAGAGGAAGGATACTGTAAAATCTCCATTCCCTCCCCACCCTACTAACCTGCTTTCCAGCTCCATTCTCCTGTGCAGGGCAACAGAAGAAGACCCAGCCGATCAGCTGGGTCTCAGGAGGCAGGGAATAGATGGGGGAAGGGCCAGTCAGAGGTAGGATTTGCCGGTTCTCCCAACTACTCAAAATTTCCACTACCGATTCTCCAGAACTGGTCAGAACCTGCTGAATACCACCTCTGCTTTGCAGCCAAAAATGGAGCTCGGGAGTCCATTTTCACTGGCAGAGCTCTCAGGCCACCACAGGTGCCCCTGACATGTTGGCCATACCCACACTGGCCCACCAAGGTCAAGCACAACCCTGATGAGGCCCTCGATAAAATCGAGGTTAACATCCCTTAGACAATAGAATAGCATAGAGCAGTGTTTCTCAACCTTGGCCACTTGAAGAGGTGTGGACTTTCAACTCCCAGAATTCCACAGCCAGCTTGCTGGCTGGGGAATTCTGGGAGTTGAAGTCCACCACTTTTCAAGTGGTTGAGGTTGGGAAACATCGGCATGGAGGAAGAAAGATGCTGCTACTTCTCTGGATTACTTCTCAATCTCTTTGAAAGGAGAAAGAAACAACAAAACCCATAGGAGAATCTGAAGGGAGGATCAAATAAAAATGTAGTCTATTTCAGCATCCTAACCATTTTGAAAAACATTGAACCGGTGCTTCCAAAACCGTGAGAAGGCAGTTGAGAGAGTGAAAGGGTTATTCAGCCCTGGGAAAGTAGAGAGAATGAGAAAGAGACTTGAAACAGATCTGCCTTGACTTTGTTGTCCTTGCAAAATCGCTGTGTTGGATGTGCTCTCAGGCTTCTGTATTGATATACACGCTATAGAGTCCTTGGTGATCTCTGAACTTGGTTGTTTGCTTGCAGAAATTTACAGGTAGTCCTTGACATATGACCACAATTGATCCCCAAATTTCTGTTGTTAAGCTAGACATTTCTTAATTAGTTGGTCCCATTTTATGTCCTTCCTTGCCACAGTTGTTAAGTGATTCGCTGAGGGTGTTAAATTAGTAACACCGTTGTTAAGTGAATCTGGCTTCCCCATTGACTTGGCTCATCAGAAGGTTGCAAAAGGTGATCACATGACCTTTGGTCACTGCAACCAGTGCAGTGAAATGAAGAGAAGGACTAGGGGTGATATGATAGACAGTAGAGGTGTTCTGATATCTCAGGAGTTGCCATAAAGAAGAGGGGGGTCAACCTATTCTCCAAAGCACCTGAAGGTAGGCCAGAAGCAATGGATGGAACCTAATCAAGAAGAAAACCAACCTAGAAATAAGGAGAAATTTATTGACAGAACAATTAATCAGTGGAACAACTTGACACCAGATGTTGTGAGTGATCCAACACTAGAAGTTTTAAAAAGAGAGTAGACAACTATTCCCAAACAGGGAGTTGGACTAGAAGACCTTCAAGGTTCTTTCCAATTCTGTTATTCATTGGCCACCTAATGAGAAGGAAGGACTCACAGGAGAAGAGCCTAATGCTGGGTAAGATTGAGGGCAAAAGAAGAAGAAGGGGACGGCAGAGAATGCGATGGCTGGATGGAGTCACTGAAGCAGTTGGCGGCGTGAGCTTAAATGGACTCCAGAAGATGGTAGAGGACAGGAAGGCCTGGAGGAACGTTGTCCATGGGGTTGCGATGGGTCAGACACGACTTTGCAACTAACAACAACAACAACAACATTCTATTCTAATCACATGACTATGGGGATGTTGCAATGGTCCTAAGTGTGAAAAATGGTCACAAGTCACTTTTTTTTTCAGTAGGGCTGTTGTAAGTTCAAACAGTCATTAAATGAATGGTTGTAAATTGAGGACTACCTGTATTACTCAACTAAATCCAGTGAGCTTTCATAGCTTGGGACAAACTTAGATCTGGGCTTTCTCTAATGCTATCTCAACACTTTTACCACTCAACTACCATGTCAAAGAATCTAACATTAGAGTTCTGGGTAGCAGATGTCTTGGTTCAATGAGAACTTTGATGTTTTGGACTTTCACACAAAACGGCTGCTTTGGGAGAAGGTCTTTTCCCACAGTCCCCAACTGATCAGAAGACAAATAGGCAAGTTTTCTCCCTAAAGTTCCCCTGATGTTCTCAAGATGTTCTTAAACACCTTACTTTATGTTTGCCTTTTTTTCTGGGGTAGATGAGCACTTTTCTGAATAAAACACCAGACTGCAGCTTCTTGTCATTTATATTTTCTAAAATGAGCCAAGAAGCCTTCTTGAAAACAAGGACAACACTGGACTCTGGAGCCTCTCTTTGCAGCATGCTAATCTCTCTCTCTCTCTCTCTCTCTCTCAGAATACTCTTTTTAAAAATCAGATCAAATCTAGAAGGATACATACCATTACAAGCAAGAAGGAAGAATTCCAAATTTAGAAAGAGGCACATTTTTCTCTTTTCTTATTCAGAATTACAGGAATAATCATGGAATGGAATTGGCTTTATTTTTTTTTTCATTCCTCTGTTAAGATTAATGCTTTTTTGCAGTCAGAAAAAAAGAAGAAAGCCTTAATAAACCTGCAGCACATTCCCATGTAAAAGAACATTAAAGTTGATCTTCTAATTGTGGATATATATATATGTGTGTTTTCGTAGATTTTCACAGGTAAAGGTATGTAGGTCTTGGTGTATTCGGGTCAATCTTACACGGGACAAGACCCGAATACACCAAGACCTACATATATATATATATATATATATATATATATATATATATATATATATTTGTTTTCATAAGGTATGTAGGTACTCGCTGTAACAACGTTTGAATCTCATCGTCATCTTCAGGCTGGTGTCTTCAGCTTCTCCCAGAAGAACGAAGCTGAAGACACCAGCCTGAAATAGTAGTCATTAATATATTCATCTCATTCTTACAAGGACAAGACCGCACCAGACCTACATATATATACATATATATATATATATATATATATATATATATATATATATATATATATATACGTAAAATAAGACACTGTCTTATATTTTTTTTGGCTCCCAAAACACACTAGGTCTTATTTTCGGTAGGTCTTATATATTTATGGTGCCAAATAGTGGGTGTGAGTGTGTAGGGGGTGTTTTGGTGTGCAGGTTGCTCCCTGAAAAGTCTTCCTGGAACTGGAGATTTACACTAGGTCTTATTTTCGGGGTAGGTCTTATATTAGGGCAGGTTTAGAAAATAGTGCTAGGTCTTACTTTCAGGGTAGGTCTTATTTTCGGGGAAACACGGTATATATATTTGCCTCAGTGCCAAGATGTTCCTGGAGTCCTTATTCTCCCCCTCGGTTGTCTGAAAAAAATCTTCAATCTGTAGTCTGAAGACACAACCAGCATGACTGACTAATGTCTGCGAGTGATTTAATATATATGTTCCTTCCCTCCCTCGCAAAAGTTTAAGTTTTGCTGTCTGCCCTCCGAATTACCCTGTCACTCAACCTGTGAACATTTTAAACTGAGGAAACACTGTAATAAAGAATGAAGTGCATCAGGCTTCATTTGGATAGAGATGTTTATTGCTTTGCATTCCCCAAGTCAAAGCTAAAATGAATTGTGTGGTAAGGCCAGGCAAGAACCAACAAAAAATGTGGAGAAGACTCAGCCATCTGGAGAGCGACCCAGGAAATAAATATTCAACCTACTGCCAGCTGTTTCATTTATATAATAGATCAAGTTGCAGCATGCTTTCTCTCTTTCTTGTTCGGTTCTGTTTTATAAAATATAATAATAACTATCATGTGCTGTGGAGGAAACTGTTTTTCTGAAACACGGACATTAGAGATTCTCATATTTTCTTCTAAAGCAGGACCCGTTTCAAAGAATGTTCCCATCTGGGAAAGTCAGGAATGGAGATCATGTGAGCTGGGACATTGCAATTGTAACATTGTACTGCTAACTAGGGCATACAAAACCTTTGCCAGACCAATTCTTGAATGCAGCTCATCTGCCTGGAATCCACACTGTATATCGGACATTAACATGATCGGCGGATTCAGAGGTATTTCTCGAGAAAGAGTATTCCATTCCTCCACTCACAAAACCTTACGCTACGAGGTTTGAAATTCTGGGCTTGGACAATCTGAAACTGTGCCGCCTGCAGTCCGATCTAAGCATAGTACACAAAATTGTCTGCTACAATATCTTAGCTGTCAACGACTTCTTCAGCTTCAATCACAATAATACATGGGCTGATACAAACTCAAGGTAAACCTCTCCAAACTCGATTGCAGAAAATACGACTTCAGCAACAGAGTGGTCAATGCCTGGAACGTCCTACCAGACTCCGTGGTTACAGCCTCAACCCCTCACAGCTTCAACCTCAAACTGTCTAATGGACCTCACCCCATCCCTAAGAGGTCCTTAAAGGGAGCGTGCATAAGCACTAGCGTGCCTACTGTCCCTGTCTTACTGTCCCCGTTTATCTGTATTTACTTCCTTGTTCATGTTTATCTTCATACTTACACCTGCTATCTTGTACATGTTTGACAAACAGACAAATAAATAAATCATCACAAATACATGCCAGTGCCAAGTGTCCAAATTTTGATCAGGTGGAGACATTACAATGATCTTAAGTGCCAAGATTGGCTGAAAAATCACCTTTTTCAGTGTCATTGTAACTCGGTCACTAAACGAATGGTAGTAAGTCAAGGATTACTTGTAGTCTTTCCTTAATCATCACTGGAGGCTTTCAAAAAAAAAAAAGGAGGAGAACCATTTGTCTGGACTAGTAAATAGGGTCTCCTGCTTGAGCAGGGGTTGAGCTAGAAGACCTCCAAGGTCCCTTTCAACTCCATTATTCTAAGTTCTGTGACTGCTGGCTGAGTGACTTTAGGCCAGTGACTCTTTCTCTCTCTCAGCCAACCTACTTCAAAAATGGTTGTTACTGGGGAAAAATTGGACCAGTATGTACACAGCCTTTGATTTGTACCAAATAAAGATGAGAGACAAATATAGCCTTGGTAGTGGTTGGTTATTTACTCCAAGTGCCCTTTGGAGACCTGCAGTCTTGAAAGGGGTTAACAAAACACATTCTTGAAGCAAATAAATAAGATAGGACCCAGGGCAAGTTTAGGTGTTGGAAAAGGCCTGAGTTTTATTTCAGCTGCTAATCTATTTTTATAGATCTTAACTTTTATAGACCTTGTGCGGCCAGCCTGCCTTCCATTCAGGACCTGTATACTGTATGAGCCAGAAAAGGGCTGTGAAAAATCTACAGACCCCTCACATCCTGGACATAAATTGTTTCAACTTCTACCCTCAAAATGACTCTGTGGGGCACTGCACACCAAAACAGTTAGACACAAGGACAGTTTTCCCCAAATGCCATCACTCTGCTAAACAACTAATTCCCACAACACTGTCAAACTATCTAGTAAGGCTGTATTACTATTATCCTTCTCATCTTTCCTATTACCTATTTCTGACTATAATTTTGTTGCTTGTATTTTAAGATTTATATTAGTTTTTTAATTTAGTATCCTAGTATCATTTATGTTGGTTGCTTATTTAGTATCCTGTGACTATCACAGTGTTGTATCTCATGATTTATGATGAATGATTGATGATTATGATCATGATTTATCACTTGTTGCTTGTAAACACACTGAGAGCTTATGCACCGGAGGCAAATTCCTTGTGTCCAATCACACTTGGCCAATAAATAATTCTGTTCTCTTCTCTTCTCCTCCTCTCCTCTCCCTCCCTCCCCATTGCATTGCATTGCATTGCATTGCATTGCATTGCATTGCACTGCACTGCACTGCACTGCATTGCACTGCACTGCACTGCATTGCATTGCACATTGCATTGCATTGCATTGCACTGCATTGCATTGCATTGCATTGCATTCTCTTCTAACAGATAACAGATAATCAGAGTTGGAAGAGACCTTATAGGTCATCTAGTCCAACCCCCCATCCAAGCGGAAACCCTACACCATTTCTGACAAATGGCAGTCAATCTCTTCTGGAAGGTCTCAAGTGATGGCGCTCCCACAACTTCCGAGGGCAACTTCTGTTCCATTGGTTGATTGCTCTCACTGTCAGAAAGTTTCTATTCTATTCTATTCTATTCTATTCTATTCTATTCTATTCTATTCTATTCTTCTTTGGCACTATATATACAACTGTCATTAATTCCCTCTTGAGTTCCTTAAGACAGAGCCCCATTTAGAAGGAAATCAGATCCTAGTGTTGACACTTTTTCCTTCATTGCCATAGATGCCCTAGCATCAAAGCAATTTCTTTAATAAAATAATCAATGTTATCCTTGCAGAAGGAAAGATTCCTCTTTTCTTTTCTTTTTCTTTTTTCTTTTTTAAAAATCCCTAGAGTTTCACTTTGGATTTAATTAATTCGCTCGTATTTTCCTGATTTTCCTAATAAACTTTTCAAAAGAGAGACTTCCCAATTGTCCAGGAGCCTTCCTTTCATCTCGTCAAATAAAAATTCATGCATTTCCTTGTGCCTGAGGGAACTTGCATAGGCCTGGGAAGGGAGGGGCTGGAGAGGAAATGGGGATTTCTGATACACACATCTCAAATTCACAGATGAGTTCAGCCTTTGCAAGCAACAGGAGCAGTCAAAACCAATTGCGGGCATAGTATGCATTTATTAGCAGATATTATTCAGTTCAGCTCCAGGGGAGGTGGGTGGATACAGCCTCAGCCTGGAGTTCAGGCTGTATGCATCCACCTTTTGTAAATCTGCTCGGTCATGAAAGTCATAATGTGTAAGGCGGTGACTGAAGGCTCAAGAGTGAGTTTTACTAATAAAAAAGAGTGTTTGTAGCTCAGGGTTGAATTGTGGAGCCCTTGATGCTTTCTGAACATGGTTGTTTTCTTGCGGACGTTTCATTACCCAACTAGGCAACAACATCATCAATGCTGGAGACCTCATTCTCTTCCCCCAAGATCAGAAAGGAAGAAGGACCCCACAGGTTGAGTTTTGCAGTCAACCTATCCCCTTTGGGGCTAGCAGGAGTTGAACAGAAAGGTATCTGATGGATGGAGAGACAGAGGGATGGAGATGGAGAAATGAATGGAGGGAGAGGGAGGGAGGGTGGGTGGACAAGCAGAAATGAGATATTTCAAAACACTTAAGAAAATTTTAAGTGTCACCAGGTGATACTGTTCAGCTGATTCTTTGGCTGAGCCATAAGATAAACAAAGCCAGCCTGTGTGAGAATAAGAGATTGATCTTGAGAGGGATAGTGGTTATCTGTTGGTTCTTAAAGTGTCCTCAATTGAGAGATAAAAGTGTCATAAAGATGAAACAAATGGAGGTAATGGAGCTGAATAATGAAAGGAAGAGAGGAAAGGAAGGAAAGGGAGAATCCTAATAAAATAAAGGGTAGAAGTAAATGAAATGAAGTATGATTGAGAAGAAATAGATGGAAGAGAGACAAGAGCAGACAGGTAATAGACAGGGCAGACCAAGATAGATGGATTTGACAGACAGATTCTGGATGGATGCAGACAGACTTTGAAAACAAAATGCTGCAACTAGGGAAAGTGAAGTGGTGGCAACATTAACCTGCCACATTGAGTCTTGGTACAACAGTCAATGAGGTGAGCCTGCAGGGCAACACCTCAATGCCCCTGCCACCTCTTAGCCCTCTGCTGGCCCCTTGGGGATGCTAAGAGTTGACAGGGGGGGATTATGTTGGAGGAGGGGGGCAATGACAACTTACTTAATGGTTCAAGGGGGCGGTTCTTTCAAAAAGGTTAAGAACCACTGATCTAGGCAAAAGGGGATGAGATTTTTTTTTTAAATTAGAACTCTAAGATAGCATTGAGAAGCAATTCAGAGTGATACCTCCCTAATTCACTGAACTATAAGGAGGAGGAAGCAGAGGTTCAGTGCAATCATAATTATAGCCCTTGTTATAACCCATCTCAATCCAAGTATTTTTCAGGTGGAGCTGGGTCCCGGTTTGTAGCCGGCATAATGATTGGAGGGAAGATTTTTATTAGGTTCTGGAAGATGGAAAATGGAAGTTTCAGACCTGAGATTCTTGAATAAGAGGTCTCTAGGAATTCCCATCAACCCTAACTCTTCTTTGGAATGACAGATACTAAGGCTGAAGATCAAATACATTGACTAACAAATGAGCAGACTCGTTGGAAAAAGACCCTGATGTTGGGAAAGATGAAATGCAAAAGGAGAAGGAGACAACAGAAGATGTGATGGTTAGATAGAGTCATCGAAACAGTGGATATGGATTTGGACAGACTTAGGGAGACAGTGGAGGGCAAGGGGGTTTGGTTTGCCATGGTCCATGAAGTCACGAAGGGTTGGGCATGGCTTAGCAACTGAAGAACAACATGATTTCCAAGACTGTGGACTAGACCAGGGGTCTCCAACCTTGGCAACTTTAAGACTTCTGGACTTCAATTCCCAGAATTCTTAGTCACCAGGAACTGACCTCAGCTCAAAGGCTTCTTGATCTTGACACCTTTTATTGTATCCAGTCCAGGATCAACACCTAACATCCTTGGTAAGTTATTGGACATCTTGCAAGGTACACCATCAAAGAGTTAGACTACCAAATTAATTTCCCACAATGCAGGGGGAACAGTCAAATATCCACCCTGTTGTATTGAATGGCACTGAATGCTGGGCAGCAACAACAGGGACCAAAAACTATCTCCATACCAGGGAAATGTGAATGCTCTGTTGGACATTGGGCATCTCCCTTCTTGACCACATAACAAATGACACCATTTGACAACATTTTGGTGTGGCACCAATTATAGTGAAGATGAAAGAAGGCCAGCTCCACTGGCATGGACACAGCAGCACCTTCCACCATGGACAAGACTGGCTACCAACTAAAAGTCAATGGCTGGCGACCTCATGGCCATCCAAAACAGAGATAGCAAGACACCATCAACAAAGATATGCAAGCTATGGGCCTGTGCCCTGCAGACACAGCTGACCATGCAAAGTGGCATTCAATTATCTGAAAAGCAGACCCTGCACCTGTGGGAATACACTAGGAAGAGGAAGAGGAAGAAGAGGAGGAGGAGGAGGAGGAGGAGGAGGAGAGGGAGGAATGCAGTGGGAACTGTGATGTCAGTAGAGATGGTAGTAAAAAAGGCAAGATGGAGGAAGCAGCATTGCACTCCAAAATGGTGGAAGCAGCATTGCACTCCAAGATGGTGGAAGCAGCATTGCACTCCACTCCCTTGTGCTAAATTGATTTTCTCTTCTTTGACCCCCACATATTCTCTCATGCAACCCAAGCTGACTTCAGAGGAACTGAGCTCAGGATGGCATTATCCTATCTCAGATATTGTACTTTTAGACATTTTTCTTTGTGTCTTGACTGGGATTTCTGTGCTCCACCTTGGAGCATCTTTCTACTGTTTGGCACAGATGACTTTGTTTGCATTATGTTGAAAAACCTCTAGTTGTCTCTGTATGGCAAGGGCAATGGGGTGCACGCCCCCTTAGAAAGTAGCCTCCCTGCATAACTTTCTGCCTTTGTCTAGCAAAAGGCACATTTGATCTTGGAGAAAGAAGGAAAGGGGATCAGAAGTCTGAAATAAGCTGTAAGGCAAAGAGATTTAGTACCCCATGCTTAGCTCTCAATCACCGAAAGAACAATTTTCACACCATGTTATTTTTCCCTTGTATTTTTTGCTATTAGCATAGTGAGACAATTATATACATGCCCCAGAAAAGCATCTGTTCATGGATATTTTCATGGTCAAAAATCTCCTTAAAGCACATAAATCTGTCTGTAAGTTCTTCTTTGGAATATGTGTGTATAAATATATGTTCATAAGTCCTTTTAAGAATATGTGTGTGTATACACATATGTGTATGTAGGTTTGTTTTTTCCTGGGAAGGACTGGCCAAACAAAGAATGAATCTCTTGAATTTAAAAAAGATTGTTCCACAAGAGAATAAGCCAGATGTTCTGTTATTCTACTCTACTCTACTCTACCCTACCCTACCTTATTGCAGAAAGTTAGCACCCACCTCTCTCCTAGAAGAATGAAATATTTTGAGAAATATTAAAAAGGCAGGTTAAAACATTTTCCCTAGAAGAGAAATAAAAATTGTAAGGGAGACAGAAACTCAGCAGCCCATCTCCCTGCCCCCAAGCAGATACTAAACTGGCTAGCTTTTAGAAAGGCAGATTTGGTAATCCATTACCCCTGCAGCAAGGTCTGAACAAAGGTAGGATTAGCCCTCAGCCATAGTAGGAATTGCCCAACACCCTTTCAGAATACAAGCCCCTTCATTGCATCATTTCAGTTACACCACACCCTCCAAACTTCAACCAAACTTATCTCAGGCAACCTACAGAGTCAGCTATGACCCCTACAACAGCCAATAGAATACATTCTTGCACAGGAACAGGAGGCTCAAGTTCAAACCCCAAGAGAAGATATAAAAAACCCTCACTCTCAACTCCATGTGGTCAGCTGCACCAGAATCACACTTGGTCATTCTGTTCATCATTAAGCCATCTTTCCAATCAGCCTCCATGTTTCCAATGTCTTTCTCCCAGCTTGGAACTGATGCAGATGGATATTTCTTCCAACACTATCCTACACTACCCTACCCTATCCTACTCCTGCTTTTATTATTTTTATAAATAACTCAAGGCGGCCAATACTTTCTCTTCCCATTTTCCCCACAACAACAATCCTGTAAGTGTTTTGAGCTGAGAGACTTTCCAAAGTCACCCAGTAGCCTTCATGCCTAAGGTGGGACTAGAACTCACTTTCTCCCGGTTTCTAACCTGGTGCCTTTATCAGATTTTGCCCGGAACAAAGTCTCTGTCTCAGAAAATTGAATTGGGACAGAGAGGTGGGTGTCAGAGCATTTGCAGCATGACTACTATTATAAGATAACCCAGGAGCAAAACACAGCATACAGAGACTTAAATATTTAACAGTGGTTTATATACAAGACATATACAGAAATATATGTGATAGGCAAAATACCTTACAAGCAATCTTTCTTCTTAACTCTACACCGAGAACTCTGCAAAGAATACCGGATGCAAGGAGAGAGAAACATGCCCTCTAATGGCTGCCTTATATAAACTTCTGTGGACTCCTTCTTAGTCTTAAAAAGGCAATACCAATGCTGATTAATTTCCAATTGCATCAACCTTACATTGCATCAGACTTACAGCAGCTGGCAGCTATTAAATCTTATACCTCAACAGGCAGATTTAATAGGCTGCAGTTTTAAATTGTCCACACCCAATGCCACAGTTGAATATTTGGTTTTACGGGGTCCTTCTGTAATAGACAGCCTATTCATACTTAAATTATTCCCTCCTAAGTTTGTTTTCTCCTCTTAATTTGGTGACTCTTTCCCTTCATTCAGCTGGGTTGGACATCTGCTGCAAAGTCCTCACTTGGTGACCCTTCTGCAGGGTGTATTACATGGGGACCTTGAGAAGGCTAGATTGGTAGCACTATCATCCAGAAAAAATGCATTGCATTCTCTAGCTCCTTTCTGGCAAGTCCCTGATAAAATGAGGGCCAGGAACGTAGCAGTCAAATTATAAACAGCTAAGGTCAAAGTAACATCTGCTTTATACATCCTTCTTTTTACTGGTGTGCTCATTCTCAGCTTTCTGTTGTTCCTGGAATCTCTCAAGCATTTAATAGGTAAAGTTCCACTGCGTCAGACCCTCAACTGCTTTATACATGTTGTTGGGGCAGCTATGCTTGCCTTGACCTAGAGTGGTAATGTGGCACTGGTTACATTGGCCCTCTAACACATTTCCTACTCAGCAGTTAGATTGCAGCAAGACAATGACAAGCACAATTTACTTACCAGCTCCATTATGTTCATTGTTTTTCCTCATTTGGGTTCCTTATCCTAACCTGTCAAATTATCCCAGTGTTTCTCCACACTGTTGAGTTGTCTAGAGATATAAAGAAGCATGAGGATACAATAGAGTGGAGTGGAGTGGAGTCGAATGGAATGCAATGGAATGGAATGGAATAGAATATTGGAATGTAGAATAGAATAGAATAGAATAGAATAGAATAGAATAGAATAGAATAGAATAGGAATAGGAATAGGAATAGGAACAGGAATAGGAATAGAATAGAATTTCTTTATTGGCCAAGTGTGATTGGACACACACAAATAATTTGTCTCCGATGCATAAGCTCTCAGTGTACATACAAGCAACAACTGATAATCATAATATTTTCTGATCTTCTGACAAACCAAGTTAATGGGGAAGCCAGATTCACTTAACAACCAGGTTACTAACTTAACAGCGGCAGTGATCCATTTAACAACTGTGGCAAGAAAGTTCATAAAATGGGACAAAAATAATTTAATGAATGTCTCAATTAGCAAAAGAAATTTTGGGCTCAATTGTGATCGTAAATTAAGAACTACCTATACTCTTTCTTTCTTTCTTTCCCATTTTTATTATTTCTACAAATAACTCAAGGTGGCAGATTTATCCAACACAGTTTCCTCTTCCTATTTGCCCTTCAACAACAAGTAATTAAGGCTGAGTGAGAGAGAGAGACAGACAGACAGACAGACAGACAGACAGACAGAGACACAGAGAATGAGAGAGAGACACAGAGAGAGAGAGACAGAGAGAGTGACTAGCTCAAAGTCAACCAGCTAATTTTCATGCCTAATGCAGGACTAGAACTCACAATTTCCTGGTGATTGGCCCAAAGTCACATAGCCAGCATTCATTTCTAAGATGGGACTAGAACTCACCATCTCCTGCTTTCTAGCCTGATGCCTTAACCACTAGACCAAACTGGCTCTCCTACTAGATACATTAGGGACATTTGATTAAATTAGTTTGAACGCAGTTCAGCTGAAGACTGGCCTTACCTTTGAGACCATGGCCCTGTACAATAACCAACAAACTAAATGTGAGGTTTGACTGAAAAAAGATTAAGACAGCTTCTGGCTTAGAATGTCAGACTCCAACTGGCTTCATGATGAAAATACGGGGTGATGCTTTATCAACATGAAGCAAAACACATCCAAGACAATGTTTCCCCAGGTGGGGATTATGGGAGCAGAAATCCCACTTATCTACAGTGTACCAGGTTGAAAAAGCTGTTCACTGTACAGCTCAGCAGGCAAAAGTTTATCAGTGACTTTCTTTCTTTCTTTCTTTCTTTCTTTCTTTCTTTCTTTCTTTCTTTCTTTCTTTCTTTCCATTTTGCTTTCTTTTCATTTCCATCATTCTTTCTTTTTCTTTCTTTCCCTCCTTCTTTCCTTCCTTTTTTCTCTTTCTTTCTTTCCTTCTTTCTTCCTTTCTGTTTGTTTGTCTTTCTTTTCCTTTCTTTCCCTTCCTTCCTCCCTCCCTCCCTTCCTCCCTCTCTTTCTTTCTTTCTCTTTCTTTCTGTCTTTTTTCCTTCCTTCCTTCCTTCCTTCCTTCCTTCCTTCCTTCTTTCTTTCTTTCTTTCCACCTTTCTTTCTTTCTTTCCACCTTTCTTTCTTTCAACTCTTCTTTCCTTCCTCCCTCCCTCCCTCCCCCTCTACCTCCCTCCTTTCTTTCTTTCTTTCTTTCTTTCTTTCTTTCCTCTTCTTTCCTTCCTCCCTCCCTCCCTCCCCCTCTCTCTCCCTCCCGTCTTTCTTTCTTTCTTTCTTTCTTTCTTTCTTTCTTTCTTTCTTTCTTTCTTTCTTTCTTTCTTTCTTTCTTTCACAGTCTCCTGATGTTTGGCCCAAAAATCACCTAACGGGCTTTACTGCCTAAGAAGTGACTACAACTCACCATCTTTGGTGATTAGCCAAAATCATTCCATTGGTTTTCATGCCTAAGGCACAACTACAACTCATAATCTCCCAGTATTGTTAAGTACTAGACTAAACTGGCAATAGACAGAAAGACAGGCAGGCAGGCAGATGATTATAAGGCTTGAAATGGCCAATGTAGAATGGACCTTTTTACACATGTGAGATTTGATATCTTAACTTCAGAGGTCATAAAGAAACATTTAATCACAGGGATGGAGTGTGTGCCAACATTGTCGAAAAGGCAAGGGGGTTTCCAATCCAATTCCCACATCTTTCTAAAATGTGATCCTACAAACAAGGGTTGGGCTTTGATTGCTGGATCACCCTTGCCATGTTGTGTTACAAGTCTGCTTAAAAGAGTACCAGTAAAGGGTCCTTCCAAGGGATGGAAGAAGAAGACCAAAGAACATTTGGGAAAGATATCAAAAGGGCTGGAATTCTTTGGGTTGACGCAAAAAGAAATAGACACACAGACCCCAGAGTCAGGAGCATCACAAGACTTTGTGATGTAGACAGGTCTGCCCAGAGGTACTTTGAAGAAATGGGTTATGAAAAAAGAAAAACAAGGCAATTAGCTCAGCAAAATAATCTGTGGAAATAAAAAGAAATCCGAGATTAAGACGGGAGAATTATTTAATGGTACAAGGGAAAGGAGTTGAAGCTTCAAAGGGACGGAGAGGTTGTTCACTAATGAAGCAGCTTAATAAGACAAGAGGAAGATAAGAGATAAAGCCTTCTTGTGAGGGAGAAGAATGACAGGAATATTATTTGTGAGCAAGAGATAAGAGAAAAATAATCATCGGGCAAAGTTATTTTTGTATCTGTGTGCACCTGTCTGTAGAGCTGCAAGTAATGGTTTTAAATGAATAGAAGAGAATATTTGTAGCTCAGGGCTGAACCATGGGGTTCTTGGTGCTCTCTGGGCTTGGTGGTTTTCTTGCAGACATTTAATCACCCTACTAGGTAACATCATCAGTGCTAGGAGAAAATGGGGTTTGCTCTCTGTTTTATATACAAGTGGCTAGCCCTTTCAGTGTTGGTGGGACTGTTCTTGGCAGTCTCTTGATTAGGTTGTTGTTTACTGATAGGTTGTTTGTCTAAGCTGGTAATTTCTTGATTGGGGTACTTCTTGATTGTTGGTATACACTAACACTATCTTGGTGTTATCTGGATGCAGATTGGTGGTGTGAAGGTGTTTTAGTCTTTCTGTTTTCTGTTTGCCATTTTTGGTTTTCTCTTTCGAATGGTACCGTGTTTCCCCGAAAATAAGACACTGTCTTATATTTTTTTTGGCTCCCAAAAACACACTAGGTCTTATTTTTGGGGTAGGTCTTATATATTTATGGTGCCAAATAGTGGGTGTGAGTGTGTAGGGGGGGGTGTTTCGCGGGTGCACGGTTGCTCCCTGAAAAGTCTTCCTGGAACTGGAGATTTACACTAGGTCTTATTTTCGGGGTAGGTCTTATATTAGGGCAGGTTTAGAAAATAGTGCTAGGTCTTACTTTCGGGGTAGGTCTTATTTTCGGGGAAATACGGTATGTAGATGTGCTTTATCTACAACATATTTTAAACTATCACAAAATACAAAATGCCAAACATCACTACATTGTGGCCACACCTAACAAGATGCAGAATTGCTTTGGTTTGCACATGGGCAAAAAATTTGTCCACCATCTGGACTGGTTCACCAAACATCCAACATTTATCTGTTGCTTGAAGCAAAATCCAAAGTCAGATCCTTTTTTTTTTCCCTGTTACATCCAAAGCCCACTAAATCAATCATGGTCACTGAACTCAAAAAGTTCACTATGTAATCTCATTTATTTTGGTTCAATTTTATTTAGAAGAGAAATGTCTGTCTCGTATTTTGAAAAGTGATTTTTATGCTCTCATGAAATAATGCCCTGATGTTTTAAGCATGTTAGATTTGTTCTGCTTAGTACTCTGATTGAGCCTGGCCATCTCAAATGACCAGAGGACGAAATTCACAATTATTATCTTTAAAATGTGACAAGTGTCAGCTTGTTAAACACAAGCCTGGTAAACATTGGGGTAGTTCTTCTCTCTCCTTCTCTGTCTTGCCGTTGTTCTTTGAACATTGAGGCTAGCCATGTGTCAGCTTTGTTGAGGATGAAACAAAACAGAACAAAAACCACAAAGTCACCTTCTACCAAACACATCTCTGTCGTGAAGAGCCTTTTAAAATGTGTAGAACTCAAGTCCCTCCAGGTGAGTCTTAGATGAGTAAGAGAACTAAGTCGTTCACTCTGACTTTCTATATTATTAGCGGGTAGGCCTGTGATATACAGTTTTCTTTATTTTCTTTTTTTCATTTTGATAATCTCCTTGCACCAATGGGAGCTGCTGTTTTCTCCTCTTGCACTGATAAGACATAAATTGTTTATCCCAGAAAGAAGGTTTTCCTGGCTGGTAGACAGGCCTCTCTGTAAGCTGTTTCTCTTTGGAACTGTTGTTGTTGCATGTTTTCAGGCTAATTGGCTCCTTGTAGCAGCCTGTGACATAACAAAAATCCTGTGAGTTTTTCTTTTCTTTTTTTCCAACATACAGGTTTTATTTGAAAATATAAACAAAACATTTGATGGGTCAAGAACAGTCCTAGAAAATCAAGACGATATCCCAAAGCAGGAAATAACAGTCAGGCCTGATTTGCGAATTGAGGAATTGGATTTGTCACTGTCAGATGCAAAGAAGAAAGTATTTGGCTTGTCAGAAAAGATCAAAAAGAATACGAATACAAGAAACTCCAAGATTATTCAACATGATTGTTGCAGAGATATTTAGAACAGAGACTCCTGAACTTTGGAAATAAGATGCAATTGTTAGTAAAGTTCCTATTTAAAATCCTAAGGAAAGGTTTTACTACAGCATTAAGAACCAAGCAAGAGCATTTGGCCAGGACTCAGAGATAATGATCAGAGTGATTTGCAGTAAATAAGGAACCTTGTAGACTTTCTATGAATAAATTATAATAAGAGACTGTTGACAGAATGCTTTGAATTTTAACTTTGCTGTTTTTCAAACTATTAACAATTTTTCCTTTCACATATGAGAAATGATATGACAGGTCAATTAGGTTGGAAGTAGATGTACAAGATTATAAATTTTAGACCTCTTTTGCAAGACGCGAAGTTATTATTGTTGCCATAGGTTTCTTAGTGTTGAACTAGGGGGGCATAAAATTATTGGAAAAAAATTAATTAAAAAAGGAAAATACATAATATGTGTTTTCCTTTTTTAATTAATTTTTTTTTCAATAATTTTGTTTAGTTTTGTTCTGTCTCTGCTCAATCCTTTTGAATAGAATTGTTAAGGAAAAATGTCTGGGAAGGCACGTGGTGTGTGAGGTGGAGGAAGAGACAGTCTATCCTTTTCTAGTGTCAGACCTGCCCCAGTTAGGCCCTCAGGAAAGCAAGACTCTTGAATCTATTGAGTTGAATCAAAAGAACTTTTACTGAGAGTAACTGGATGCAGTAAAGTCAGGTAGAATCCAAGGTCCTCACACAAAGCACAAAGTATCTATGGAGATTCTCAGTCATCCATGTCCTGGTTGTCCCAAAGGTGTTTTTTTCAAGAGGTAACTGGACTTTCTGGTTTTTCTTTGAAGATATTTTGCCTCTTATCCAAGAAGCTTCTTCGGCTTCCTGATTGTGCCACTGTTTTCAGAGAGAACAGAGGGATGAACACAAAAATTTAAAGAAGGAAGAGTTCAGGATGAATCTGAGCATCTGTTTTTAATTTTTTTCCCCAAAATATAGTCCTTCTCGGAGGTGTAAATCCATCAGAGGAGGAGTAATTTGTGTGTGAAGAGCATAGCCTGTTACTATAATATCTATCACACAAAAGTTATAAGGACAGGAAATTCCACAGGGAGCTGAACTGAGAAAAGCAGGAAGAATTTTTGCAAAGCTTCCTCCACTTCAGGCAAGGAGGCGACGTGCGTAAGGCTCACCTCCTTTTGCTTTGGAGGCTCTGCTCACTGCCACATCTGAGCCAGCAGAAAAGGGCTTTCATCCATGGTGAATTCAGACAACGTGTTAACAACCCATTCAAGCAGAGATGGGCTTTCTTTTTTTCACTGACAGCTGCCAGAGATGAAAAGGCCAGCTCTCTTCCAGAAGGACAACGTGTGCTGTAATGAACATTTTAAAGGCTTGTGTTTCAGACAAAGGGGTTTCCATATCTCTCCCATGAATTAAAATGTCTTTATCGGAAGATGGCTCCATCCAGGATATCAACCAGGGCCTGCTTCCAGACAAGGAGTCTGGCTGGTAGGATGGATCAAACGTCAGACATTGATGGTCTGATTTATCACAGGAAGAGCTATAAACTTTAAGGCCAAGTGAGATGAGATGCCAAAAGTTCAGAGATTCCTTTCCAATTCTCTTTAATTGTTGACAGCGATCAAGGCTACAAGGCTGGTGGCCATAGCATGGCTGGGAGCAGACTTCTCAAAAACTGAATGCATTCTTCAAGATTATTCTATATATGTCTTTATATGGATTTATATATGTCTTTATATGGATTTATAGTTACAGTTTTTGTTGACCATGTTTTGGATTTGATTCTCTGCAGCCAAAGGCTGTTCCTGGGAGAGTTTTTCTCCAGCCAGAAGGTAACCAGGACATTGGGGCAAAATTGGACTCCTACTGATTATCCAGTCCTACTGACTGTGTTGTCTTTGTGCCACCCCCTCACAAATTATTTCATTTTTTTCTGGAACAATAGCATTCCATACAGGCATCTTTAATAATATAGAATACAGAATAACAAAGTTGGAAGGGACTTTGGAGGTCTTCTAAACCAACCTCTGTTCAGCAGAAAACTCTAAACTTTGTTATGGTTTTTTTAGGAGTGTTTTCTATGAACTCCTCGGAGCTCTCTTCATGATTTCTTGAAGACTTTGTCTGATCCTCCCAGACATAGATGCAATGTAATTTTAAGAGTACTTATTGATTTGTGTGGATGTGTGGGTATATGTGGGTATCTGAAAGCAGAGACAAAAAACTGGTGAAGTGAGATTACAAGTAGTTCCTGCTTAGTTTTCCCTAGGTAACCATTACCAAGAAGAATGATGAGAAGAGCAAAGCAAGAAAGAAAAATAGCTACCTTATTTATCTCATGGACTTATTGTGGATGGCTTATTCCAAGCTATAAAAGCTGAAAAGTCAGATCAGTTTATGAGCAGTAAAAAAAAATCCCCATTGTAATTAAGGTTATGACAGAGGCTGAACAAAATCATCCATTGTTACATGGATTCAAAACAGGAAAGAAACGGCTGAATATTAAATTCAGGCAGTCGCCATGCAAACCATTCCTCATATTTTAGGAACCTTCCTACCCCACCCTTTCCCATACTTTTTCCTCCCCCTCTGGAATTACATTTTATTTCCTGGATGTTGATAGAATTTATTTGTGGGAGCTGTAATACATGGTATAGATATCCACATTTTGAAAATAGTTGAAGAACATATGAAGAACGGTTGCAGGAACAGAGTATGTCTACTCTAATGAAGAGAAGGACTAGGAAAGAGATGATAGCAGTGTTCCAATATTTGAGGTGCTGCCACAAAGAAGAGGGAGTCAAGCTATTCTCCAAAGCACCTGAAGGCAGGACAAGAAGCAACAGATTAAACTAATCAAGGAAAGAAGCAACTTAGAACTAAGGAAAAACTTCCAGACAATTAGAACAATTAATCAGTGGAACAACTTGCCTCCAGAAGTTGTGAATGCTCCAACACTAGAAGTTTTTAAAAAGATGTTGGATAACCATCTGTCTGAAGTGGTGTAGGGTTTCCTACCTAGGCAGGGGGTTGGACTAGAAAATGCCCAATATCCCTTCCAACTCAAAAACTATGAATGTTGCCTAGTTATTAGTTTCTAGGGTACTTAAAATGTCTGCTTCTATGTTCACTGGAAAAATTACATACCGGTGCTATAAACAAACAGGCCTGGCCTTCAACACATGCTAGGTACACTCTTCAAGTTCTATGGGATTCAAAGAAGCCCCTCTTCCCTCCTTTATATACAGTATTTTGGTACTCAACTGCTTTGAAACTCATCAAATTTGGTACTCAATGCATCTGATATGAAAATTTTGTCCCAGTACTCATCATTTATTTAGTACTCAATGTATAAGCTAGGACTTGTTGGTGTTGGCTACCTTGTGACTCACTAAATTATTCCATATGGAAAAATTTGTTTGGTACTCATTGCTTTTTGGTATTCATTGCACCTCCGGAATCAACAGTGATATGATACAGCAGTAGTGGGATTCATCTCCGGGGGAATGAGTCTGCCTACCGAGATGAGGTGGACCAGTTGCTTTCATGGAGTGGAGGCAATAACTTGGTCCTCAACACCAATAAGATCAAGGAGCTTATAGTGGACTATAGAAGGAACAGATCAGACATTCAGCCCTTGCTTATCAATGGAGACCGAGTGGAGCAAGTGGCCAGTTTTAAGTTTATGGGTGTTACCATAAAAGAGGACCTGACCTGGGGTGCTCACATTGCAGCACTGTTCAAAATGGCCCAGCAGAGATTATACTATCTGAGACTGCTCAGAAAACAACAACTGAATGAAAAACTGTTGGTGACCTTCTACCGCTGCACCATAGAGAGTATCTTAACTTCCTGCACCTCTGTATGGTTTGCCAGATGAACAGTGGCAGAAAGGACGGCGCTCCAGAGGGTTAACATCATTGCCCAGAAGATCATTGGTTGCCCTCTCCCCTCTTTGGAAGAGCTTTATAGCTCCCGCTGCCTTAAGAAAGTTCAAAACATTCTCAAAGATCCATCTCATCCCGGGAAC
Source organism: Naja naja (assembly GCA_009733165.1). Lineage (NCBI taxonomy): Eukaryota > Metazoa > Chordata > Lepidosauria > Squamata > Elapidae > Naja > Naja naja. The sequence continues at coordinate 213,376,049 of CM019150.1, read as the reverse complement.
CCTTTTTTTTAACTATTACCATCTGGCAGATGGTGCAGAATAATAAAAACAAGGACAAATAATAAAAACAAGGAAAAACAGCTTCTATCCCAGGGCAGTAGCTCTTTTGAATTCTACTGTATAGTGCAGTGTTAAGTGGTGTTGGGGTTTTTTGGTTCAATGTGTGGAGTGTGAAGGATGTGTGTTTGTGTTTATTTTCATGGTCACGATGTGCACTGAAGAGTGTTTGATTTTGTTGTATGAGGTGCAATGACAATAAAGTAAACTAAACTTCAATTAATGATAAGTACTAAGCTACCATGGTATCTACCATTTGCAACTATCTACCAAAAGAAAAAAGGGATGCAGTGACCCAGTGGCTAAGACACTGAGCTTGTTGATCAGAAAGGTCAGCAGTTCGGCAGTTCAAATCCCAAGCACTGCCTAACCGATTGAGCTCCCATTACTTGTCCCAGCTTCTGCCAACCTAGCAGATCAAAAGCATGTAAAAATGCAAGTAGAAAAATAGGTACCACTTTGGTGGGAAGGTAACAGTGTTCCATGAACCTTCAGCATTTAATCATGCCAGCCACATGACCACAGAGACATCTTTGGACAGTGCTGGCTCTTTGGTTTTGTAATGGAGATGAGCACTACTCCCTACAACTGGAAACAACTAGCACATATTGGCAAGGGGAACCTTTACCTTTACCAAAAGAGCTTGATTTGATTCCCATCTTCATTCAGAGCCAATCTCAGGTTCATGCTGTATGTCCCAGAAAAATAGAGAATATTGACAAAGAAGTATGTGGAGAAATATTGTAGATGACTATCCCAAAAATCAACCTTACAAAGATTACAAGACCCTGCACATCAACTATCTTGCACAACTCTGTGTAGTCCATGTATTTATTATGCAAAGAAGTTAATCATCCTTTCTTGGAAATGATTATGCGTCATTGACGCATTGACGTCATTGACTTGGTGTCAATTCAATAACCACATAAGTCAGGGCTATCCATGGTGTCCTCGGTGTTCCCTGAATTTGGTTGCATTCTTGCGACATTTCATTGCCGAATTAGGAAACTTCAACAGTGCTGAAATGGAGTGGGATTTGTGGAGAGGAGGAGGAGGACGATGACTATGGGGTCATTTGGTGCTCTTTGAGCTTGGTTGTTTTCTTGCACCATTTTGTTACCTAACTAGGTAACACGATCAGTACTGGAAGGGAGTGGGGTTTGCTCTCTGTTTATACTATGTGGCTTGCCCTGTCAATGTTGGTGGGAGTGGTATTGGTGGTTCCTTAACTAAACTACTGTTGCTGGATAATAGGGATATCCATAAGTTACAGTTTTAAAAAAATGCCAAGATGGTAGCCACAGAAGTATGATCAAACCTCGGAATACTTTTTTTTTTCACATCATGCATTTAAAAATGGGCGGAGCTTGGAACATCTTGATCATTTTAACCACACATAAACACACACTGAATGCTCCTGAGGTAAGATTTTATCAGAACAAATGCGTCTTCATTCTGCATCCTTGGGCTCCTCTGACTCCTCCTTCAATAGTGACGCTCTCAACATGATGTCTTGGTGTCTGGAGGCGGTGCAAATCTGGATGGGGAGGAACAGACTTCGGCTGAACCTGGCTAAGACCGAGTAGCTGTACATACCGACATCTCGAATAGTCCAGGAGATTCCAGCACTAACTGTGGGGGAGAGGTGTTAACCCCATAGACAGAGCACGCAACTTAGGTGTCCTTCTGGATACGCAACTCAACCTGGAAGAACAGGTGGGGACCATGACCAGGGGGGCATTCGCCCACACCCATCTGGTGCGCCAGCTGCGCCCCTACCTGGACCAAGATGCCCTGTGTACAGTCACTCATGCACTCGTTATCTCCCATCTAGACTACTGCAATGCTCTTTACATGGGGTTGCCCTTGAGGACCATTCAGAGGCTTCAGCTGGTCCAGAATGCGGGTTGTGATGGGAGGCTCCCGATACTCCTATATTACACACCTCCTGCACAAGCTGCACTGGTTACCAGTTGCCCTCCAAGTGAGATTCAAGGTGCTGGCACTGACCTATAAAACCCTTTATGGCATTGGACCAGGATACATGTGGGAGACCCTACTGCCAATAACAATCTCCCAACGTCCCGTGCGCTCCCAAAGAGAGTGCCTTCTCCAGGTGCCATCAACACAACGTCGACTGGCCACCCCCAGGAGTAGGGCCTTCTCTGTGGGAGCACCCACCCTATGGAATCAACTTCCCCTGGGTCTCCGGACGGCCCCCAACCTCCGCTCCTTCCGCCGTGAGTTAAAAACTTGGCTATTCCAACTAGCCTACCCAGGCTGAGGGAGAACGGGAGAGGGTTTTGAACATATTTCCAATTGTCCAAACCAACATTGAGACCTCAACTTCGTTAACATTTACTTAATTGTATTGGAACTGTTTTAATTGTAAGCCACCCTGAGTCCCTCAGGAGATAGGGAGGCATATAAATCAAATAAATAAATAGGAAAGAGCAACTTGGTTTCACAGGAAAGACATTACCTCAGAAAAGCACCATTACAGGGGAAAAACAAAAACAAAACATCTTGTCTTCCATCCTTCCCTATGAAACATGGGCATGCTCAGGAATTTTTTTTAAGTTATTGAACAGCCCCAATCATCTACTGAACTAGCCTGTAGTGTTTTAGTGAATCCCCCTTCACAGGAGGAACTCAAGGAAAAATCTCTGTCAGCTCTTTTGTTTCCAGCTCCTTATTAAAGACAACAAGAAAAGAAAGAATTGTTAGGCCTTGTTTCTACTGAAATAACATTTTATAGGCATTTCTCATGAGATCAGCTATTTTCAAGAATGCACGCATTAAGGAAATGCTGCTAGACCTTTAGCCAAAGTGCCACTAATGAGCGTTACTAAAATATTAAAGAATGAGAGAGTATTTTTTTTCTTTTTATACCCCTCCCATTTCCCTCCCGCCCTTTTTTTTTTGGTTCATCAAAATGAGTAGAGATCTCTTTTGGGATGAGATGAAGAATATTATTAAAGGGGAAAGTTTAAGCCTCTCTGCTTGTCAGATTTTTGGAGAAAAAGAGGAAGAGGGGAACAGACTAGCTGTGTTGTATCCTGGCTTAAAAGGAGAGTGAGGGGGGAGCAAAACTGCAGGGTTTCTTCTACATTTTTTCTATTTTGGTTTTTTATTGGTGGATAGCAGGGTGTGTGCTGGAGGGCAGAAGGAAGCATAATACAAACAGGGAAAACATGCAGCAAACAAACTTAAGTAGGCGGGGAGATAAATGCCTCACAAGTGGCATTTCTTAAGGAAACATTTATTTTCCAGCCCCTTAAACCAGAATTTTGAAAATCAAAACAGAAGACTATTAGGTCAAGGCCCTGTTTCGGAGGGCTGCATTTGATAACTAAACCTGAATCTAAATTTATTAGATAATAGAACAATAGAATAGCAGAGTTGGAAGGACCCTGGGGGTCTTCTAGTCCACCCCTTGCTCAGGCAGGAAATCCTATAGCATTTCAGACAAATGATTGTCCAATCTTTTCTTAAAAACTTACAGTGTTCAAGCATCCACAACTTCTGGAGGCAAGTCATTCCACTGATTAATTGTTCTAACTACGGTTCCTTTCATCACAGTTCCAGTATTTGAGGGACAAGAAAAAATGGATGGAAACTAATCAAAGACAGAAGCAACCTGGAATTAAAGAGAAACTTCCTAACAGTGAGAATAATTAACCAGTGGAATGGCTTCAGAAGTGGTATGCTACCGGTTCAGCCCAGTTCAGGTGAACTAGTAGTAAAAATCACTACCAGTTTGTGGAATCGACAATCAGCTGGGAGAATAAAAGACTGAAAAGAGCCTTGGTGGCTCAGGCTGTTAAATGCCTGCACTTAAGTTCCAGCTGCCTACAACTGCTGTAGGCTCGAATCCCACCAGGCTCAAGGTTGACTCAGCCTTCCATCCTCTCGGGGTAGGTAAATTGAGGACCCAAGATTGTTGGGGGCAATAAGCTGACCTTGTAAAAATGCCGCTTAGTAATAAGCAGGCATATACAATGGAATGAAGGCTATTGCTGAGCACACTGGGTTGCATCCCAAAAATTGTAAGCCGCCCTGAGTCTCCGGAGAAGGGCGGCATATAAATGTAATTAAAAAAAAGTGCATTGGAGGGTGGGAGGGACGCTCCTAGCTTTTTGTTTCTTCATCCTCTCAGCAGATTGGCTTGTTAGGGGCGCGTGTGTTAGGGGCATGCATGCCAGGGGTGGGAATCTACCAGTTCGCACCTATTCACAAGAACCGGTTGTTAACATTCTAAGCAGTTCGGAGAACCAGTTGTTAGAAGAAATTACTGGCCTAATCCTGTAAGGAAGGCAAGGAAGAAACATTCTGGTGTTGCTTACAGAAACTGCCTCTCCATTAACCCTTATTACATTCTTGGCAGGACTAGACTTCCTGTCGCAGGAACTTCTCTGGAGTTTTTTTCCCCTCCTTTGCTGGTACTTTGCTTGTGTGGAGTGACCATTCAAAGTTACAATGGCACTGAAAAAAGTGACTTATGACCATTTTTCACACTTACGACTGTTGCAGCATCCCCAAAGTCATGAGAGGCCAGGTGAGAAGATGCGTGTCTCGATGTGAGTGATGTTGAGTTGGCCATGCCCAGCCAATAACATGACCACCCAGCCACATCCACCTGTCACATGACCACCCAGCCACGCCCACCAACTAACCCACGCCCACAGAACCAGTTGTTAAAAAATTTGAATCCCACCCCTGATGCACGCGCATGCACGATCACCCACCAAACCTTAGCGACCAAGGTAGGATCCCACTACTGAGTGGCTTGCCTCCACAAGTTGTGGATGTTCCATCACTAGAGGTTTTTAAGAAGAGACTGGACAGCCACTAGTCTAGAATGGTATAGGATTTCCTGCTTAAGCAGGATTGGACTAGAAGATCTCCAAGGTCCCTTCCAACTCTATTCTGTAAGCTCTATATCAGAGGTCTTCAAACTTAGCAACTTTAAGACTTGTGGACTTCAACTCCCAGAATTCTCCAGCCAGTAGGCGAGTTGAAGTCCACAAGTCTTAAAGTTGCCAAGTTTGTGGACCCCTGCTCTATATGGTGCTGAGTGCTGGCCAATCACCAAAATGTGTTGAGAATAATTTACATGCCTTGGTCATTAGGCTTCTCTCTTCTTGACCATGTCAGCAAGGACACAGTTCGGATACAAATAGGCCCTGTGCCAATATCAGAGAAAATGTGGGAGAAACATGTACAGCGGTAAGGTCATGTTCTACAAGCAGCACTCCATATCATTGCCTATATCATCTTCCATTCTAATATAGATGGCAGGCACCAGTGTGGAAAGCCAAAGCAAAGATGACAAAATACAACAAATGCAGACATGAAAAACACTCAGTTGGACCCGGATGCTGCATTTGATCATGGAAGATGGTGCTTGTTGATCAGTAAAGTGGATCCTGAACCTATGGGAGAAAGATGATGATGATGATGATGATGACGACAACCATGACAATTTGAAAATGGTTGATGTGTGCCATATCTTTTTCTGTAGAGGGAGAAGAACAGATCTATTTCCCCCATTTATCAGTTCAAGGAGAGAACAATTAGGGATCAGAGCCCAAAAGTGAAAGAAGCAGGGGTAGGAGAGATCCTTCAAGCTTCCAGGATCAAGTTAATTTTTATGGCCTACCTCTGCTTTACTTGTTCTGCTGGCCTCTCATTTGAAACTTTATCGTTAAGAATTCCAATCAGTGGAAAAGGAGGAGAGTGTTTAGCTTTTGGTCAGTGATTAGCCTGTGGAGGATTCATCTCCTTAAAGTTAATAGTTCCCTCCAGGTGGAATTATTTATATTTAGTTGACTGATCTGTTCTCTAGAGCTATAAATTGCCTCCCATTTTACTAAATTAGACCAAGAAAAGAGGTCCAATTCTCTTATACCCTTCAGAGTTTCTAAGAACTGGAGGAATTGAAGCAGATGGGGGAGGGCTCATTTCAAAGATGGAGAATCCTAAAGATAAGCTCTGGACTTCTTTGGTGGCTGCTATCACAGATCAGCACAGGAATGATAGAATAGAATAACAGAGTTGGAAGGGACCTTGGAGGTCTTCTAGTCCAACCCCCTGCTTAGGCAGGAAACCCTATACCACTTCAGACAAATGGTTATCCAATCTCTTCTTAAAAACTTCCAGTGTTGGAGCATTTACAACTTCTGAAGGCAAGCCGTTCCACTAATAAATTGTTCTCACTGTCAGGAAATGTGTCCTTAGTTCTAGGTTGCTTCTCTCCTTGATTGGTTTCCACCCATTGTTTCCTGTACTACCCTCACATACTTTGGAGAATAGCTTGACTCCCTCTTCTTTATGGCAACCCCCGAGATATTGGAACACTGCTATCATGTCTCCCCTAGTCCTTCTTTTCATCAAACTAGACATACCCAATTCCAGCAACCATTCTTTATATGTTTTAGCCTCCAGTCCCATAATCATCTTTGTTGTGCTTCTTTGCACTCTTTTTAGAGTCTCAATATCTTTTTTACATCGTGGCGACCACAACTGAACGCAGTATTCCAAGTGTGGCCTTACCAAAGCATTATAAAGAGGTATTAATACTTCATGTGATCTTGATTCTATTCCTCTGTTTATGCAGCCTGATGTCAAATGGTCAATGGAAAAAAATCAAGTATAAAGAAATAATCATGATTCAAGTCCTTCTCCAGATATGTAGACTTTCCCAAGATCCATAAAAACTATTGTTCCTTCTCAGAGTACAGCAGAATAATAAAGATGTAAAGAAGCAAGCATTTAGAAGGATTTTTGTGATCCTTGGCTCTCATTGTAGTGCCAAGATTTTTTTCCCCACACAAACTATAAAAAAAAAGGAGGGGAAAGGAAAGATGAAATGCCCGAGGCCTTGAAGTAAGAAATGCATTATCAGAAAAGCTAAAAGCTGGGATACAACAAACATTATTTCCCAAGAAAAAATTGACATGATTTTTCATAAGGTGGTGAACTTATCTAACACACCTTCCTCTTCCAAATTTCCCCACAAAAATAACCTTGTGAGATGGGTTGGCTGAGGAAGACTGGCCCAAACACAGCTGGCTTTCATAGCTAAGGTGGGATTAGAAGTGAGGCTTTCTAACCTGGTCCATTAACCATTTCAGGAGTGTTAAAATGGCGGTCCATGGGCTGAATGCATCACGCACAGGCCACACCCACCCCAGCTCCATGAAGGTGGAAAAAATCATGAAACGTCATGTGACAGCAATGTGACACTGCGAGTTTGGCACCCATGTATGGATCAAACTGAGAGAGGATTCATTTCTGCCAAATATCAGGGAGAAACAGAATGTTCCAACTTTTCACAGAAGAAAGAAAATATTCACAATTCTGGAAAATAATACCCTATTCAATGACTGTAAAATAAATCATGCTGCTACTTCCTGCTGGTGGGTTTAAGAACCAGAGGCCGAAAGAACAGAACAGGAAATAACAGCCAAGTGTGCTGTTAACTTCAATGTTTATTTATTATATTTTTAAATCTTCCAGTATCTGTGGCATTCCCTGGCTCATAAAATGGTAAAAGTCTAAAGAATAGTATCAAGAGATAAAATGGAGTTGGTAAAATGCTGAGGAAAGAGCAAAAATAGCCTTGATTCTAAATGGCCATAATGTGAAGAGAAGAAACATCTGGCAGGGAATCACCAATGAAGAGAGCATACGGATGTTTGGGAACTGAATTAGTTACACCTGGGAATATGATCTGTATTGAGTAGCTTAATTGGAAGCAAAGGGGGGGAGGGGGGGAGAAAGAGAAAAAGAGAGAGAGAGAGAGAAGATGAATGAGTATTTTGTTGGATATGTTTCAGATATTATGACAATTTGACGGAGTTTGGGGAAATGTGAAATGATTAAAACCAAAAACATTAAGACATGTCTGAGCAACTTGAGATTGCACTGTATCTGCCAAAAAAAGTGAGTGGAATCCCATGATACGAACTCAGCAGTTGTATTGACATCCATAGGAAGTGCCAAGATACAAGTTATGGCAATCCAGCTGAGAAATCAGTCTTTTCCTGCGACCCAAATCATTTTGACACAGGTTGAGTTATTCTCGGTTTCACTTGGGAGCTTGTGATCCAAGCACTGGGGACAGGAGAAACACCCACCCACACACAAACAAGCAAGTTAATTACTTTGGGCAGCAGGCTTCCTTGTATCTGGATGTTAAAGCCAGCTCCCAAGGGTGGGATGAATATTTTGAAGCTTGTTTTTTTTGCTTGCAGCAGACTTCACTAATCTCTCCAGAGGACAAATCTGGCTCTCTTGCAGATGTGAATCTCATTAGAAAGCTATTCAGAGCTTCTTCTTCATGTCACCTTAAGGCATTAAAAAAAATAATTCCAAAACAAAATGGACTGGACAGGTGACGTCTTCTCTAGCACAAATCTCCCAGGTACCATCTTTCTTTAGTTTAATTAGCAGGTACAAGCACTAAGTAAGCATGAAAAGTACAATCCATATTATCTTGATTTTAATTGATGCGTACAATAAATTATGAGTTTGTCTAATTGCAGCTGCTTTCTGCCAAAGTTGGGAGATGGGAAATGACAACATGGTTCCAAAAATAAACTTTCTTGAAAGGATCAGGTGGTTCTTTAATATATATATATATATATATAGTAGGTCTTGGTGTATTCAGGTCTTGTCCTGTGTAAGATTGAGAATACCTTGGCAACGTTTCGACGAAATCTCATCCGTCATCTTCGAAATGTTGCCAAGGTATTCTCAATCTTACACGGACAAGACCGAATACACAAGACCTATACCTTTATCCGAAAATCTACAAAACAAATATATATATATACCTTACACGGGACAAGACCCGAATACACCAAGACCTATATATATATATATATATATATATATATATATATATATATGTAGGTCTTGGTGTATATATATATATATGTAGGTCTTGGTGTATTCGGGTCTTGTCCCGTGTAAGGTTGAGAATACCTTGGCAACGTTTCGACGAAATCTCATCCGTCATCTTCAGGCTGGTGTCTTCAGCTTCGTTCTCCTGGGAGAAGTGTGTGATTGTGGCTGTTTTCCCCTTTTAAACGGAAGATGACGGATGAGATTTCGTCGAAACGTCGCCAAGGTATTCTCAACCTTACACGGACAAGACCAATACACCAAGACCTACATACCTTTACCCGTGAAAATCTACGGAAAAAAAAATATATATATATATATATAGTGTCTTATCAATACCTTGAAATGGAGTTGAGGATTTGAGGAGTTGAAATGATGTCATTAATGAGCAAGCTTCCAGGTAGAAGAACTGAGATATAGTTTAGTCACAAAGTACAAGAGACAGGATGGTCAAATCCTGCCTCCAAAACCAACTGATTACAAGAGCTGCTGTGGAGGCTTTTGGATTTCTTCAGGGATTGGTTAGGTTCCTAGGTTGCCCCTGTCAGCAATTTCATGAACCAAACATAGTTCTTCCAGGAATCTCACCAAAGCTGCAGAGAGAAAATACTGTAAGATCTCAGTCCTACTCCTTCCCCTTCCCCTTCTACTTCTCCTCCTTCTCCCTTCTCCTCCTCCTTCCTTCTTTCTCCTCTTCCCTCCTTCTCTTCCTCGCTCCTTCTCCCCCTTTCTCCTCCTCCTTTCTCCTCCTTTCTTCCTCTTTTACTATTCAGATGTTCAAAGAAGAGGGCAATAGAAAGTTCTGGTGACCTCAACCATTGTTCTTTGATGCTGTTGTAGTCTGTCTTTGATATTGTCTATCCATTTTCTTCTGGGTCTCCCTTGTGTTCTTTAACCTTCTCCTCTTTTTGTATATGCCTGGTGTGATATGGAATCCCAAGACATTCTATCCAGGTGAGCAAACCACTTTATTTGCAAGATCTCAGTAAAGAATATAAATGGGTAGGAAAGGTAAAAGCACCACATTTGGAAGATGCCAGGCTGAGTAAGAGGACCTAGTTTCTCTCTGAGGCAAGGATGGACCTTGGCATGGCCCAAGTCTGCATTTTCACATTGGTTTGCTGGCCAAAGGTTGTACTCTATAAGGCAGTGATAAAATGAGGAAGATCTATGTCACATGGTGAACAGAAGGCAGGATAGTCAGTTGAATAATGGAATAACAGAGCTGGGAGGGACTTTGGAGGTCTTCTACTCCAACCCCTGCTCAAGTAGGAGATACTACACCATTTGAGACAAGTGACTGTCCAATCTCTTCTTAAAAGCCTCAATTGATTGGAGAATCCACAACTTCTGAAGGCAAGGTGTTCCACTGGTTAATTGTTCCACTGTTAGGAAGTTTCTCCTTAATTCCAGGTTGCTTCTCTTCTTGATTAGTTTCCATCCATTGCTTCTTGTTCTGCCTTCTGGTGCTTTGGAAAATAAGTTGACCCCCTTTCTTGGTGGTAGCCCCTCAAATACTGCAATATTGCTATCATGTCACCCCAATCCTTCTTTTGTCTAAACTAGCCAAACCCAGTTCCTTCAACCATTCTTCATATATTTTAATTTCCAGGCCTTTAATCATCTTAGTTGCTCTTCTCTACACTTTTTCAAAGTCTCAGCATTTTTAATATGTTTTTTAAAGCCTGCCCTCTAACTTCTTCCTTATTTCTTCCTGACACCCAGGATCAAAACTGATGTTCTGTTGATTTCAGCTTCTGATCGGTTCAGTTTTTCCACTATCATTTTCTATACTTCATCAATCTTCCTTTCTTCCCAAACTCTGTGCTCTACAACAAGTGAAGGCTTGTCCCAATCCTGTTAGGATTTGTACTTCTGAACTTGGTAGAGTGTTTAAAATAACATGGATAACTATGCAGCAGCAGTAAAAATGGCTTGGCTTGTATCAAAACGATGTAAAAAGAACAGACTCTATCAGAAATGAAGAGGAAATTTTAAAAAAACTAGGTAATTTTGTTTCTGTTCTATAGATGAAGACTTTACAATTATCTTTGTAAAACCATAAAGGGCATTTAAAAAAAAATCACATGTGAGATTTGGTGATCTGATACAGTAGGACTATCATTCTGAGAAATTAGGTAACCAACCCACATTGAGAGCTATTAACAATTATTTCTTAGAAAGGTCAGGAGAAACAGCATAATCTAAGACTTTCAAGAGCACTTCATGTTGAAAATTCTGACAATTTGGGCTAGAAGATTGGGAAAAAATGTGGAGCAAAAATTATAGTTTAACAAAATCCACCACATATAAAGAAAACCAATAGAAGATGTTTTACCATTGACATTTAGTTCCAACAAGACTTACAAGGATGTATCCCAATTTAAACCCTAAATTGCTGGAAATGTTAACAAGCGCAAGGTACCTTTTTCCATGTCTGGTGGCTATGTCCAGAAATTAAAAAAATATTGGATACAAACATGGTTAAATGAAATCACCCACTGTCAAATAGGATTGAAGCCAGAATTATTTCTTCTGGGGATCATTAAGGGAAAATATCCCCAAAAGATTAAATACTTGATGATACATATTATCATGGCAGTGAGAATTGCACTAGCACAAGCTTGGAAAATGGCCACCATACCAACAGATTGTTTAATAATCCATAAAATTTTTGAGTGTGCAGAAATGGATAAACTCACTATAGAATTAAATAACAAGGAAGACTTGGAATATTATTCTGTTTGGGATAAGTGGTATCAATGGATAGATAGTAGGAATATGAAATGTATAGGTTAGAAAGAAGATATAAAATTTGTATATGTACATGATTAATTAGAAATTGTTGAAATGTATGAATATTTGAAATGTATGAATATAGCCAAGATTTTTGTACTGTCAAAGAATGATGGTGAATTGTAAAAATTTATTTTCTTTATCGACATATTGGTATTTTAATATTTTAATCTCAATAAAGGTTTTTTAAAATTAAAAAAAGAAAAGAACATTCTGACAATTTGTTATACCTTCCTCATGATATGCTGAAAAGAAAGAAGGGATGAAAATGAGGAAGGAGGAAGAAGAGGAGGAGTGGGGGAGGAGAAGGAGGGAAGGAGGGGGAGAAGAAGGGAGGAGGGAAGGAACATTATTGTCACCCAAGATTCTATGGATCATGGGTGACAATGATGCCAATGATGGGTACAACTAGACAACTGAAGGTACACACTTTTTTAGCCTTCGTTGCATTCTGCACAAATGAGTAAAAAGGGCTAAGGGTTCAGAATCTCAGTTGCATGAGACATTTTTGAACTGATGACCTCCTTGCCTTTAAATGTCCCTAGATCTAGTCTCTTAGGACAGGGCTGTCAAACTCCTGGCCCATGGGCCAGATGCGTCACAGCACTGTCCACTCTCATGCCCGGTTTAGTGAAGGGGATACCTCACATGTTGCCGCCATAACGACATGAGTTTGACACCCCTGTCTTAGGATATTGAATTTAGCAGCTGGAACAGTGAAGTGTACAATGGGCCAGAACACATAATTGTAGTTGATTGATTGGAGAGTGCCAGCTTCTGCGTAAGGCAATCTATGCGGTGATTGGTTGCTGCTATGGATGTACAAGGAGAGTTTCCATTTTTTCCCACCTTTTCTTCTTCTGTGTACTCTATATAATGTCTGATTTACCTCATGATGTTCCTGACTATCTTGTCTGCTGTAAATATAAATGCAAAATATATTTATTTATTTAAAATTACAAGTTTGTGTCAGTGGCTCTGACTCACCTGGACACTTGCTGTACAATTCCCTGACATAGTTCATTAGCATTTTTTTTAAAAAAAGGGAAGACTTCATGTCCTTCTCAACTTTCATACAAATATAATTTTGATAACTCTGTGTTGGGTGGGTGGGGAGGTTTCTGATTATTTTAGAAATAGAATTTGCCAGGAGTTAAAAGGCTTGGCTTTTATTTTCTAAAGTGTGTGAAAGAGACCTTTCTTTTTCTTCCTTTCCTTCTCTTCCTTCCTTCCTTCCTTCCTTTCTTTCTTTCTTTCTTTCTTTCTTTCTTTCTTTCTTTCTCTATTTCTTTCGCTCTTTCTTTTTCTTTCTCTCTCCCTTTCTCTTTCTCTCTCTTTCTCTCTCTCTCTCTTTCTTTCTTTCTCTTTCTCTTTCTTTTTCTTTCCTTCCTATGGGATAATTGGTTATACAAAACATATTCTCATCTGTAAAATTTCAGTCCCTTCAAAAGAATACTCTTTTGGGTCATTTCTATCCTATTTATGAAGATATTTAGGAGGTTTTGATTAGTTCATATCCAAAATATGAACCAAATGAAAATCTCACTGAGTGTTAGATCATGATCATCTGAGAAATTCTGAGGATTCTGCAATGGTTTGTTCACTAGAAACTCCCCAAATCTCTGCTGTTTAATGCCTTTGACTCTTCTCAATTTACCCTCAATTTATCAGAAGAAATCAGCTTTGACATTGCTAATACAACATGGGCCGTCAATTGAACAGATCTGTAAGAAATTCCACTGCCATGAAAGCTAAATCATTCTCTTTCAGCATGAATCCTCAAAGACTCATATAATTTACTTAATGCAAGGTTGTAAATATTTCATGTGGTTGGATCTGGTTCCTGGTTACTTAATGGAAATGTCCATGTAGTTTCCTTGCCTGTACTATAAAAGTTAGTTGATATTTCTTGCTTGCAGAAGATGATTATTGTCTTACCGTAGAAAAACAGAAGGGGCCTTGGAGGTCATCTTGTCCAAGTTGGAGACCCCGTATCATTTCAGACAAATAGCTGCCCAGTCTCTTTTTGAAAGCCTCCAGTGATGGGGCATGCACAACATCTGAATGAAAGCCCTGGTTGATTATTCTCACCCTTAGGAAATTTATCCTTAGTTCTTGGTTGCTTCTCTCCTTGGCTGGTTTCCATCCACTGCTTCTTGCCCTACCTTCAGGTGATTTGGAGAATAGGTTGACCCCCCTCTTCTTTGTGGCAGTCCCTCAAATATTGGAGTACTGCTATCATGTCACCTCTAGTCCTTCTTTTCATTGAACTAGTCATACCCAATTCCTGCAACCACTCTTGATATGTTTTAGCCTCAAGCCCCCTAATCATCTTTGTTGCTGAAACTGGGGATCAGAGTGAAGAAGCTGGCCCATCCAATCTGGTCCGAACAGGTCGATGGGTCCTTATTGGGAGGAGACCCATGCCACTCACTTAACCAAACCTGTGAGGCTAGAGCTAGTGGATCGCTGGGGAACAATTTGATTTGTAGTGGCCTCCAAAATGGCAGGTGCAGTCATACTGTGACTGTTCTGAACCACGCCATTTTCCAACAAATCAAACACATTCCAAAAGGAACAGAAACCTTCTAATGCTTTTACAAAATAATTAGCTGTGATAAGCACAAGTCTTGCCAAGCTGTGCAAGACTTGCCAAAAGATATCAGACAAGAAATAATTTGCAAAATAAGAATCTTCAAATACAGACTCAGGATACTGGAATGTCCACGAGGCTGGAGTTTCAAAACGTCTTTGCCTTCTGCAAAGTACATTTGTTTCACGGCTGGCTTTTATCTTCTTGAAGGAGGGGCCATTACCTTGCAGCCTTACTCCCGAGTCACCCCTGCTGTTGTAACTACTCTTTCCTCCGAGCAATCCTGCATGCATGCGCGCTTAGCACAGGCTCCTCGGGAACCTCCTCATCACTGCTGCCAGCCCCCACAATCTCTGAAGGCAGCAGTCCACTCCCTAATGGTCCTGGACCCTCATCTGAGTCTCGCTCTTCTCAGCTGTCCACACCTACTGCCAGCTAACCATAACAGGGACTCTCCTGGCTAGACAAGTGGGGCCTGACAATCTGGTGGCAGGGGGACAGCCACAGACTGGGGGTAGCAAGGGGACCCCAACCCCCTCTCACCAGCAAACATACTTCTCTGCAGTCTTTCCAGAGCCTCAATATGTTTTTTATATTATTGTGATCAGAACTGAATGCCGTTTTCCAAGTGCAGTGTTACTAAGGCTTTGTAAAGATGTACGAATACTTCAGGTGATCTTGATTCTATCCCTCTATTAATGTCTAGTCTGGGTTTCCCCTTTGGTCTGTCTCCTTCACTTCTGACAATCAGCCAAGGTTGGCTTGATGCTGCCAATTAATAAACCTACTTTAGATACTAGCTTATTATATTTTTTAAAAAAATGTTCCCTCCCCCCAAAATGTACATTTCTTGTTGAGAGCATTAGGCAACAAAACAGAATAAAACTGGCTGTTCTACAATCAGAAACTAGAATCCAATAAACATATTTACAAATTAATGAACAGTCTCCAAAAACGCAACATGGCGCCAACATCTATCAGACATACATTAATAAAACAGTATTTGGGATATGGGTGATTTGGAGCTTATTAATTGTTATGAATGTGTTTTTCAAAAGGTTTAATTAGCTTGCAAAGTTTACTTATTCACACTATAAAAAAGAAAACAACATAAATTAAAGTGCACATACCAGTTAATTTATAAAGGGACATACACCAGAAAATTATAAATATAGATGAGGTCAATTAATTGCATCATTTATGTAAAAAATGACGTGTTTTATTTCTTTCCTAAGGGATGTATTTATGTATTATTCCATGCCTCCTCTGTCCCAAATACCCCTTTGATATAATTCTGTCAGTCATGCAATGGATTAATTTTCCTAAAGTCTGTAGGATACCCTGTTAGGAAACAGCAAAGATGTATCTGTGTGACAGAGTACAAGAAATCTTTTTCCCCTTCCAGCTAGATTAGATTTCCATTATCACCAGATGGTTTGGAGGAGGAGTTGACAACCTTCCTATTTTCAGAGGCCAAATGGAATAAAGCACCTCAATTCTAGGCCCAGCGTACCTCCTAACAAACACTGAGCAAAGGTTTCAAATATGAGCTTTGATTCCCCATCTTCATGTTACTGGAAGTAACTCTATTTCAGTTCAGCTGCTATTCAGACATTGGACAGGATTCCCGGTATCTAAAGCTAATTATAGAAGAAAATATTTGTAGTTCAGGGGTGAACTGTGAGGTCATTAGAGCTTTTTCAGCCATGGTGGCACAGTGGTTAGAATGCTGGTTAAGTCAGCTCACTAGCCAGGAGTCAGCTCACTAGCCAGGAGTTCGATCCCCATTAGCTCAAGGTTGACTCAGCCTTTCATCTTTCCAAGGTCTGTAAAATAGATTGTCGAGGGTGATAGGCTGACTCTGTAAACTGTTTAGAGCACTATGAAGTGGTATATAAATCTAAGTGCTATTGCTTTGAGCTTGGTTGTTTTCTCACAGATATTCAGTACCCAACCAGAAAACATTATCAGTGGTAGAAAGGAGTAGGGCTTCCAAACCCTACTCCTTTCAAGCACTGATGATGCTACCTAGTTGGATAATGAAACATCTGCAAAAAAAAAAACAACAACAACCAAGTTCAGGGAGTACCAAAGATCCCACAATGAGTCCATATTGTTCCATCAGTGGAGGACATCAACACCAACTCCCATTCAGGATGATGGAACAGCTTGTTAATCACTCCAAATTCCTACTGCTTGTATGATAATCAAGGGTATGGAAAATATTGATTTTCTGCTTGAAAATGTTCCCTCAAGATTTTAAGATATGCTAATGATGATGATCATGTTATCCATTCAGTCCTGTCTGAATCTTGGTGATGCTATGAACCAGGTCTCTCCACATCTTCCGATCATGCACTACTTCTTTGAGATTTTCTGTGCTCTGACTGGTGTCAACTTTGATGATGTGCAGCCACTGTGTCCTTCAACAGGCTGGTTTCCCTTTACCTCTAACTCTTCCAAATATAATTGCTTCGTTCAGTGAATTCCTCCACCTGACATGGCCAAAATGACATGTGAGACATGGCCAAAATGACACGTGATGTTTTCAAAATGTGCTACCCTTCTAAAATATGTATTGAAAGCAATGCATGTGAACTGCATTGGTTGCCAGTTGCCCTCCAGGTGAGATTCAAGGTGCTGGTGATTACCTATAAAGCCATACATGGCTTAGGGCCAGGGTATTTGTGGGAACATCTACTGCCAGCAATGACTGCCCAGCGTCCTGTGCGCTCCCACAGACAGGGCCTCCTCGGGGTGCCGTTGGCCAGACAGTGTCAACTGGCGACCCTGAGGGGGACGGCCTTCTCTGTGGGAGCGCCCATCCTGTGGAATCAGTTGCTCTTAGAGCTGCGGATGGCCCCTGACCTTCGTTCCTTCCGTCATGACCTGAAGACATGGTTTTTCCAACAGGCCAGCCTGGACTGAGGGGGGTGGGTTTTTATTGGTTTTTATAGTATATTGGTCATTGTGGGTTTTAGATGATTGTTTGGGATCTTTATTTAATAATTTTTTAATAATTTTAAATTTTTGTATTGTGTGTTTTTTACTGTTGTGAGCTGCCCTGAGTCCTTCGGGAGATAAGGCAGCATATAAATCCAAACAAACAAATAAATAAATAGTATAACTGTTTTTGAAGATCCTTGGCACTTAGTAACATTTAGAAAGCAAGTTCTAAGCTTCTAAAGCAGGGGTGTCAAATCAGCAGTGGGATCCTACCTGTTCCACTACTCGTCTGGTGATCGGGTGCGCACGCGTGCATGCGCAAATAACGTGCATGCACCTAACAGCTTCCCCCACACACCAGCTGAGGCCTGCAGCTCCAATCAGCTGAGAGGATAAAGAAGAGAAAAGGGGAGGGGCAGGTGGGAAGGCTGAACCTGTGCTTTCTCTTCTTTCTTCTCTCATCTGAGACTTTTTTCCTCAGCTGATCTTCAGAGGCTTTCTTTTTTACTACTGGTTCGACTGAACCAGGCCAAACCGGTAGCATACCACCACTGTGTCAAACTCACGCCATCACGTCATTGTCACATGACGTATAGCTACTTTTTCCCTTTCGCTAAACTGGGGTTAGGCGTGGCCAGCGCGTGACGCATCTGGCCCGCAGGCCACGAGTTTGACACCCCTGTTCTAAAGTAAGGTTTGTCTCCAGATCCAACCAGGCTAATATTTCTGCAAGGAGTGAAACAATTCAGCAGGCAGTTAAGTAGAGCAAGCAGAGAGATGCAGTAAAGCCTTCTCCCTTTGGAGAAGAATGAGGAGTGATAATAGATCTTACACTCTGATCTTTTAAAATTAAAATATCATGTTTTTGGCTGCTGATCACTAATGACAGAAGATAAAGTCATAACTCGATGAAGCCAAGATATCATCCCCACCACAGAGCAGAAGAAAGTTCCATTCTTCTTTCTTTGCTAGTGCAAAACTCTCGATTGCAATTTTAACAAAGCAAAGATCTTGGAGCCAGGTTCCAGTTGGGGGATGATAAATTACTAGCATGTCATGACTTCGCACCGCTGCTAAGCACCTTAATATCTGTGGAGGGATAATTAGCAGTTCTTTTCCTGCAGATATATTATCCCATTCACTGAAATATTTAAGTAGAGGAAGCTATTCCCAGAGTATTTGCATATCTCAGCCTTCCCTAGAGAGGATTCTTCTGTCAACACCAATGTTCCCATCTGCTTTAGGTGCCATCATGGAGCCAACACTGCAGAAGCTCTTGTGATGAGCTTACAACACAAAGATTTTGTCTATGTATACCCAATGGGTTTACACAAAGAATCCATCTTGGGGAGGAGAAAGGGGGCTGTTTCCCAAATTCATTTTTCATTATCAAATGGGACAGACCTATAAGGAGTTTTGCCCAAAAGAAGATGATGGTGATCACACTCTCTCCAGCATGTGACAAGCTGGAGTCTATTTTGGCAGAACTTACAAATATAATTTGATGAAAAGTAGCACTTGGGGTGACATGTTAGCAGTGGTCCAATATCTCAGGGGCTCCCATAAAGAAGAGGGAGTCAAGCTATTCTCCAAAGCACCTGAGGGCAGGACAAGAATTGCATTTTATTTCCTGGATGTTGATAGAATTTATTTGTGGGAGCTGTAATACATGGTGTAGATATCCACATTTTGAAAATAGTTGAAGAACATATGAAGAACGGTTGCAGGAACTGAGTATGTCTACTCTAATGAAGAGAAGGACTAGGAGAGAGATGATAGCAGTGTTCCAATATTTGAGGTGCTGCCACAAAGAAGAGGGAGTCAAGCTATTCTCCAAAGCACCTGAAGGCAGGACAAGAAGCAACAGATGAAACTAATCAAGGAAAGAAGCAACCTAGAACTAAGGAAAAATTTCCTGACAGTTAGAACAATTAACCAGTGGAACGATTTGCCTTCAGAAGTCATAAATGTTCCAACACTGGAAGTTTTTAAGAAGAGATTGGACAACCATTGTGTCTGAAGTGGTGTAGAGTTTCCTGCTTAAGCAGAGGGTTGAACTAGAAGACCTCCAAGGTCCTTTCCAATTCTGTTATTCTGTTCTATTCTATTCTATTCTATTCTATTCTATTCTATTCTATTCTATTCTATTCTATTCTATTCCATATTCCATTCCATTCCACTCTCTACTCTACTCCACTCCACTCCATTCCATTCCATCCATTCTATTCTATTCTATTCTATTCTATACATAGAAACCAACAGGAGATGACTTGGTTTGGGCCAGTAAGCTATAGCTGCCAATAGAAAACAATATTTGTACCTCATAATTAAATTGTTGGGCCCTTGGTGCTCTCTGAACTTGGTTGTTTTCTTCAGATGTTTCATTAACCAATTAGGTAACATCATCAGTGCTAGAGGGAAAGTGGTTAGCTCTCTTTGTATATACAAAAAGGAAGGAAAAGAGCAAAACACCTCATCATCAGCACCCAGATATGCAGAGATTAATACCAGGATTAATATTAGTTCAACAATCAAAAAACAATACTTCAGTCAAGCAACTAGCTACTCAAATATTCAGACAGTAAATAACAGCCTAATCAAGGAATCACCAAGGACACTCAGAATTACACAATAATAGAGATGGATGAGAACTTGGTGGTCTTCTAGTCCAACTCCCTGCTCAAGCAGGTGACTATAGGACAGGGGTGTCAAACTCACAGGCCTCAGGCTGAATGCATCACATGCTGGCCCCGACCCCTGCCTGGTTTAGCAAAGAGGAAAAAATTCTGATACGTCATGTGACAACACCGTGATGATGAAAGTTTGACATTTCTGCTATAGGAAGAGCTTTTTAAGAAGCTCTTCTTAAAAACTTCCTGTCCCACCAACCTTGACAGGAAAGTCACTTATATATAAACAAAAAGCAAAGCCCACTCCTTTGAAACATGGAAGATGTTACATAGTGGGGTAATGAAATGTCTGCAAGAAAACTACAAAGGTGAGAGAGCATCCGGTACTCCACAATTATAACTGCTGTACTTCTTCTCCTTCCCATTTCTAGACATTTCTCCTAAGATGACCCATCCTTTCACCAGCACTTGAGCTTTTATGAATACAGAGATGGGAAACCTGTAACTCTCCAGATGTTGCAGATCTACATATCCCAGCATTGAAATGACAGCCAGAATTCTCTGATCTTTAGGAATGTCAATAGCCCACTAATCCATAGCCACACTCTGCCAGGAATTATCCAGAACCAAAGTCAAGATACAGAAGGATGAAAGGAACAATGCAAAGTACAATTTCAATTGCAACCAATTCTATGTGGGACAAACATCACATCAATTAAAAACCAGGATCCATAAACAAATGCCACAATCCCAAATCCTTAATCTCTACTCACACCTACATCAAACAGCACCAGTTTGATTGGAGCCACATGATCATCGGTCATGCTACTACGTGCCATGCACATGAGTTCAAGCATGGCACTCCACAAACAATTCCATCAGCAGACACATTGACCGACAACCAGCCTACGAGCCCCTCAGAATCCAAATCAACTGCACAGCTGTTCATGCTGTGCTCTTCTAACCAGAGATAGCACTGACCCTCAACCAACCCATACAAGCTCCCCATCTGTTCTGACCCAGGCTTCTTAAACTGTAAATATTCACAAACTTGTTTTAAAAACAAAACTTATTTATTGTGATGCTGAGAATTGTTTTCATTCCCAGCCAGAATTAATCTCAAACAGTTCCCCAAGATAAGCACACACCTTTCAGTTCTGTGAAGTGCTACCAAAACAGAAGTATCAAATTAACTAGAAAAGAAACAAATCGAAGTACAAAGGGACTCAAGGATGACTCTGAACCGATCGATCCTCTTTGCTTCCTGCAAAGGCTTTGTCATCTTGGCCTGACTTTTATCTCTTATGGGAGGGGCAATCACCTCCCAGCCTCATTCCCGAGTCACCCCTTTTGTTTCAACTGCTCTCGCCTTCTAGCAGCTCTACACACATGCACATTGGGAACAGGCTCCCCTGGGTCCTCTGCCTCGCTGCTGCCAGACTCCGGAGGCTCTGAAGGCAGCACCCCACTCCAAGATGGTCCTGGCCCATCCCTGCATCAGATGCAGGACCCTCATCCAAGTCCTCCCCAGACTCCCTGACTGGTCCCCTTTCTTCCCCGCTGTCCGATTCTGCTGCCATCTGCACCAGCTACCAGTGAACCATGACACCATCAGCCCTTCACCTACCAATGACCTTCACCTGATGTAACCTCTCTTCACAAGACTCCCACTGATGACTCCCACCTGACTCATCACAAGACCTTTACTTGACACACCCACACCTGACCCATCACAAGACTTACTGACCACATGAAAACAGAAGAACATTGACATCCCCTAAATTCCACTGAAGATGTTACCTAGCCTGGTAATGAAACATTCAGAAATCAATCCACAAGCTTGGAGAATGAACCTTCACACCCAAACCCTAGCATTTCCACCAATTATGCCGGCACTTGTTTTTTGACTAATTGTTCTACAACCAACCAAAAGCCAATTATATCCTTGCAATTCTCCTCCTCGGAGAATAGGATCTCCATGGAGGTCTAATCTTCTTATTCTTTTAAGGATCCAGTCAGTGAGAAAAATATATATTTATGAGTGATTCTTTTCTTCTACCTGCCGCAACTCCTTTCCTGTGATGTCTGACATGGACTGGTGAGATGTTTACATGGTCTCTTGGCACATGGCCAAAAGCTAGGAAGTGCAAGACTTAATTTTGTCTTGAAACAGATGGTGGGTGCTATGATATGGCTTCTACATGCGTCTTACTTTTTAAACTTTCATTCAAGCTTTTTCATCAGGAAATTAGTTGCTGAGTCGTTTGGTGCGCTTTATTTGCCACAGAGTGTTTTCTACAACAGCCTTCTCCAATCTGATGTCCTGATTATGGCTGAAAGCAACACGGAACACACATGAGCCAAAGTGAGTTCCAGTCAAATCAAAGTAGGTCAAAATTAGGGAAGAAAGAAAAAATCAGTCATCAGTCCAAAAGAATGCATACAGAAGTTCCAAAATGAAGTAAGATTGCAGGGTTCATGTGTGGTCACATATAGGCAGCATTGGAAAACTACCTTGCATGGCTGAATTAAGAGCTGCAATTGCTGGTATCAATCAGAACTAGGAGGGACATACTTAATAGCAACCAGAATGTTTCCTTAGTATTTAGTTTCTAAAATGATGCAAGACTTCTGCCCCAGATGCTCACTCTTTCTTTGCCTTTTATACTTCATTTTATAGAAAGTAAAATTTAATTATCTTTCCAGTAATATCAATTGTAGCCTCCAAAGAGTCACTGGATGACTTGAAGCTTCTAAACCTTGAAAAGTTACCCAACCTTCCCAACCACCCCCAATCTCTACAGTACAGGCAATTGTTGCCAAATGAGATATTTGTTGTATGAATTTTGCCTCATTTTATGACTTTTCTTGCCACAGCTGTTAAGTGAATCACTATAGTTCAGGGGTGTGAAACTTGATTTCATTGAGGGCTGCACCATCAAGGTTGTGTTTGACCTGGGGGGGCTGTGGCCAGGGGGGCTTGGCCAGCTTGACATCACTTGTGTTGGGGTGCCTGTGGTGGCCCAAGTGCTCTGCCAGCAAAAACAGGCTCCTGTGCTCCATTTTTGGTTGCAACAGCCTCCTGCAACCCTCTTGTCAACTCATAAAATATTTCTATGTTTTTAGAGTTGCCAACAGAAAGGGAAGGAGGGAGCAGTGGGCAACTTGCATTCCATAAATGTTTTCAAAGATAGTTTCTAGGTAACCAAAGTTTTTGCCATGCAAAATTCTAACTGGAGAGTATGATTGATGACTCTTGGCTATGGATGTTTCCCATTGGAGAATATGAATTATGATCCATCCAGGGGGTGTGAGAAAACCAGGGTCAAGGGTGACAATGAATGATGTGTCTCAGAGTTGGCTACACCCAGGTAGTGCCAGCATGTTTACTCCTAATAAATCTTCTTTAAGTTTTGAAAATTCGGCCAGAGACTCATGATTTAAACTGGGGTAGCCCTGACACCTCTGCCAGCAAAAATGGAGCTCAGGAGGGCTGCCTGTGGCCCTTCCAAGCTGCCTTTTCACTGGCAGAGGCACTGTGGGCAGGTCTTTCACTGATTCCAGGGCAGCCCCGTGGGTCAGATCTGAGCACCCCACAGGCTGGATTTGGGCCCCGGACCTTGAGTTTGACACTCCTGCTGTAGTTGTTAAATTAGTGACACAGTTGTTAAGTGAATCTGGCTTCCCCATTGAGTTTGCTTGTCAAAAGGTCTCAAAAGGTGATCATGTGACTTTGGGACATAAAATATGAACCGGTTGCCAAGCATCTGAATTTTGATCATGTGACTGTGGAGATGCTGCAATGGTTATAAGGGTGAAAAAGGGTCATAAGTCACTTTTCTCAGTGTCACTGTAACTTAGATTAATCACTGTTGTAAGTCAAAGACTGGCAGTACCTAATTTTTTTTTTCACAAATGCAGGGCAAACAAGGTTGACAGCAGAGGTGGTATTCAGCAGGTTCTGACCAGTTCTGGAGAACCGGTAGCGGAGATTTTGAGTGGTTCAGAGAACGGCAAATACCACCTCTGACGGGCCCCGCCCCTATCTATTCTCTGCCTCCCAAGTCCCAGCTGATTGGCTGGGTCTTCTTTTGTTGCCCTGCACAGGAGAATGGAGCTGGAAAGCAGGTTAGTGGGGGGGGAGGGAATGGGGATTTTGAAGTAACCTTCCCCCAGGAGTTGGGTGGGAATGGAGATTTTACAGTATTCTTCCCCTGCCACGTCCAACAAGCCATGCCCACCAAGCCATGCTATGCCCACCAAGCCACACCCACAGAACTGGTAGTAAAAAAAATTTGAATCCCACCACTGGTTGACAGCGTTAAATATATGTCAGGGTCTTCATTGTTTGTTGTTTCTTTGAGAATCGGTGGTACAGTGCTTTCTAAATTAGCTACTGCCAAGGTTGCAGAGATTGGACATATCATAATTTAAACTGTTGAGACAGCTGGTGCTTTGTGTTAAACAATAGCAATGATTGACAACTGTGGGTAAAATGTGCCATTCGTTAGTCTAGAAATGTTGATAATTTTTGTGATGGAAATGGAATCACAGAACACTCCATATTGTGGTAGTATCTATTGTTCCTTGATGTAAAAGAACAATATTTGCAAAGTTTGACTTGTTATAATAGGCTCCTAAGCACTCATTTAATACACTCCATTTTTCAAAACTGTGTCAAATTCTAAAAGAGATATTTCATGGTTTTTCTTAAGCTTTTTAAAGAGTAGGGTTTAATTATTTCCACTTATCCGGGCTATTAGATTTACTTAGGAATATAAACTAGCAGCACTTGGGACAAAAAATGATTCATGATTTCTTATATGTTCCAGCTAATGGACTTCCAGGGAAACAAAAGCCACATCAGAACTCAAGGATCAATACCTTGGGAACAACCATGGTCATTTCTGAGGAAATTGGAATGTTGAATCTTAGAGAAAGACTAAAACATGAAGAAGACTAAAGAATACTTAGATATAAATTAAAACATACGAAGAATGGTTGCAGGAACTGTGTGTGGCTAGTCTAGAGAAAAGAAGGGTTAGGGGTGATTTGATAGCAGTATTCCAGAATTTTAGGGGCTGTCACAAAGAAGAGGACGTCAACGTATTGTCCAAAGCACCAAAAGGCAAGTCAAGAATCAATGGATGGAAACCAGAGGTGGTATTCAGCAGGTTCTGACCGGTTCTGGAGAACCAGTAGTGGAAATTTTGAGTAGTTCGGAAAACCAGCAAACACCACCTCTGACTGGCCCCTCCCCACCATCTATTCTCTGCCTCCCATTGAGTCCCAGCTGATTGGCTGGGTCTTCTTTTGTTGCCCTGCACAGGAGAATGCAGCTGGAAAGCAGGTTAGTGGGGTGGGGAGGGAATGGAGATTTTGCAGTATCCTTTCCCTGCCACACCCACCAAGCCATGCTCACCAGCCATGCCCACAGAACCATTAGTAAAATTTTGAATCCCACCACTGATGGAAACCGATCAAGAAGAGAAGCAACCTGGAATTAAGGAGAAACTTCCTAACAGTGAGAACAATTACCTAGTGAAACAGTTTGCCTTCAGACATTGTGGGTATTCCATCACTGGAGACTTTAAGAAGAGACTGGAGAATACAAAAGCTACCTCAGAGCTCAAGGATCATTATATTGGCAGCAATCATGGTTATTTCTGAGCAAATAGAATGATGACCTTTAGATACCTGGACTTCCTTCTACAAGAATCTATAAAGGTAGTTATCTTGCTTTTCAAATCATTGTCCTTGAAAGCAGCAACATGTCATCCTCAAGAGCATTTATGGCTACACTTTGAAGACCCACTCAACTTTTTCAATACATAAAATACTTACTTCATGTAACTGAATGGACATTCTATGTTCCAAAATATGACTTATGAAAAAGTGACTTAGTTTACCTTTGCCAAATCCAACAGATCAGGGGTGGGTAACCATAATGTACTCTTCCCTTCCCTCCAGATGTTTTCATTTACAGCTATCCCCACTAAAGATAAAAGGTGATGGAAATTATAGTCTGAGAGATACCAGGTTGAATATGGGTTATGTAGAATTTCAAATCCAGATCAGTAAATGTACTGATGTGTTTATCATTCTCAGTTTTTTTATCTGAAGTTAATTTTTTTCCCATTTCTGCATGATTTTCTAAACTCAGCTCCCCTGCTACAGTAAGAGGTTACAGATTGCTCATGATCCAATCTAAACTGATTTGGATTGTGAAATGATTTTCAGTCAATAGGGTGATACATCACTTTGTACAATACCACTGCATTTTTTTACTTTATTTATTTTTTATATTTATTTTATCAAATTTTAGAATCTTCCAATCTCCCTCCCCAAGCATCTGGGTATTTACAGTATAAAAGTAAGGTGTATCAGTCTAAATCAAAATACAACCTGACTGATTCAATTCAATTATTAAAAGTGAATAAGCTGTTTGATTTGAAAAGTCAATTCAGTTCAGAAGTGAGCTCAAATTGGCTTCACGATAAATTTGTGGATCAAAAAATTGCATGCTGTAATAAATAGTATCCCCTAATATAATGCATTTCAGTGAGTATTTTCTCATAATTTCACTTTTTTTTCATGTATCTGAGTTGGTAATTGCTTCACAACACTTGAAATTCCAGCTGAAGCTCATTTTTAGTTCCCTTTTGGAAATATGGAGATATGCATGAATGGTGGGTTTTGCTTTTTTAAAAAATAATAATAATAACCATACCTTTTTATCATTATGCACCTTTGATTGTAAACTCTCCTGATTATTCTGCTGAAAGCTGAATTGCATGGTAAGAATTATTAGACAAAGAACATCTTTGAACCTCTATTTATTTGATTTTTAGTAATTTGTTTTTGTTCTGTTTGTAGCCCATATCACCAACTGGGTGCACAATTGCATTATTTAACCCTTTTCATAAAAAGCAATATTACTTCCATAACAAGATCTGTAAATTTCTATTTATTCAGATCAGGTAGATCCTTTGATTTAGCTGTAGCACTAATAGTTTACTAAAGAGCTCATGAGAAGAATCTTTTATGGGTATTTAGAGAGAGCCAGTTCGGTCTAGTGGTTAAGGCACCCGGCTAGAAAGCAGGAGACCATGAGTTCTAGTCCTGCCTTTGACATGAAAGCCAGTTGGGTGACTTTGGGCCATTCACTAGGAGACAGTGAGTTCTAGTCCCACCTTAGGCATGAAAGCTGGCTGGGTAACTTTGGGCCAATCACCACAACACAGTGAGTTAATTCCACCTTAGGTGTGAAATCCTTTTGCATGACCTTGGACCAATCACCAGGAGACAGTGCGTTCTAGTCCCACCTTAGGCATGAAAGCTGACTGGGTGACCTTGTGCCAGTTCCTCTCACTCAACCAAACCCACTTCACAGGGTTGTTGTACAAAAAATAAAAGGAGAAAAGTGTTAGATATATTCGCTACCTTGAGTTATTTTTAAAAATAAAAAAGGTGAGATACAAATAAATAAATAAAAACACCTACAATATAAATAATTAGTCCAGATTTTTGGCAAGGACAAGCAATGTCCCTTTCTTTCTTTCTTTCTTTCTTTCTTTCTTTCTTTCTTTCTTTCTTTCTTTCTTTCTTTTCTTTTGTTCCTTCTTTGCCACCGTAGTTCTGTCTTTTGTTTATTCTGTTTTTTTGTATTGATTTTTGTCTTAAATATTTTTAATGATTGTAAACTATCCACAGTTGCATATGGGAGGCATATACATTTAATAAACATTATTTTAATGAATATTTTCCATAACAGATTACCTGTCCATCATCTACTTAAATT
Source organism: Naja naja (assembly GCA_009733165.1). Lineage (NCBI taxonomy): Eukaryota > Metazoa > Chordata > Lepidosauria > Squamata > Elapidae > Naja > Naja naja. The sequence goes on along the minus strand of CM019150.1, from coordinate 213,348,316 downwards.
AATCTGTAGCTGTACACTTTGATTAATGTAAATAAATGCATACACTAAATATATTATTGCAACACAACTAATACATGTTCAGCTAAGTCCTGGTATCCCATTAATTCATGGCTGAAAGGAAACTGAACATGGAGGAAAAACTGAAAATTAACAGATTCTTTTCACACGAGGCAAAAAAAAATTCTGAAAAATATTGCCCATGAGGAAAAGCTATATCCTGAAATACCCTATATGTTGTTTATATAGGCATATCTATAACTACAGTGAAGAAAAATACATCAATACACCACAGCTTGAGAAATTTGTATTTTAAAAAACTGTTGTGCAAAACCTACATATATTTCTCTCCTATAAACCCACACATCCTAGGGAGGATTGTCAAATAAGATTCATAAATTAAAGAAAATAGCAAATGAGAACAAAATGAAAATGAACCAGAGGTGTATGTGTGTTTGCATGTGTTTGTCTGGATAGCAATGTTGATCAAGCACAATATCTGTGTGCGTATCTCTCTCAATATTTATAAAGCATAATAGAATCCAAGAAGAATTATATTCATACAGATCTATGTATTTCCATCCCAGAGGCATCATCCCTCTCTTCCCAATTGGGGGGAGGGGGAGGCAGTCAAAAAAAAAAGTCAAAATGTCTTCCATGACATTCAACTGAGGGTGAGAACTCCTATTCCTATTAGAAGAATTCAGCCCAAAGTTTTAAATGTCTCCCAATCACCCAATCCATAACAATGATAATTAAAAGCACACAGGTGTGTGGAAATGGACATGGTTTTCTTCCCTCGCTGTTAGACATCTCAGAAAGCCTCAGAGGCTGTCAGAGTTACTTTGGGCTGGCCATAAATAATTCAGCTGCGCAGAGAATCGCAGCATCTGCTTTGTCGGTAAAGACTACACGCATCGCTATTAGCTCCACATCCATTGGCTGGAGGTGATTTTGTAACTGACATTTGCTGTAAAAAATCAGGAGGAGATCTTTAACCAGGCATGGATATGTTATTCCGGATGACTCCAAGCCAAGCAGAGAAATTATTTTTCAGCTGTGAGTTGACATCCTCCAAGCTGAAATCAAAAGCATTCAATGCCTGTTGCCTTTCTTCAATAATAGCTCATTTCAACTTTTGGGTTGCTTTTTAGAGATTCCTAAACTTGAGAATAACATCATCATCCTCTTCATCAATAACAACAATATCATCAACATCAAGAACAGTTATTGTTTTGAGTAGCGCTTGGTTGTTGTTCGGTCACTAAGTTGTGCCCCATTTTCCACAATCTCATGGACCATGGCATGTCAGGCCCACTTGTCCTCCACTGTCACCTGATGTTTGCCCAAATTCATCTCCATTGCATCAATGACACTATCTAGACATCTCATCCTCTGCCATCCCCTTCTCCTTTTGCCTTCCATTTTCCCAACATCAGGGTCTTTTCCAATGAGTCCTTTCTTCTAATTTGGTGGCCAAAGGATTTGAGCTTTGGCTCCAGTCCTTCTTCCTCCAAAGGACAGTCAGAGATTGACTGATTCAATCTCCTTGCTGTCCAAGGGACTCTCAAGAATCTTCTACATGACATCCACACACATCCTTATTGGCTGTTGGTACTTGGTATCTAGTATGGTTTCTTAAACACTGATTTATTTATTTATTTTCAAATTTTATTTATACATTTTTTCTTTAAAGTACGTAAGTGCTTAATAAACAGTGTGTTGTCTGGATCAATTTACCTTTACAAAATAATAATAATAATAATAATAATAATAATAATAATGTTGGTAATAAATCATCATCATCATCAAAGACATGATTGGGTTGCTAAATTAATCCACTGGTCATTGTGTAAAAATATGCCCTACCTGTATCTGAAAAGTCATGGGAACATAAAGTGAAAAAAGTTGACAAAAATGAGACGGTGTGTCAGCATTCCAACTAACAAACTCCAACCCAATGAACTCCGAGATCAGCATTTTCTCAAAGTTATTACCTCCCCTCTATGAAACGCCCCCTCCAAATTTCCCATGCACTGGAGTGTGGTAGCATGGAAGCTTCTGAAATATCGTTTCCAAAGGTGACACGGTGAAGATCTTGTGGGGCTTTCAAATACAAACAGATCGCCATTTGGAACACAATACGCCATATATTACGGTTGTTGAGGGCCAAAGCGTACAATTAATTGATATTGCTGTACCAGGAGATGCCAGAGTCAAAGAAAAAGAATTGGAATAAAATCATGAAATATCGCGACATGGCCATCGAAACTAGATGGTTATGGATGAAACGTGTAACAGTGATACCCATTGTCATTGAGGCACTTGGTACCATGCCAAGAATTTTACAAAACATATCAAGAAATTGCAGCTTCCTGCAATAACACCAGCAGAACTGCAAAAAAAACTGCAAAAAACTGTGCTCAGAACGTCGTATATTTTAAGAAGATACTTGGTTGATACATAGGACGCTAGCAGCAACCCGTATCAACCATTAGCACCAGTCACTGATATTGTTGATACATTTTTAAATGTTCAGTTGACTGAGTTTCATGTTTAATGTATAAAAGAGATAATAACAGCTGTAGTAATAATACTGATGTTTACTTATGTATACTCCAATTCTTGCACCTTTTACATATATACTGTATATATATATATATTTGTTTTCGTAGATTTTCACGGGTACAGGTATGCAGGTCTTGGCGTGTTCGGGTCTTTTCCCATGTAAGATTGAGAGTATCTTGGTGACGTTTTGACGAGGTCCCACTCGCCATCTTTAGGCTGGTGCTTTCGGCTTCGTGCTTGTGTAAGCAAAATGTAATCGGAGCTGCCATCTCTCTATAAATACTGATGGGGAGGTGTGGTGTGCTGGCTCTGTTGTAAGTGGGTTAAAACAGAGCCAGCACACCACACCTCCCCAAAAGTATTTATAGAGAGACGGCAGCTCCGATCACACTTTGCTTGCACAAGCACAAAGCCAAAAGCACCAGCCTGAAGATGGTGAGTGGGACCTCATCGAAACGTCGCCAAGATACTCTCAATCTTACACGGGAAAAGACCCAAACATGCCAAGACCTGCATATATATATATATATATATATATATATATATATATATATATATATATTTGTTTTCGTAGATTTTCACGGGTAAGGTATGTAGGTCTTGGTGTATTGGGTCTTGTCCGTGTAAGATTGAGAATACCTTGGCAGCGTTTGACGAAATCTCATCCGTCATCTTCAGGCTGGTGTCTTCAGCTTCGTTCTCCCAGGAGAACGAAGCTGAACACCAGCCTGAAGATGACGGATGAGATTTCGTTGAAACGCCAAGGTATTCTTAATCTTACACGGGACAAGACCCGGATACACCAAGACCTACATATATATATATATATATATATATATATATATATATATATATATCTCCTTTTATTTTCTAATTTCTACCACTTTTATCTATCCATTGATAGAACAAATCCCTTGTTAAAAATATTCTGTTGCTTCCTTATCTTTGATTATTAATGTCAATATATCCATCTCTGCACAAGCTAATACTTTTCTGATTATACTTTCATTTGTAGGTATATCCTCATTTTCCAATATTGTGTAAACACTAGTTATTTCCTACTTAATAAAACTCTTTAACAAAATCATCCAGACCGATTTCAAGATATAATATGATCAAGTGGCAACAATTATACATTGAAATTTCTCTTTAAAGAATGGATTTAATGCCCCAAAATACTGGGGCGCTCATTATGTTGAAAATGAGCTGCAGAACAATGATGTAAAAATGTTTATGTGATTTCTGAGTTCTGGTACACAGGCTTTTATTACACAACATGCCAGCTATTGCAACAATGGAAGAAAGAAAATCTCACTTTTAGATATAGCAACACCAAATAACATTAGAATGGTTCAGAAGTAACTGGGAAATATTGTAAGTTCTCAGAATTCAATAACTGAAATTCAGAGATTAAGAAATAAATTGGAAAATATTTGCCCATAATTATTGGACATTAGGAACCATAATAACAGAATTGTCAAAACATCTTACAGAATCATTTGACCTCACAATATATTGAGAAGATGATAGATTATGTGCCATTAAGTAATGTTAGGCAAATGACAACAATTTAAATGGAGTCTCTCCATGATGCTCTATCTGTAACATGTTCTTTCAAATCTCCCAACAGTCACTCATCATCATTGTAACATCTACTGTGTCTTGCTGCTGATAACAGAATAAGAGAATAACAGAGTTGGATGGAATCTTTGAGGTCTCCTAATCCAAATCCCTATTCAAACAGAAGACCCTATACCATTCCACTTAAGTAGCTGTCCAATCTCTTCTTAAAAACCTCCAGAGCATCCACAACTTCTGGAGGCAAGTCGTTCCACTGATTAATTGTTGTTATCGTCAAGAAATGTCTCCTTAATTCATCCATTTCTTCTTGTCCTGCCTTCAAGTGCTTTGAAGAACAGGTTGACCTAATATCATCCTCTTTTTCTTACTTCTCCCTCCATTGCAACATTTAGTTTACAAAAACAGCCTTATCAGAACCACATATTTATTACGGCACTATTTGGACAATTCCTAGGTTTGGAGATAAAGGTTGAATTGACTCCTAAATCTCTAGCATTTTCTGAGCATTCTTCAGAAGAATGTATATACAAACACATTCTACTCCTTGAAAAGTCTATAAATGGCAATGATGGTGAACCTATAACATATGTGTCAAAGGTGACATGCCATGACACTTTGGGTGACACACCAGTGTTTACTGATATCCAGTAAAATCTTGGGGGCATGGAAAAAAAGGAAAATGGAAAGAAACCACAGTGAATATAGAACAGTTGCAGGAAAATAAAGCATAGAACCCACAGTAGATTAATATTCCAACAGACTGAATGGAAAGTCATTCTAAGAAGACAAGATGTGTGTGCACATTAGTGTATGGAGTTATGCTTGTTAAGTATATGTACATAACGTAGTTGGGTTGACAATATATAAAGCACAAATATATATGTCTGTAGCTTTAAGGAAAAATACTGCAATGTGTTATGCTGTGTTCTGGTTGGTTGAGTATGCTGCAAGTTGCCATAAGAGGGAGCTATAGATCATGGTTTAACTCTCTCTCCCACTGAAGCTCTCTCTTGATGCTGATACTGACTCTCTCTCTGACTGAATAGGGAGTGATACTGGCTAACTATGTTTACTTTGATATTCTGTTGATATCGAAGAATATCTGTTGTATTATGGTTTGGTATTTGTCTGCTGTAAAAGACATGAAAAGAGTAAGAAGACTTTATAACTGGATACTGCTGGACTGTTAAAACGTGTATGACCTGGACTGTTTATTTGGACTGTGCTATTTCTTCGGGTAAACATTAACACAATTTGGTGTGTCTCTGTGTGGCTGTGTATTTATTCATAACTGTTCTCATATCCGTTTCCATGTGCATATCCTTGTTACACAAGGGTTACTCTGCACATATCCTAACAATGCTAATGGTAGGTACGAAAAGGATGGCTGGTGGAATAATGAAGGGAAAGAGGTTGCAGATAAGACAAACGCATGTAGGAGAATGATTGCTGTAAAAAAATAAGGATGAGATCCAGACATCATGTTTAGAAAAGGCAGGACATTTAGACAGAATATATTCAAAGAGACCAAGGAAGAGCTAAGATTGAATGATACCCTCTATAATACAATACACAAAGAAGATCCAAAGTAATTTTGATACAAAGGGGAGGATTCTTTTTTAGATTTGGGTGAAGTTGGCTAAAGAAGGGCTAAAGAAGCAGAGTTCATGAAAATAAAAGTGATAAAATGATTTGAGAAGGAACCAAGGTGACAAAGACTGGAAGGAATATTTCAGAGATTTTGGGATAGAGGTTAAGGGATCAAGCTGTCTTAGAAGACTCCCCAACATCTTCTACTCTTCTAGTCCAACTCCCTGCTCAAGGCGGAGATTCTCTACCATTTCAGACAAATGGTTGTCCAATCTCTTCTTAAAACCATCCAGTGATGGAACCCCCACAACTTCTGAAGGCAAGCTGTTCCATTGGTTAATTGTTCTTACTGTTATGTATGCAGAGTTTAAAATGACTGGTTGTTGTTGTAAAGTGTTTGAATTCATTGGTTGTAAAAGTGCGGGAAAACCCTGCACTCTGATTGGCTGGCAGCCGTGGCAGCCGGCTATAAATAGCTGCCACGGCTGAGCCATTCAGGTCCATTCTGAGCTGAAGTCACAATAAACTTTGAGCTGAAGCACTCCGTGTCCTGCCTCTCTATGCGAACTTAACACTTACTGTAAGGAAGTTTCTCCTTTGTTCTAAGTTGGAGAAAGTTAGAAACTGGGACACCAAGAGTTTTAGTCCCACCTCAGACACAAAGCTGGTTGGGTGATTTTAAACCAGTCCTTCTCTGCCAGCCCAAGGAAAAAGGCAAGCCACTTCTAAAAATCTTTCTGGAACTTGTCTGGGCAGTCACCAGGAATCAGAAATGACTTGAAGGTACAAAATTATTAAGGGTATGATCATTCCACTCTGTTGAAGAGTGGAACTGAAATAAATGACCTCAAATTTGATGTCCAAAGGAAAATAGAAGATGAAACCAAAGTCATTAATGTTATGAAAATGTTGAAAGAGGTAAGGCTGCAGATGCAGAAGGAAAAAATGGGAAAATGTTAAAACTATGAATATATTTTCTTCATTCAATAAACAGTGTTTTCATGCATATGTGATACTGCAGCAGGGCTTTCTAATTAGAGTTACGATTTATAATTCCTCCTTACAAAGTGAAAAGTAGAAAGAATGAATGCAGATTGATAAGGAGAGGAATCTGTTCATTGTAGCAATAGAACTTAGAGTTATATACCACTTCATGATGCTTTACAGCCCTCTCTACGCAGTTTACAGAGTCCTCAGACTGCCCCCAACAATCCAGGTCCTCATTTTACCAACCATGGAAGGATGGAAGGATGAGTCAACCTTGAGCCCGTCAAGATCAAACTCCTGGCAATGGGCAGAGTTTGCCTGCAATACTGCATATTAACCACTGTGCCATCTTGGCTCTTTGGCAGAATCCTATTGGAAAGGATGTGAAAGGTAACAATGAGCACATTTTCCAAAGTGCACTTTTATTAAGGCCAGATATTAGCACTGATGGCTTAGAATGGCAGTCTGCCCACAACCTGGAGTTCGATGCTGACAAGGCTGATGGACCAGCATAGTTGTATGTTGGGATATATGCTGTAAACCACCCAGAGAGTACTGTAAGGCATTATGGGGCAAAACATAAGTCTCAATGCTATTGCTATATTTTGTTGTTGCTGAAAATTCAAATAACACCTTGTGATTGCATGGCATAATGTAGACTGCAGACATGAAAATTAACACCAAAGACCATGTGTAGGTGTGTTTTCCAGGGAAAATGGAATGAACGATTGTGAATTTGACATTAATAGTGGGACAACTGCAGCAAGCACAAATTGTGTAGTTTACAAGAACATTTCTGAAAGATGAGGAAATGCAAGGAGAAAATTTGAGATACTTAAGTGCTGGCAGGAAGACAAATGGTAATAAATGGTGTGCATCCAGGAATGAATGTTTATCAAAAGTAGCTAAGATTGCTGTTTATCAGAGTCCCCCTTCGTGCTCTGTTGTAGTAGGAAGAGGGGGTTGTGTGAGGAGAAACATAAACATGAGTGGAATGCAGGAGTGCAGGACACTTTAGAAGTGTGAGTGGAAGAAAGGGTCAAGAATATATGTGTGCTGAATGAATGTTCATTGAATGCAAAAGGGAGAAAATCTTTATCAAATATGTACATTGAGCTAGTGCACCACTAGTGAAAGACAACAAAGGAGAACTGGAATGAAAAACAAATATGTGGAGAAAGAGCAAATGGGAAATGTCTGAGGAGATTCTCAGTCATCCAGATCACGGTTGTCCCAAAGGTGCTTTTTCAAGAGGCGACTGGACTTCGTTTGTTTTTCTTGAAGACATTTCAGTTCTCATCCAAGAAGCTTCTTCAGTTCTGACCAGAGCTTCAGACAGAATAAGAAGCAAAGCATCTTCAAGGGGAAAAAAAAGTCCAATTGCCTCTTGAAAAAGCACCTTTGGGAAAACAAATGGGAAAGATGGAATATGAAACTGAAAGATGTGGTTGCATGGGAATTGATGAGTTTTTATATGAGCAAGCTATTGGCATGATGGAAACTAGCACAATTTTATTTATTCATTCATTAAATTTATATATGCCACCCACCTCACCAATAAGATGACCCTGGGCATCTTAGAGACAGTGAAAAAGATAAATATGGAAACAATTAAAATTAAGAATAATTTCATTTTAAAAACTAAAGTCAAGGTGGCTGAAGGTGCAGGGATGAGATCTTACCCTGTGAACAACCTCCAGGAGAGACTGTCCACCTTGGTGCCTCAAGCCAACCAGAAAAACTATATTTTAATGCCCTTCCAGAAGTCCAGTGGGGGCAGATCTCACCCCCAGTGGCAGACTTTTCCAAAGAGCAGGGGACACAGCAGAAAATGTTCTTTTCCATTATCCCCGTTAGGCAGAATTCCTTAATAGATGGGTCTGCAATAGGCCCCTTCCACTGGAACGAGTAGTCCCATTGGGGCGAGATGGCTCTTCAGAGACCCTGGACCCATGCTATAAAGGACTTTAAAGGTAATAGCCAACATCCTGAATTAGGCCTGGAAACAAGCTGCTAACCAATGCACAACAGTAATATGTGCCACCCCAGGGGGCCCAGAACTGTCTGAGCTGCTACATTCTACACAGGCTGTCATACAGTTGTCCTAAATGATACAGTACATGATAATACATGATGATGCTGATGTTGATGATGAAGGATGAGTGGGGGAGGAGAAGGAGGAAGAGGAGGAGGAAGAAGATGATGATAGAATTGAATTGTCTCTGATTCTCTGTGATTCTCAGTGGGATTGCCCCTTCCCACCTGTGCTGGCAGGGGAGGTACGCTGCAGGTCCCATCAGCCCAATTATTCTGAATCGTGGGGTCCAGGAGGAGGGCCTTCTCTGCTGTGGCTTCTGCCCTCTGGAACATCTTGTCCTCCAATGTGAGGTTGGCCACAACCCTACTATCCTTTTGTAAAACATGGCTCTACCAGTTGGCCCCAGGAAATATCAGAGTAAAGGTGGCTAATTGAGTAATAACAGATCCCATTATCCTACTCTCTGACCCTGCCCACTCCACATGTCCTTGATTTTAAACTTTGGTTTTAATTTATTCATGTTTTATTAATGTAGAATAAAGAATGTAGAATACAGATATATATATATCTGTAAGTTGCCCTGTTAAGGTCTTTGGATTTAAGAGCCGACCAGCAGTGAAGCTGACCAGATGTGGCTGATGCAATAAGAATGAATCAGCATAGCATGGGTATTTCCCTTTAAGACTGGGGATAGGTTCTATCCCTTTAAGAGGTGTTTATATAAAGGCGCCCATTAGAGGGCATGTTCTCTCTCCTTGTGTCCAGTATTCATTGCAGAGTTCTCCGTGTAAGAGTTAAGAAGACGTTTGATTGGAAGGTATTTTGCCTACCACTTATATTTCTGTATATGTCCTGTATATAAACCACTGTTAAATGTCTGAGTCTCTGTGTGCTGTGTTTTGCTCCAGGGTTGTCTCATAATAGCAGTCACACTGCAAACACTCTGAGATGCCCAGAGTTACCTTATGGTAGGATGGGCAGATAAATGGATGGATGGATGGATGGATAGATTATAGATAGATAGATAGATAGATAGATAGATAGATAGATAGATAGATAGATAGATATTCTATGGGCCGGTCTCTTCACATTTTCCAATCTTGTAAAGCTTCTTTCAGTTATTCTGTGGTCTAGTTGGTGTCCAGCCATCAACTGGGCAACCCTATTTCTTTTAACCACTGACTGTTCTGAGCCTAATTGCCTTTTGACTCATGGCCAAAATAAATAAGGTAGAATTTTTAAAAGCAACTGGACTTTCTGGTTTTTCTTTGAATACTTTTCGCTTCTCATCCAAGAAGCTTCTTCAGCTCTGACTGGATGGTGGGAAATGGAAGGATTTTTACTCCTTGTGCAGAATCTGGCCACTTGCATTCTTTTAGTGAGTTGTTGAGGCCACCTGGAGGTTTATCTGTGTCTTCAGGGTCACCTGAGTGGTGCAAATTGATGTGGAACTGTTGAAAGGACTGTGTTGGAGACAGGAGATAGATGAGGTCATATGCATCCCTCTGTTGAGAGAGGGCTGTTCAGTTTTGAGAACCCCCATAGACATAAAAGCATGAACAAAACAAGCAGAGTTTAGAATAACAGAAAAGAAGGGAGAGATTTAGTGAATGGTACCGTGTAAACTAGAATTAGCTAAATTTCCTTTTTTGTTTTTCTATTTTCGGTTTAATGCCTTTAATTTCCTTTGCTTGGTATTTCTTATTTGCTTTGTGCACTTTGTATGATGTTGCTTACTCAAAGAGAAATGTTGTGATGGGCATGAATGTGCCTGTAATGGTTGGGGAGTGGACTATCGAAAAAAGCTAGGCTTGACAGTGATAGGCAGGTGCCTAAAGACGCTTATGGAATACAGTGTTTTGGAAGCCATTTTGATAAATGGCATTTCAACAACTGATCATCCCAAAATAGGCAATGTCATTTCTAAGTGCATCCAAATTGCTGAATGCTATTAGGAAGTCATTTAAGCTCCCTTGAACATTGTGTCTGGTTTTAAAATTGAGCACTTAAAATATACGCCTTGTCCAAACACGTAATGAAAACATTAAATTCCCCCTTTTCTTCCATCGGCAATAGCCAGCTATAAATAAACCTTCAAAAACCTTTCACACTGAAGCAGAAAAGCACATGGTGCTACAGCGTGTGGAAAAGGGGATGGTATCTGAAGCTGAGCAAAATGGAACCTGCATTGGCATTTTATCAATGCAAGAAATTTTCTTCACAGGATTAAAGTGTCCAACACAATGCAAGGATGAAAAAAAAGTGGTGTTATCTGAGATTTTGTCCTGCTACTCTGTTGTCTAAGGCAGAAAGTTCCCATCACGGTTTGGGAAACGCTGCTAGACATAGAACCTGCAAATCATTTCTTCTCCTGTCCATTTCACTTCTTCACAGATCCACCTCCAAGTTCTTCCCATTTCATATTGCAATTCATTCATGCCTTCTTTGTTTATTTGTCTAAAGCCAGATTTGCATGAAAATGAAAGGGGCGTTTAGAAAAGGGATATGTGGATTTCTAAACTGGTGCTTTAACTTTATTTTTGGAGTGAGGAGAGGAAAATTATATGAATTTTTCTCTTGGGTGTATCCCCCTCCTGAATTTTCTTTCCTCTCCCAGTTTTCATTTGATTTAAAATTTAAATTTAAAAACAACATTTGGAAATTCTCCTATTACCCTTTTTCAGAGGCACTGAGATTCTCATCACTTAGGACTCCAGCAGACTTCTCCGGCACTCATGTGAGGGAACATATGGATGTGTCATTTGCAAATGGTTGCATAGCTGTTGCGTTCATACATCTGCAAAGATGGCTAGGAGGCACTGAAACAGAAAAGCCCAGAACAGGAAGTCAGGTCAACCAATCAACATGCAGTATGCATACCTCTGCAAAACATGCAGTTGGGACTTGGGAGGTGTTTGCTTCCTCCCATCTGCAACCAATGCTTACCCTACAACCCCTTTGCAACATAGGTATGTGGTGACAACTATTGGCAGTTGTGGGCAACTCTAAATCACCCAAGTGGGAATCCCTGCATTACAAATGTTTGTATTTGCCATATTTAATTAAAAGTAATAATTAACTCAGTTCTGTAGAGATTCTCAGTCATCCAGGTCATGGTTGTCCCAAAGTTGCTTTTTCAGGAGGCAACTGGCCTTTTGTGTTTTTTCTTTGAAGACATTTCGTTTCTCATCCAAGAAGCTTCTTCAGCTCATTCAGATGCAAATGACCAGCTGTCGGTCTGCAAGGAACATAAATCCTTTTATTTCCCACTATCCATTCAGAGCTGAAGAAGCTTCTTGGATGAGAAGTAAAATGTCTTCAAAGAAAAAACAAGAAAGTCCAGTTGCCTCCTTCAAAAAGCACCTTTGGGATAACCATGACCTGGATGACTGAGAATCTCTGCAGAGTTTTAACTATACAATTTGGGATGAACAACCTTTGAATGGTGTGGGAAGTAGGAATAGATTCCCATAGGAAAAAACTGCAAACTACAGGAACCAGGAGCACTACTGAGGTGACCCGAGGACACAGATAAAGCTCCAAGTGCTTCAATGACCCTCTAAAAGGATGCAAATGACCAGCTGTCTGCAAGGTGTATAAATCCTTCCATTTTCCACTATCAGGTCAGAGCTTCTTGGATAAGAAGCGAAATATCTTCAAAGAAAAAACAAGAAAGTCCAGTTGCCTCCTGAAAAAGCACCTTTGGGTCAATTCACCCAATTCCATATCACAAATTAAAGAATTAAATGCCAAGATGAATGTCCTCCAAGGAACTTTTTTAGAATTTGATTGACTGATTGGGTGCCACCAAGGCTGCGTCAACTCTCAACAACCATATAGATATATTTTCTCCATGATGATTTGATCCTAACCTAATACTTCAGGTCTTCTAACAGTTCATTCATCACTATGTAACTGAGTCCATCCATTTTGATGCCAGTCATCCATATCTTCTTTTTCCTTCCACCTTTTCCATCATTAAAGACTTGGATCTTCATATAGCGTATCTGAAGTAAGATAGTTTAAACCTGGTCATGTTTGCCTCAAGGAATAAGATGCTAATATTCTCATTGCTCTTGAAAAATAATTTGGTCAGTTCTCCTCCCCCTGGAAAAATTCAGTGATAGGATTCACTCAAATTCTCTGCCCACAAATTTATTTTTTCAGGAGAATCTGACCCATCTTTGTCCTTCAGATCTTCCAGTTGTACACCATTGTTGCTTAATTGAGTCTACCCACCTCATGGCTAGTTGTCCTCTTCTTCTCTTTCTTTCAACCATTCCTAGCATAAGATGAGAGGAGAGGGGAAGGGAAGGGAGGAGAGGAGAGGAGAGGAGAGGAGAGGAGAGGAGAGGAGAGGAGAAGATAGCATAGGATTCCACACTCATTTGCATTCTTATTCAGGGGATCCTGAAGGTACAGACAAACCTCCAAGTGGCCTCAATAGCTCTCAGAGAGAGTGCTAACGACCAGATGACTGCAAAGAAATATGATCCCTCCATTTCCCCCCTCCAGTATCCTGCCAGATGCGATGAAGTTCCTTGGATGAAGAGCAAAATGTCTTCAAGAAAAAACTAAGGAAGTCCAGTTGCCTTTTGAAAAAGCACCTATGAGAGAACCATGACTTGGATGATTGAGAATCTCCACAGACATTTTAGCACAGTAGACTTCTCTAGAGAGCTACATCCTGTGAAATTAATTTATCAAATTATGAAATTAATGAGATTATTCATTATGGCATGTTTATCTTATTTATTTTATTTTATATTTATTTATATTTGAACTTGTATGCCACCCCATCTCCGAAGACTCGGGGCGGCTCACAGCTAAAAACATAGAACAATAAATATTTAAAAAGACATTAAACCAACAAGCCCAAATATGAAACACAACAATAAAATAGATTAAAAGACATCCCTCCCCCCAAGGAAGGGTCACAGCCCGGGTTGGTCGAACAACCAAGTTTTTTTCGGAAGGTGCGGAGATCAGGGCCAGGAGCTCCAGAGGCAGTTGATTCCAGAGGTCGGGGGCCGCAACAGAGAAGGCTCTTATTGTTCTCAATATCATCATTGTTTTCAATTAATAGGCTTGGATAAATAAGTCACTTGTGTGTGTGTATGTGTGTGTGTGTATATATATATATATGTGTGTGTGTGTGTGTGTGTATGTATATACATACATACATACATACATACATACATACATACATATAAAATATATTGTATTTAGTAGGCGCAGGAAAAATGCCATTATATTTCAGATGAATAACCTCATTGAGTTGTTTAAATAGTACCTTTTCCTTTTTAATAATAATTGCATTAGAGGAGAGGAACAGTAAATACCAAGCTGCTTTCAATAAATCAGTTTGATATGTTGCAGCTTAGTTGAAATCTATCCATCAGTGGCCATAAGACGTCTGATAAATGAACAAGAGAAAAATAAATCTGAAGAACACAGAAGTTGAATAGTCAGATTAAACATTGTTAATAAGGGACATATAACTGTATCAAAACACTTCAGTGAATCATCTTTCTTGAACACTTCTTCTGATTTTGAAATGATTTTAAAAATTGCTTTGCAATCAGGAGGGATTGGTAGAGTTTCTATAGGGAATTATCAAACAATAGTTTAAAATAGTTCCATTTCACTTGTTCTCAAAAATGGAACAACAAAATAACAGAGTCTAAAGCTGGAGAAGTGCCATCAAGAAAAAATTGCATAACTGCGAGTGAATTAGAATGAAGGCTAGAGTGATAGAAAACTTATAGAAAACAGATTTTGGGTTTATTCATGTTTTCCAAAGAGTGAGCTTCCTCTTGTTATGATGTTTCATGTTTAGTCTGTCTTTTCAAAGCACTGAAATATTTGCAAAGGTGATGCATCCACAGTTCCAGATTGTGCTAATCGCTATTGCATTTTAATACTAGAAATTTTTAAAAATGGATCATCAAACTTATCAATCCAGAGTTCTCTCTTGAGACACAGATAACCAGACAACCAATCACAGATAACAGATAACCTACCTCGGATACTTTATGTGAAGACCCAGCTCTCTGGAGAAGATCCAGTGCTGGGAAATGTTGAAGGAAGGAGGGCCTTGGTGGCTCAGGCTGCTAGATGCCTGCATTTAAGTTCCAGCTGCCTACAATTATTGTAGGCTCGAATCCCACCAGGCTCAGCCTTCCATCCTCTCGGGGTAGGTAAATTGAGGACCCAAGATTGTTGGGGACAATAAGCTGACTTTGTAAAAATGCCACTTAGTAATAAGCAGGCATATACAATGGAATGAAGGCTGGGTTGTGCTCCAAAAATTGTAAGCCGCCCTGAGTCTTCGGAGAAGGGCGGCATATAAATGTAGTTAAAAAAAATAAAAAATAACAGAAAACCTTATACCATTTCAGACAAATGGTTGTCCAATCTCTTCTTAAAAACTTCCAGTGTTGGAGCATTCACAACTTCTGGAGACAAGTTGACTCACTGATCAATTGTTCAAACCATCTGTAAATTTCTCCTTAGTCCTAGGTTGGTTCTTTTCTTGATTATTTTCCCCATTGCTTCTTGTTCTGTCTTCAGTGCTTTGGAGAATAGGTTGACCCAGGGGTGGGATTCTACTGGTTCTCACCTATTCGCTAGAACTGGTTGTTAACATTCTAAGCAGTTCAGAGAACCGGTTATTAGAAGAAATTACTGGCCTAATGCTGTAAGGAAGGCAAGGAAGAAACATTCTGGTGTTGCTTACAGAAACTGCCTCTCCAGTAACCCTTATTACATTCTTGGCAGGACTAGACTTCCTGTCTCAGGAACATCTCTGGAGTTTTCCCCCCTCCTTTGCTGGTACTTTGCTTGTGTGGAGTGACCATTCAAAGTTACAATGGCACTGAAAAAAGAGACTTATGACCATTTTTCACACTTACAACTGTTGCAGCATCCCCACAGTCATGAGAGGCCAGGCGAGGAGATGCGTGCCTCGATGTGAGTGATATTGAATTGGCCACACCCAGCCAATAACATGACCACCAAGCCATGTCCACCCAGTCACATGACCACCAAGCCACACCTACCACCTAAGCCACACCCACAGTACAGGTTGTTAAAAAATTTGAATCCCACCCCTGGGTTGACCCCCCCCCCATTCTTCGTGGCAGTCCCTTAGATATTGGACCACTGCTATCATATCATCCGTAGTCCTTATGTACCCAATTTCAGGACTGTTCCTTATGTTTTGCCCTCCGGTCCCCTCATCATTTCTGTTGCTCTTCTTTCTAGAGTCTCAACATCTTTTTTTCATTGTGGAGACCAAAATTGGATGCAGTATTCCAAGTGTGGATGCCAGGATTCCAGTGGACAGTGGCTTTATGAAGTGGTATTAAGAGGATGACCAGCAAAGAAGTGGATGGACTTAGTGATTGCATCTTTAGAAGAGTTGAAAGGCCAGGTTGGGAGCAGGTTAACATGGAGAAAATCTATCTATGTGATTGTGAAGAATTGGCATTGATTTGATGGCACTTCATCAATCAACATGGTACTTGCAAATCAATCTCCATTAAAAAAAATTCAATATGTTTCCAGGCATGTATCATTATTTCTCAGAGTAATCCTTTTGTTAGATGTACAATGTGATGAATTAAATCCCCTAAAACTATATTATATCATTTGGACAAAGGGAAAAGTAGATTAATTTAATTATGGCCATTCCACTCACTGAGGAAGATTGATCAAAGGTCCTCTGATCTCAAACAGCCATTGATGAAAGAATATCTTTTCAACAGCTTTCTTAAAAACAATACATGTGAACAATCCACCTTATGCAGAATTTAGAACCGGAGAAACAGCACGCTAAGGAAAGATTCCATATTCCAATTTGGGAATAATTTCCCTTTTATCTTAAAATGTAAAATTTAACCATGGTTACAAAGCAAGATTTATTCCTTTAGTGTAAGGCAATATTTAGGAGAAGCAGGGATACAGGGAATCTTTGACTTATGACTTATGAATGAAGCCCAACATTTCTGTTGCTAAGCAAGACAGTTAAGTGAGTTTTGCCCCATTGTATGGTCTTTCTGTCACAGATGTTAAGTGAATCACTGCAGTTGTTAAGTAAATGATGTGGTCATTCAGCAAAATCTGGCTTCCCCCATTGACTTTGCTTGTTGGAAGCCAGCTGGGAAGTTATGTTGGAAGGAATATCCATCTGGTTCAGTTCCAAGCTTGGAGAAAAATGCTGGAAACAACATGGAGGCGGACTGGAAAGAAAGCTTAATGTTGAAGAGAACCAGCAGCAGTTCTGGTGCAGCTGACCCTTTGGTTTGATGAGTCAAATGGATCTTTATAAGTTTCAGAGATGCTGCTAGTGGGGGTTGTGCAATGACTGAAATGACCTTAGGGGATTGTGCAATGTAGTGAGCTCTGTGTCTTCTACTAAAATGGTAGTGGGTTAATCCTATTATGTCCTGAAGGATTATGTCCTGTTCTTGGAATTTGAATGGAGGAGAATGTAAATTTTTAATCTATCCATTGTATCAGGGCTCCAGCATCCACCCCCATTCAAATCATGAGTCTCTAGCCACATCTCTCAGAGTAAAAAAAAAAACCCAAGATTTATTAGAAGTGAACGTGTCGGCGTTACCTGGGTGCAGCCGACGCTGAGACACATCATTCATTTCACCCTTCACCCTGGTTTTCCCACACCCTCTGGGTGTATATTCTCCAATGGGACACATCGAAAGCAAGAGTCATCAATCATGCTTCCAGTAATAATCTTGCACACCAGAAGCTTCAGCCACCTAGCCATTATCGATTAAAGCATTTAAGGAATGCACTACTTCCCCCACTCCCTTTCTGCTGTCCACTCTAAAAGACCAGAGAAATGTTTTTGAGTTGACACATTGGAGGTGAAGGTCTTTTGTTTTGTGAATAGGCTGATCCAATCTTTCTTTCTTTGTTTTTTAATATTTTTTATTGAAAATTAAGTTTTAAAAACATTTGAACATGGTGATCTTTTGACAAATATCAGCAGTATTTACATTATTATAATAACAGAGTGTCATCAAACAATATAACACATATTGTTTATATGTTTGTGTGTGTGTGTATAATCTTCTCCCAGAAGAAAGAAGCTGAAGACACCAGCCTGAAGATGACGGATGAGATTTCGTCCAAACGTTGCCAAGATACTCTCAATCTTACACGGGACAAGACCCAAATGCACCAAGACCTACATACCTTTACCCGTGAAAATCTATGAAAACAAATATATATGTGAAAATCTACGAAAACATATATATATGTTTTCATGGGTATTTATATGTATGCCATTTAGATTTCTTTGGGTATTTTCCCACGTCTTAATAGCTGTGCACAACTATTAAGATGTGGGAAAATACCCAAAGAAACCTGAATACCATATATATATTATAAACTCTTTAATTTCTATTTCACATTTTTTTGACTTCCTTTCATATCCCTCCAATTATAGAATTTTCCCCATATTTCACAGAATTCTGAAGTACCTAGTTCCTTCAGTTCTAATGTTAAGCTATCTAACTTAGCACAATGTAAAAAAAGGTTTATTACTACTTCGTCATTAGGTATTTCTTTTAGTTTCCATGTTTGGGCAATTGATAATCTTGCGGCTGTGATAATATGAATAATTAGATATAAATCTGCTTTTTTAAAATTCTCATTTGTTATTCCTAGTAGAAACATTTCTGGCGTATAATTTATTTTTAAGTTTAGCATTTCCTCTAACCATTGCCAATTTTTTTTCCAAAAATCTTGCATTTTCTTGTACTCCCACCACATATGGTAGAAGGTACCCTGTTCTTTCAAATATTTCCAGTATACCGGAGATTGGGAACTGTTACCCAATCTTTCTTAATGGGCACATATATCTGCTGGGGACTTGAAAAGCATATTTCTCCATTTCTCCTTTAGGAAAATATAATATTCTGTCTTTTTAATATTTCCCGAAATATTTCATTCTTCTAGGAGTGTGGGGGGGGCTTTCCACAGTTACAAATGGTGATCACATGATCATGGGACAGCGTAACCATCATAAGTACATGCCAGTTGCCAAGAATCCAAATTTCGATCAGATGATCATGGGGATACTGGAAATGCCATTGGGTCCTAAGTGAGAAAAAGGGTCATAAGTCACTTTTTTCAGTTCTGTTGTCACTTCAAATGGTCACTAGTTGTGAGTTATTTATTTATTTATTTATTTATTTATTTATTGGACTTGTATGCCGCCCCATCTCTGAAGACTCTGACACACAAAAAACAACAACAATAAATACTTAAAAAGAAATTAAACTAATTTCACAAGCCCCAAAATACAAAAACTAAAATTTACAGTGGTTAAAATAATTAAGAAACCATCCCCCCAAGGAGGGGTCACAGCCTGGATTGGTCCAGGTGTTCAAATCATGGCAGAAGCTGCGGAGGTCAGGGGGCTGGCGGAGCCCCAGGGGCAGTTGGTTCCAGAGGTCAGGGGCTGCGACAGAATAGGCTCATCACCGGGGGACCACCAGCCAACATTGGCTTGCTGACGGACCCCAAGGGAGTCCTTGCCTATGTGCTCGCGACAGGTGGCTGGCACTCGATATCGGCAGAAGACGCTCCCTTAAATATTGAGGACTCATGTCATGAAGGACTTTGTATATTAAAACCAGAACCTTGAATCTCACCGAGTGCAACTGGCAAACAATGCAGGCAGCGCAGGAGGGGGGCAACATGGGAGAATTGGGAAACTCCCATCACCACCCGCGCCACCGCGATTTTTGCACCAGCTGCAATCTCCAGATGGTATGCAAGGGCAGTCCTAAATAGAGAGAGCGTTGCAGTAGTCAAGTCTAGAGGTAACAAGGGCATGAGTGACTGTGCGCAGGGCATCTCGGTCCAGAAATGGTGAAGCTGACGAACAAGGCAGAGCTGGGCAAAGGCCCCCTGGCAGCGGCACCTGCTCCTCCAACAGGGCCGTATCCAGGAGGACCCCAGATTCCGCGCCCTATCCACAGGGGCAACACCTCTCCCCTATGGCCAAGATGGATATTCCTGACTGGGCGAGATGCCGGTATGCACAGCCACTCAGTCTTGGCGGGTTGAGTGAAGCATGTTCCATCCAAATCCGTGCATCCAAACACCGGGTCATCAGGAGAGGGCATCACTGATCTGGTTTGGGGTGGAGATGTACAGCTGGGTGTCATCTGCGTACTGATGGAATCTCACCCCAAAACCACGGATGATCTCCCAGCGGCTTCATGTATGTTAAATAGAAGAGGGGAGAGGACGACCCTGAGGAACCCACAAGAGAGCACCCTCGGGTGGACCCACCCACCCCCGCCAACACCGATTGCGACCACCCGAGAGAGTAGGAGGTGAACCACTGAAGAACAGTGCCCCACTCCCAGCCTGAGGCATGCAAAATACCATGGTCGATGGTATGAAAGCCGCTGAGAGGTCTAATAGGACCAGGACAGAGGAAAAACCCTGTCCCGAGCCCTCCAGAGATCATCCATCAGTCGACCAATGCCGTCTCCATGCTGTAACCAGGTCGGGCCCGATGTCTGGATCCAGGTAGTTTTCCTTCATCAGGAAAAGTGGAAACTGCTGAGCCACCACACTCTCAACAACCTTAGCCAAAAGCGAAGGTTGGAGACTGGAGCAGTTGTCTAACACGGTCGGGTCCAGGGCAGGCTTCTTCAGGAGGGTCTCACCACCGCCTCCTTCAAGGCAGAGGAAAAACACCCTCTCTTAATGAAATGACAACTGCCCGGAGCCAACATGGGTGGCCTCCCTGGCGGCATAAGCCAACCAGGAGGACACGGGTCCAACAAACATGTGGTGGAACTCAGCCACCTCATAGTCCTGTCCACTTCATCCTCGGAAACAGGATCGAACTCATCCCAGATCACACTGGCCAGACTGCTTGTCCCGTTCCTCAGACCACCGCAAATCAGAGGACAACCCGCTCGAATCCGGCGATCTTATCCGACAGATATTGACCAAACTCCTCAGCCCTTCCCCTTAATGGGTCCGCCCCTCCCTCCGTCTGAAGGAAGGCGGGTAGCCCAAAACAGGTGGCTGGGCGGTTATCTCTTGGGGCTATGAGGGCAGAGGGATAAGACCTTCTCACCGCTCTCATAGCTACCAGGTAAGTCCTAATATGGGCTCTTGGCTGGGC
>CM019150.1:212978514-213326374 GCA_009733165.1 Naja naja | reverse complement strand
AAAAACTAAAATTTACAGTGGTTAAAATAATTAAGAAACCCATCCCCAAAAGGAGGGTCACAGCCTGATTGGTCGAACAACCAGGTCTTCAAATCATGGCAAGCTGGGAGGTCAGGGGAGCCGAAGCGGAGCCAGGGGAAGTTGGTTCCAGAGGTCAGGGGCTGGACAGAATAGGCTCATCACGGGGGACCACCAGCCAACATTGGCTTGCTGGCGGGACCCCAAGGAGTCCTTGCCTATGTGCTTTCGCACAGGAGTGGCTTTTCGATATCGGCAGAAGAGCGGCTCCTTAAATATTGAGGACCCATGTCATGAAGGACTTTGTATGTTAAACCAGAACCTTGAATCTCACCCGGTGCAACCGGCAACCAATGCAGGCAGCGCGGGAGGGCAACATGGGAGAATTGGGAAACTCCCATCACCACCAGCCACCGCATTTTGCACCAGCTGCAATCTCAGATGGTATGCAAGGGCAGTCCTAAATAGAGCGTTGCAGTAGTCGAGTCTAGAGGTAACAAGGGTGAGTGACTGTCGCAGGGGGCATCTCGGTCCAGAAATGGGCGAAGCTGACGAACAAGGCAGAGCTGGGCAAAGGCCCCCTGGCAGCGGCCCCACCTGCTCCTCAACCGGAGCCGTACATCCAGGAGGACCCCAGATTCTGCGCCCTATCCACAGGGGGCAACACCTCTCCCCTATGGCCAAAGATGGATATTCCTGACTGGGCGAGATGCGGTATGCACAGCCACTCAGTCTTGGCTGGGTTGAGTCGAAAGCATGTTCCCGCTCATCCAAATCCGTACGCATCCAAACACCGGGTCATCAGGGAGGGGCATCACTGATCTGGTTTGGGGTGGAGATGTACAGCTGGGTGTCATCTGCGTACTGATGGAATCTCACCCCAAAACCACGGATGATCTCACCCAGCAGCTTCATGTAGATGTTAAATAGAAGAGGGGAAGGACCGACCCTGAGGAACCCCACAAGAGAGCACCCTCGGGTCGACCTTGACCCCCCGCCAACAGCGATTGTGACCACCCGAGAGTAGGAGGTGAACCACTGAAGAACAGTGCCCCCACTCCCAACCCCTGAGGCATCGCAAAAAGGATACCATGGTCGATGGTATCAAAGCTGAGAGGTCTAATAGGACCAGGACAGAGGAAAAACCCCTGTCCCGAGCCCTCCAGAGATCATCCATCAGTACGACCAATGCCGTCTCCATGCTGTAACCAGGTCGGAAGCCCGATTGATACGGATCCAGGAAAAGTGGAAACTTTTCCTTCATCCAGGAAAAGTGGAAACTGCTGAGCCAGCACACTCTCAACAACCTTCGCCAAAAAGCAAAGGTTGGACACTGGACGAAAGTTGTCTAACACGGTCGGGTCCAGGGCAGGCTTCTTCAGGAGGGGTCTCACCACCGCCTCCTTCAAGGCAGAGGGAAAAACACCCTCTCTTAATGAAATGTTGACAACTGCCCGGAGCCAACCGCAGGTGGCCTCCCTGGCGGCATAAGCCAACCAGGAGGGACACGGGTCCAACAAACATGTGGTGGAACTCAGCCACCTCATAGTCCTCTCCACTTCATCCTCGGAAACAGGATCGAACTCCTCCCAGATCACACTGGCCAGACTGCTTGTATCCCGTTCCTCACACCACCGCAAATCAGAGGACAACCGCTCGAATCCGGCGATCTTATCCAACAGATATTGACCAAACTCCTCAGCCCTTCCCCGCAATGGGTCCGCCCCTCCCTCCGTACGAAGGAGAGAGCGGGTAGCCCAAAACAGGGTGGCTGGGCGGTTATCTGCCGACGCTATGAGGGCAGAGGGATAAGACCTTCTCACCGCTCTCATAGCTACCAGGTAAGTCCTAATATGGGCTCTTAGCTGGGCTCGATCGGATTGGGAGCGGGTGGACCTCCACCTGCTCTCTAAACCCCTGATGGCGCTTCATCTCCGGAGCTCCTCGGTATACCAAGGAGCCATCCGGGATCCACGGCGTGTGAGGGGACGCATGGGGACAACCCTGTCGAGGGCATCCGATGCAGCCTGTTGCCAAGCGGCCGCCAGATCCTCGGCAGAGCTGTGGGCAAGGGAAGAGGGAAAAAACCCCAGTTCCGCCTGGAACCTCTCAGGGTCCATCAGGCGTCTGGGGCGGAACCATCTAAGTGGCTCCTCATCCCAGCAGTGGGGGCAGCCTGTTGGAAGACCAGCCGTAGGAGATAGTGATCAGACCATGGAACGGGCAGTGTCATAAAAGTGGCTTGCCCTCTGTCACTACGCCACTGTTCAGAGACAAAAACTAGGTCAAGGGTGTTTCCCCCCTCGTGAGTCGGGCCTTGAATCAATTGGGTCAGGCCCATGGCTTCCATAGAAGCCATGAATTCCTGGGCCAAACCTAACACCCCCCCCAGGGAGGGCAGATTGAAGTCCCACAGGACTATAAGGCCCGGGAACTCCACCGCCACCCCTGAGAGGATGTCAAGGAGCCCAGGCAGGGCTGCTGTCACACAGCTGGGGGAAAGGTATGCAAGCAGCAAGCCCACCCGACCATTAGGCCCCCACCTCAAGAGGAGGGTCTCACTCACGCCTATCTCTGGAACTGCGACCTCCCTTGGAAACAGGGTCTCCCGAATAACCACGGCCACCCCACCACCCCTTCCCTGGGCCCGTGGCCGGTGCAGAACCCGGAAACCTGGAGGGCACAGATCAACCAGAGGGACACCTCCCTCCGGGCCCAACCAGGTTTCGGTGATACAGGCCAGGTCCGCAGCCTCCTCCTCAATGATCTCACAGAGGAGGGAGGACTTATTAGCCACCGACCTGGCATTGAAATACACCAACCTAAGCCCAGGGGTCCCAGTTCCCGTGCACCCTAGGGAGGAGGCCATAGGCTCGGAGCATGCCACTGCACAAAGATGGCGGGTACGCGCTCCCAAGACATGATATGGCCCTATGCCTCGACGTCTCCTGCCAATCCCAACCACCCTGGGAATCGTGGTCCCCACCTCACACCCCGGGGACCCGCCGGCCCCCAACCCCCGCCCCCCCACCATGCACCGGGCTGCAAGAAGACCCCTCCTCCCCTCCTAACCCCTTGAAACCCTCCCTATCCCATTAAAACATCGAATTAAAAAATTTAAAAGACATCCCTTAAAACCAGATTTAAAATTTGGCCCTTTGGTCGTGCCATGCCACCTCTCGGGATCCCAGGATCCGTCCTTAAGGTAGGCTTTTGGTAACCCCTTGGGCCATCCCAAAGACAAGGGAACAGTCTGGAAGGCCTGTAGTTCCAGCAGCGAGTAAGTGAGCATGTTACAAAGGTGGAAATCGATGGAAATAAAAGGAGGAACATTCGGTGAAAGATGGTAAAATAGATGTAAAGTGCATAGATGTAAAGTGCATAAAGGGAGAGGTCCAGGCAAAATGTCCACAAAATCCCGCACCCCTCAGCTCTCTCACAGCTGTTGGGGGACCAGAACCGAATTGGCCAGCCCACTGCACTCCCACCGCAGTGGGTCAGGGTCTTGACACTGAACAGAAAATCAACCCCACTGCCCTCTCACAGAAGTGGAGTCGGGTCCATTGACATCATGACAATGGGGCCGGGGCCAGACCCTGATGGGGGAAAAGTCCTGAACAATTCCAGGACCGCCGTTAAGTATCCAGGACACGATGAAATAGTCCGGGCAAATAGAGTGAGTCACAGACATTATTTATTTATTTATTTATTTATTTATTTATTTATTTATTTATTCGACTTGTATGCCGCCCTACTCCCTAAGGACTCAGGGCGGCAAACATTAAAACAGAGAAAAATTTACAATAAAACAGAATTAAATAACTAAACAAGCTGAATGGAGTTAAAATAAAACCCAACCCCCCCCGGGTCATTCCAGGCCGGCCCGTTGAAACAACCAAGTCTTCAGGTCCCAGCGGAAGGAGCGGAGGTCAGGGGCCAAGCGGAGATCCACGGGGAGCTGATTCCAAAGGGCAGGTGCTCCCACAGAGAAGGCCCTAGCCCTGGGGACCGCCAGCCGACAATGTCTGACTGATGGCACCCCAAGGAGGCCCCTCCTATGAGAGCGAACAGGGCGATCGGAAAGTGATGCTGGCAGGAGGCATTCCCGCAAGTACCCTGGACCCAAGCCATTAAGGGCTTTATAAGTTGTAACTAATACCTTGAAGGCGACCCAGGAGGCAACCGGCAACCAATAATAATAACCAATAACCAATAATAGGGGGGTTAGGGCAGAAGACAGTCAAGAATAACACAGATCCGGAGATGACATAGGGAGTTGAGGACTACCTGTATTTCTTTTTTTTTTTAATACCAACAATAAGAAATATTGGTTCTTAAAACAAAATTTAAATGTTTGCAATGTTTAAAAAAAGAAATACCTACAAAGAGGAGGGAGTCAACCTATTTTCCAAAGCACCAGAAGGCAGGACAAGAAGCCATGGATGGAAACTAATCAAAGAGAGAAGCAACCTAGAACTAAGGAGAAATTTCCTGACAGTGAGAACAATTAACCCATGGAACATCTTGCCTCCAGAAGTTGCAACCCCCCCCCCTTGAATGGGGGGTTGGATTAGAGGACCTCCAAAATCCTTTCCAACTCTATTATTCTATGTTCTAAAAAATTCAGTGTCCAATTTAATCAGGCCCCGTCTTTACTGTCATGGGTTTTAAAAAGAAAGACATTTTGAAACGTGCATCCAACTCCTACTGTTAATCGGTATTTCTGATGCCTCTTCTTTGTTTAATAATTATTTCAACAGTTATTCACACTCCTATGCGCACATAACTATTAATGTGTGAAGTAGAAATATAGGCAAAGAAATCAAAATATTGGTGCCAGATTTTTTAAATAAATAGATTTAAATATGCATATAATGTTAAATATATGTGTTATCCCATTGTCACATAAGAAACTTTTTCTTACCTGGAGATGTCTACGGGAAAAAAATAGAAACTGAACATATGGACAAAATTATTAAAATTGAACAAA
This sequence comes from Naja naja, assembly GCA_009733165.1. Classification (NCBI taxonomy): domain Eukaryota; kingdom Metazoa; phylum Chordata; class Lepidosauria; order Squamata; family Elapidae; genus Naja; species Naja naja. The sequence continues at coordinate 213,321,366 of CM019150.1, read as the reverse complement.
ACCTTAATCATTAGCTACTCCCAAAAGAGAATAAATCAGGGCAGACTGCTTTATTTTTACCAATTTATATTTTCAGAGCATTTTTTTTAAAAAGAAGTAAAGAGAGAACAAATTACATCCACCAAATTAATTAATTACTTTAGAATACTCAAACAAATGGGGAAAAAATATTAATTCAGGGAAACCCCCCTCTCAATAATTAGCACCCTAAACTGATATAAATTACCACAATATATCACATATTCATTTAACCATTTAAGAACAATATATCAAATTAGGCATGAAAAATTATCAAGGGCTGGGAGTAGAATCAACTTTCAAGCTGCCTCTTTTAAACATAGTTGACCAATTTGGGTTACAAAACCCCAATTTGTGTTTGATGGCAACAAAATCGCAACCTTGCTTTGTGCTCCTTTGTTGCTGCCTTGTGATTATCTTGATTTTTGCAACCAGGTTGGGTTTCTCTCTTTTAAACTGTCAGAATGGAGACCAGATTAAATGACCTCATTTTAGTTCACTTGACAATAAATGTTTTGAACCTAAGTCTACAATATGTTATCTAAAATAGAGCCCCAATGTCCAATTTTACTTATTCATTTGTTTATTTTTATTCCACTTTTATGTGTATAAATAACTCAAGGCAGCAAACTTACATATCATTCCTTCGTCCTCTGTCTTTCCCTCACAACTGCCCTGTGAGAGAGGTTAGACCGAGAGAGGCACTGTCCCAAAATTACCCAGTTTGTTTTCCATGCCTAAAACTGGACTAGAACTATTCATGTAAAGATTTTTAAAAAGAAACTAAAACATCAATGCAAACTAACGTATTCTAAGAAAAAAGGAAAGAAAAAATAACTTCAAAGAGAAAGTAAACAGTTCAAGAAAGAAAAAAAAATGTAGTTTCTGAGTTTCTTAATAGCAGTCATAAGGACAATTTTAAGGTTTACCTCTTAAAATTGTCCTTATGACTGCAGTTACAAAAATATAGTCTAAATATCCAAGATACTAGGTCAGGGAAAAAAAACTGCACTAAATTGGACACAGATTTCCCCACTGAGTGAATAATTATTCACTGAGTGAATAATACATGCAAATATGTGATTAATCATTTTTTAATTGATTTATTTACAGTTTTATTGATTTTGAGTTATAAAATGCAGCTGTGTAGATTGCCAGCTCTTTTAAGTATAGAGAAACATAGGTTCAATCAAAAATTCTAAGAATCTTTCTTGAGTTACCCAAAGGATGCTACTTATTAATGTAACTCAGATATGGAGAAACTATGACACTCTAGTCCTTCCTTCCTTCTCTTTCCTTTTCATTCCTTCCTTCTTTCTTTTTCCTTCCTCCTTCCCTCCCTCCTTCCTTCCATCTCCTTTTTTCCTTCCTCCCTCCCCTCCTTCCTTGTCCCTCCCTTCCTTCCCTTTCCTTCTTCCTTCCTTCTTTCTCTTTCCTTCCTTCCTTCCTCCTTCCTTCTTTCCATCTCCTTTTTTCTTTCCTTCCTTCCTTCCTCCTTTCCTTCCTCCTTCCCTCCCTCCCTCCCTTCCTCTTTCTTTCTTTCCTTTCTTTTCTTTCTTTCTTTCTCTCTTTCTTTTTATAATGTTTAGAAATTTCACAATTGTAGTTTTCAGATTCCTCTTGGTGTAGAAGCTGGGAGTTGTAAATTAACAATATTGGGATAGCCACTGATTCTGTACTCCTAGAGTGAGAAGTACTTTCCATTGGGCCAACATACAAATTAAGCATTATTTCAGATCAATGAATATAAATATAGGCATCTGTATTGTTGGGTTGGCAGCTTACTTTGCTGTGACTTCAGTTCCTACAGGAAATATGCTACGTACATAAAAAAATTTTAAAAAATGAAAGCAAACGTTTGGCCTTTTTAGATTTAATAGCTATTCAATTAGAGGTACAAAAGAAATGGAAAGAAAAGTCTAAGAAGGACAGCTGCATTTCAAAAATTCTATGTAAAGTAGTGAGCTTTTAACTGTAATTCAATCCAACCAGGATCTGGTCTTATTTTTGTTTTTCTTTTCTCCTAAGAAAAAAAAAAGATGAAGTTTGGCGAATTGGAGTAAAATTGTACAAAGACAACAGTACTTAACAAATAACCCACAATGTATTCTGACTGATGATTGAAGATAAGAAGAGTTTTCCCAACATGAGAAAATCCAATTCCCTTTTGAACAACACTTTTGAGACAATCATATCCTGGTTACCATAAGAAACTCCATGGATATATATCCACCTGGACTTGTTAATTCAGCTTTTGCTATTCTGAAAAATTCCACCTCATCTCCTGCTACCATTGAATCAGAATATGAAATCCTGTATTTTAAAACCATTGTTTCATGTTTCTACTTGACAACAAAAAATAATCCCAAAAGTGTTTTTTTTATAGAGGCAACCAGACTTTCTTTATTTTTCCTTGAAGACGTTTCACTTCTCATCCAAGCAGCTTCTTCCATTTGGACCAAATGATGAGGAAGGGAAGAATTTATATTCCTCGCAGTCAGAAATGAAGAAGTTCCTTGGATGAGAAGTCAAACAAAGTTGCCTTTTGAAAAAAGCATGATCTAGATGACTGAGAATCTTCATAGACATTTAACAAAAGATAATAGATCTTGAGAGTCTGTTTTTTATATTGTTTCAAATATTTAAGGAATATTATTATCCTTTCTACTCTTTGTAAGGCTAAACTTTCAATATCTTCAATCTGTGACTTAGTTCACAGGATGTTAGTCCTTTTTTTCCCATCTGATCCAATTGCAATGTCCTCTGGTTTTGGACTGCTGTTAAGGTTCCCACAAAATTGATAATAAAACAAACAAAATGTTGAAAAGTTATAGAATGAATGAATAGAATACAATAGAATAGAATTCTTTATTGGCCAAGTGTGATTGGACACACAAGGAATTTGTCTTGATGCAAATGCTCTCAGTGTACATAAAAGAAAAGATACATTCATCAAGAGTCAAGAGTCATAAGGTACAACACTTAATAATAGTCAAAGGGTACAATAAGCAATCAAATCATACTAGGAAACAGTCAATATAAACCGTTAGGATAACAGCGACAAAGTTACAGCCATACAGTCACAAGTGGGAGGGGATGGGTGATAAGGAGTGATGAGAAGGTTAATAGCAATAGTAGTGCAGACTTTGTAAATAGTTGGACAGTGTTGAGGGAATTATTTGTTTAGCAGAGTGATGGCATTTGCGGAAAAAATTATCCTTGTGTCTAGGTGTTCTGGTGTGCAGTGCTCTATAGCATCATTTTGAGGCTAGGAGTTGAAACAGTTTATGTCCGGGATGTGAAGGGTCTGTAAATATTTTCACAGCCCTCTTTTTGAGTCGTGCAGTGTACTGGTCCTGGATGGAAGGCAGGTTGGTAGTAATTGTTTTTTCTGCAGTCTTAATTACTCTAATTACTCTATGATATTTATGTAGTTACTTACCAAGCACATCTAAATTATATTAAAGTAACCAAAGCATCTTTACAATACCCAAGGCATGTCACAACTTTTGAGCTCCCCTAATGTTTGGAAATTGAAAACCGAAGGATTTGACATGCCCTAAAAATTATTTAGGCTATTAAATCCAGTCCTCTGTTCCATGCAAAAATCCAAATTAAAGCATCCCTAACAGTGGTGGGATTCACATTTTTTACTACCGGTTCTGGGGGCATGGCTAGGTGGGCATGGCTAGGTGGTCATGTGACTGGAGGGTCAATAGTCTTGTTTTCTTTTGCAGCACCCCCCTCCCCATGCCCCGTTTTCGGCCTAGTGGGCCTCAGGGAAGCTTCCTGGGCACTGAAAGAAGAAGCATTTTGAAGCCTTCTGAGGTAAGTACAACAGCGAGGGGGGGTCAGCTGTGCCATGCAATTTAGAATAGCTAGAAAGCAAGAAGTCCGATGATTTCCTGCTTTCTAGCTAATCTAAATCATGCAGTACAGCTGATCATCAGAATTATCGGTTCACCCGAACCAGTAGCATTTTTTACTACCTGTTTGGGAGAACTGGGCTGAACCAGCAGCATTTCACCTCTGATCCCCAAGCAAGAGATGAATAAAGGTAAAATTAGAATTTGTGTTCCAGAGGAGAGCAAGAAGAGATAAAGAAGAAGCAATCCATAGAAACTGAGGACCACAATCAAGTGGAAATTTCATGAAATATATTGATGAATACTAACAAAATCGATGGAAACTGTTAAATCAAATGGACACAACAAAAAATAAACAAATAATGCAAAGATCTACTGGAGAAATAAGATATAAAGAAGAGATGGTAGGAATATATAGAAGAGCTATGCAAAAAAAGGAAAAAAATACCCCAAATTAACAATATATTCAAAGATTGGATTACTGAACTAGAGTCAGTTGGGAAAATGAAGTTAATGGACCCAAGAAAATATTGCTAACCACAAAGCTGCAAGAATTGGTAAAATAGCAACAAAAAACTATTACAAGATGATGCTTGCAATTTGTAAAGGAAAATGTAAAAGATAAGCATAGACCAAGGAACTGGGGGAAAAAAACACAAGTTATATCCTAAGACCAAAGAAAAGGTAGCATTAACATTCTTCAACCACTGGACCACAATCGTTATGAGGCATCTTGACAACATATGAAAGGGCAGAGGTATCTCACCAACCTCAAGCTAAATATTGTCAAATCTATTATTTCCCCAGTTGAAAAGGGTTGCGAAAGCTGGATGATCAGAAAGGCTAAATTAAGAAACACTGCTGCATTTGTGTTATGGTTCAGGGGGGGGAAATGTTGACAATTCTTTGGACCTCACAAAAAGAATAAACCATGAACTTAAAATTAACTGCCAGTTGAATGGACAAACAAGGTAGTTGAAGATGAAGCTAGTAATATACAACCAGGTGAAATTATATCTATCAAGTGACAAATGACAGGTGATAAATGACTAATCAATTGAAAAACATCCATAGGTACTAGACTACCCTGTGTTTCAACTCATCCAATTAATGGGAGTCTACCACTCTTCTGGTTAATTGGTTCCACTGCTAGTCACATTGAATTACTGTATTGATTTTCTTGCAATTTAAATTCATTATTCTGTATCCTCAACTCTGGAACAAGAGTGTCTTGACCTTCTTCTCCATGACATCCTTTCAGGTATTTGAAGAATACCATAATATCACCACTCAAACTTATCTTCTCAAAACTCAAAACACGAAGTCTCTTGATCATCTTTGCATTTGTTAGCCATTCAATCATGTCCAATTCTTGGCGATTCTATGGGCCAGGTCTCTCCACATTTTCTGATCTTGGCGCTACTTCTTTGAGTTGTTCTATGCTCTGGCTGGTGTTAGCTTTTTTTTTTAATTACATTTATATGCTGCCCTTCTCCGAAGACTGAGGGTGGCTTGCAATCTTTGGAGCACAACCCAATGCGCTCAGCAATAGCCTTCATTCCATTGTATATGCCTGCTTATTACTAAGCGCCATTTTTACAAAGTCAGCTTATTGCCTCCAACAATCTTGGGTCCTCAATTTACCTACTCCAAGAGGATGGAAGGCTGAGTCAACCTTGACCCTGGTGGGATTCGAGCCTGCACTAATTGCAGGCAGCTGGAACTTAAGTGCTAGGCATTTAGCAGCCTTCACCACCAAGGCCCAATGTCCAGCCACCATCCAGCCACCTTGTTCTTTGGTGGTCTGGTTTCCTTTTACTGCTAACTCTTCCAAACATAATTGCTTTCTCCAGTGAATTCCCCTGCATGACATAGCCAAGATAAATGAAACATAGTTGTGTGATTTTGCCAGCAAAACCAGAATACAAAATCACATAGTTGTGTGATTTTGCCAGGACAACAGAATCCAAAAGTGTGGCCATTTATCCTAGGACCTCATCACTTCTGGAATGCCTACACCAACATTTTGCTTGCCTTGTCTTTAGCAGAATAACAATTGCATTTAGATGTATATACCACTTCACAGTGCTTTATAGCCCTCTCTGAGCAGTTTACAGAATCAGCATATTGCCCCCAAACAATCTGGGTCCTCATTTTATGACCTAGGAAGGATGGAAAGCTGAGTCAACCTTGAGCCTGGTGAGATTCAAACTGCCAACTTGAAGGCAGCTGGCAGTCAGAAGAAGCAACCTGCAGTACTGCATTCTAAAAACTGCGCCACTGCAGGAGTTGGAAGGGACTTTGGAAGCCTTCTAGTTCAACCCCCTGCTCAAACAGGACACCCTATACCACTCCAGACAAGTGGCTATCCGGTCTCTTCTTAAAAGCCTCCAGTGATGGAGCACCCATGACTTCTGAAGGCAAGCTGTTTTACCATTTAATTGTTCTCACTGTTAGGAAATGTTAGATTGAAATCACTGCTTATTTATTCGATGGATTTATTTGTTTGGGGTCCATCAAAACAAAAAAGCCCTTGAAAAGAAAGAAAAAGCAAACAGCTATTAAGCAATCAAAACAATTCTTATTCTACTGTGGTGACACTAACCGCATTTGGCAAGTTGTCTCACAGAATAAACTGAGTCTGTCCCAGCCTTCTTTCCATTACAATAGCATCTCTTCCACCTCGAGTTTTGATTCATTCTGAATTCCGACTTAACTGGTAGATGTTCTAAAATTAATTCCTGAACTGGAGCATGTGGACTGTTTCACACCTTTAGTTCCCTCACTTCATTAATAGCTAACCCTATGTCCTCACTTTACGAGTACACATTAGCACTAAAATGGCAAATGAAAGCAAATTCTATACAACTGCACATATGGCGGCTTCCAGATTTGCACATGTGTGAATTTTGATGAACATCCATTCCTGAAGACACCACATGCCAAAAAAAAGGGGGGGGGGATCTTGAAATATCTCTACCTAGAGAAAGTGTAGCGATAGCAGAAGAAGAGTAGCGGTGACAATAGTCATCTTTTCCATTTGTATCTCACCTTTCTTTCTGGAAATTCACAACATAACTATTTTGGGTGACTGATTTGGAGAAACAATTAAACCAAATGTAATTAAAAATGGAGGGTGGTGGGGAATAGAAACATAAAAAAAGTTCAGCCAAGTAGGCTTCCATTACAAAGAGACCCAGATTCCTTCTGCATCTGTTCCACTGCACAACAGAAGACCAGTTAGTTTGAAGCCAGATAACAGATAACAGATAATCAGAGTTGGAAGGGACCTTATAGGTCATTTAGTTCAACCCCCCGCCCAAGCGGGAGACCCTACACCATTTCTGACAAATGGAAGTCCAATCTCTTCTTGAAGGTGTCAAGTGATGGCTCCCACAACTTCCAAAGGAAAGCTGTTCCATTATTTGATTGTTCTAACTGTCAGAAAGTTTCTCCTTATTTCCAGGTTGAATCTCTCCTTGTTCAGTTTCCATCCATTATTCCTTGTCTGGCCTACAGGCGCTTTAGAAAATAGCTTGACCCTTCCTCTCTGTGGCAGCCCCTCAAATATTGGAAGACCGCTATCATGTCTCCCTTGATCCTTCTCTTCACTAGACTAGCCATGCCCAGTTCCTGTAACCATTCTTCATATGTTTTAGCCTCTAGTTCTATAATCTTCCTGGTTGCTCTCCTCTGCACTCTTTCTAGAGTCTCAACATCTTTTTTATAATGTGATGACCAAAACTGGATGCAGTACTCTAGGTGTGGTCTTACTAAGGCTTTATAGAGTGGTATTAGTACCTCACTTGATCTCAATTGCATCCCTCTTTTAATGCAACTTAGGATTGCATTAGTTTTTTTGGCTGCTGCTGCACACAGCTGGCTCATATTTAGCTGGTTGTCCACTAAGACTCCAAGATCCCTCTCACAGTTACTGCTATTGAGCCTGGTTTCACCCAGTCTATATGTGTACTTTTGGTTTTTCTTGCCTAAGTGTAGGACTTTACTTTTCTCTACATTGAATTTCATTTTGTTAGAGGCCCAGTGTTCTAGTCTGTCAAGATCCATCTGGATCTTAAGCCTATCTTCTTGGGTGTTAGCTATTCCTGCCAGCTTAGTATCATCTGCAAATTTGGTAAGTTCCCCTTCTATTCCCTCATCTAAGTCCAACTACAAGTAGGTGGATATGGTACAGATAGTCCTCGAGTTAGTTAGTGACCATTCAAAGTTATGACAGACCTCCAAAAAGCTAGTTCAGATTCACACTCGTGGTCACATCATCACAATTTGGGCACTTGGCAACCGGCCTCATGGGACCACAGTTGGAGATAGTATTTTTCTGGAAACTTGCATTTTCTTTTGGTTTCCATCAAGAAATGCTCTACAACGAACAATAGGTTTGATAAACGACCATGGTGTTTGCTTAATGACCAACATGTTTGCTTTACGATTGCATTTGTGCTTAATGATCATCCCAAAAAAAGGTTGCAAAATTGGGCATGGCCACATGATGACCTGCTTATGACTGTCATGACTTCTATCCTAATGGTGGGCTCAGTCACAGTCATTAGTCAAGGACTGCCAGTAGAACTTTTAGAAAGCTTACTGACTTTGAAACTGTTGTGGCCCACCGGTGGCTAGCGGAGTTGGCAGCAGAGTTGGACAGTGAGGAGGTTGGGGAGGAACATGGGCCAGTCCTGGAGGCTGAGGAAGGCTCAGACGAGGGCTCTGCATCAGAGGCAGAGATGGAGCCAGGGCAGGCTGGCAGTCATCAGCTCCCTTCAGAGTTGAACAGCAGTGAGACGGGGGGAGCAGCTGGAGCCCATTCCCAGTGTGCGCATGTGCAGTGCTGCCAAAAGAAAAGAACAATTACAAACTAAGGGTCGATGTGGGAGTAAGGCCACAGGTGGACCGTGAATGGTCCCTACCATAGGGATTAAAAGAGGAGCAAAAGGGGAGGCGGCTTTTGCAGGAAACAATTTGTTCATTGCCGCAGTGTGAAGATCTGTCTGTGCAGCTCAGAAACTCTGTGCCAAGCCCTTCCTTGTCAGCACTGTGTTTGAAAGTATTTACTTGGCAGCTCTCCAGGCTTGCTAAGGTCTGTGCTCCTAATTAGACCCTTGAAAGACTGTTTGCCAGGCCTTTGGCTGAATGTGAATGCAATAAATTCACCTTCATTTAATAAAAGGGGTTTTGCCGGGACAAAGAGTCTGCTTAGTGCTTTTTGGGGAAGCCTATGTCAGAACAGAAACCTGTTACAAAACGTCAACCAAAGCTTGCGTGCTTCAAGAGAATGAAGTTAGAGCTCATGGTTACAATCCAATAATATTTCCAGTTGACTCTGTAGAAGTTTATTGTCCCTTCGATTAGTTAAATTTTGTCCACCTTGGTCAAGATTTATAGCTTGCTTCAATAAATGACAGGGATTAATTGGACTCGCCAGGACAGCTTGTGAAATCAAGCCATCCTTGGCACATGGCTGGAGAAATGTAATTTGGGCAGCATTTTAGGTAGATTCAACATCTTGACTCTGGAAGGTATCATCTGTTTAAAATGTTATTGTTATTACAAAGCACAAACCATCGGCCTCAAGCTGACTTCTTCACACTGAGAGTAAACTGATGTGTCAGAGACCTGAACGTTCAAGATTTTAGCTTTATCCCATTATATAATCATTTAGTTGTCTTTAAACAAATAGCTTTGTGCTACAACTCTGGAGGAAAAAAAACCCTGCTCTAGACAAATTTCTTGAATTATGGGAGAGTAATTAACTGGGTTCCTCAAATTAAAAGCACTCATCAGAGTCAGTGAGAACCAGATGGTGGTTCTGTACTAACCATAAATGTGAGAAGGAAATGAAAAGAGCAATCCAGATTCATTGGCCATTCAATTCCTCCTAAAAGGGTTTAGACCAAACACCATAGAGGGATGACCTCCACATTCAAGGTTTAGGAGAAATAATTTGGAACAAAAATGCTGCAAAATTAAAATGAGTGCAACAGGCCTACCAACTGTAGTCTAGCACCTGCCATGTTGAGATGCAAATTATTCTAATTATATACGATTATAATATGCAATTTAACTGCATCTCCCGAGCTCATTACAAAGTTCCACAGTGGCTTTGGTTGATAAATGGGTTTCAAAGAGATATTTTCCATTGATGAAGCTTATTTCAGAAGAATGGCCTTTGTGTTCAAGCCAATATACCTTAGATCACCAGATGCTGGGGATTAACCAAAGCAGATGGGCATCGCCCAGCTTGAAAACCTTCCTATGGCATCTGTTGGTCACTGTCAGAAAGATGAATGCAGTCTGAGCTACATGGAACATCAATTTCAACCAGCTTGATATTCATATTTTGGCGGCCTCCATCCATTGTCTAGGTATTTGCAAAATGTTGGCTTTGCTAGCAATGCCATTGAGATCAACGACTGGAAGATCTGTAAAAAGGACAATATATTGCAGGACAGTAGGCAATCTCATGCAACTTCCAGCATGTTCTGTGTCGATTCTAATGTTCCCACCTCTCCATAGAAACAAATATTGGCTGACAAATTTGGATGGTGGCGAAGAGTTTATTTTCAGAGGGAGAATGGCTGGAAAAACAAATACGTCCACTAAAGAAAAATAAAGGTAAGAGTAAAAGTTTCCCCTATCCAGCTGTGTCTGACTAGAGGAGGAATGCTCACCTGTTTCCTAGCTAAAGGAGCCAGGCAGTCAGAAGGCATTTCTGTGGTCATATGACCAGCATGACTATAGGCCGAGGCACACGTAACACTATGACCTTCTCACCAAAGTGGTACCTATTTATCTATTCGCATTTGCATGGTTTTGAACTGCTAGGATCAAATCAACAAAACAGCCAGTGGAACACCTTGCCTTCAGAAGTTTGGGTGCTCCATCGGGCTTTCAAAAAAAGACTGGACAACAATTTGTTTGAAATGGTATAGGGTCTCCTGCTTGAGGTGGGTGTTGGAGTAAAAGACTTCCAAGGTCCCTTCCAACTCTATTATTCTATGTTCTATCCCAGGGGTTTGCAACCTTAAACACTCAAAGAGCCATTTGGACCCATTTGACACAGTGGTTAGAGTGCAGTAATGCAAACTACTTTGCTGACTGCCAGCTGCCTGCAATTTGGCCGATCAAATCCCACCAGGCTCAAGGTTGACTCAGCCTTCCATCCTTCTGAGGTGGGTAAAATGAGGACCCAGATTGTTGGGGGCAAGAGGCTGACTCTGTAAAACTGCTTAGAGAGAGCTGTAAAGCACTATAAAGTGGTATATAAGTCTATTGCTGCTATTTCCCACAGAAAATAAAACACAGGACCCAATAATTTAACAACTGGTGTGACTCGTGGCCAACTCGACGTCACTCATTCCTACCCAGTCATCTCCTGCTCTGAATATGGAGCAAGTCTCCATCCCCTGTCATCACCCTTACCTTCTCAGACCAGGCAAGGAGTAATGAGGGGGGGGGAGGCCAGGCAGTGGTGGGATCAGCTGACAGGGAGCCACAGCAGAGGGCCGAAAAGCTGCATGTGGCTCCAGAGCCACAGGTTGCACACCCCCACCTCAGCCCTGGATTCATTAAATCACCTTGAAGAGGTTACCATCCTCCAGTATCATTCTTTATTTGCCTGGATAATGGAAATTTAATTACCAAAAGCTTCATTAAATTTCTAGCAGATGAAAGCATATGCTTAGGACAATTAAACTGCTATAAAAGAAGGAAATATAAAACTTGGAGATTGCATCAGCTCTCCTCTCACTCATGTATGAATTCCTTTAGAAATTGTGCTATTTGTACCTTTTAACTTCACCTGAGTTTCCTGGGTTTTTGTTGTTGTTGTTGTTTTACTCAAGGAGAAACCTTTGTAGTAACTTCAAATGTTGCCTGAAAGGAAATTCAAGGAAGGATATCTGTCTTCTGGTCTGTTTTCATCAAAACATTGTCTTTGGGGTGGTTTCAAATTTTCTCTGGGTTTTTGCTCATGAGGACTGAGTAAAATGTTATTTGAATTTCCTGTTCTTGTGCTGCATGCGATTCTAGTTTCCAGTAGCTAGTAAGCCCATCTGAAATAGCTCCATTCCACTTTAAGACTGTCTTTATTTGGAACATTGCAGGAAGTTCTTGATTTACAACAGTTCATTTAATGACTGTTTGAAGTTACAATGACACTAGTGGTGGTATTCTACCTGTTTGGACCTGTTCAGGCGAACCGGTAGTTCCGATGATCAGCTGCTGGGCCCTCCAACCTGCCCTGGCTCTATACTGATCTTTATTTCCTGCTTTTCAACCTCAGCTGCTTTGCGCAGCACAGCTGATTGCCACCAGTGGTGGGATTCAAATTTTTTTACTACTGATTCTGTGGGTGTGACTTGGTGGGCATGGCAGGGGAAGGATACTGTTAAATCTCTGGTCAGAGGTGGTATTTGCCGGTTCTCCAGAACCGGTCTACTCAAAATTTCCACTACCGGTTCTCCAGAACTGGTCAGAACCTACTGAATACCACCTCTGATTGCCGCACGTCAGCTGTTGAAGACACAGGGAGAGTGCAGGATTGCAGGAGAAGGTTAACAGGCAACTCTCTGTGTGCATGCAAAGCATGCTTTTGGCATGTGCATGCACAAAGCATGCCCCCAAGCCATGCCCACAGAACTGGTGGTAAGAAAGTTTGAAACCCACCACTGAATGACACTGAAAAACAGTGACTCATGGCATTTTTCACACTTACGACTGTTGCAACATCCCCATCATTACATGATCAAAATTCAGATGCTTGGCAACTGACTCATATTTAGGACAGTTGTGGTGTCCCAGGGTCATGTGATTGCCTCTTGTGACCTTCTGACAAGCACAGTCAATGGGGAAACCCCATTCAGTTAACAACCATGTTACTAACTTCACAACTGTAGTTACTCGCTTACCATCTGTGGCAAGAAAGGTCGTCAAAACTCAATCAACAGATGTCTCATTTAGCAACAGAAATTTTGGGCTCAGATAAGGTCATAATTTGAGGACTCCCTGTAACTTGAAGGGGTACTTTAAAAATTAAGCCACTCTTCTCGGTGCTTCAAATCCAGCTTTGGAAATCAACCAGGAAGTATGGCTTCTGCACATTTACAGAAGGACTTTTTTTTTGCATCTGGGTTAAAGAGGGGCAGCAGCTCCAATCTGTCACTTCAGAAGGGAGTGTCATTTTGGTTTACCTTCAACTTTGAATGAGTTCTTCCATCAAATCACAGCGTCTCCTTGAAATACAGCCTTTGTGGTAGGCACATCTTTTGAGTCAAAGCTAACTTCAGGTTTTTCACAGACCTTGGGCAAAATGTCAACAGTCACTTACCCTTCTCTGGTCCACTCCCCTCCAGGTATGTCTTCTTGGAACATGATAGAAGTTGTAGCCTTGTTGTCAAGCCTTGTGAGGCTGTCAAACTCAGGAAACAAGAGTCATTTGGATGCCTGGAAAGATCTCTATTGCTAGTAGGGTGATATAACACAACCGTGAAAGGCTGTCAAATTAATTCTCCCACTCAGCTTTGATTGATTAAATTCCATCAGGCTGATGTTGGCTCTTGGGAATCACACAGGCCTTTTCCAGAATGAATTGTCCAAAATCTGGCCCTTCAGATCTTCCAACAATGCAACAGTTGCCACTATGATTGAGTCCATCCACCTTTCCTTCCACCTTTCTTGCAATTTGTCTGAGTCTCTTTGTCATGCTTTCTCCCTCAATAGGCCTGAATGTCTCTTTTGCAATGGTTCTTTTTTCTCCTCTTTTTCTCAGAGGCTTCTAGAAATGCCAGCATGTCAATGCATCTGAAGATATCAGGCTGGGGAAGACTCATTTTGTAGGTAGGTAGGTAGGTAGGTAGATGATAGATAGATAGATAGATAGATAGATAGATAGATATAAAGGTAAGAATGAAAGAAGGAAAGAAAAAGAAAAAAAGAGAGAGAGTAATAGCAATAGCATTTAGACTTACATACTGCTTCACAATGCTTTAAAGCCCTCTTAAGCAGTTTATAGAGTCAGCATATAGTCCCCAACAATCTGGGTCTTCATTTTACTGACCTTAGAAGGATGGAAGGATGAGTCAACCTTGAGCCAGACAGGATTGAGCTGCTGGCAGTCAGCCGAATTAGCCTGCAATACTGCATTCTAACCACTGCAGACAGAGATAGATAGGTAGGTAGGTAGGTATAGGTAGGTAGATAGATAGATAGATAGATAGATAGATAGATAGATAGATAGATGAGAGAGGGAGAGAGAGAGAGAGAGAGAGAGAGAGGATAGATGAAAGAATGTCATCAGGAATGAACTGAACAGATTGCAGATGGAGCTGGCCACCATGCAACACCAACTGTCAGAGAGTGACAAGTTGTTATGCTCATTGTGAGGTATGCTCAAGGTGTACAAAAAGTTAGATGAAGCTCTCCAGAATGAAAAAGATCGGTGCCAGAATGGAGCAGAAGAATGTTGGAAGGATCAAAACCAGCCTCTTGATCTGGGCAAACTCTTGACTGAAATCCAGTTCTTGAGAAAGCAGCTGGAGCAGAGCATCACATCCAACCAGATGTTGCACAAGAAAGTAGAAGAGCAGCTGTGTCTAGAAAAGTGGGGGGAAGAAGAGCTGCTTGGGGCCAGCTTTGCAGATCAGCTACCTGTTCAGTCACAAGTCGCAACAACTTCAAATTGGGATCAAAGAGTTGAGTTTCAGCACCTTGGACAGCCCCTCCCATTGCAACCTGTTGACCAACAAGGAGATTTGCCCCATCACTAATCACTGCGTCTGGGCAGACAAGAATGGCCAACATATCCTCGGCTTGATCAAAGATTGCAACTGTCTCCGAAGCAGATCATAGAAGGGCAGAAGCGACTGGATAAACTGGAGCTTCCCCTGAAAGACAGTGAAGGTCTGGATTCTGCAGTGATGGTTGTTCTGGGCAGTTTGTCTGCCACCTTCAAGGTGATCCAACAGAACCTGGAAGAAGCTGCCCGCCTCTTGAACCTCCTCTGGAAGGTCTCCTTGCCAATGAAAATGGTCCATGCTGCTGCTTACTCGCTTCAGGATGAAAGTCTGAAGTCTGAGGTCTACAAGCTCCGTTGGAAAGCGGCCAAACAGGAGAAGAAGCTCTACAGTATGGCCAGGCCAACCAACTCAAGGAAAACATGGAGAGGGTCATCATAGATCAGTTGGCATTAACACACAATGTTTTACAAAATGCCAGAGGAAACCTTGAAGTTCAGCCATCAGACAACAAAGCCACCCCTTCCAGCCTCATCAAGAAGAGGGTTTAAGCAAAGGTTCCTGGGAACCTACACTAAAGACCATTTTCCTTTGCTGAGCCTGTGCTTTTGAGTACTTCTTTCCCTCCAAGGCTTTAACATTCCTTACAATTTCTACCCTGTTACTCCAGTGTTTTCTACCCCAATGTCTTCTGGATATCCAGACTGCAACACTCTCTCTTTTGCCGAGGATGGTTACATTTAGTACCGATTTTTTTTCTTCTCCAGCTTTCTCTGGCTGGACCAACCTCGATGCTTGGCTTTGCTCACTTTACATATCAGTGGCATGAAGACGGACCTGCTGTCAAGAAGGTCAGCGAGGCCAAGTCAATTTAGGCAGGCAGAGTTTTTGGAGTGTGGGAAACTCAGAGGTGGGAACGTGGAAAGGTAGACTCCTGTGTGCAGAATAAAAGTCTTGCAAATCTTAAAAAAAAGAAAAGAAAGAAAGATAGATGATAAATAGATGGATGGATGGATGGATAAATATATATATAGAGAGAGATAATGGATGGATAGATAGATTAGATGAGAGAAAGAGAGAGAGATGGATAGATAGATAAATAGATAGATAGATAGATAGATAGATAGATAGATAGATAGATGATGGATGATAGATAGATATTATAATTTTGAATTATGAAATTGGAAAAGATTGATGGGATCACATGAGCATGGGGATACTGGAAATGTAACTGTGAAAAATGATCATACTGTAAGTCACTTTTTTCAATGCCATTCTAACTTTGAACAGTCTATCTATATTAAGCTGCAAAACAGTTTCAGGACATTTATTTATTTATTTATTTATTTTATTCATATTTATATCCCGCCCTTCTCCGGAGACTCAGGGCGGCTTACAATTTTTGGGATACAACCCAATGCGCTCAGCAATAGCCTTCCTTCCATTGTATATGCCTGCTTATTACTAAGCAGCACTTTTACAAAGTCAGCTTATTGCCCCAAACAATCTTGGGTCCTCAGTTTACCTACCCCGAGAGGATGGAAGGCTGAGTCAACCTTGAGCCTGGTGGGATTCAAGCCTGCAATAATTACAGGCAGCTGGAACTGAGTGCTAGGCTATTAACAGCCTGCACCACCAAGTCTCACCAAGTCATTGGCATGACTTCTAAACTAGCATCAGTGATTCTCAGTGCCAGTGTCAATCAATCAATCAGCACAGATCTGGATGGGACCTGGGAGGTTTTCTAGTCCAACCCCCTGTTCAAGCAGGAGACCCTATACCATTTCAGACAAGTGGCTGTCCAGTGTCTTCTTAAAAGCCTCCAGGGTTGGAGAATTTACAACTTCTGAAGGCCAGCCATTCAATTGGTTAATTGTCCTCACTGTTAGGAAGTTTTCCTTAGTTCCATGTTGCTTCTCTCCTTGATTAGTTTCCATCCATCATTTCTTATCCTGACTTCTGGTGCTTTGGAAAATAAGCTGGCCCCCTCTTCTTTGTGGCAGCCCCTCAAATACTGGAATACTGCTATTAAAAATGTTTAACCCAGTATTTCAAAACAGAATAGTGTCCTGAAACTCTTTTGCAGCATAATACTTCTACTGTCGCAACTGTTTCTCTGCCTACAAGTCATTTCCAAGGAATGCTTTTTGGAACTAGCACATTTTCCCACGTGATCCAGCTTAATTACCTCTCCCAGACATGACAGACTTTTCTTCACTTGCAGTAACTACTTTCCCCTTCTTTCTTTCTATGCTGGCATCTGCTGCAATAAAAGTATATTTTGAGAGCCATTTTGTCTTCAGGTTTTCTCCTCAGTGACGTTCTGATGGCTATTATTCTTCCAAAGGCAAGGAACGGCTTCTGAATCTGGACAGCTCTCTTAGAAATTATTGGGGCATTTATTTCAGGAACCCATTCATCATAATCCCCCTATTCAGTTTTGCTATTCATTCACTCTGTTCACATTGTTGCATAATGCTCTCTTCGGCCTTCTTTGAAAGAAAAGGGATTTTTAAGGGGGGGGAAGGGACTTTTAAAGGAGGGGGGGAAACAGTGTTTAGAAGTCCGGATTCAATGTTGTTTTGAAAAGGCAATTATGTGTGTCAACCATATCATTTTGAACATAGTATGATCCAGAATTACACGATGAAAACATGCAACATGGGAAGCTAGAATGTAGAAATCAGAAGATAATCTAGTCTAACCTCCTTGGTAAAGGCATCAACTATTATATACACTCTTATTGAAACAGAAGAACAAGTGAAAGAATGCAGGTTAAAGTGGGCTAAAACTTTGATTGTAATATCCAGGTTGAACAGTGGGAAAATATGTGATTGATAAGATAGATAACTTAAGATAACTTTATTGTCATTTTATTTTAATGCAAGCACACCGGGCCATTAAAAATGAAATTCTATTGACTGCTCTCAAGGGAAAGTGCATAATCTACCCAAACACATACATGACACACATATACACATGCTATATACATACATAAATATATACCTGCACCATACATATATATATAAAGGTAAAGGTTCCCCTCGCACATACGTGCTAGTCGTTTCTGGCTCTAGGGGTGGTGCTCATCTCCATTACAAAGCTGAAAAGCCAGCACTGTCCGAAGATGTCTCCATGGACATGTGGCCAGCATGACTAAATGCCGAAGGTGCATGGAACCCTGTTACCTTCCCAAAGTGGTCCCTAGTTTTCTACTTGCATTTTTTCATGCTTTTGAACTGCTAGGTTGGCAGAAGCTGGGACAAGTAATGAGAGCTCACTCCATTACGCGGTGCTAGGGATTTGAACTGCCAAACTGCTGACCTTTCTGATCGACAAGCTCAACGTCTTAGCCACTGAGCCACTGCATCCCTACTATTCATTTTGAATATATAGCAGAAAGAGGAAACTTGAGAGTTCACAAGGTGGATACTACATGGAACAAAACTGTGACTGAATCTGGATGTTCTGCTTAGGATACTATGAAGCCCTCTCGTCCCAGAAGGTAACAAAGAAAACAGGTCATGAAGAGGATGTGTAGTATCTCAGGCAATCCTGCAGACCCTACTCAAGCATCACTTATATGTCATGTCCTGGATAGAAGGGAGTGAACTACCAATAATCTTTTCTGCCATCTTCACTGCTCTCTGTGCCACCTCCCTGTCTGAAGCAATAATGCTTCCAAACCAGATAGTAATGTAATATGGCAGGATGCTCTCGATCACCCCTCTATAGACAGTGGTAAGGCAGTGGAAGGAAGATGAACTTTTCTCACATGATGCAGAAAATGTAGGAGCTGCTGAGGATTGAAATATACATTTGTTAGAATTTTAAACAGAAGTTGTATAGAATGACACACCAATAGTGTACAACACACAAGAAATTGCTTAGAAATTGCTTAGAAAGCACTTCCAATTCAACTTGAAAATGTGAAGGGATATTTTACCATGCTTGTGGACACTGATTTAGAGGATTTTAAAGGTTAATCTTCAATAGAGACCAGAAGTCTCCTTGGAACTGATAGACAGCTAGAAAAAGTTGTACAACTTTATATAGGGTGGCACAGTGGTTAGGGTGCAGTACTGCAGGCTACTTCTGCTGACTACCAGCTGCCTGCAATTTGGCAGTTCGAATCTCACCAGGCTGAAGGTTCCATCCTTCCAAAGTCAGTAAAATGAGGACCCAGATTGTTGG
Source organism: Naja naja (assembly GCA_009733165.1). Taxonomy (NCBI): domain Eukaryota; kingdom Metazoa; phylum Chordata; class Lepidosauria; order Squamata; family Elapidae; genus Naja; species Naja naja. The sequence goes on along the minus strand of CM019150.1, from coordinate 213,302,537 downwards.
GGAAAATATGCTGAATCTGTAAAACTGCTTAGAGAGAGTGGTAATACACTGTAAAGTGGTATATAAGTCTAATTGCTATTGCTATAACTACCAGCTTGAATTGCACCCAAGAGCTAAGAGGCAACCAGTGTGGCTCGTAAACAACACACCTAAAAAAATCAGGCAGACCTTTGATTCCATCATGGTGGCCACCCATCTTGACTTTTTGTATATCATACCTTGCAGGCGTCCCTATTTGCATGTGTGTGTGTGTGTGTGTGTGTGTGTCTGCAAGACTACTAAATGCACAAAATGGTCATAAACCATGGGGGTCATTAAAGGAATTTTGATTATGCAATAGATGGTGTTTTTTTGCCATTTTCCAGCAGAAAATAGCAAAAAACCATCCATTGGATAATCAAAATTCCTTTAATGACCCCCATTGTTTATGACCATTGTAAAAGAGCTATGATTTAACTTTAGGGAAAGATAAATGTGTAATTCTGCTTGTGATTCTGTAAAGAAGGTTGGAAGTGCTTCTTTGATTCTTGTTTCTGTTTTTCTTTTTCTTTCTGAACTTTTAGCTTTCTCTTTCATTTCTTTTTTCTTTCTCTTTTTTTTCTTTCTTACTTTAGGCTAAATTGCATTGGCTTTTCATTTTTAAATCCTTTAATAAAATTATATATAAAGAACCCTGCCATTTGGAGTGCAATCATGAAAGCTAGCAGTTGAAAATCTCGGTGTGGTTTTTCTGATGTCTGGGAGGCCAAATTGTGTCTTGGGAAACCTCACCAGGCTGAGCAAAACAAGAATGATGAAAACTTTTCCCATAGTTGTAAAAATCTTGCCTTTATGAGATCCCATTTCTGCATTTCCAAGAGAGCTATCTGTGCATATAGCCCAAAGTGAAATGATGCAATTACTTTAGAATGCCCTCTTCTGCTGAAAAAATACCTGACATTTTTCAGGAGAAAGGAATCTGACAGGCAGTTGAAATTTCTAAGGGTGAAGTTCACAAGCATTCCCAGAAGGTTGATAAATGTTGCCTAAAGCAAAATTCAGAATGTCTTTAGATAGACTTTTTTTATCAGGAAAATATTGGATAAATACCGTGTTAACACTGAATTGGATCATTGGTCTAACAGGGATGGATACAATCAACTTCAAGATTGATGTCAGCCTTACAGGGCAAACCAGACAGGCAACAGAGCCAGGTGAGTTAATTCTACTCTGTTGTAAAGCTGCATTGACAGAATCTTTCATGTCTGAAAGTACAGTCCTCCCCTCTGACTCCTTACTAACCTGAGAAACTAGGGAGAGTTTCTTTTGAGCCTCTTGCCCTGCCTACTATTCAACTGTGTGGTTAAGCTATCAGCTGACACCTTATGCTCACTTGTGCCTCACTATTATGTGGTGACAGACCACCATGAACTGTGGGGAGGGGGAATGAAGGGAGGGGAATGCTTGGGTGGGGAACTGAAAGTAGAAGCCACCTCAACATGCTGCTTCAAGGTCACCCAGCTTCATGAAGGAGGGAGCATACCAACCTGGGCTCCGACTAGCTGTTATAGAAACATCTTGTAATAATTTATTGGTGGGCAGCGAGAGACAGACCAAGGAGTGTGGAGTAGAACTTAGTGATTTTTGGCATGTGAATCTCAGTTCTGGCTTTGCATTACTGTAATTCATTTGACCTTTATGGAACTATACCTTTCTCAACAAATGAAGTTAAAGATTGTTTTTGCTTAGAGGTTCAAGCTGAGGCAGGTCTGTCATTCTGTCTCTTATCTGACTGTTCCCTTGAACAGTCTACTCTTTCCAAAATACTATTACACCAGTTGACTTACCAACTAAAATGCAACCCATCGTGTTCTTAAAGCTTTACTGTCTAAAATGTGACAAAGTTGGGAAGGGGGATAAGGAAATAAAAAGTGAAATGCCCAGCTTGTTGTTCCAAAGGTGTTTTTCCAACAGGCCACTGGATCTAGTCCAGTAGCCTTTTGGAAAAGCAGCTTTGGGACAACCATGTTTGATAATCTTCATAGGCTTGTTATTATACTTTTCAGTTGCCAGGAGCAATCACATATGGATAAAAAACAAAATCAAGATGGCAGCTGTGACGATGTGATTGAAGTCCCACCCTTTTAAAATGCAAATCACCTTACAAATAAAATGGGACAGGGCTTCAGTTGTGTAGTTACAGATGCCATCAGGGCAGGGTTTCAAATTTGTAGTTGCAGCTGCCATCTTGCTTCTTTGTTACCTTCTCTTTGTGGGTACTCCTAAAATGGGAATGAGTGCAGCTGACCTTCCACTCCAGACATAGATGTCCATATTGGGCCATTGGTCTCAGTAGCTTTGTGAGAAAGAGCACGGATCGGACGACTTGGTGGGAATTGAAGTAGCAAGTAGCAATAGCAATAGCATTCAGACTTACATACCACTTTACAGTGCTTTATGGTCCTCTCTAAGTGGTTTACACAAGAGTCAGCATATTGCCACCAACAATTTGGGTCCTCATTTTACCAACCTCGGAAAGATGGAAGGGTGAGTCAACCTTGAGCCTGGTGAGATTCAAACTGCCAAAGTGCAGACAGCTGGCAGTCAACAGAAGTAGCCTGCAGTACTGCACTCTAACCACTGTGTCACCACCACAAGTAAAGAGAATAGCCCACCATTGTATGTTTCTTCCTTTTCTGGGGGAGTACTTGAATTAAGATAAAGATGTAAGTGCTTTTAACTGGCCTCTAGATCAAGTCCTATCTGTCATGGTATGTGAAAGTGACCTTGGAGACAGGAGGAAGAACTTCAACCTAAACAACCTCATGCAAGGGTTATCTGAGCTCATCGAAGGAAAAGGAGTGTGGGGCCCTCCCTAGTTTTCAGAAAAGTACAACCAAAAGAGAAGTGCTTCCAAGAGTGCAATTTTCTGTTACTACAACCTTACAATAAATGCTATATTTGTTCCCAAATAATAGAAAATGTAGGTGTGAATCTACTAGAGAATTATGTCTGTCTAGTCTAACAAAAGAGAAGAATTGGGAGTAATATGATAGCAGTCTTCTAATGCTTGAGAGTCTCTCACAGGGAAGAGGGAGACAACCTATTCTCCAAAGCACATGAGGGTAAGACAAGAAGTAATGGATGGAAAATAATCAAGGAGAACACCAAGTTAGGAATACTTTCCTGACTGTTAGAACTATTAATCAGGGGAATGGCTTCCCTCCAGAAGTTGCGAGTGTTCCATCATTGGAGGCTTTTAGAAGAGATTGGGCAGTCATCTGCCCAGAATGGTATAGGGCAGTGATGGCTAACCTTTTTGGCACCGAGTGCCCAAAGTGCATGTGCACGCACCCCCAAAATGCAATACGCATGCATCCCCCATGCATGCGCCCTGCCCCTGTACATGTGCACACATCCCCGTGCATATGTGTGCATTCCCGCACATGCACAAACATTTCCCTGCATGTGCCCCACCCCCCATGCATGCGCCTGTGTCCCCTGCACATGCCCCCCATGCATGCCCCCACCCCCACACATGCGCAGCAGAGACCCAAAGACCAGCTGGCTGGTAGGAGGCATGCATGTGCATGTGCAGAGGAGCTGAGCTGGGGCAACAGCTCATTGCCCACAAAAAGGGCTCTGTGTGCCACTTCTGGCACACATACCATAGGTTCACCATCATGGGTACAGGGTTTCCTGCCATGATCAGAGACTAAAAGGCTTCTAAAGTCCCTTCCAGCCCAGTTGTTCTAGGTTCTATCTACTAAATCCAGTTATGTCTGTTCTAAATCAGGAGTCGCCAACCTTTTTTTATATTATTATTATTATTATTATTATTATTATTATTATTAATAATAATAATAATAATAATAATAATATTTATATCCCGCCCTTCTCTGGAGACTCAGGGAGGCTTACAATTTTTTGGAGCACAACCCAATGTGTTCAGCAATAGCCTTCATTCCATTGTATGTGCCTGCTTATTACTAGGGCTTTTTGGTCGCCCCCCCAAGCGGCATTTTTACAAAGTCAGCTTATTGCCCCCAACAATCTTGGGTCCTCAATTTACCTACCCTGAGAGGATGGAAGGCTGAGTCAACCTTGAGCCTGGTGGGATTCAAGCCTGCACTAATTGCAGGCAGCTGGAACTAAGTGCTAGGCGTTTAACAACCTGCACCACCAAGGCCCTTTTGGACCTCAGGGACCATCAAACTCATAATTTTAAATCCCGCAGACCAGAGACCCTAGGAAAATCCCCCAAAAAGTCTGCAGGAAAATTCCCCACCCTGTTTTCCTACCGATTGATCATTCTTCCTTTTGGATCTCAGGATACTGTCTCCAGCTCTGTTCTCGGTGGCGGGGGGAGAGACTTTTGGCTTCATGCAAGGAAAGCAGCAGAAGCAACAGAAGTCTTTCCCCCAAACTCCACCAGAAATGAGTCTTTGTGAGACTTGACACACAGGTGCAGCCTCTTGGTGCAGGATGCCTTGCAGGGTCCCAAAGTCTCATTGCTGGCGGAGTTTGGGGGAGAGAAAGAAAGACTTTTGCTGCTTTCCCTTGCATGCAGCCAAAAGCAGAAGAAGAAAGATGTGGAAAGAAGCAGCCCGGTGTCCAGGCCAGGTGCATGGGGCGAGTGGGGCACGTTTCCCCCTCCGCTCTTTCCCCCCTCCCCTCACTACCATGTGTTGTTCACAATGCAAGCGACGCAAGCCTTGTGTTCCCACAGGCCATGTGGGTGACACAATCTTGTGTTCCCACACAGCCTGGATTAATTTCTTGGGGGTGCTTTGGGGTGACATTTCTCTGCGGACCACCAAAATTTTCTTGTGGACCACCAGTGGTCTCTGGCCCACTGATTGACGACCACTGTTCTAAGTTATTACCATCTTTGCTTCCTGCAGCATTTCAAGGTCACTGTGTTTGTGTATGTATGCACAACAACAAAAAGGTGATCTAGTACACAATCATGTTCTAGGCTGTCTAGAATGATATACCAGCATTAGTATAACATTTGTTTCACTAAAGAAAACTGGGCAAAACTAAAGATTTTTCTAGGATACTACTCAAATACCAGTAACTCCAGAGAAATTTGTGTTTTTCCTGAAAACTAGGGGATCAAAATTCCATTAGCTTTTTTGCACTGCTAATTATGTCTTGCTGTTTAGGCTAAGTAGTTTGTTCAGACTGTGGTTTTCTTTTCTCCAGCTGTCAGATACATCCCAAGGCAATGTCCGGGGTCAAGAACATGGCTTTCAAATGATGGAGCAGATTTGGGCTACTGCAGCATCCCTGTTCCATTTGCAAGAGAAAAACACATTTCTGGTTTACCATCAAAGCTCTCAAGCAGCCATCGCTGTCAAGTTCTCTAGGAGAATTTGCAACTGGATTAAATTCATCCTAGGACTTAGAGCAATCAGAATTCTGGTGGGTTGCCCTATGCATCATTCTTGGGGCATTTCCAAAGCTGCTGAAGGAATTAGATTTGCTCTCAGATTTCATTAGTAGCAAAAAAAAAAAAGTAAGATTGATGTAAAAATTCCTCTATGTGTATGGAAGAAGTCCATCTTCCCACAGACCATAAAGGATATTTGGATACCAGACATGGACCTCTGAGATCAAATGTGTCTCTGTGGAATACTTTACAGGCCAAAACAGATGGACAAAATTAAAGCCATGAATCACCAGGATATGGAGCTCATCCAAGTAAGTATTTCACTTGTCCAGCTGGACTAGTTTGAAGCAACTTGATAGAGGCAAAAACTGGACCAGGGATCTGGTGGTATCCTGGTTCTGCTGCAGCCTTTTTTTTAACTTGCATTGCTTTTAATGAGTTCCAATCTGTTGGGAAACAATGGGCTTAGATATAGAAGAATTAAAATTCATCTGTCACTATGAAGGATTCCATGACTTAAGCCAAGAATCTGATGGCCTCAAGTTGGAATTCCATCCCATAAAATGTACAAGATTGTCTCCTGTAATGGCTCATTGGGATCCACATTGCTCATTATTTCGGTCTATTTTATGACATGGCCAACATAATTGTGAGGATTAGCTTTAATTTATTTAAACTGATTGAACTTAAACTTAGATTTTATTTATTTATGTATGTATGTATGTATTTATTTATTTATTTTAGTTTTAAAAACAACAACATGAATACTATTAAAAAATGTAAGGTTTAGCACTGTTGGAAACAAATTGCTATGTGCAAAGCTTGGAGAATCTGCTACATAGAGGAGTGACAAACAATTGTTTGAATGTTGTTGATCTATTTATTAAATTTATGTCACTCTACAAAGCAACTCTGGATCAGGGGTGGGATTTACCAGTTCTCACCTGTTCACTAGAACCAGTTAACATTTTAAGCAGTTCGGAGAACCGGTTGTTAGAAGAAATTACTGGCCTAATCCTGTAAGGAAGGCAGGAAGGAAACATTCTGGTGTTGCTTACAGAAACTGCCTCTCCATTAACCCTTATTACATTCTTGGCAGGACTAGACTTCCTGTCTCAGGAACATCTCTGGAATTTTTTTCCCCTCCTTTGCTGGTACTTTGCTTGTGTGGAGTGACCATTCAAAGTTACAATGGCACTGAAAAAAGTGACTTATCACCATTTTTCACACTTACGACTGTTGGCAGCATCCCCACAGTCATGAGAGGCCAGGCGAGGAGATGTGTGCCTCGATGATATTGAGTTGGCCACGTCCAGCCAATAACAAGCCCACCAAGCCATATTCACCCAGTCACATGACCACCAAGCCATGCCCACCAACTAAGCCACGCCCACAGAACCAGTTGCTAAAAATTTGAATCCCACCCCTGCTCTGGATGGCTTTCAATTAAAATCATAAATATGAAAATATTAACAAGATTATTTATGTATTTATTTATTTATTTATCATATTTATTTAGAGAATTTATATTGCCACCTATTGGCACATGGCAACTCAAGGCAGCTTACAAGAATATAAAAATAATCAACTGAACCTCGAGGGGGCAAGACCCATAGCCACTCAGTCTTGTCAGGGTTGAGCCTGAGCTGATTAGTCCCCATCCAGACCCTCACATCCTGCAGGCACCGGGACATCACCTCCACGGCCTCACTAGATTGACCAGGGACAGAGATGTACAACTGCGTATCATCAGCGTACTCGTGATACCCGACCCTGTGTCGACAGATGATCTCACCCAGCGGTTTCATGTAGATATTAAACAGGAGGGGGGAGAGGATGGAGCCCTGAGGAACCCCACATGGCAGGGCCCTAGGGCTTGATCTCTGCCCCCCCACCAACACCAACTGAGTCCGGTCAGACAGGTAGGAGGAGAACCACTGTAAAACAGTGCCTCCCACTCCCAACCCCCTGAGCCGACCCAGAAGGATACCATGATCGATGGTATCGAAAGCTGCTGAGAGGTCAAGAAGCACCAGAATGGAGGAAAAAACCCCATCCCGGGCCCGCCAGAGATCATCCACTAGTGCGATCAAAGCCGTCTCAGTGCTGTATCCGGGCCTGAACCCAGACTGCAAGGGATCCAGATAATCAGCTTCATTCAAGGCCTGAAGGAGCTGGAGCGCCACCACCTTCTCAACAACCTTCCCCAAAAAGGGAAGGTTGGAGACAGGATGAAAGTTATTTAACACAGCCGAGTCCGGGGAAAGCTTCTTGATTTATTTATAAAAATAATTAAAAAGTAAGGTAAAGGATTTTACTCTGCTAAGTTGCTGACTGTAGGGGGAAGTACTCATCTCCATTTCAAGGCCATTTAGAATAGAGTATAGAATATAGAATATAGAATATACCGTGTTTCCCCGAAAATAAGACACTGTCTTATATTTTGGGAGCCAAAAACACACTAGGTCTTATTTTCAGGGTAGCTCTTATTTTTTTTTTAAATGAAAAAAAAACACTTACCATATTCATGTAGAACAATGTACATTTATTCATGTACGAAACCACGAACAAATCGCATACCGTGTTTCCCCTAACATAAGACACTGTCTTATATTTTTTTTGGCTCCCAAAAACACACTAGGTCTTATTTTCGGGGTAGGTCTTATTTTCGGGGTAGGTCTTATTTTCAGGGTAGGTCTTATTTTCGGGGAAACACGGTAGAATATAAGAGTTGGAAAGGACTTGGAGGTCTTTTAGTCCAACCCCCTGTTCAGACAGGAAACCCTACACCAATTCAGAAAAATGGTTATCCAATCTCTTCTTTAAAATTTCCAGTGTTGGAGCATCCACAACTTCTGGAGGCGAGTTGTTCCACTGATTCATTGTTCTAACTGTCAGAAATTTCTCCTTAGCTCTAGGTTGCTTCTCCCCTTGATTCGTTTCCAACATTGCTTCTTGTCCTGCCTCAGGTGTTTTGGAGAATAGCTTGACTCCCTCTTCTTTGTGGTAGTCCCTGAGACTTCCATGATCAAGAACTGCCCAAGAAAAACTAAACTCTTCTCCCAATGACCTTCTAAATTGTAGCAATATTCCAATTCAAAATTACGGGCAACCAGCAGATCCAACACATTTAGGTTCTAAAGAGGAACACTAGGAGAAGTGTATATGGAATTGCCACACAGTCTGCCCAAGCACCTCCATTCTGTAACCTGCAATTTCTGCCTGGTTTTTCTCTGTTTCTCCCATGCTGGGAAATCATTTTGAAATCAAGGAACTACAAGGCAACTTTTGATCACTATCTGATTACTAATTTAGACAATCCCACTGTTTACCTTAGTTGAGACAATCATGTTGATCAGCAATGTGTAACTCTAATTAGTTGTGCTAGAACTGTTAAAGAGACAGACTATACCCAAGCTTTCACTCAACAGACCTCTGCAATTATTGCTGGCTTGTTGGCTTTTGTGATTACCATGTACACCAAAATAAAAACCTTAAACAGGGAGGGGAATGTTCCTGTGTTTCCCCACTCCTAAGAATCATTATCCAGCAACTGCATTTCCCCCCACGTTATGTCAAAATACAGCCAGGGCAGAACCAGCAAATTCCATTCACTCCTTGTTGTTGTTACAATTTTATGATTAAATGAACTGAAAATTGTACTTAAATGTGTTCAGGCTCAGAATTTTTTCATTATAAGCAAAAAAACAAACAAACCAGGAACAGAATACAAGAGTGCTGTACTTCTCTGCTATATCTTATTAGATATATTACATCAAGTAATATTTCTGGTGTTCTTCTCAACTAAAACAATAAATATGATTTTCTAGCAAGTGAGAAAGCCTCAAACCTTTGTTTTGTTTATAAATAGCAGTGTCATCGAGTGCTTTTTATAGACAAAACAAGGGTATGAGGCCTTCTCACTTGCTAAAAAAAATCATATGTACTATTGTTTAGCAAGTCTAATGACATTTATGACTCAACCAAGTGATCATGCCCCCAACATCTAACTTTTATATACTGTTCTTGCTCTCTGTCCCCATCTAGTGACTGGAGAGATACCAAGTATATTGTTTGAAGCTGACCCAACCCATTTTACCCATCAGCCCACACTCTCAAACCAAGTGTACACTAGGAAGTCAGACTCCATTTTCTTTAGAATTTGGAGAAGGCAGAAGCACAAAAGAGAATCCATCTTAATCTGTGTCACATGGTCATCCAAGGACAAACCCACATCCCACACACAGAGCATCGCTGGTGAGATTTAAATTGCTTTTATTTATTAATTATGTTCAGCAGTAACTTAATACTGCCTATCTTGTATATGGTTCTCATTTATTATTTTATTTTATTTTATTTGACTTATATGCCGCCCCATCTCCGAAGACTCGGGGCGGCTCACAGTTAAAACATACAAATACAATAAATAATTAAAAAGAAATTAAATCACTATAGGGTCCAATAAAACCGAATTAAAAATTAAAACTGTCCCATGCCCCCAGTAAGGTAATCACAGCCCGACTTAGTCAAATAGCCAGGTCTTCAAATCGCGGTGGAAGGTGCGGAGGTCAGGGGCCAGGCAGAGGTCCAGAGGCAGTTGATTCCATAAGTTGGGGGCCGCCACAGAGTAGGCTCGCCGTCGGGGGACCGCCAGCCAACATTGGCTTGCCGACGGGACCCCAAGGAGCCCCTGCCTGTGTGCCTGTACAGGGCGGTTGGTCCCCGATATCGGTAGGAGGCGCTCCCTTAAATATTGTGGACCCATGTCATGTAGGACTTTGAATGTTAAAGCCAAAACCTTGAACCTCACCCAGAGCTAACCGCAACCAATGCAAGCCGTGCAGGAGGGGGGTAATATGGGAGAATCGGGTAACTCCCATCACAACCCGCGCGGCAGCATTCTGCACCAGCTGCAACCTCCGGATGGTGTGCAAGGGCAGTCCTAAATAGAGAGCGTTGCAGTAGTCGAGTCGCGAGGTAACAAGGGCATGAGTGACTGTACACAGGGCATCTCGGTCCAGAAACGGGCGAAGCTGGTGAACCAGCCAGACCTGGGCAAAGGACCCCTGGCGACGGCCCCCACCTGCTCCTCCAATTGGAGCCGCGCGTCCAGGAGGACCCCCAGGTTCCGTGCCCTATCCACAGGGGGCAACACCACTCCCCCTATGGTCAACGATGGACACTCTTGACTGGACCGAGATGCCGGTATGTACAGCCACTCAGTCTTGGCCGGGTTGAGCCGAAGCATGTTTCCGTCCATCCAGATCCGTACCGCATCCAGACAGTGAGTCATCACAGAGAGGGCATCACTGATTTGGTTTGGGGTGGAGATGTATTGTATGCATTCCTCATTGTATGCATTCCCATTTTCCCCAGATTCACCATATCCTGTTCTTTGAATAAAGCACTCAGGTGGGTTTAGCTGCATGTCAAACTGCACACAGACTAACATGTAGTGAGGACAGAATACAAGTCTGCCATGAAAAAGTCCAGGCTGTGGCCTTCAATTCTTGTACAGATAGTCATTGACTTATGACTGTGAACCTCCCCAGCAAAAAGCTAGGGTGGAGCTTCACTAGCAGTGGTGGCTCTTCCATCCCAAGGACCATCCCATAGGTTTCTACTGCTCTCCTCTCCTCTGCCTTCTTCACAGCTCCGTGTCAGGCACTGGACCCAGCTGTTTCTCCTCTTCCTGATCAGCCACCTCCAGACCTGGGGGCTGTTGACTCTCTGTCTGAGGGCTGCTGGATGGCCCAGACTCCACCTCTGTCTGTCTGTCTGTCTGTCTGTCTGTCTGTCTGTCTGTCTCTCTCTCTCTCTCTCTCTCTCTCTCTCTCTCTCTCTGACTGATCCATTCCATCTTCCCTCTCACAGCTGCAGGTTGCCCTGATGCTGACCCTGACTCCCACGCCTCCTCCTCCTCCTCCTCTGATTCAGCTGCTGGAGGGGCAAGCAGCCGACAGGCCTCAACACTTATGCTGACCAATCATTGGAAAGCTGAGATGATTAGTCAAGGTCATTGAAGACAATACTTTTGAAAACACCGACAATGTCAGAAACAAGAAAGATAATTGAGATAGTGAGGGACTCTACCCCTTTCTAGGATTAAATCTGACAAATTAGATTAATGGTCTTGTGTGGAAACTAAATAGGCCTTGACTCACAGCACGTTCCACCAGGGAGAAATGTGGGACTGAGCTTTGTACTGAGATGACCATAAAGTCTACCTGCCTTAGTGATTGCTATAAAAATAAATTTAAGAATTGTCATTAGAAAAAAATCTGCTTTTTTCTTTTGCAGTCACATAGCCTCGATTACAGTGTAATTCAGTAAATTTTGGAATTGCCTCCTGCTTTTTTCTACATCCCACTGAAAGCTTAGTGCTAAAATTCAGCTCTGTAGCTTTAGGTTAAAAATGTTGCTTGCTCTAACAGGTCAAGGATATTCAGAAAATCTGGGGAAGTCGAAAAAGGAGAGCAGGTTACTTAAAGACCAAGAAGCTGGAGAAGCTTCTTGGATGAGAAGTGGAATAATAATAATAATAATAATAATAATAATAATAATAATAATAATATGATGATGATGATGATGATGATGCAGTTATTATTGCAGACTCTGCAAAGAAGTGGACAAAACCATCAATCACATATTGAGCTGTTGCAAGACAATCGCTCAGACTGACGACAAACAACGTCACAACACAGTCCCTCAGATGGCCCACTGGAATTTGTGTCACAACTACCATCTGCCTGCAGCAAAGAACTGGTGGGATCATAAGCCTGAGAAAATGGTCAAAAATGAGGATGCAAAACTACTGTGGGACTTCCGAATACAGACTGACAAAGTTTTGGAACACAACACCCTGGATATCATTATTGTGGATGTTATGTATGCAGGTTTAAAGTCATTGGTTTAGTTTGAACTGTTCTTGTAAAATGTAAGAAATGATTGGTTTAAAAAGTGCGGGAAAACCCTGCACTCTGATTGGCTGGCAACTGCGGCTGCTGGCTATAAGTAGCAGCCGCAGCCTAGCCAAAGTGGGTTCATTCTGAGCTGTAGTCACTAATAAACAAAGAGCTTGAAGCACTCCGCGTCTGTCTCTTCATGCAAACTTAACACTGGCGACGAGGATGGGATCTCCCTGAAGAAGAAGTCAACGCGGAACAGAAGAAGAGAGAGATGGCTGCGCTGAACAACCCCCCAGCCCCGTTCGATCCGATGGCAGAAGACTGGGAGACATATGCAGATCATTTCCAAATGTATCTGGAAGGAAACGATCTTGCCGACATTTCCGAGAAGCGGAAGAGGGCGGTCTTTCTCACGCACTGCGGTCCGGCAGTTTTCAAGATGGCGAAGGCATTGGTGGGAGCTGCAGACATGAAGGTAATGGAATGGCCTGACTTAGGAAAGTTGTTAAGAGCCCATTACGCCCCACAAGTATCGTGCCTCATTAACAGACACGAGTTTTACCGTCGGGATCAAGGGGAAAGTGAAAACGTAAACGACTTTGTGGCAAGTTTAAGAGACATTGGGGGTGCATGTGAATTTAACAATTTAGAAGAGGCCATGCGCGATCAATTTGTTCTGGGCCTTAAACACAAGGTGCTTCAGAGCAAGTTATTACTAAGACCTAAGATCACGCTGAAGGAAGCAATAGAAGAGGCCTCTTCAGCAGAAGCTACCAAGTCCTCAGCAGCAGCCATGAAGAAAATTAACAAGGCCACAAGCCATCCTGATGTGGAAAAGTCCACAACAACTCATTGTGAGCAAATAGATTCTGAGTCAGACTGTAGTGAGGTGGAGGAAGGAATTTATAGATTCAGAATGGAGCGGAAAAAGAAAGACCTGGGAAGAAAGAGGCAAGATTTCTACTGCAGAGGTTGTGGGGAAGCCACCCCGCACTGAATGCAAGTTCCTAGATACCATCTGCCTCCGTTGTGAAAAAAGAGGTCACCTAGCAAGAGTCTGCAAATCATCCAGAACTCCACCAAGCAGAAAGAAGTTTCCTGACAAAGAATTCAAGCCCAACAACCTCAGTGAGAAAATGGGGCGCAGCACAAAAGCAAAGGGGAAGAATGAAACTCATCAGACAGTAACTATTGGTCATTCTTCTTCTATCAATAACAGAAAAGTGCATGTCAAGGTACTAATTGAAGGAAGGGCTTGCCAAATGGAAGTGGATGCAGGCTCATATTTATCTATGGTGTCATGGGACACTATTCACAGACTACTCCCAAACATTCAGAAGAAGCATTTCAAGAAGCAAGCACTGACTCTTAAAGACTACCAAGGGAACAAGATTCCAGTAGTTGGAACAAGAGAATTCAACGTGAAGTTCAAAGGCCACACCAAACGCTTGCCCCTGACCATCGTGGACAAGGATCGCCCAAGCTTGCTGGGACTTGAGTGGTTCAATCCACTAGGCATCGAGGTGACTGGCATCAATCACGTGAGCAACACTGAATGGGAGGAGGCCTTGAAGTCTGAGTTTCCAGAGGTCTTCAGTGAAGGATTGGGCAAGTATATGGGGACCCCTATCACTTTCAATCTAGATCCCAAGGTGCCACCAATTCGCTTAAAGCCCAGAAGGGTCCCATTTGCCTTAAAGGAAAAAATTGATGCACAATTAGATAAACTAATAGCTCAAGGAGTTTTAAGCCCACTGACCACTCCAGGTGGGAGACACCCATAGTCACACCAGTCAAGACTGATGGGTCAGTGAGAATCTGTGGAGACTATAAGGGGACATTGAACCATGCGCTTCAACAGAGCGCATATCCAGTTCCAGTGGTGCATCATTTACTACATTCACTTGGCAGGGGTACAGTCTTTGCCAAATTGGATCTGGCCCAGGCATATCAACAATTAACAGTTGATGATGCCACTGCAGAGGCCCAAACCATTGTGACTCATAGAGGTGCTTTCAAATGTAAAAGGTTGCAGTTTGGAGTAAGCGTGGCACCAGGCATCTTCCAAAGCCTTATGGAAAGGATGCTCCAAGGACTGCCAGGGGTAGTACCTTACTTTGATGATGTGTTAATCTCTGCTGAAAATGACACTCAGTTACAAGAGAGACTCAGAGAAGTCCTTACCAGATTCAAAAAAGCGGGGTTAAAAGTCAAGGAAGAAAAATGCACTCTTAGAACTGACAAGGTTGAGTTCTTGGGCTATATGATTGACAAGCATGGTATCCACCCCACAGATGCCAAGGTTTAGACAATCAAAGAAGCCCCTAGACCAAAATGTAAAAAAGATTTGCAAGCCTTCCTTGGACTCATTAACTTTTATCACATGTTCCTTCCTCAGTAGGCAACCATTGCAGAACCACTGCACAGATTATTAGACAAAAAGTCTGCATGGGTCTGGGGCAGAAGAGAACAATCTGCATTTAACAATATTAAAAGACTAATCACGTCTGATGCTGTACTGATACAGTTCCCTGAGAATTTGCCTGTTGTACTGACTTGTGATGCATCCCCTTTTGGAGTGGGGGGTTTGAGTCACAGGCTTCCCAGCGGAAGGGAAGCTCCTATTGCATTTTACTCTTGCACCTTGACCAAAGCAGAGAGGAACTACAGCCAACTGGACAAGGAAGCCTTGGCAATTGTTGCAGCTGTCAAGAAATTCCATGAGTATTTATATGGGAGAACATTTACCATTGTCACAGATCACAAACCTCTGTTAGGCATTGTGGCAGGAGACAAACCTACTCCCACTATCCTGTCACCAAGAATGCTGAGGTGTACTGAATTTCTTGCTGCTTATTCATACAAACTCATCCACAGGCCTGGCAAAGACATTGGGCATGCAGATGCTTTGAGTCGCTGCCCACTTCCTTCTCACACTGAGGACTTTGCTCCTGAGACTTACACCTTTTTCCTAGAAACTGTTGCCAAGCTTCCAGTACATGCTGCTGAAATTGCCAGAGAGACTGCCAAAGACACTTTATTGACTCCTGTTATAGGCTGGATTAAGAAAGGTTGGCCTCTTCAAGATCTACCTCAACTTGCCCAACCCTTTAAATCCAGGCAAACTGAATTATCTGTATTAAGAGGATGTATTTTGTGGGGTAACAGGGTGGTTATTCCTGCAAAACTGCAAAAGAGGTTTTGGAAATGTTACATGAGGGTCATCCAGGTATTGTCAGAATGAAGGGATTGGCCAGGAGTTATGTATGGTGGCCAGGTATTGACAAAATGGTTGAAAACTGGGTTGCATCTTGTCCCAACTGTCAGGTAGTCAGGCCTGCCCCACCTCTCACCCCACACAGGAATGGGAATGTCCTAGGGGCCCATGGTCCAGGATTCACACTGATTTTGCTGGCCCTACCAGAGGGCACACTTTCCTTATTATAGTTGATGCATATTCCAAATGGCTAGAGGTTATCCCTATGGCATCCACCACAACTGAAGCTGTCATCAAACAGCTTAAAAAGCTTTTTGTAACCCACGGGTTACCTGATGTGCTTGTTTCTGACAATGGCCCTCAATTTACATCCAACCTTTTTGAATCATATCTAGCACAACAGGGTATTAGACATGCACTGACAGCCCCTGGGCATCCTTCGGCTAACGGCCGGGCTGAATGTATGGTACGATTTACCAAGGAAAAACTTCAGCAATTGGGTCCAGGGGATATCACTGAGAGAGTTGAAAAACTTCTCAGTGTTCAGCATATCACTCCCAACCCCTCAACTAATTTGTCCCCAGCAGAGTTGTTGATGGGTAGGGAACTCAGGTCTCCCCTTGACCGCCTTCATCCCACTTATGCACCCAACGCACCACTAGATTCCACTAGCAAAGTTCACACGTTCACTGTGGGTGATTCTGTTTATGCTAAGAACCTTATGGGTGAACCTTTATGGATTCCTACTGAGATAACCCAAATCACAGGCCCTTGATCTTACAGGGTACAAACAGATGATGATGTCCTCTGGAGCAGGCACATTGA
This sequence comes from Naja naja, assembly GCA_009733165.1. Lineage (NCBI taxonomy): Eukaryota > Metazoa > Chordata > Lepidosauria > Squamata > Elapidae > Naja > Naja naja. The sequence goes on along the minus strand of CM019150.1, from coordinate 213,286,213 downwards.
TCCAGATTACCTCAGGAGCATCGCTTTTGCTCCTCTCTGGTTCCCATACCTACTGCCTCTTCTAGGAGGGAAGGGGAGGATCAAGAGTGTAATGAACAAGCAAGAATCAACCGCATGTGTAACAAGCTAACACGACAGGAACCATCCCAAAACCTGTCACAATACCAACAACCATTTTCACAAATGGAAGATTACACATCATTACCTGATTTAGGTGCTGACATTGGGTTGGAGATGGATTGGGAGGAGAGACCAGGTTGTAGTAACCAAACAGGTTCTACCATTACTACAAGTCCTAGTAAGGAAATGTCAGCAGACACATTTCCTCCCTCACAAGGTGAGAACCTTAAAACATCTGAACCACGTAGGTCTCAACATACACGTAAGAGCCCCACCTATTTAAAAGAATACATTAGATAGGCTGGGGTTTGAGTATGGACTGAACCTAGTGGGGAGGGGTGTTATGTATGCAGGTTTAAAGTCATTGGTTTAGTTTGAACTGTTCTTGTAAAATGTAAGAAATGATTGGTTTAAAAAGTGCGGGTAAACCCTGCACTCTGATTGGCTGGCAACTGCGGCTGCTGGCTATAAGTAGCAGCCGCAGACCAGCCAAAGTGGGTTCCTTCTGAGCTGTAGTCACTAATAAACAAAGAGCTTGAAGCACTCCGCGTCTGTCTCTTCATGCAAACTTAACAGTGGAGAAGAAAAAAGTGTGTATTGTCAACATGGCCATACCTAGTGACAGCAGAATCGATGAGAAACAACTTGAAAAAATCACCAGATATCAGGACTTGAAAATCGAACTGCAGAGACTCTGGCATAAACCAGTGCATGTGGTTCCAGTGGTACTTGGCACACTGGGTGCTGTGCCTAAAGACCTAGGCAAGCACTTAAAAACAATCAGCGCTGACAAAATCACCATTGGTCAGCTGCAGAAGGCCACCTTACTGGGATCTGCTCGCATAATCTGCTGATACATCATGCAGTCCTAAACGCTTGGGAAGTGTTCAATTTGTGATACAAAACCCAGCATAGTTATCTCATTTGCTGTGTACACTGTAGTTTTTGTATACAACAACAACAACAACAACAATAATAATAATAATAATTTATTGTCATTGTACATATATGCACACTATACACCTACAACGAAATTCACATAACACCCAGAGACCAGACCCAACACGCACACACACATGACAATCCTCAAACACAACCTCACCCACCAAAATTCCCCGTGCCCCCCCTCACTAATACACACAAGCATCCACACAACAGACCAAGAAATGTCTTCAAAGAAAAACCAGAAAGTCCAGTTGCCTCTTGGAAAAGCACTTTTGGAACAAACATGACCTGGATGATGAAGAATCTCCATAGACATTTAAAGATCACGAGTTGCCAATTTCTATCTCCATCTTTCCACAAGCATGGAGCAGAGTCAACAATTTTCTTTTGCTCACACGTCCTTCTTCTCCCTCCCAGGGGTCCTTGGAGCCAGTGGTGGGATTCAAAATTTTTTACTACTGGTTCTGTGGGCATGCAAAAGGATACTGCAAAATCCCCATTTCCACCCCACCCCACTAACCTGCTTTCCAGCTCCATTCTCCTGTGCAGGGCAACAAAAGAAGACCAAGCTGATCAGCTGGGACTCGGGAGGCAGAGAATAGATGGGGGCGGGACCAGTCAGAGGTGGCATTTGCCAGTTCTCCGAACTACTCAAAATGTCCGCTACCCGTTCTCCAGAACGGGTTAGAACCTGCTGAATACCACCTCTGCTTGGTGCTCTCTGAGCTTGGTTGTTTGTTGCAACTTTATGACTGCTAGATTTGCAGAAGATTCTGGTCACAAGTAGAAGGAAGATGTGGCCAACAGCAGCCAACCAAATGAGAAAGCTACTATGTAGGGCAGGGGTGGCCAACTTTGGCAACTTGAAGACTTGTGGACTTCAACTCTCAGAATTCTCCAGCCAGCATGGGGTCCTTAGACTGATGAATTCCCAACACCTGTGTCGATTGCCAGATTCAGCCACCTGCTGCGCATATTCTATAATTAACCTAAAAGCTGCCAGAATGGAAAATAAAAAGTGTCAAAGTCATGTCACGATCTGCAGATAAAATGATAAGCTAATTAAACTTGCTGTATTTTTTTAAATGAAGTCACCTATGTAAATTTGCTTTCGACACCTGTCTATCCTTTGACAATTTCAAAGACCATTTCCCTCTTTTTTTTTCTTTTTCTGCATACTCTTTCTTCCTTGTCTCCTTAACCACTATTTCTTTTTTTTTCCCCTCCCTTTTCAAATAGTGTTTTATTTTCGCTTCCACTTTCTTATTTCTTTTTTTAACTCGATGGCGGCCTAATATTACTCAGCTTTTTAGCATAGCTACCCACTTGGTAAAAAACGAAGGGCGTGCATGGATCTGAAAAGCACGAAATATAAACATCTCCATGATATTAAATTATAAATTCCTTTTCAATAAGGTATGTATGTGTCTAGAAAAGCTGCAATTCATAGCCTGCTACATCATTCTCCTTTTGGCTGAAAATAAACTTTTATTCCAAAAAGAAAAAAGAAAAAAAGGGGGAAAAAAGGAAGATTGGATGTAAAGGGTAAAGGAATCCATTTATATCAAATTGATTCCAGCTGCATAGGAATCTAATCAGAGATCTGTCTCGTTACTGCATCATTTTGCTTTTTAAATAATCGTGTGAAAATTCACATCTACTTTCCTTAAGATCGGTGGTGGTATTCTACTGGTTCGGCCTAGTTCTGGCATACTGGTAGCCCTGATGAGCAGTGGAGACTGAACCGCTTCACTCCGACAATCAGCTGTTGGGCCCACCTGCCCACCCGGGCTTCCATACTGACTTGTATTCCCTGCTTTTGAAGCGCAGCTGCTTTGGGTGGCACAGCAGATTGTTGCACATCAGCTGCTGAAGTGACAGGGAGAGTGCAGGATTGCAGGGGGAGAGTCAGAAAGCCTCTGCACCTGCGCAAAGTGCACGTCTGGTGCGTGTGCACACAAAGTGTGTCCACGCGTGCAATGCGTGTCCACCCAGCCACACCCACTGAACTGGTGGTAAACTATTTTGAAATGTGCCACTGCTGAAGATGTACTTATTTCTATAGAATAGAATAGAATAGAATAGAATAGAATAGAATAGAATAGGACAGTACAGAATACAATAAACAGTATAGAATAGAATAAACAATAGAATAGAAATAGAAATAGAAATAGACATAGGAATAGAACAGAATAGAATAGGATAGGATAGGATAGGATAGGATAGGATAGGATAGGATAGGATAGGATAGGACAGGACAGGACAGGAATAGGAATAGGAATAGGAATAGGAATAGGAATAGGAATAGGAATAGGAATAGGAATAGGAATAGGAATAGGAATAGAATGGACAGGACAGATCAGGATGGGATGGAATAGAATAGAATAGAATAGAATAGAATAGAATAGAATAGAATAGAATAGAATAGAATAGAATAGAATAGCAGAGTTAGAAGGGACCTTGGAGATCTTCTAGTCCAACCCCCTGCCTAGGCAGGAAACTCTACACCACTTCAGACAATCGTTATGCAATCTCTTTTTAAAAAACTTCCAGTGTTGGAGCATTCACAACTTCTGGAGGGAAGCTGTTCCACTCATTAATTGTTCTAACTATCAGGAAATTTCTCCTTAGTTCTAGCTTGGTTCTCTCCTTGATTATAAAGTGGTTTATTAAGACTTCATGTGATCTTTATTCTATCCCTTCGTGATGTGTGCCTTCTGAGCTAAGAACAACAGGATAAAGCAAAACATCCAGAAAATAACCAGGATCCGACCCATCTATTAGCTGAGAAAATGTCAGTTAGCAAAGTTTAAAATGTAGCCTCCAGCATTTCAAGGAGCTTGGTAAAAATCTGACAATTTACCAACATCGGGTGAAATACGAGGCACAGCTTTAGAGAAAGTGGAAACTGCCTGTTTGTGTGGAAGTAAATGTGGCACTCGATATCAGGGTGACATCTATAATAATGGATGAAAATCCATTTTTAATAGTGGCTTGACATTTGGGAAACTTCTATTTATCGTCCTCTCTTTTCCCCCCTGAAGCTTTCCACGGACTACCACTCAGCAAATAGCATCCAGAAACAAAGTCAATAGCTTCACAAGTGTAATTACAGAAATGTGGATAAAATAGATTGGAGTGTCCTCCTTTTAAATGCTGTTTTTGTTTGAGCAGGCCAAAGCTAAGCCCTTATCTAGTAGTTGCAGAGTTGCATTAACGAAATGGGAAGTCCGATTTGCACATCCACATTTGACTCGTCGGACAGCTTTCGTTCCATGCAAAGTTTTCCTGAGATGATTATTCTCACCCTGATAGACCCATTATTCTGGGCTTACAGCCACATGATCTAATCAATGTTTCATTTGTATTTCGCTTTGATTTCTCTGCTGAATATCTCCGAGACAATAGCCTGCAGCCCTATCTCATTCTGGATCTTGTGTGGTGGTTGTTTCTGGAGCACTCGATCTAATTCACAGATATTGGAATGTTCAATTCGCGGCGGAAGGTGCGGAGGTCAGGGGCCAGATGGAGGTCCAGAGGCAGTTGGTAAGGGGCGTACATAAGTGCACCATCATGCCTACCATCCCTGTCCTATTGTCCCCATTTATTCGTACCTATTTCCTGTATTCTTACTCATGTTTATAGCACAAAGCTGAAAGCACCAGCCTGAACATGGCGAGTGGGACCTCGTCAAAACGTCGCCAAGATACTCTCAATCTTACACGGGAAAAGACCCGAACACGCCAAGACCTGCATATTTCTATATATTTCTATATCTATATCTATATAATTATATCTATCTATCTTTATTTATATATTAAGTTGAAATTGTATAATGAAAGAAATGTGTATATAGAAAGATGATAAGGAAATGTAAAAGATGTCTTGACATTAATAATGATGTATTAAATTTTAGTTTATGTTTTTACATTTTGAAAAAAAAAAAAAGATACCAGTTCCAATATTCTTTAAAGAGAGAGAAAGAGAGAAAGTAATTCTTTTTAGCAGAAAATGAAGCTTATATTATTATTGTTGTTACTTCACGACTCGACTACTGCAACGCTCTCTATTTAGGACTGCCCTTGCATACCATCCGGAGATTGCAGCTGGTGCAGAATGCGGCTGCGCGGGTTGTGATGGGAGTTACCCGATTCTCCCATATTACCCCCCTCCTGCGCGACTTGCATTGGTTGCCGGTTGCACTCTGGGTGAGATTCAAGGTTTTGGCTTTAACATTCAAAGTCCTACACGACATGGGTCCACAATATTTAAGGGAGCGTCTCCTGCCGATATCGAGTGCCAACCGCCCTGTATGGGCACACAGGCAGGGGCTCCTTGGGGTCCCATCGGCAAACCAATGTCGGCTGGCAGTCCCCTGGCAGCAAGCCTATTCTGTGGCAGTCCCCGACTTATGGAACCAGCTGCCTCTAGACCTCCGTCTGGCCCCTGACCTCCGCACCTTCCACCGCGAATTGAAGACCTGGCTATTTGACCAAACCGGGCTGTGACTACCTCACGGGGGGTATGGGATAATAATTATTAAATAATTTAATAATTTTTAAATTATTTTAATCTGGTCTTATTGGACTTTATATTTGTTTAATTCTTTTTAATTATTTATTGTATTTGTATGTTTTAGCTGTGAGCCGCCCCGAGTCTTCGGAGATGGGGCGACATATAAGTCCAATAAAATAAATAAATAAATAAATCATCATCATCATCATCATCATTCCAGAAAAGAAAAGGTTGAATCATCTTTCTGTAAGCTCTCGTCTATTCCTCATTGAAAGGACTGTTTTCCTTCTTTTGATGACCACTGAAAGGGAAGAAGGATCATCAACCCAAGAGCAAATAACTATCTGAAGTCCATTTGGGCGCTTTAAAAGTAATAATCAATGTGCTTTGCAATTGTTGTGTGTATAAATGTGTTTTTCTCCCGTGTGGAGTATGCCTTTTCTTTTCAGTCTCCACTATCAATCATACAGGCCAAACAACAGAAAATAGATTGTGCAAAAAGCAAAATTTCAAAGGAATTCTTTAGAGATTGCAGGACCTTTTTACTTCTGTCTACATTCAGTTACTAATGTTGGTTTGTTTTTTTTTTCTATTTATATTCTACATTTTTAACAATGAGGATTCATGGGTCAGAGTAATCACAGAATCCTAAAACTGGAAGTTTCATTTAAATCACTGAATCCTGGGCACTTCTTAGAGCAGGAATCCAAATGAAAGTACCTCAGACAGATGGGAGTCCAATTTCTTCTAGAACACATACAGTAAAAGAAAGCTCAAGAACTCATCATCCCTTCTCTTGGTTACTGGTTTCACTGTTGAACTATTCTGACTGTTAGGTTGTTGTTTTTTCCAACATACAATTAAAACCTGCTTCTCCTTTCTTCTTTAATCAATGACTCCGAATCCCAAGCTCTGAAACAAGAGAAAACAAGGGTTACGTTTCTTTTAGGTAACTTCCTTTCAATTTGTTGATGATTGTTATCCTATCTCCCATATCTCAAAGTGAAGCTTTCCCAGATTTTTCAAAATTTATTTTTTATTTATTTGATTTATTTGATTTGTTGATCACTTACAAGATAATAGGTTTAAGTATGAACATGAGTAAGAATACAGGAAATAGGTACGATTAAATGGGGACAAAAGGACATGGATGCTAGGCACGATTGTGCACTTATGCATGCCGCTTACAGACCTCTTAGGAATGGGATGAGGTGGATGGATAGTTTGAGGTTAAAGGAGTGGGGGTTTGAGGATGTAACAACAGAGTCAGGTAGTGCATAACAGGCATTGACCACTCTGTTGCCGAAGTCGTATTTTCTGCAATCAAGTTTGGAGCAGTTTACATTGAGTTTGTATCTGTTGTATGCTCTTGTATTGTGGCGGTTGAAGCTGAAGTAGACATTGACTGGTAGGACATTGTAGCAGATAATTTTGTGCACTGCGCTTAAGTCCAACCGTAGGCAGCATAGTTCAAGGTTGTCCAAGCCCCAAATTTCAAGCCTGGTGATATAGGGTATTCTGTTGATCTGATCATTTTTGTTGGCCTTCCTTAAACTTGTTTCAATTTCACTGGGCACTTAAGAGCTGTACAACAGTACTCAAGATAGAGCCTGGCTAAATCAGGATAAAGTGGAAGGATTACTTCGGGTTATTGGGAAATTATACCTGGGTCAATGCAACCTAAATTGTATTTATCTTTTTTGCAGCCTGAGCACACTGCTGGCTCATATTCATTTTACAGTCATTTGCTGTTTCCATTTATGTAAAATGAGGGGGCTGAAACTAAAAAGTGGCATTTAGCTATCATAGTCTTCTAAAATACAGGCTGACCATCTCCATGATGGTGTTCCAGGGAGTTTAAAAACTCCTGTGTCAGACTGGCCCCAAATACTCCCTAAGGAAAGAATGACCCTTGAGTCCATAGGTTTTAGAGAAAAGGTACTTTTACTAGAGATCCTGAGTCAGAGGTGGAATTCAGCAGGTTCTGACCAGTTCTGGAGAACCGGTAGCGGAAATTTTGAGTAGTTCAGAGAACCTGCAAATATCACCTCTGACTGGAGATTTTACAGAATCCTTCCTCTGCCATTTATTTATTTATTTATTTATTTATTTATTTATTTATTTATTTATTTAATTTATTTATTTAATTAATTTATTTTATTTATTTATTTATTTATTTATTTATTTATTTATTTATTTATTTATTTATTCCACTTGTATGCCGCCCCTCTCCGAAAGGACTTGGGCAGCTCACAGCTAAAAATACAACAATAAATAAATTACCTAAAAACATATTAAACAATTACAAGCCGAATTGGAATTAGGAACCCCAAAGTTAAAATAAACAAACCCCCAAAGGGTCAGCACAGCCCGGATTGTAAACATAGCCAGGTTTTTAACTCGTGGCAGAAGGTGCGGAGGTCGGGAGCCAGCCAGACCTATCAAGCCCCATGCCCATCAAGCCACGCCCACAGAACTGGTAGTAAAAAAAAATTGAATCCCACCACTGTCCTGAGTGCAGGATGGGTGAGGCAAGCATGTGAAAATCATATATTGAAACAATCCCCAATGTCCAAAACCTTCCCTCCTGGGAGAGCAGTCCAATCAGGTCTCATTCCAATGTTTTGGGAACTTGCTGCCTCAGGCACTGGGGCAAATACCTTTCCCAGGACTAGTGTCCTTGAAGCTCAGCAGATGGCTCGATTTGGCACCTCTGGTTCCTGTTAGTGTCCATACCCCCCATAATTTCCCATAGCATTCTCTCACAGTTCCAGCATGCTTCCTGTTAAGTCTGCATGAAGAGTCAGACACAAAGAGTTCCAGCAAAGAGTTTATTCAGTGACTACAGCTTGAATGGACCCATCCAGGCTTGGCTATGGCTGCCTCTTATAGCCTGCAGCCGTGGTTGCCAGCCAATGGGAGTGCAGGGTTTCTTCCCGCACTATTTAAACCAATACCATTTGACATTTTACAAGAACAGTTCAAATAAACCAATAACATTCAAACCTACATACATAACACTTCCCTTCCCAGATGCCCCCTCCCTCCTGGTTAGGGCAGTTACTAGCGAGCTTCAATGAAAGCAAACATAAGCAGCTGACACCCTGATCTTTTCTGGGTGGCATATGAGACATTGTTAAATGGATCTAATTTATTTATTTTGCCCAGGTCTGACTGGTTCACCAGCTGTGCCCATATCTGGACCGAGATGCCCTTCGCACGATCACTCATGCACTTGTGACATCCCGACTTGACTATTGCAACGCTCTCTATCTTTCATACCATCCGGAGGCTTCAGCTGGTGCAGAATGCGGCTGCATGGGTTGTGATAGGAGCTTCCCGATACTCCCATGTTACACCCCTCCTGCACGAGCTGCATTGGTTACCGGTTGCCCTCCGGGTGAGATTCAAGGTGTTGGTATTAACATTCAAAGTCCTTTACGATTTGGGTCCAGGGTACTTGCAGGAGCGTCTCCTGCCAATATCAAATACTGATCGCCCTGTGCGTGCGCACAGACGGGGACTCCTCGGGGTGCCATCGGCTAGTCAATGTCGGCTGGTGGTGCCTCGGGGAAGGGCCTACTTTGTTGCAGCCCCCGCCTTGTGGAATCAACTCCCTTTGGAGCTCCGTTTGGCTCTGATCTTGCTCCTTCCGCGATCTGAAGACCTGGTTGTTTGAACAGGCTGGGCTGGACTGACCTCCTGGGGGTTTTTAATTTATTTTTAATTGTTTTTAGTGATTGGGCTTGCTAGATTTAATTCTTTTTTAAATATTTATTGTTATTGTGTTTTAATTGTGAACCGCCCCGAGTCTTTGCGGAGAGGGGGCGGCATACAAGTCCAATTAAATAATAAATAATAAAATAATAAATTTATCATTAGTTATGAACGTATTCTTCTGAATGCTGAATGTTGTATGACTTTCATTCTATTTCTGATGTTTAATTGCATTCAGAGTGTTTTTTAAAAGACCAGTCTAAATCTTTGGTGTGTGCAAAGTCACTGCCCAGAGTTATGATAGAATCGGGTGGCCTAAATATCAAAAGTGTGTGTATATACCTACAAATTATTCCATAATATTTTATTTTCTTTAGAAGCCTTGTGAGCGTCTATGGAGATTCTCAGTTATTCAGGAGCAGGTCACAGTTGTCTCAAATGTGCTTTTTCAAAAGGCAACTGGACTATGTTTTTTTTTCCTTAAGGAAAATGATGACAAGACATTTTGCTTCTCATCCAAGAAGCTTCATCAGTTCTAACTGGATGGTGGGGAAATCTCAACAGCTGTTCTGAGACTGTAATTAAGCACATGCTTAGTTAAAACAACTCTTGTTTTATTTCAATGCTGTGAATTATGTTCATTCCCAGCCTGTAATGACTCCCAAACAATTCCTCGAGATAAGCACCTACCTTTCTCTCCTTTGAATTGCTGCAAACAACAAAAGTGCCAAATGAACTATAAAAAAACAACCGAAGTACAAAGTCCACACAGAGCTTCAAGGATTAATCCGAACAGAACAAACGACTTTGTTTCCTACAAAGGTTTCTTCACCTTTACTTATGGGAGGAGCAATCACCTCCAAGCCTTACTCCTGAGTCACCCCTTTTGTTTCAGCTGTTCTTGCCTTCTAGCAGCTCTGCACACATGCGCATTGGGAACAGGCTCCCCTGGGTCCTCTGCCTCACTGCTGTCAGACTCCGGAGGCTCCGGAGTCAGCATACTACAAGATGGTCTTGGCCGCATCTTCGCATTGGATGTAGGACTCTCATCTGAGTTCTCTCCAGACTCCCAGACTGGTCCCCTTTCTTCCTCACTGTCCGATTCCACTGCCATCTGCTGGTGAACCACAGGCTCCCAGTGAACCACAACAGCAGCTCTCAGAGAGAGTACTAACAACCAGATGACTGCAAAGAAATATAATCCTTATATTTCCCCCTACCCACCCACCTTCCAATCAGACTTGTTGAAACTTCTTGGAAAAAACATGGAAAAGCACCTTTGAGGCAAGCAATTTGAGTGTTGTGCAGTGATCCAGATCCAAGGAGAACCGGCGATTCAGAACATACCTGGGAATGGACAATGTGCTAGTCAGCATCTCCTTAAATCAGACTTATCTTTTCCTGAGATCATGGGTAAGTGCAGGAAATGATTCTGCTTTTTTAAGTCATTGCCAGCATGTGTGACATATTCACTCCTGCATTCTCCGAATTACCTTTTTGCCTTAAAATTGAAATCCTTGCCCAACTGGACCATTGCAGATTTAGGCTGCAAAAATCCAGAAAGCCACAAGAAGAGAGTAAAGGGATATAGAAATGTGTATTGTGACTCTTTACTGTCGTTTAATGGACTGTTGGGTTTTTGCAAACACATCTGGCAGTCTTTCCATTACAGAACCAAGTATCCACCATCCTGCACTAATGCATTTGACTTTTATTTGTTAAGTAAAGGACTTTGCATTTGTCTTTATTAAATTTTCTTTCTGTTACCCTGAGTCCATTTCTCTAACAATTCAAGGTTGTTTTCCATTGTGTTTCAGCCTTTTATTCCATCCAATTTTGACTTCTCTGCCAGTCTGATTAACATTCCCTCTACCTCTTCATCAAAGCTCTTAATAAAAAAGGTTAACAAAGAATTTTCTTAACAAATAAAAAGAACCCTTTGTACCAAGCTGAACTTCGAGGAGGGGGAAAAAAGTTCCAAGTAACAGCTATTTCCAATTTGTTTTTCTCTTCCTTTTGCTTTTCAAAGCTGTTCAAAAGGTTTTTGCCAGTCTTCGTCCCTTGGTGAGCTTCAAACAGAACCAGCAAAGGAAGTTATCCCTTGATGGCGATCATCAACACACCTTCATGATTTTTTTCTCTCTGCTTTTGTCTTTCATGCAATACTTTAATCTTGACTTAACAACATCACAGCTCACTACTTGACACCTGAATTTGTAAAATTCTAGTCCACTGCTACAGACACAATCCCACATGATTGTTTTGATGAGACACTTTCTTCCCACTACAGAGGCACCCCTTAAGGACAGCCTTGAAATGGGTGAAATCTGAGATGCTGATTGAGTGATTCAACCTTGAAAGTGAGATCAATTGATCAGGAGTGGGTGTGGTTGGAAGCATATTTTGGGAAAGGTCACCGGAATCCTGTCTTCTGGTTACAAGCCAGCCTCTACCACAGCCATTTGTTTTCCATATTTGGCATCTCCTTTGGCTCTTGGTCCCTGAGTTCCTCTCAACAAATCAGCCATCAACAGGCACATAGTAGTAAACAATATCTACATACCATTTAAAAGAGACAATTGAAACATCTTCTGGCCAGCAGTCAACATCTAGATGAGCAGAAATTAACATCAAGATTAACACTAGACCAATAATCAAGAAGTAAATAATACCCATTCAAGGAACTACCAATTCAGACAAACGATCAAACAGTAAACAACAGCCTAATCAAGGAACTACCAAGACCACTCCCACCAATACTGATAGGACATTGTACAAGTATATAAAAAGAGAGCAAATGCCATTCCTTTCTAGCACTGATGAGGTTACCTACTTTGGTAATGAAACATCTGACAAGAAAATAACCAAGCTCAGAAAGCACCAAGGACCTCACAGGAAGATTTTTATTTTTAATTCTGGTGTGACTTGAGGCATTCTTCAGCTATTGTTGTATGTCTCCTGGCCCACCACATAAAAAATTACCTCAAAAAAAAGTAACCTCAAGTCAATGCTAGAGATGCGTAGGTAATAAACTTAGTTGTGTTTTTGGAAGGCAGATTCTTAGCACATTGGTTAACCCTAACCTTCTGGCTGTTCTGTTCTATTGATTAGTTGTGTTTAAAATTCCCTTGTATTTAGAAGAATTTATAAAATGAATTTCAGAATTGCTACTGTTTTTCTTTCTTTCTTTGCTTCCTAAGATGATTATGGATGTTCACAGATGGATGGACATTAAATATCCCACCAAAAAATTCCTTGGCATTATGGCATTAAAATTCTGTTTACAGCATTTGCTCAATCTAGCTTCTTATCCTCAACCGATTGTTGTGTGGTGAGCCTCCATAAGTTACAGAGTTGAATCTAATCTTGAAATTTTGGCATTTTAAAAAAGAAAGACTTTCATAGCAAATCCCTTAAATAAAACCGCGACAATCTGAACACCAATGAAAGATTGTGACAGGGAGCATTTAGGTTCAGACTATTTTCATCATTTGGCTGACTCTTGATTTAGGCAAGCGCTTCAATTCCAAGAACCTCAGATGTTTCTTTTATTTCTTTTAATTTAACATTTTTTGCAGGGTCACGTTCCATCTTGAAATTCAGCATGAATCAAGGTTTTCTCATTATATTAGCTAGATTTGGGTCACAACCTTTCTCTGATTGAAAATTATTTTAGATGTGCCCCACATGTTCACTCTGGTAGTCCACGAAAGAAAAACTGATAGGATTCAGCTATTTGTCCATCATTTCACCTGGATTGCTGTAGTAGGTAGAGCTAGATTTCTTGTTCAACAATTTGACAAGCAAAAAGGATAGAGTCTGAAACACAAGCATCTCCTTTTTCCTTACAAAGACTTCATTAGGAATGAGTTCAACCATGAACCCCCTGGAACTGCCATTACCCATTTCTGTACATAATTATAGTACTATTACTTGAGTATAGTATTAAACACATGACTGATCTTGCTCAAAAACTAAATGATGATGGAGGAGGAGGAGGAGGAGGAGGGGAGGAGGAGGAGGAGGAGGAGGAGGAGGAGGAGGAGGAGGAGGAGGAGGAGGAGAATAAAACTGAGACAACAGATGTGCCAGAGTCATTTGGTTTGGTTGAGTTAGGGTTAGAAATAAAATGGATAGATGATGATGATGGTGGTGGTGGTGGTGGTGGTGGTGATGATGATAGAGAGAGGGAGAGAGAGAGGGAGGAAGGGAAACAACAAATAATAGGAACTAGGAGGCAAAACTCACAAATTTAAAATCACCTGCCATGGAAAGGCTAATCCAAATTCCTGCACTGAAAAGAGGGCTGGAGTAACATCTAAGTAACCCTTTGCAACTCCCTGACTGTTGCTTCAGTCCTGTACAAATTATTTCTTCTTTTTCTGTTCAATTATGTTCAATCCCCAGAGATGCCTGAACAAATCCTTGTATTTTTCTTCCCAAGGGTTTACAGAAGTGGTTTGCCATTGACACTTTCCTAGGGCTGGGAAAAAGTGTCTGCCCCCTCCCCAAATTGCAACAAAGTGCAAATGCAGTCATGAGAACAGTAAGATCCTGCACTTAGACAAGAAAAACCAAATAGATGGATATGGAATAGGTGGTATCTGGTTGAATACTAACAACTGTAAGACCAGCCTTTAAGTGTGCTGCAGCTGCCAAAAAAGCTAACGAGGCCTAGGTGGCATCAACCAAGGGATAATCATGTGAAGTGATGGTACTGCTTTATATTCTACTGGTGAGACCACACTTGGAATACTGAACCTAATTCTGGCCACCACAATACAAAAAAAAAAAGATGTTGAGGCCCTAGAAAGAATGCTCAGAAGAGCAACAAAGATGATAATGGCTCTGAAGGCTAAATCATACGATGAACAATTGAGTTAACCAGGTATGTCTTGTCTAATGAAATGATGGACGTGAAAGGTGGCTTTCAGCAGGTTCTGACCAATTCTGGAGAACCGGTAGCGAAAATTTTGATCAGTTCGGAGAACCAGCAAATACCACCTCTGACTGGCCCCGCCCGCCATCTATTCCCTGCCTCCGGAGTCCCAGCTGATTGGTTGGGTCTTCTTTTGTTGCCCCGCACAGGAGAACGGAGCTGGAAAGCAGGTTAGTGGGGTGGGGAGGGAATGGAGATTTTGCAGTATCCTCCCCCTGCCATGCCCACCAAGCCACACCCACAGAACCGGTAGTAAAAACGTTTGAATCCCACCACTGATGGATGGAGGATGATATGATAAAGTGTCTTCCAGTACTTGAGGAGTTTTCAGAGAGAAGAAGGAGTCAACTTTATTCCTCAAAGCACCTGAGGGCAGGACAAGATGTAACAGAATCATTAAAGGGGGATCCAACCTAGAACTCAGGAGAAATTTCCTGACAGTGAGAACAATTATTCAGGGGAACAGTTTTCCTCCAGAAGTTATAGATGCTTCATCATTGTAGGTTTTTAAGAAGAGATTAGACAAATGTTTGTCTGAAATAGTATAAGGTCTTCTGCCTTGAATAACAGGATAGACTAACAGAATCTGTTATATATATATTTATTTATTGATACATTGTTCTTTAATGAACATAAAAAACTTCAGTTATCTATATGAATAATGTGCTGTCTGAGTCCAATTAGTTTTGAACAACAAAACGACGGTAAGCCAAGGGTGGGATTCTACCAGTTCGCACCTATCCACTAGAACCGGTTATTAACATTCTAAGCAGTTTGGAGAACCGGATGTTAGAAGAAATTACTGGCCTAATCCTGTAAGGAAGGCAGGAAGGAAACTTTCTGGTGTTGCTTACAGAAACTGCCTCTCCATTGACCCTTATTACATTCTTGGCAGGACTAGACTTCCTGTCTCAGGAATGTCTCTGGAGTTTTTTTCCCTCCTTTGCTGGTACTTTGCTTGTGTGGAGTGACCATTCAAAGTTACAATGGTACTGAAAAAAGTGACTTATGACCATTTTTCACACTTACAACTGTTGCAGCATCCCCACAGTCATGAGAGGCCAGGCGAGGAGATGCGTGCCTTGATGTGAGTGATATTGAGTTGGCCACGCCCAGCCAATAACATGACCACCAAGCCACATCCACCGAGTCACATGACCACCAAGCCACACCCACCAACTAAGCCACACCCACAGAACCGGTTGTTAAAAAATTTGAATCCCACCCATGCAGTAAGCATAATAGTAATAATAATATACGTGTCATTGATAGTAATCACATAATAATAGTAGTATTAGAGAAGATGTGTTAAGAGAGATAAGTAAATATGATTATATTAACATTGTAGAATTAATATGTGGAATTTTGCTATGTGAAATATGATAGAATTAATAGCAATGTAATGAAGGATGCTGTAATTTTGATTATTGTTATACAAAGGTATTTGTACCCAGATAATACACTGTTCAACTGAAGATAGAATGATTATATTAAAAACTATATATATATGTTTTCGTAGATTTTCACGGGTAAAGGTATGTAGGTCTTGGTGTATTCGGGTCTTGTCCCGTGTAAGATTGAGAATACCTTGGCAACGTTTCGGCGAAATCTCATCCATCATCTTCAGGCTGGTGTCTTCAGCTTCGTTCTTCTGGGAGAAGTGTGTGATAGTGGCTGTTTTTCCGTTTTAAACTCCAGAGTTGGCTGTGTGGCTATACACATATATATATATAGTAATAGTAGTATTAGCTTATCCATACTAGAAAACTTTCATTATATAATTAATTATTCTCTTAATCTTTTTAGTTTCTAACCTCTGTTTCTGTTTGTTAGCCTTTGGTAAAACAAGTCCACTGTTAAAAAGGAGCCTTGGTGGCTAAGGCTGTTAGTTGCCTGTACTTAAGTTCCAGCTGCCTACAACTGCTGTAGGCTCGAATCCCACCAGGCTCAAGGTTGACTCAGCCTTCCATCCTCTCGGGGTAGGTAAATTGAGGACCCAAGATTGTTGGGGGCAATTAGCTGACTTTGTAAAAAATACCACTTAGTAATAAGCAGGCATATACAATGGAATGAAGGCTATTGCTGAGCACGCTAGGTTGTATCCCAAAAATTGTAAGCCGCCCTGAGTCTCTGGAGAAGGGCGGCATATAAATGTAATTTAAAAAAAAAAGTATTCTGTTTCTTCCTTCTCCTTTATTTTTAGTGTTGGTCTGTCCATCTCTGTGCATTGTAATATTTTTTTAATAACACTTTCATCTAAAGGGATCTCTTCATTTTTCCACTGTTGTGCAAAAACAATTCTTGCTGCTGTTAACACATGTAAAATTAGGTATGTATTCCTTTTATTATACTGTTCTGGTAAAATACCCAATAAAAATATTTCTTAACAGAATAACACAGTTGGAAGAAGGGACCTTGGAGGTCATCTAAGACAACCCCCAGCATGAGCAGGCGGCCCTATACGGTTTCAGTCAAATGGCTGTTCAGTCTCTTCTTGAAAGCCTCCATTGATGGGGCACGCACAACTTCTGAAGGTAAGCCATTCCACTGGTTGATTGTTTTCACCATTAGTTCTGTGTTGCTTCTCCCCTTGATTAGTTTCCATCCATTGGTTCTTGAGTTGCCTTCTAGTGCTTTGGAAAATAGTTTGCCCCCCTCATCTTTGTGGCAGCCCTTCAAATATTGGAAAAGGGGGGTAAACTAGAAGATCTCCAAAGTCCCTTACAGCCTTATATTTTTATGATCTAAGATCACCCAGATAGCTTTGTCCTCAAAGCAGGACTAGAATTTGCAAGCACCTGTTTTCTAAACTGGTACTTTCCAAGTGGTTTCCAATGCTTATCTTGATATGTTTTTAATGTCTTTGTAATTATAGAAAGAACTGCATACCATCTGTAAAACATTTTGTTCCCATTTCCCTTTAAATTATAGGTAAATTTTATTGAGTTTTTTCCCCCCATAAGTCCTCCCCTAGCTGTTTCTTTACAATTTTGCATCCACTTTATCATATAGTATTTATTCTGTCTCTGTGTCATGTTTTAATAGCAATTTATATCTACATCATAAGAAATGATTTTGGTTCTTTATCATTGTTTCAAATCCTGTCATTTGTCTGTTTTTTAAAATTCATTTTTGTTGCCTTTAAAATAGTAACAGAAAATGAAAAAAGAATGAAAGGAACAAAATACAAGGATGCATACATTATTAGGGAAAAACAAAACAAAAATTACATAACAAGTGCTTAAAATAAATACAGCAGAAAAAGTAGAAGTAAAATGTAAAGTATATGTCATTACAATGGTAAAATCCTACGGTTCTATATATAATTATCTAATGCATTATGCAAATATATAAATATACAATTATTTCTAATAGACCTGTATAACTATCATGCTTTTTTTAACCTAGCATATTTATATAAACGAGTACCTTATTTCATTATACTTATCCACGTGAATTCTATATCTATAAGCAATCTGCTCATAAGGTTCCTGTCACTGGTCTTAAAAAAATACTTTGTTGAAAGGATCAGTTTCTGAATTTTTTCTACCTCATCCTTTGGACTCCCGGAAATATTTTTCTGAAAATGGATGGGTAAAATTCCTTTCTCCCTTTTTTTTGCGAAATGATATGTCAGCTTAACAGGAATGTGAATGATAGTTCTATATTCATAAGATGTCTAACATGACCCTGACTTAGCTACATGATTTGTTTATTCGCTACCAGATACATTTGGAGTTTTTGAAATACATCATCAACCTTTCAAGGTCTTTAGATGGATAATATTTATCTAGACGTTATGTAATGGTATTGAGTAAATTAAGGCCACCCGCAAGTCAATCAAAGATACTTTTCTACATCACAGTTTATAAAAGTCCCTGATTACCAAATCTGTCTGAAAACAGCAAGAGAGAATTAGTTCTCTGTCTTTTAAGCATCTTTCTAATCTATTTAATTAATATGTTATGTCTCATCCCAAACAGGTAACTAGTGATTCAGGTACAACATTTCTGTTTTCCAAGGGCTAAATAATATAACCAAAAAGTAACATCAACTTCTATGCATGAGAAAAGCCCTGGTTTAGCCACACACACACAAACACGCACAGGGAGAGAGAGAGACAAAGTCAGAGAGACATTCAGACAGACAAAACTACACACAAATGCAAAAAACGCAAACATATGGTACATTAGATTGAAGCCTGGGTTGATGTGAGTAAAACATCAAACCCCAAAATTCTGTCTGTGCAAAAAGCCTCAGGATTGATGTTCTCAATAAAAAGCCTTTGAATCATCAAAAATTAGAAATAAAATAATATGGAGCATTCTTCTGCAGAATTTGGTCCCTAATCTTTTGGAATAGTTTGACATTTGATAGCATATTGGGACTTTCCTTTCCTCTCTTCTCCCCTCCCCTTCCTTCTCCCTTTCCCTTTTGTGCCTGGCCCCTGATCTCCGCTCCTTCTGCTGCGACCTTAAAACATGGATATTTTTACAATCCGGCCTGGACTGACAGGGGATCGGGGTTTCAATTTGAATGTTTATTTGGCGCTAATTTAATATTTTTTAATTATTTTAACTTTTGTATTGCCTGTTTTTTATGTACGCCGCCCTGAGTCCTTCAGGAGAGAGCGTGGCCTATAAGTCCAAATAAACTGAAACTGAAACTGAAACTGAAACTGAAACTGAAACTGAAACTTCCATTTCTTTTCCCTGCCCTTGCCTTTCCATTTCCATTTTGTTTCCCTTTCCCCTTCCCTTCTGTTACCTTTCCATTTCCATCCCACTTTCCCTTCCCTTCAATTTCCATTTCCTCTTCTCTTCCTTTTCCTTTCCCTTCCTCTTCCTTTCTTTTCCTTTTCCACTTCCATTTCTCTTCCTTTCCCTTCCCTTCCCTTTCCTCCCTTCCCCTTCCCTATCCCTCCCTTTCCGTTTCCATTTCCATTTCAAGGCAAGAGGTTCAGAAGTAACCCACGCTACCTTCTCAAGCTAGAAAGGGAAAGCTGTCAATGTAGCCTTATGATAAAGTAGAATTAGCTCCACCATAGAAGAGAGACTGGCTGAGCCAGGGGGAGAAGTCAAAAAGGGAATTAGTCTAGAATCCTTATATGCGCACAAAAGCGTAAAGTCTGTCCTCTCCCTTGAATGCCGTTGAACCTTAACTGGTTTCACCCAAGTGCCAACCATTGGTCTGATAAGATTCCTGGGTATAGTCTTGAGCTGAGTTTCTTTCTATTTTTTTAAGGAGGACCCAGGATTGTTGGGGGCAATAAGCTGACTTTGTAAAAATGCCGCTTAGTAATAAGCAGGCATATACAATGGAATGAAGGCTATTGCTGAGCGCATTGGGTTGTGCTCCAAAAATTGTAAGCCGCCCTGAGTCTTCGGAGAAGGGCGGCATATAAATGTAATTAAAAAAATAAAATAAAATAAAATAAATTTTATTAAATATAAACATTAAAACAGTTAATGTGGTGTCTCTTCTTTGACATACATTTCTGTCCAATCTCTTTACAATCAGGAACAAAAAAGAAAATACATTTATATAAATATATTCATTTTTATGTATCATTTTCCCAGAATGGGAATTGTATTATCAAGCAGCTGCCTTGACTTGGATCAAGGAATGGATAAACTTAGACAACAAAAGATTCCTGTAAGGCTACGATCTACAACAGGCATGGTACACATACTTATGGCCCAGCAAAAATATGACTCACCATTATTTTCTAAGACACAAAATTTGACAGCCCTTAATCTTGACCTGGAACAAAATAAAAGTTTCTTTTTTTATTGATTAGCCCTTGGGCCATATCAAAGTGAAGAGTTCTAAAATTTGATAAAAGCAATTTAAAATGAAAGTGGATAAAATATAATTTAAAATGAAATTGGTATAAAATACAGTCTAAAATGAAATTGGAACAGAATACAATAATTTAAGATTTAGATAAAAATATGATAAAATTATATTTCGATGTCATCCCTGCAATCTATCCCAATCGGTCCCACATATGCAGATCAGTAGTGGGATTCAAAAATCTTTACTACTGGGTCTGTGGGCATAGTGTGGCTTGGTAGGCATGGCTCGGTGGCATGGCAGGGGAAGGATATACTGCAAAATCTCCATTCCCTCCCCATTCCTGGGGGAAGGTTACTGCAAAATCCCCATTCCCTCCCCATCCCACTAACCTGCTTTCCAGCTCTGTTCTCCTGTGCAGGGCAACACCAGAAGACCCAGCCAATCAGCTGGGACTTGGGAGGCAGAGAATAGATGGGGACAGGGACAGTCAGAGGTGGTATTTGCCGGTTCTCCGAACTACTCAAAATTTCCGCTACTGGTTCTCCAGAACTGGTCAGAACCTACTGAATACCACCTCTGATGCAGATCTCAACCGAACCATTTTGCTTAAGTACTGTGCTGTGTTAAATGTTATTTTCAGATTCTAGCTGCACATAAGGTAAGTTGTTTTAACATGAGGATCCATTCCCAATGGGTCGTTCGTTTGGTATATAGACTGAGGTACCTGTCTCTCACCCTCTTATACAGGCAACAATCTAATAGGATGTGGGTTAGTTGTGAGCAATAAAACAGCTAATCAATCTCTTCAAATGTGGGTCTGGCTGTTTGTGCATGACATCATCTGGTTGTGATTCCTATCTGGTTTACCCCATAAGACTCACAATTGTCATGGGGGGCGGAATCTATCTTTCTCATCATCAAGAGTCGACAATGTACTGTTGGTACATAATCTATCAATTAAAAACTGACAGCCCTTTACATTATAGCATTTTATATTATCAATAATTATGTAAAGCTCATAAATTGCACCCAGTGGTACTTCTCTGGCTTCTGCAGGATTTCTGGCAAGTCAGCCCCCATTTAGAGAGCTTGCCAGCAAAGCCTTCTCCATTACAAATAAATCTAAAAGTGCAAACAAGGAAAAATTCATACATATACAGTCATTTTCCTGCGCACTGATTTCTTGAAAGCTCATTATAGCT
This sequence comes from Naja naja, assembly GCA_009733165.1. NCBI lineage: Eukaryota > Metazoa > Chordata > Lepidosauria > Squamata > Elapidae > Naja > Naja naja. The sequence continues at coordinate 213,264,976 of CM019150.1, read as the reverse complement.
GATTTTAACTAAAAACTAAGCAAAAAAGAGCTTCCTGTTTCAATTCAATCTATAATGAGCAGATTCCCAGCCATTTGGTTGCAGGGAGAAATATTAGCTTTTGCATAACTCTGGCCAAGCAGCCTTTTTCATAAATTAAAATAGTGGAAATGTGTATGGCACATTGTTGTCATTCCGCCAAGATATTGTGGTTTCTTGAATCTAATTTCCATTTGTTCAATTATTAGTGGTTTTGTTTTTTCAGTGTGTGCATGTGGAAGAGGTAAAGACACAGTGATATCTATCTAGTGACTGGGATGTTGAACTAGCTCTGAGTTTGAAAGATAGTCATGAGTTAGAAATTGCAATTTGAGATCATCTATTCCAGCCCCTTGTTCAGTGCACTAAAGCAACTCTGGAGATTTACTGGCTGACTTTGAATGAGTGATTCTATTAACTGCCTTGAGTTCCTGCAGCCCATGAATCAAATCATTAAATAAAAAGGGTCTCTATTCAGGGAGGTTCAAATCAGGACCGAGTTTATTTCAATGTTCAGTTCAGTTCAGAAAATTGATCCAGTTCTATTCTCTCAGTCAAGTTGGATTGAATCTCAGTATGAGTTGGGCAATCAAAAGACTAAATATTTTTAGATGCTTGCTCTGTATATATTTCTTGAAAATGGGCACTTAGTAGTAGAGGAAGGGAGGGAGGGAGAGGAAGGAGGAGGGGAGAGGAAAGAAGGAAGGAAGGAGGGAAGGGAGGAGAGAAGGGAGGGAGGGAGGAAGGAAGGAAGGAAGGAAGGAAGGAAGGAAGGAAGGAAGGAAGGAAAGAAAGAAGGGAGATTTGTCCCAACTAAGTGATTCAGTTTGCACATATCACATTGTCACTGCAATATGTAAAACATATTTTATGGATTAGGCAAGAAACCAAAACTGAATAAATAAATGTTTGGCATAGTGTGTGATCCTAGCCAATATCTCCATTCACACAATCAGCATAACTGCCTTCTGAAATCTTCCTCGAATACAGAATACAGAATTACAGAGTTGGAAGGGACCTCGGAGGTCTTCTAATCCATCTCCTACTGGAGTAGGGGATCTTATACCATTTCAAATGGCTGTCCAATCTTTATTCATGTTCAATTTATTAACATTAAAAATAACATTCACGGGCAATTCTATCCTTGAGGAATATGTCATAGCATCTAAACCAATGTTTTTTTTCAAACTGGGCAACTTTAAGAAGTCTAGACTCCCAGAACTCCACACCCAGCACACTGCCAAGAAATTCTGAGTGTTGAAGTCTACATCTCTTGAAGTTGTCAAATCTGAAAGATACTAATGTAAACCACAATCTTGGCTTTATCTATCTAGCCTACGTTGCAATTTAAGTGCTCAGCTCAAGGTCAACCAGTGACCTTCAGTAGAATGGGAGATATCTTTGAAATATTTTGATTTTTCCTAACACTAGAACCACCCACCCCATTTCAGAAGTCAACAGTTCTCAAGGCAGTTCCAGCCTCCATTGCTCCTAAAATAAAAACTTTATCTTTAACACTATTTAACACTAAGTTCCAATATTTGAGGAGCTTCCACATAGAGGAAGAAGTCAAGTTATTTTCCAAGACACATGAAGGCCAAACAAGGAAGAATGGGTGGAAACTGGTCAAGGAGAGATTCAACCTGGAAATAAGGATAAATTTTCTGACAGGGAGAACAATCAACCCATGGAACACAAGTTGCCTTCAGAAATTGTGAGACCTTCATCACTGGAGGCTTTCAAGAAGAGACTGGACTGCCATCTGTCAGAAATAGTGTAGGGTCTCCAGCTTAGGCGGGGGATTGGACTAGATGACCTACAAGGTCCCTTCCAACTCTGTTAATCTGTATCTGACACAGAACACTGGGAATCCCTACAAAGACCAGCAAATTCACTGAAGGTCCATTCTTATGGCCAACAAAGGCCAAAGCGAGTCCATATTACATCCTCAGAAGCAAGATGGCATCTCGTTTCCTCCCACACACACAGACACATTTGCAGCCAGAGAAGATATGAATAAAAAAATGAGGGAGAGAAAGAAAGAGAGATTGCATTGAAAAGTGTTGACAGGAGAGCGAAAATTAATCTTTGCACGTTCATGATAACCTGTGAAATAACAAGCTCGAAATAGCTGTCATGGAAGAGCAGCTCACAAAGAATAGGCCAGTAGATTCAAAAGCTGCAAGCTACTTACACAGTATGGACGAGGAAAGTGGACTAGCCTGATGGTACCAGATGCTCATTGATAGGCGGGCAAACATTTGTCTGTGGCAATTACAGACATGTAATCATGCTCTCCATCAGATATCAGCTGGACAAGGAGCCTTCTAGGCAAGAGCTGCAAGCATGCAAATGTGTACACAAACAGACACATAGCACCATTGAGGAGAAAGGAGCATGGGAAAAGCAAAGCCATCTTGTACTACAGTTACATTGAGTCTCCTTGGTGTATATTCCTGTAGAAGTTGCATAGCTGCTGTTTGCATCATTTATTCCAGTGGCTGGGTCCCAATATCAACCCACAAGAAGCTAATAGCAATAGACTTATATACCGCTTCACAGTGCTTTACAGCCCTCTCTGAGTGGTTTTACACAGTCGATTTATTGACCCCCAACAATCTGGGCCCTCATTTTACCCACCTCGGAAGGATGGAAGGCTGAGTCAACCTTGAGCCTGGTGGGATTCGATCTGCTGAACTTCAGGCAGCCGGCAGTCACCAGAAGTAGCCTGCAGTACTGCATTCTAACCACTGGGCCACCACAGCTCTTTGATGATATTGCTTGGGTCCTCTTGATTGTTTTCTTGCAGATGTTTCCCTACCTGACTAGGTAACATTATCAGTGCTGAAGGTTTTGCTCTCCGTTTATGTACAAGTGACTTTCCCTGTCAGTGTTGGTGGGGTTGTTCTTGGTGGTTCCTTGATTGGGCTGTTGTTTGCTGCTTGATTGTTTGTCTGAGTTGGTGGTTCCTTGATTGGGATATTTTTAATTGCTTGATTGTTGGTCTGGTATTAATCTTGATATTAAACTCTACTTGTTTGGGTGTTGATTGATGGTCAGGAAGTGTTATGGTCTTTTAGCTTTTTGATGGTCTCTTTTCAGGGGTGAAAAGAGAACCTCTAGCTAGGATTCAGCACAGTTCGGAGACCCCCAAATCCCACTCCTGGCTGGCCCCACCCACCCCACCCTGCCCCTCCCAGGAGTCCCCACGCAGCCTGTTTTGGATTCAGGTAAGTGCAGGGCACAGATGGAGGCTTGGGGAGGGTGAAAAATGGGCCTCCTTGAAGTTCGGGAAGACATTTCTGGCTTCCAGAGAGCCTCCGGAGCCCAGGGAGGCGATTTTCACCCTCCCAGAGGCTCAAGAAAAGGCTCTGGAGCCCTGGAAGGGCAAAAACATCCCCCCTGCTGTGGTGCAAGAGGCCAACTAGGCCATGCTCACCATGGCCATGCCCACCCAGCAACCAGGTAGAGAACCCCTTGCTAAAATGTTTGAAGCCCACCCCTGTCTCTTTTGAATAGTATGTAGATGTTGTTTATCTCTATGTGCCTGTTGATGGTTGATTTGTCTGAGTGCCAGGCATACAGGAATTCTCCAGTGATTTTGGACTTTTGATAGGAAGGGTCCTTGGTGCTCTCTGAGCTTGGTTGTTTTCTTGCAGATGTTTTGTTATCCAAACTAGGTAACACTAGCAGCACTTATTGTTATGTATGCAGGTTTGAATGTCATTGGTTAAGTTTGAACTGTTCTTGTAAAATGTCAGAAATGATTGGTTTAAAAAGTGCGGGAAAACCCTGCACTCTGATTGGCTGGCAACTGCGGCTGCTGGCTATAAGTAGCAGCCACAGACCAGCCAAATTGGGTCTGTTATGAGCTGTAGTCACTAATAAACTCTTCACTGAAGCATTCCGCGTCTGACTCTTCATGCAAATCTAACACTTATGATGTTACTTAGTTTGTGGGATGAAATGTCTGCAAGAAAACAACGAAGCTCAGAGAGCACCAAGGACCCCCTTATTTCAAACCTGAGCTACAAATATTCTCTTTCATTGGGACTTTTGATATTTCTACAGAAGGAGGAGAGACAGGGTCTCTTTTACACAGTTTTCCTTTTCTCGCTCTAAGACCAGGAATGTAAATACATTTAAAAATCTAGCCTAGAGATGAAAGCAAACCTTCAGCATGACCAAGCTCACCAGTTCCCAATTTAGCAGACTTATTGAAGAATCCAGCAGAGATGAATCAGAATTAGTCAGCATGAGCTTCTCCAGAGGAGGTCAAATCAGCAAGATGGTGGGTGCAGCTCCACAATGTAAGCCCAGCCCCTTTTGATGGTATGTGCAACATTACTGAAGATACAAAAGAGTTGGAGCTTCAGTCACAAAGCCATACATACCAGCCACTTTGAAGAATTTGAACCCTTTGATGTTGCTATTGTTTCAGTTCCAAATAAAACAATAGACAGAACTGAACTTGCATCAGATACTGTGACCGAGAAAAAAATAAGTTGAGTCATTTCTGCCACAATATCATGGTGAAATCCAATTCGTATAGTGATTAGGTGCCATACTAGAAGCTGAGGGACTGTGAATTCAAGTCCTCCCCTAGTCAGGAAAACTGGCCGAATGATTTGAGGTCAATCAGTGTAACCTATGTCCAACTCATCTCTTAGGATTGTGGCTATAAGAAAAACAGAGGGGGGAGCACTATATTCACCACCTTGAGTTGTACAAATTTTAAAATAAAGATAACAATAATGAATGTCATAACGAACACATCATTTTGACCTCTTCACAGCTTGCCGAGGATGTCTCCGTAGACCTGACTACATAAAATCAATTAGATATTATAATGGTAAGTGAGAAGGACCTTGGGAGAATGAGCAAAAGGGATGCTGTGAATGGAAGGGTCAGATAAGAGACAGCATTGCCTGCAGTGAGACAGTGGTTGAAGTAAAAGGCTCAGAAGAAACCCTTCCTAGTTTCTCAGGTGTCCTGTTCTTTTTTTCTTTTTTTTTGAAAAAAGTTTTATTATTTTTAGACAGACATACACAGAAAAAACATATGATATGCCGGTAGCTTGAAGCTCTTTGTACATCTTTTCCATTCTCATCTATTAATTATTTTTGTATACTCTCATACACAAAATATTCCATATTTTTAAATTAATTTATCTTATAACACTTCATATTATCATCCCAAAACCATTCCCAGCAAACAAATGCATACAAACAGATATAGAAAACAAAAAACAAAAAATTCTTTTTTTGAGAACAGTGTGCTGCCGGACCCTCCCTTCTCCATGCGACTATAATTTCAATTATACACTCATTTTGTATATTCTATTCCATTTATCATAGCAAATTCCACTATTTTCCATAATTCCCCCCCGTTTCTCTAGCTTCTATAATCTTATTTCAGTTATTTCATCATTCCATCATTTCATTAATTGCATTTCTTTTTCCAATTTTCAATATCTTGCCAATCAATATTATTACACTTTTGTCTGTCTTGTTTAAATTTTTTATATTATCTTATAAAACATATTTTACCCTGTAATTACTGCCCTGAAGGATAACACCTCTGTCTCTTCTAGCCAATTATTATTTAACTTTTATATTTCACCTTTACTATTATTACCTCTGTTACCCTGTTCTGACTGAGGCTTCCCAAGACCATGAAGCAGACTCCTCATCCCAATAAAACCTTTTTATTTAGGTTAAAGGGAATTCCTCTCCAGCAAAGTCCTAGCAAACAGTCTTTCATGAGATTTCACAACTACAGGCCTTTATCAGGCTTGGAGAGTTGCCAAGCCAATATATTTGGAATGCCAAATTACTTGGCAAGAAGTCAGGAACAGATCTTCACCTAATGAATTGAACTAATTGTCTCCTGCAAACACCACTCCTCTTTATTCCCTATGGGAGGGGCCATTCACCATCCACCTGAGCCTTTACTCCCGAGTCAACTCTTGTTCCTTAACTGTTCCCTTCTCCTGGCAGCTCTGTGCATGCACACACTGGGAACAGGCTTCAGCTGTTCTTCTGCCCCGCTGATCTCCGACTCTGAAGGCAGCTGATAACTGTCAGACGGCCCTGGCCCCATCTCTGCCTCCGATGCAGAGCCCTCGTCAGAGCCTTCCCCAGACTCCAGGCTGGCCCATGTTCCTCCCCAACCTCCTCACTGTCCAAGTCTGCCACCAGCTTCGCTGGCCACTGGTAAGCCACAACAGTGTCCTAGGAGACAAGTTTGGTGTCCACCTTGCCATGCAAACCACACAGGAGTCATAACCAACTCAGCTAATTTTAATTTATTGTAAGGCTGCATTGGCAGAATCTTGCAAGTCTGGAAGCACAACTCTGTTTCCCCCTCCTCCATATCCTTTTGAGCCTGAGAAACTAGGGAGGGTCTCTTCTGAATCTCATTCTCCACCACTTTCCAGCTGCAGGCTATGCTGCCTCTTATCTGACTTTGGCAGCATCTCTTCACTCATTCTCCCACATACCATTACAGATTAGAACCTCAATTTATCAATGCTTGGAGATAATTGCAGAGCAATTCCTGGGATTTCATAGCAGCTATGGTTTTTACTTAAAGACATCTTCTTGGTCAGACTTTGATGACATGCTTATGGCCCCCATCTAGACTTTTTTAACCCCCTATGTAGACCCCTAATTGATGGATAATTAATGCATTACAGTTTTCTGATAACTGATTGTAAAGCTGCTCTGGCAACAGAGTTTGAATTTAATTGCTTCCAGGTGTAACTTTTTGATCTACAATATTTTTAGCTTAAGGCGTATCAAAAGTAACAGTTGCTCTACATGAAAGTTCATTCTGGGTGACATCATGGTAATGTAGGTTCTCTCCTCTTATTCTTCATTTTTCACTGTGCTTTTCTCTGTTCCTAATCTATCCTGTAACCCTGATGCTTCCTGGTAGTCTCCTAACTGTCAATTTAGTGTTTGGCTAAGAAGATGATCACTAAATGGGGATGGAGAAATGGAAACATTTTGCAATGGAAAATTTATGTTGCCAAAGGGACAGTCAGATAATAGGTAGCTGGATAGCAGTGGAGCAAGAGGTTTAGAAGAAACTCTCCCTAGTTTCTCAAGCTAAATGGGAAATTTAACTTCATGGGTATTTTCATTTAAGAAAAATGCTGTAGTGTTTTTACTATTTTACTCACATGAATCAAAATATTATATTCATTGATTCATTTTATATTATATGAGCCTTGGTGGCTCAGGCTGTTAAGTGCCTACTCTTAAGATCCAGCTGTCTACAATTACTGTAGGCTCGAATCCCACCATGCTCAAGGTTGACTCAGCCTTCCATCCTCTTGGGGTAGGTAAATTGAGGACCCAAGATTGTTGGGGGCAATTAGCTGACCTTGTAAAAATGCCGCTTAGTAATAAGCAGGCATATACAATGGAATGAAGGCTATTGCTGAGCGCATTGGGTTGTGCTCCAAAAATTGTAAGCCACCCTGAGTCTCCAGAGAAGGGCGGCATATAAATGTAATTTTTAAAAAAAATTCCATATATACATACACACACACATGCATATACGTGTATATGTATGTATGTATGTATGTATGTATGTAAATGTCTGTGGATATTCTCATTCATCCAGGTCATGGTTCTCCCAAAGGTGCTTTTTCAAAAGTAATTGGACTTTGTTCTTCCTTGAAGATGTTTTGCTTCACATCCAAGAAGCTTCTTCAATTCTCACTGAATCGTGGTGGAGGAAAGGAATATAAATCTATTTGCACTATTCAGGTGACCCTGAGAGCACAGTGGCCTCAGTGACTCTCAGAGAGAGTGCTAACGACCAGATGACTGCTGGGAATATCAATTCTTCTAGCCTCCTCCATTCATTCAGAACTGAAGAAGCTCCTTGGATGAGCAGTGAAATGTCTTCAAGGGAAAACAAGTGCAGTTGCTTTTGGAAAAAAACTGCCTTTGGGATATATTTATAAATATTAACATTTGCAAATACATTTTGTCATGGGTTTGCTGTGCTGCAATATTATTCTTCCTATAAATCATTAGCCACAATTTTGGAAAACTGCCACATAAATAAAGTGACAATGAAGAATTTGTTCAGGATGGAAATTTAAGTGTTTGTCGCTCTCTTTCCCTCTGATATCAATTATCCAGCTTCATTTTCTTTCACTATCTTCTCCCATGCTGAGTTATAGATGAGATGACCTTATCGGCATACAGTGCAATCTTGCATTTAGATAAAGAAATCAGAGTTTCAGAACAAGACAAATGGATTACAGGGCATTTGTGGGTAGCAAGCAACCTTTGGGGCCTTGTTAGTGCTGCAATGGATTTGCCTTCCTCTCTTTTACATCATAATGGTCACTTTTATGTTGCAGGAAGGAGCACATCCATACTTCTTAATGGACCATACCAACTGTAAGTTGTTGTTTGAAGAGTTCTGGTTTTTTAAAAACAAAGCATAATGGCAGGTGATGGTGGAACACATCATAGCAATGACTGGATAGATTTTTTCCCCCTTAGCCCGTTTCATAACTGGCTGTCTGAAAATTGACACCTCAACATCTTCTCACAGTTGTCCTCATAAGATGCACCAGTAACAACATCTTCTTGGCTTTCTATCAGTGTGTTGTGTAAATGACCATCAATCTCCTTCTACGGTGAATCTGGATTCACAGGAGAGAGGGCCTACATCAGAGGTGGTGGTTCAGCAGGTTCTGACCAGTTCTGGAGAACCGGTAGCGGAAATTTTGAGTACTTTGGAGAACCGGCAAATGCCACCTCTGACTAGAGTTTTTACAGTGCCCTTCCCCTGCCACGCCCACCAAGCCACGCTCACAGAACCGGTAGTTTAAAAAATGTGAATCCCAACACTGGCCTACATTCCAGAGAACCAAGGAACAGTGAGGTTTAGAACATTTGGCTGGGAGAGAGTGAGTCAGGATAAATGCTTTCCAAAAGTTCTCAGAGTATATGTAGGAGAACAAATGAATAGAATAGAATAACAGAATTGGAAGGGACCTTGAAGGCCTTCTAGTCCAACCCCCCTTCTCATGCAGGAGACCCTATACCATTTCAGACAAATGGTTATCCAATCTCTTCTTAAAAACTTCCAGTGTTGGAGCATCCCCAACTTCTGGAGGCAAGTTGTTTCATTGGTTAATTGTTCTAACTGTCAGGAAATTTCTCCTTAGCTCTAGCTTGCTTCCTTCCTTGCTTAGTTTCCACCCATTGCTTCTTGTCCTGCCCTCAGGTGCTTTGGAGAATAGATTGACCCATTCTTCTTTGGGCAGCCCCTGAGATATTGCAACCCTGGCATCATGTCAACCCTAGTCCTTTTTTTCATCAAACTAGACATACCCAATTTCAGCAACTGGGAGAAGCTGAGGTTGGAGTCAAAAGAGTTCAGCCAGGGGTGGGATTCAATTTTTTTAACAACCAGTTCTGTGGGCATGGCTTAGGTGGTGGGCGTGGCTTGGTGGTCATGTGACTGGGTGGACATGGCTTGGTGGTCATGTCATTGGCTGGGTGTGGTCAACTCAATATCACTCACATCGAGGAATGCATCTCCTCACCTGGCCTCTCATGACTGTGGGGATGCTGCAACAGTTGTAAGTGTGAAAAATGGTCATAAGTCACTTTTTTCAGTACCATTGTAACTTTGAATGGTCACTCCACACAAGCAAAGTACCAGCAAAGGAGGAAAAAAAACTCCAGAGAAGTTCCAGAGACAGGAAGTCTAGTCCTGCCAGGAATGTAATAAGGGTTAACGGAGAGGCAGCTTCTGTAAGCAACACCAGAATGTTTCCTTCCTGCCTTCCTTACAGGATTAGGCCAGTAATTTCTTCTAACATCCGGTTCTCCAAACTGCTTAGAATGTTAACAACCAGTTCTAGAGAATAGGTGCAAACTGGTAGAATCCCACCCCTGAGTTCAGCCTAGAATCCTTATGTAGCCATAGGCAAACTCCAGCCTCCCTTGAATTCCACTGATCCTTATCTAATTCCAAGCAGATGCTAACTGTTAGTTAAGAAGATTCTTGAGCATAGGCATAAATCACTTTTTATTGGACCTTTACATGTAGACCTGATCTTTTGTGCCTGATAGTACATCTTAAATGATGATGTAGTTGCTTTAGTTTGGCAAGATTCTATCAGTGAGGAGCAATGAAGGAAACTGCTTGGAAGTTATTTTATTTGTTTTCCTTGGTTTTCTGGAATGCGGCTTTTCTCTCCTGCATCTTGTCCTGCCTTCAGGTGCTTTAGACCCTCCTCTTCTTTGTGGCAGCCCCTCAAATATTAGAAAACTTCTATCATGTTACCCATTGTCCCTTTTCCCATTAAACTTAGACATACCCAATTCCTGCAACTATTCTTCATATGTTTTAGCCTCAGTTTTATTTTAGAAATGATTCCTCTGCCTTGTTTAGATCCGCCAAGGACGTTCACATAAATAACTGAATAAAATTATTTTCCTCCTGCTTCTTGAGTGGAAAAAGTAGTGGATGGAGTTACATTAGGAAGACTGAAGATAAACATCTATTGTGATTATTTCAGAAAGTGAAGGATTGGTCTGTTCTTTGCTGACAGTTTTTAAGTAGGATATTAAGGATGCAGAAGTAGTTTATATTAGTTGCAGATAACTTTGAAGTATTTTCCACTTCAGTGATTCTACAACACTGTGTCTACTAAAAAGAAGACCCACTTAATTCGATAAATGTATTTTCCAGAAAACTGCAAACTTTCTGTCCTCTATGATAAAAGCGATCTATACTTAAGAATAACCCTTAGCCAGCACTCCAAAAGTTTTGCTTATTGTGTTGGGGAATTCTAGATCTTGGGAGTCCATCAAAAGTAGACACCAGAGAGATATACAGAAGAGTTTTCAATCCATCAATTAATCTGGTGGCAGCCTCACAAAAAGCAGCCCTGTCTACGGGCCACATTCATTACTTCTCTGAAGTCATTAGGAGCGGAAAGCTGAGTGTGCATGAATTCATATAGGGAATTAATGGGGCACGTCTGGGAACGATAATAGCTTAGCTGTGGAGGACAGAGATGGGGAGGGGATGAGGAGAGGGGAAAATGCTGGAGAGGGGAGATTAGAACAGAAAATGCTGCAACATATATTTTGAGCAGCAAAGAAGTCAAGGCTAGGCTTCTTACTAGCTAACATTGAACAGAAGAACAGAGTTGGAAGGGACCTTGGAAAGAGGTGGTATTCAGCAGGTTCAGACCAGTCCTGGAGTACCGGTAGTGGAAATTTTGAGTAGTTTGGAGAACCGGCAAATACCACCTCTGACTGGCCCCACCTCCATTTATTCCCTGCCTCCTGAGTCCCAGATGATTGGCTGGGTCTTCTTTTGTTGCCCTGCACAGGAGAAAAGAGCTGGAAAGCAGGTTAGTGGAATGGAGAGGGAATGGGATTTTGCAGTATCCTTCCCCTGGAGTGGGGTTGGAATAGAGATTTTACAGTATTCTTCCCATGCCACACCCACCAAGCTACGCCCACAGAACCCCACCACTGACCTTGGGGGGGGTCTTCTAGTCCAACTCCCTGCTCAGGCAGGAAGCCCTATACCATTTCAGACAAATGGTTGTCCAATCTCTTCTTAAAAACTTCCAGTGTTGGAGCATTCGCAACTTCTGGTGTCAAGTTGTTCCACTGCTTAATTGTTCTCACTGTCAGGAAATTCCTCCTTAGTTCTAGGTTGCTTCTCTCCTTGATTAGTTTACATCCGTTGCTTCTTGTCCTGCCTTTTGGTGCTTTGGAGAATAGCTTGACTTCCTCTTCTTTGTAGCAGCACCACTATCATGTGATCCCTATCATGTCCTTCTTCTCACTAGCAATAGCAATAGAACGTAGACTTATATATCACTTCACAGTGCTTTACAGCCCTCTCTAAACTGTTTACAGAGCCAGCCTATTGCCCCCAACAATCCGGGTCCTCATGTTACCCACCTCAGAAGGATGGAAGGTTGAGTCAACCTGAGTCAACTAGATTAGACATACCCAATTGCTGCAACCGTTCTTCATATGTTTTAGCCTCCAGTCCCCTAGAGCAGGGGTCACCAACCTTTTGGACCTCAGGGACCACCAAACTCACAATTTTAAATCCGGTGGACCACTAATATGAATTTTGACGGTGGCTTGCTGACGTTGGTGGGAAAGTCAGTCCCATATTCTAGAACTGCAGTAATCACAGGACTGGCCCTTTGGTCATCCCAGAGCAGCTGCTCCTCCACCCGGGTGTACCGGCCTGCTATGGACTGGAGGAGCTGCCAAAGGGCCAGTCCTGTGACTACTGCAGCTCTGGAATATGGGACTGACTTTCCCACCAATGTCAGCAAGCCATCCCGGGGCAGATTTCCCTCCCCTGCCATTGGTCTTACTTTCCAGTTCCAGCTTATGTGACTCTACTCAAAGTAAGGTTTGCCCTCAGCCAAAGGGTGGGGGCCAGAGGGTGGGCAGGCCATGTGGGTGGTGCAGCCTTGTGTTCCTGCACAGCCTGGATTAATTGCTTTGGGGGGAACATTTCTCTGTGGACCATCAACATTTTATTGTGGCCCACCAGTAGTCCGTGGCCCACTAGTTGGCGACCACTGCCCTAGTGCTACTCTAGAAAGGAATTTCTAAAACTAATTTCTAGAAATTGCTCTAGAAAGTAATGTCTGGAGTTACTTCCATTCTCCAAGAATCTTGATGGAGTATAAAAATCACTGCCACAACTCCAGATGGTGCTGAGAAGCTGGTGGGGATTTCCCAGCACTGTCAATGTCTTGTATTTCCATTATTTTTCTAAACAACAGAATACAACAGAATAACAGAGTTGGAAGGGAGCTTGAAAGTCTAGTCCAATTCCTTGCTGAAGCAGGAGACCCTGTACCATTTCTGACAAATGGCAGTCCAATCTCTTCTTGAAAACATCCAGTTTTCCAGAACATCGAAAGGCAAGTTGTTCCACTGGTTAATTGTTCTAGAGGTCAGGAATTTCTCCTTATTTCTAGGTTAGATTTCTCTTTGTTTTAGTTTCCATCCATTGCTTCTTGCCCTGCCTTTTCTTCTTTGCTTTTCTTCTCTGAACCCTTTTTTACATATCCCATATGGGGGCTAATGTCCCAATGAAACAAAGCCTATTCTGCTTTTATTTGGATCTTTGATTCAAGCCATTAGCTAAAGCAGCTGGCCAGGAGTGATTTCTAATCACAGGGGAAATGCCCCACAGGAACAGCTCAATGGCCCATCAAATGCTGTCACTGCCCTCCCTCCACCCTATTATCTCAAAGAGGTCCTTGCCAAACATTGCAGGGAAAGTGATAAAATCACTGTAATGAATCTAATTGTTCGCTATGGCACCCAAGGGAATTATTCTTCTATGGCATCCGGTGGACTCTCAGCTAGACAACTCAAAATGAGAATTGATTGCTCTAATAATAATCATCTCTTAATATTCATTAACATCTGGTGCTTTCTTCAATTGTCCCAGACTTCTAGCTGTGTCAATAGTGCTCACGACTGTGCCCTCCATTGCAACAGCAGAATTTCTCCCGCCCTGCCACCTATTATTAAATACCACCATTATTATTCTTTGGTATTACAACAGTACATACCCACCAGTCCTGTTTTTCTTTTGCATTTATTGCATGCTTTCTTAAATGGTTTTTTCTCGAACCTGAAATAAAACCCCCTAACAAGGTGAAATAAACAGCAGAATTTACTTCTTTTTTTTAAGCAGTAGCACAGACTTATATACCACTTCACAGTGCTTTGACAGCCCATTCTAAGCAGTTTACAGAGTCAGCATATTGCGCCGACCAATCTGGCTCCTCATTTTACCCACCTGGGCAGGATGGAAGGCTGAGTCAACCTTGAGCCTGGTGAGATTTGATCTGCCAAATTACAGGCAACCGGCAGTCAGCAGAAGTAGCCTGCAGTACTGCATTCTAACCACTGTGCCACTGCAGCTCTTAGTCTAAGAAAAAATAAATCAAGAAAATGTATATGGCCACCCAGCTCACTCCAAGCAGCTTACAAAGATAAAAACCCAATAGCAAAACAATAGAAAACTATAATTCCCCCTTCCCAGTGACAACAATCAATCAATCAAATAAGTCATTTGATGGGTTCCATCCCACGCTGGGGCTCCCAGGCCCGTTGGCAAAACCAGGTCTTCAGGGCTTTGCGAAAGAGTGTCAAATGGTGGCTATTTATATCTCCACATGGATGATGTTCCATAGGGAGGGAGCCACCATGGAGACGGCCCTTATTTTTGGCCCTGCTAGATGTACCTCCTTAAGAGACGGGACTTGTAATATTCCTTGTCTCTCAGTTGTATCCAACCTACCTGTGGTGGGTTGGATAGATATGGGAAATACGTTCCTTCAAAAAACCCTTTATAAGATGTTTTACAGGTGGCATTTTCCACCAGCCAGGCTTTCTAAAATGTTTAAAAATATATCTCCAAATTGTTGGAAGTGTAAAGATGTATCAGGCACATTTTTTCACACATGGTGGGCTAGCAGTGCTGCAAAAAAATATTGGAGACCAATTCAAACATGGATAGAACAAATGTTGGGAGAGTGTATTCCATTTAAACTGGAATTTTTTCTCCTAGGAATAATATCAGAAAAATTTCAGAAGGAAATAATGTATCTAATAGTACATGTATTGATGGTGGCTAGAATAATATATGCACAATACTGGAAAAATGAAATCATACCTCCAAAACAGAAATAATAAGTCAAATTATGGCATGTGCAGAATCAGATAGGTTAACTTTAGAAATAAAAGATGAAGGAGAATCTAAATATTGTAAAACATAGGCTAAATTTTATCAATGGTTATATAGCAGAAGACAAGGTCGAAATATTAGTAGTTATGATTAGATTAATTAGTAATTAATATATTAAATAAGGAGATTATAAATGATGAAGTAAAATGTATATATGTATAACAAGGCTAAGTTGGATGTATTGTGTTGTATTCTCATAATTAAAATTAAAAAATAAATTAAAAAAAATAACTTGCTCACAAGTAATACAGGGCTTTGAAGGTGACAATCAGCAGCTTAAATTGGACCTGGAACAAATCGACAGTCCATGCAGCCCCCAAGGGAAAGGTGACACTTGTGCACATCTAGGCCTGGGTGAAACCATGTGGTCTGCTGCATTTTCAACCAGTAGAGGCTTCTGGATATTTCTCAAGGGCAACGCCATGCAAAGTGTGTTGCAATAGTCAAGACGGGAGGTGAATCAAGAATGAATTGATGGACTGTTTGCCTGCAAAGAAAAGCCCAAGGATGTAGAAGCTGAAGAAACTTCTTGGATGAGATCAGGGGTGGGCTGCTACTGGTCCAGGTGAACCCATAGCTAATGTTATGGCCATTTTGGCAAACTGCCAAATCCCACCCCTGGCTGGCACCACCCACCCTGCCTCGCCATTCCCACCCCACCCCATCCCACCCTTCCCAGGAGTCTCCACTCAGTTCATTTTGGATGCAAGGGCTCACATGGAGGTGCGGGGAGGGTGAAAAACTGGCCTCCTAGTGGCTCCGGAAGGCCTCCAGAGGGCCACCAGAGCCCAGGGAAGGTGAAAACAGCCCCTCCACCATGGTGCAGGAGGCCAACTAGGCCACTCTCACATGGCCACGCCCACCAGCAACTGGGCAGAGAACCAGTTGCTGGAATTTTTGAAGCCCACCCCTGGATGAGATGCAAAACATCTCCAGGGAAAAACAAAGTCCAGTTGCCTTTTGAGAAAGCATCTTTGGGACAACTGAAAAGGGAAGGTTGGAGATGGTCAGTAGAAATTGGGACCTCTAGGAGGTAGAAAATAGGTCTGGGGATCTGCATGCGTTTCGTGGCGCACATGTTGCCTATCCCTATTTAGAAGATGATGGAAATCTAGTTTCAAGATCTCTTGGAACAGATAATCTTGGAAGAGATGAAGAATATTGAAAAAGGGGCTTACCAATCACATGAACACGATACAATCTGAAGCTTGAAAAAAGTCATCTATAAAATCATTTATTTTGGGATATGCTAGGACCCTGTAGGAGACGACCAGGCTGAGCCCAATGGAGAGGTCAAACACATCATTAGTCATGAGTCCCTTTGTACCAACAAGAGATCTATGTCCAGCCTACCTTGAATTCCTTCTAGTCTTATCTTCCATTAATTTCCCCTGGCTGTTATTAGTTCAGATTCTCATAGAGAACTCAAGCTTACAATAGATCGTTATAACCCCCCGCACCCCAAAAAAAAGGGGGGGGGAGAAATTGTCAGTCACTGTTGGATGGAAATATTACTTCTCGAGCACTTCTTTCTTCAAAGCAGAAGTTCATCTCCATCCTTCAAAGACACTGTAGAGGTGAGCCATGTTAGTGAACAGTGTGAAAAAAAATCATCAGGAGTCAGGTGGCATCTTCACCAATTAACACATTTTATTAAACGGCCTAATCTTTCATCAGCTGCAACTCTCTTCATCAAGTGGATTGAGTGGCTAGATTGATGTGGGATTTAATTTGGGGAAGAGGTGAGGAGGGGAAGACAGGTTGGTCATGCAGATTACCTAGGAGATAGTTTACAAGCTCTATATCAATTAACATTTGTAATGGGTGGAAAACCCACTGTGTTTGCTGAGACCTTCTGCATGTGCCCGAAACCTTTTAATGTATGTGAATTCAACAGTCTTTCACACCAAGTGGAGTTAAATCCTGTTTTTGCAAAGCAGACATTCCGAGGTCTGTTGTGTAGTGTTCTGGGAGGGTGAAAGGTTCTGTTATTACTTTGTCCTTGTTTTGAGTTTCAATGTCAAAGTTGTGTCCATTAATTCTTCTGCCTTTTGTCCTACTTAGAATCAAGCAGATAATAGCAATAGCACTTAGATTTATATACTGCTTCACAGAGCTTTACAGCCTTTTACAGAGTCTGCTTACCTCTCAGTGTGATGACCCAGGGTGGGATACAAAAGCAACCAAGTCAAAAGACAGGTGAAGTCCCTTTAATTCCTTCAGCTTGGCTTCAAAGCTCCAATTATCATTAACTGGAGAAAAAAACTCCCCTACAAATAGTTGCGAAAAGGAAGAAATGCCGTTCAAACTCAAAATACATATAAATTATAAATAGAAAAAACAACACAAACCACACTGAAGCAATTAGTGAGACAAGGCAGGATAAGGGCTTGAAGACATCCACAGATATCGAAATACACACACTGGGAAGGACGCCAGAACTCAGATAAGCAATGAAAGACAAGAATTATTTCACGCTTTGCTTCCAGCACTGGGCCATGTGCAGCTTGTCCTTTTAAACAGTCCTTACAGCTGCAGCCCATGAAGGGAATCAGGGCCCCTTTCTCCCCCGTAGACCACGCCATTCATGTTTCTCCCATATCCTCTCCTCCCTGCGTGCCCCTAGGATGAAGAGAGGATGGGCCTAGGTCTTCCTCTGACTGCCCAGCCTTTCCCGAGTTTTCTCCACAACCTCCGGAGCCACACTTCCACTCCCTGTCGGCTGTTCCTCCTCTCCCTCAGAGTCAGACTCCAACAGGGGCATGACACTCAGATTAATCACACAAACACACACACAAACAACTCACTTTGCAAACAAATTGATTGAAGGTGAATCCAACCCTCGCATGGCAAAATCCCTATCCCTGAGAACCCTATCTAATTCTTCAATGTCTGTAAGACCAGACCAATCCTCAATACTTCTCAACAGAAGTTGTGAATGCTCCAACACTTGAAGTTTTTAAGAATAGATTGGACAACCATTTGTCTAAAATGGTATAGGCTTCCCTGCCTGACCAGGGGGTTGGACTAGAACAGGGGTGTCAAACTCGATTTCATTGAGGGCCGCATCAGAGTTGTGTTTGACCTCGGGGGGCCAGGGTGGGTGTGGCCAGGGTGGGCATGGCCAGCTTGATGTGACTCGTGTCGGGGCTACCTGTGGTGGCCCAAGCACTCTGCCAGAGAAAACGGGCTCCCAAGCTCTGTTTTTGCCTGGGACAACCTCCTGCAAACCTCTGTCAAAGACAATTTAATTTAATTTAATTTAATAATGGGATTTCTATGGCACCCTATCTCCCGAAGGACTCAGGGTGGTTCACAAAAATAAAAAGAGAAATACAAAATTTAAAAAGCAATTAAACAGGAAACCCCAATTACACGTTAAAACCTTAAAACCAACCGACAAATCTAAAAACAATTAAAAAACCCCTTCAGTCCAGGTTGGCCGATCAAAAAAGCCATGTCTTCAGGTCACGATGGAAGGAACAAAGGTCAGGAGCCACCCAAAGCTCCACTGGTAGTTGGTTCCAAAGGGCAGGCACACCCACAGGAAAGGCCCACCCCCTGGGAGTCACCAGCCGACATTGTCTAGCCAATGACACCCTGAGGAGACCCTGCCTGTGGGAGCGCACAGGGCGATGGGAAACCATTGCTGGCAGCAGGTGCTCCCGTAAATACTCTGGACCTAAGCCATGAATGGCTTTAGAGATATAATGGAGCTGGTGAGGGCCACATATGGCCCTGAGCTTCATTTTCACTGGCAGATACACTGCGATCCTTTGCTGTTTTCAGAGCAGCCCTGCAGGCCAGATCTAAGCACCCCATGGTCCAGATCCAGCCTCTGGGCCTTGAGTGACATCCCTGGACTAGAAGACCTCCAAGGTCCCTTCCAACTATTATTCTATTCTATTCTATTCTATTCTTCTATTCTATTCTATTCTACTTTCTATTCTATTCTATTCTACTCTACTCTCTATTCTATTCTATTCTACTCTACTCTATTCTATTCTATTCTATTCTATTCTATTCTATTCTATTCTATTTTATTCTACTCTCTGTTCTATTCTACTTTCTATTCTATTCTATTCTACTCTACTCTCTATTCTATTCTATTCTACTCTACTCTCTATTCTATTCTACTCTACTCTCTATTCTATTCTGTTCTATTCTACTCTACTCTCTATTCTATTCTACTGTTTATTCTATTCTATTCTACTCTATTTTCTATTCTGTTCTGCTCTGCTCTGCTGTACCCTATTCTATACACTGACCCAGTCACCTTTTTGATTGGGGTAGCAATATGGAGTCTAAATCAGTGAATCAGAGTGATTTTATCTGCAAAATATTTTGCAAACATGTTACTGTAGCCTGAAGGAACAATAAACTTTCTGTTTCTCCCCAAGAGGACATAGGTCACCTTAAACAGTG
Organism: Naja naja; assembly: GCA_009733165.1. Taxonomy (NCBI): domain Eukaryota; kingdom Metazoa; phylum Chordata; class Lepidosauria; order Squamata; family Elapidae; genus Naja; species Naja naja. Next base: position 213,245,737 of record CM019150.1, on the reverse strand, counting down.
TCTCTGGGTCACATTTTGCTCAGTCAGTAAGCATTGTGAGATGCTGATGTTGCAAAGGTGCAGCCCAGATCCTGAGCTTGCACATACATTAACATAATGTGTCCTTCCTTCCTGCCACAACTGCTCTCCTTCTGTGGTTTTATTTCCTGCAGCAGTTAGGTAAACCATGGAAGTCCCCAAGAACAACAGTTAGAGAGCAGTGATTGGAGACAGGCTGCTTGCAAGCAATCATCACATCCAGAAACCTAATTTTTTGGAAAGGAAGTCATGAATTAAGCTTCTTTAATTCCAAATCCTTGTGCTGTCAGGGCTCCGGTAGTTACCCCCATTTAAATCACGAGTCTCTAGCCAGATTTTCAAAGCTTAAAGAAGATTTATTAGGAGAAGACATGCTGGTGCTGCCTGGGTGTAGCCAACTGAGACACATCACTCATTGTCACCCTTGACCCTGTTTTTCCCCCACTCCTTGGGTGTATCATAATTCATATTCTCCAATGGGACACATCCATAGCCAAAAGCCTTGGTAGTGCAGGCTGTTAAATGCCTAGCAGTTAATTCCAGCTGCCTGCAATTAGTGCAGGCTCGAATCCCACCAGGCTCAAGGTTGATTCAGCCTTCCATCCTCTCAGGGTAGGTAAATTGAGGACCCAAGATTGTTGGGGGCAATAAGCTGACTTTGTAAAAATTCTGCTTGAGGGGGCCAAAAATGCCCTAGTAATAAGCAGGCATATACAACAGGATGAAGGCTATTGCTGAGCACATTGGGTTGTGCTCCAAAAATTGTAAGCCACCCTGAGTCTCCGGAGAAGGGCAGCATATAAATATGAATTTTAAAAAAAGAATCATCAATCATACTCTCCAGTTAGAATTTTGCACGGCAGAAACTTCGGTCGCCTAGAAAATATCTATGAAAACATTTATGGAATGCAGTTTTGGTTTTGCAAGCTGCTACACTTCTCCCCCCTCCCTTTCTGTTGACAACTCTAAAAGACCAGAGAAATATTTTATGAGTTGACATGCGCTTTAACAGCCACAAAGAACACAATATTATCCCAAATAGGAATATAGGCACTTTGGGAAGAAATATCCATCTGGTTCAAGTCCAAGCTGGGAGAAAGACACTGGAAACATGGAGGCTGATTGGAAATATGGTTTAAGGATGAAGCAGAATGACATGGGCTTGAGGTCCTGGGCAGCTGACCCCATGGAGTTGAGAGTGAGGGACGTTTATACTTTCGCTTGGGCTTTTTTGCACTTGAGCTGCCTGTTCTTGTACAAGAGCATGTATTCTATTGGCTGTTGTCAGACTCCCATGGGGCCATATAAAGGTTATGTAGGGGTCATAACTGGCTCTATGGGCAAAGACAAATCCTAGGTGTTTGAGCTAAGTTTGGCTGAGGTTTTTGAAGGTAATGCAATGATGGGGCTTGTGTTCTGAAAGGGTGATGGGCAATTCCTATTGTGGCTTAATGGCTTTTTCCTGCGTTAGATTTTGGGTGAGGGTATTTGTGTATTTCTCTCTTTACCTCTTAAGTGCTGACATCTGCTGAGGGCTATTAAGAAAAGGTGGGGGCTGCTTTCTCCCTCTAAAAAAGGGGGAGTTTCTCCATTGTTTCTCCATTTCTCATCCAGGGAAATATAATATTCTGCCTTTATAATTGTCAGGTTTCCAAGTGATGAAATCCATTTAAAAAGAAAAGAGCATAGTCCATCTTCCAAAACAATTTCTTTTACTTAGGAAAGTGTCAAATTGGCAAAGTCAGTTGTAATTCTGGATTTGACACAACCTGGAATTACCCCACAATATTAGAAGTTAGAAACAACCCCCAAAAGTCACATTCTCCAATAGAAGTAATTCAACGTTGCTTGATGTCATAAATCTGCACCTCAAGGGGCCTGAACACGGTCAGCTCGTGTTCCCACAGGAAGAATAATCACCTAGCCAAAACAACTCTCTCTATCTCTACTGCTCCCCTCTTAGGAATGTGGCAAGGCCAAAACCCTTCCCCCATAACCACCAAGGAGTAAGTAAGAAAAAGAATATATAGTAAGCCTAACTGAAATAGCTACACATATGTCTATTTCGGGCTTGACAGGAATATTTCTCAAAATACTTCTGTTAAGTTTGCATGAAGAGTCAAACGCGAAGAGCTTCAGTGAAGAGTTTATTAGTGACTACAGCTCGAATGGACCCAACTTGGCTGGGCTACGGCTGCTACTTATAGCCAGCAGCCGCAGTTGCCAGCCAATCAGAGTGCAGGGTTTTCCTGCACTTTTTAAACCAATCCTATTTGACATTTTACAAGAACAATTCAAACTAAACCAATGACATTCAAACCTACATACATAACAACTTCACTCTTCTAAGACAGGGGTGGGTGCTAACTTTCTACAAAGTCTTCTGCTAATTGCTAGTGCTAGTGCCATTGACACAATGGCTCGAGAAGATTCCAGGAGACTGTTGAGGACAGGGGAGGCATGGTGTGCTATGGTCCATGGGATCTTGAAGAGCCAGGCATGACATCGCACCTGAACAATGGCAATAAATAAAAACCCAGCTCTACTTTTGGCTGACTAAACCAAACGCTGTCTTTGATCTGGATATGAGGGTGCTGGCTGCAAACTGAACTGGAAAATCCCCCACCATAATCTTCCAACCGTTACCAGCCATGATAGTTGGAGCTGTGAAGTGCTGAAGTTCAAAACATCAAGAGGAGGGTCAAAGGATGGCCCGGATTTTTTTTTTTATCCTTGACCTTGATGGATCTGGAAAGTTGGTCCCCAGAGATTGCGATCCTTTGGAGAGGACCGTTTTCTCCTGAATGCACTCATCCACTAAACCTTTAGCATCCTAGCTGCAGGCCGTTGAGATGAGGCTGATAATTAAATTGGAACGGTGTTGCGTTACAGAGTAATTTGATGGTGCAGATGAGCTTGCTGGAGTTCATCGAAGCTGTGTGCCAGATGGGAACCCCAGTCTCTTGGGAGAAGTTGTAGAGAACAATAGCTGAATCTATGGGAAGGGGGGTGTAAACCATTCTACACACCAGATTCTCTCTCTAGACAAGGTGGAAGAGTTTTTGAATCCATGCATTTTGAGTCCTTATCCACCAAACCTCACCTAGAAGTGAGAAGTCATTGCTGCACACACCAAAGAAATTGGGAACAAAGACGCCTGTTTCTCTTTAATTTCTCTTTAATTTGAGATAGGGGGAAAAAAACTACTTTATAGATAAATGTGAGAGGTGCCAAAATGTTCTATTTTATACTTCACTGCAATGAAACCGATTTCTCCAAATGAAAATATTTCAAGAGCACAGCTCGGCATGAACAATTATAAACAGGTATTATTATCATTATTATTATTATCTCTGTATATCTCTCTTGTAAGATCTCTCTATCCATCTATCCATCCATCCATCCATCTATATCTATTATCTACCTATCTACCCACCTACCTATCTCTCTTATAGAACAAATCTGGGAGAGTATAAAATGAAAAATAAATTAACATGGTCCCTATGTCTTGTATAGAAGCCATGTGACAAGGAATGTATTAAAAAAATGCCTGCTAAATTAAATTATCTTGTCACGTGCTATTTAGTACAGCTTCTGTTTTCAGTGAACTCAAAATCTGATGAATGCAAGGAAAATGCAAATTGATAGTTATGCCTGAAATAAGTATTTGGCGCAATAAAATATTGGTTAATATATTGTTCTTTTCCAAGTGAAAAACCTCCTGGTATTGCATCTTAAGTTCAATTTACATGCTGATTACTTTTTACAAATAATTTTATTGTTTTAATCTGTCAAATGCATACGTGGTTTTGTATAATATTTTGTAGGCTTTTTTCATACTGTTTTCTGAACGCAATAAAACAGTTTATTAAATGCAATGGGTTTTGTTTTTTGTTTTTTTAAATCCGCATTCCTGTTGTAGTTTTTTTAAAAAAAAAACTTTACTGGTGATGTCATCTCCTGGATATCCTCTGTCAATCTCTGCTTTTCATTATTTGAACTTTTAGTTGGCCAGTAAAAATGCTATTTAGTGTTAGTATTTATACAGTATACATATAAAATACACACACACACCTAAATACACACATATACAATACATACATATATATATATTATACACACAGCAGAAGCATTTGTAAATATTTACATATGCCCTTTCTTATAACATATGGAGACATAAATCTTCCCCCTCGTTTCCACTAATGTTTATATAAATTATTTAAGAGCTGTTCAGAAAAATGACCCTATTTTCATTTTTTGGCACATATATTGTACCAAAAACATATATTTCTCAGGATGTATATTTCTGCAAATTTTCTTTTTTACTGTGTGTGGGGAGGGTGTATGTGTGTATTCGGATGGATGGGTATATATCCATTAAAATTATATATACATATATACATACATATGTGTGTGTGTGTGTGTGTATACATATACATATACATGTACATATACATATACATATACATATACATATACATATATAAATAATTTTTACAATCCTGTAATTCCTTTTACTGGGGTGGAGTTAAGGAAACTGAATTGATCTGAGCATTTATTGGCTGGAAGTCCTTCCTGACACCTACATGGAGTTCACAGTAGATATTTTCTCTTTGCACCCTGATAGAGAAACATCTGCTACTGCTGAGAATTGAAGTCTCAACCTTCTGAGTGGGAGGCAAGCATCTTTATTTCTAAGCCACTATTCCATTCTGTCTGTCTGTCTGTCTGTCTGTCTGTCTGTCTGTCTGTCTGTCTGTCTGTCTATCTATCTATCTATCTATCTATCTATCTATCTATCTATCTAAATATCTATCTAAATATCTATCTCTACCTAGCCATCCATATCTATCTATCTATCTATCTATCTATCTATCTATCTATCTATCTATCATCTATCTATCATCTATCTATATCCCTTTAATTGATTTTTTGAATCCATATTAATTCACCAATCAATTAATTTGGTTTGATTCATTGAAGCAAATCCACAGGGAAAGAATAAAACAAAGGGGGGGGGATTAGTAGTCACAACCATACTATTGAAGGACCATCCTTTTTTACATGTTAGGTGTGGTTTTATTCACATATATAAGTTGCCATGTCAACACTTTTGACTCCTTCCTCATGGAGAACTATGCCTTGCTTGATGCCACCATGAAGGTGATGGGCATGCAATGTCCAAATTCACAAATTTCTGCTGTGTTGGGGTTGTATTCTTTATTTTTCATTTTGATTCATGACTTTTTCTGTGCTCAAAATTCAGCTGTAGACGATATGGCCATCCTAGGCAGTTCCTTCTGAAACTAGTGCGCTTTCTCATCGTCATTCTTCATTCTTCAGAGGCAGAGCTGTTGTCATTACTGTTCATCTGTCAGAAGATGTGGCGCCTGGGCATATTATCAAACGAAGTCATGTTAACGGTATAACACAGCAATATATTATCAGAGGGATGACGCTTTTGATGATGGATTACTACAATACATCAGAAAGATGTCAGACCAAACGAAGGCTTTCCTTGTAGATGTGCACACAAATGTAAATTCGAATGTAGCCTCCGCAAGAGCAAACTGGATTGCTGGAAATTTTTTATTATTTTTAATTAAATTACAAAGATAGAGAGTTAAAATACAAAATTACAATAAAAAGGGGAAGCTGGGGAAGAAAAAAGCATAAAAGGTGACATACACATAAAAATAACATTAAGAAAAGCTACTTCCGACACTCTTTGGTACAGATAAAATAATAGAATGCTCCCTAGATTTAAAAAAACAGATACAAAACTAAAATATAAAAGATACATCCAAACAATCAAATAATACCAATCTATAACACAAGGGTCTCCAAACTTGGCAAGTTTAAGACTTGTGGACTTCAACTCCCAGAATTCCTCCTCCAGTCATGTTAGCTCAGGAATTCTGGGAGTTGAAGTCCACAAGTCTTAAAGCTGTCAAGTGTGAAGATCCCTGCTATAATACCATAATATCTTATTCTAAACAAAACATAAGAGAATCAAAATGAATCAGAATAACAATTCCACAAATAGACATAATACTACTAGATATTTGATAATAGCAATAACACTTAGACTTATATACCACTTCACAGTGCTTTACAGCTCTCTCTAAGCAGCGTACAGAGTCAACATATTGCCCCCAACAATTTTGGGTCCTCATTTTGCCCATCTTGGAAGGATGGAAGGTTGAGTCAATCTTGAGCCTGGTGGGATTTGAACTGTTAAATTGCAGGCAGCTGGCAGGCAGCAGAAGTAGCCTGTAATACTGCACTTTAACCATTGCACCACCATGGCTCATAAGTACAAATTAACACCAGGATTAATACTAGACCAACAACCAAACAGTAAACAATATCCCAATCAGGAAATTACCAATTCAGACAGTCAGTAAAGGTAAAGGTGAAAGTTTCCCCTTTCCAGTCATATCCGTCTTTAAGGGAAGATGCTTATCTCCATTTCTTAGTTGAGGGACCAACATTGTCAGAAGACCCTTTCTATGGTCATATGGCCAGTATGACTGTATGCCAAGGTGCATGGAACACTGTTACCTTCCCACCGTAGTGGTACCTATTTAGCATCACACTCCGATCACCCCATGCACTCCCACAGGAGGGGCCTCCTTGGGATACCATCAGTTAGACATTGTCGGCTGGTGGTCCCCAGGGCTAGGGCCTTTTCTGTGGGAGCGCCCGCCCTATGGAATCAGCTCCCCGTGGATCTTCGTTTGGCCCCTGATCTCCGCTCCTTTCGCCTAGACCTGAAGACCTGGTTGTTTCAGCAGGCAGGTCTGGATTGACCTGGGGGTGGGTTATTTTAGTTGTTTTAATTTAATTTTAATTGATTTCTAGACTTGTAGTTGTTTAATTTATTTTTATTGTAATTTGTATGGTTTTTTAAATGTTCGCCGCCCTGAGTCCTTAGGGAGAAGGGCGGCATACAAGTCTAATAAATTATTATTATTATTATCTATTCATATTTGCATGCTTTTGATCTGCTAGGTGATCAGGAGCTGGAGCAAAGAACAGGAACTCATCCTGTTGTGTGATGCTCAGATCCGAAACCTGGGATGTCAGCTTTTCAGCTGACAAGCTAAGCATTCTTAATCACTGAGCCATGGTGCCCCACTTTCAAACTGTAAACAACAGACTAATCAAGGAACCACCAAGATTACTCCAGGCCAAGCCACTGGTACATAAATAGAAAGCAAACCCCAGGAAATAATCAAGCTCAGAGAGCACCAAGAACTCCACCATTTAACCCTGAGATATAAATATTCTTTCATTGGTGGTACTAGACATTTCCATAATCAAAAGGACTGCTGGAATTTAACATTGTGCCATTTCACAGGTTTTCAAGCAATATTCTCCAAGGCTCATTCCCAGAAACTAGGACTATTAAAACTGAAGCAGGATTAAATATACAGAAGAATGACCATCTCTCATCCAGAATGTATTATTTTTAATGGAAGGCTCAAAGTACATGGACAGGACATGGTAGAAGAGCTTACCATTACATGGTAAAAGGAATGTATCTTTTAGAATAGAACAGTTGATACCACATTTGGAGAGAAAAGCCAGCTAAAGTGATGTAAAAGTTTTCACAAGATAGAACTGAAATAGATAAGCCAACTGCTAAGATTAAAATGAAAGAACAATGGTATCAACATTGTGAGATGTTGCTCTTATATTAAGTTGTGATGCAATCACAACATAGGAAGATGAATTTAGAAATAGAATAGTAATTCAAAGAATCCAGTAGTCATCAGGTAAGCAGTATGTGGACCTCAGAAATTGTTGTCTAAAGTTACTATCATTCTTTGACTGTAGACCTGCAATGGGCTGAGAGATCCAAAGATTCTTTTTTTCAGGAGGCAACTGGACTTTCTTGTTTTTCTTTAAAGACATTTCACTTCTCATCCAAGAAGCTTCTTCAGCTCTGACAGGATAGTGGAGGAATGGAAGGATTGATACTCCTTGCAGACAGCTGGTCATTTGCATTTTTTAAGGAGTTGTTGAAGCCACTTGGAGGTTTATCTGTGTTCTCAGAGTCACCGGAGTAATGCAAATGGGTGTGGAGCCTTCTTGGAACTGTTGAAAGGATTGTGTTGTAGACCGGAGATAGATGATGCTGTATGTCAAAATGGAACAGCCTTTCCTCAACAGAGGGGGAAGGATACAACATCATCTATCTCTGGTCTACAACACAGTCCTTTCAGCAGCTTCCATGACGTGGATGACTGAGAATTTCCATAGACAATGGGCTGAGAGAATAACCTTGGGATATAGGAAGAAGAGCATCAGCCAGAACAATGGTCCAAAAAAGAGATATTTCAGCCCATAGCATAAATGGGAGTGAGAAAGCATCTCAGAAGGACCTTCCTGTTGTGGTCTGCCAGTGGCTGATGCAGCTGGCAGCAGAGTTGGACAGTAGTGAGGAGGTTGGGAGGAACCTGGGAAAGTCTTGGTGGCTGAGGATGGCTAGGACGAGGGCTCTGCATTGGAGGCAGGGATGGGGCCAGGGCAGCTGCCTTCAGACTCAGACAGCAATGAGGAAAGGGAGCTTCTAGAACCAGTTCTCAGCCTGTGCATGAGCAGGGCTATCAGAAGACAAGAACAATTGAGAAAGCAGAGTCGACTCAGGAGTAAGGCCATACCTTAGAGATGATTGGCCCCTCCCGTAGGACATAAAAGAGGAGCAAACAGGACGTGAGCTTTTGCAGGAAGCAATTAGTTCATCTGATCAGTTCAAGCTCTGAAAAGTTCTTTTTGACTCTTATGTCAAGTTTGGCCTTGCCCTGCATTTGGCAATTACTTCTCTGGCAGCATTCCAAGTGCAATAAGGTGGGGGTTTATAAACATTCCCCTGAAAGACTGTTTGTGAAGCCTTGCAGGCTGTGAATGAATGTAATTCACAGCCGTGGGAATAAAAGAGGTTTTGCCGGGACTAAGATTGTGTTTTATGCTTTCTAAGGAAGCCTAGATCAGAACACTTCTATAGTTCTCCAGGAAGTAACAGCAAGGGAGGGTGCAAGTGCTTTCAGACCTGCAAGATTCTGTTACTGTGACCTTGCAATGAAGGTAGTGTTAGGGTTTAGTTTCCTGTCTGGATTACCTCAAAGGGCTGACAGAATAGCTGGAGCTGATGAAATTTGTGCTCCAACAACCACTAGTTTCCCTGATGCTGCAAGAAATCATGTATCTTTCCACTGGGATCAATTTTTAATAGAAATGGATTGCTGATCAACCCAAGAGTTGGTTGAGTGTAAAAGCTAAAGTTGTATTAGGAGACTCAGACTGATCTTTAAAAACTCCACATTCCTTTGAATAAATTGTCTTTTGCCCTCGAAAGCAACTCTGGTTGACTCCTTGGAGAACCTTTGCTTGAAATTCAAACCGAACCCTTCTGAAAAGTCTACACTTTTGCTTGAAATGAAAGGTTTTGGAAGTTTAAAATAGTCATCTTTCACTGCTGAGAGAAGTCTGTGGCCTTCAAGATCTACAACTAACTGCTCTGCTCTTGAGGATTACACCTTTTTGTCTCTTATAGGGTAAGGTGAGGTGTCTCTCCTGGGTGATAACTAGGCTTGTTCAGCTGGACAGTAAGAATATGAAAGGTGAGATTTACATTAGCCCTCTGGGAATAATGCTGTACACATATACATATATGTTTTCGTAGATTTTCACAGGTAAAGGTATGTAGGTCTTGGTGTATTCAGGTCTTGTCCCGTGTAAGATTTTGCACGGGACAAGACCCGAATACACCAAGACCTACATATACATATATACATATACATACATACCACATACTCAGACAGAAAAACAGAGAGAAGGGGGAGGGAGGGAGGGAGAAGGATGATAGATAGATGATAGATAGATAGATAGATAGATAGATAGATAGATAGATAGATGATAGATAGATAGAAGATAGATAGATAGATAGATAGATAGATAGATAGATAGATAGATGATAGACAGACAGACAGACAGACAGACAGACAGACAGATGAGAGGGGAGGGGAGAGAGAGAGAGATGGCAATTTATATTCCCAAATGATTACTGAGAAATCACAATTTCCAAAGATCGCAGTTTGGATGGTTATTCTAATTCCCATAATGATAAAAGTTTGTCATGCAAAATATATTTGTTGATGAATAAGCATACTAAGCTTCTGTGTGAGTCCCATGCTATCTACTACAAGAAAAAAAATCACATGGAAGGTTCCTCATATGTTAAAAGTGTCCAAGGAGTTGGTACTTGTTTTTTTCCCCAAAAAAATTTCCAACACATTCTGATGAAGTAGTGTAATATAGGAATACTTCGTATTGATTATCTCACTTGTCAACTCAACAGCAAGTTCAAGAGAGAGAGAGAGAGAGAATGCTTGGGTAGCATTCTTCTTTCATAGATCATCTACTTTAAATAGTACAGCTCCAGCATCTACCATTCCCAGAAGAAATTTATCATTTTTTAAAACTCCACTGTTCTCATTTTCCTGGTAAAATGGACTAGCTTTAAAGGAGAGGTTTAATTGCAGGTATGTATCACAAGATGAGGAGCAGACCAAAGCACAGGGTATTTATTAGTAATTAATTTTTAACTATTTATACATTTTCCATAACATACATGAAAACTTTATGAACAACATATTGTCTGGGTGCATTTGCTTAACATAATAGTATATAATGCTAGCTCCTGTGCTTCGCTACGAAACTATGTGGTCGAGCTTAGTTTTCTGGGAGGAAAATAAGGAGAAAAAATTCTGCCTCTGCATACCAGCATCCATTGGTATTCATCTGGCTAGCATCCTGTCAGTGTGTGAGAGAGTTGAGGGCTGTTAGGAAACTGAAACAGTATTTGCTGTGTGAGCAAGAAGGAGACAGCAAGGAGCCTGGACATGGCTTAGCTCAACTGTTCTGTACTAAAGCTGGTTGCTGCTGTAAAACTAAAACTGAAACTCCTCTCCTCTGCTTGTGTTTTGCATTTGGAACAGATTTCTTTTCAGGCGGGGAGGAGGAGTAGAACTCCTTAGCATCAGAGCATGTTAATAGTAATATACGAAATACTAATGCTCTGATGGTCATTTCGAAAAATCCTTTCTTAGTGGGCACCTAAAAGCCAAAAGACAAAATATGTGCCAAATTTCAAGTTTGTAGGCTTTATGGTTCTAGAGATTTTGTGATGATGCGTGAGTGGTATTTCGCTTTTATATATAGAGATAATAGCATATTAAATATAAAACACTCATAATAGTATTTTTCAATTTCTAATTTCTACTTTTATTGTCCAACCATTGATAAAATAAACCCCACGTCCCAATTCTTTATCATTTATCTTCAGTGTCAACCTATCCAATTCTGCACAATCTAGTATTTGTTTTTAATTACATCTTCTTCTATAGGTGATTTCCTCATATTTCCAGTGCTATGTACATACAATTCTTTCTGCCATCAATATATAATGTATAATATTAAATTTATATTCCCTTTATTATATTTTTCTGGTACTATGCCTAACGAAAATATTTCTGGCTTATAATCAATGTCTTGCTTTAACATTTTTTTCTAACCACGTATGCAAGGGTGAGCTGCTATGGGTTTGCACAGATTCAGGTGATCCTCTAGATAACATTCTGTGCAGTTCAATGAACCTGCAAATCCCATCCCTGGCTGGCCCTGCCTGCTCCACTCCACCCCTCCCAGAAGTCTCCATGTGGCCTGTTTTGGATGCCAGGTAAGTGCAGGGCCTGCACGGAGGCTCAGGGAGGGAAAAAATGGGTCTCCCAGAAGTTCCAGAAGGCCAGAAACAGGCCCGTTTCTAGCCTCTGGAGGGCCTCAGGAGCCTAGGGAGGCCATTTTCGCCCTTCAGAAGCTTAAAGAAAGCCTCCGGACCTCAGGGAGCATGAAAACGCCAGCACCACCCCACCGTGGTGGTGCAGGAGGCTGACTAGGCCATGCCTACCATGGCCACGCCCATTTTGCAACCAGGCAGAAAACCAGTTGCTAAAGTTTTTGGAGCCCACCCCTGCATGTATGTATTTTCTTCCAGTATTTTTTACCTTTGCACATTTCCACCACATGTGATAATATGTGCCCAGTATCTGGTTACATTTCCAACATTTGGTGGGCATGTTTTTAAACTTTTTTTTAGCAGGCTGCATATTCAGCTATGGTTTATTAAAATAGGGACTCAAAAGATGTCCAGTTCAGATCTGAACCAGAAAATATGGCTGAATCTAATTCTACTCAGAACAATTTTGGATCCATCCAGTTTAACACAACGCATGCTGGTCAAGAACTATGATGTAAATTCCTCCACCTTCTCACCTGAGTAATTTATCCATCAAGTTCTCACTTTATTTACAAACAAATTGATAATTTCTTCATTAAATTTGGGAAATGATGACCAGAAAAATAAACTATCTGAAGTTCTTGGATTAATCCTTAGATTCCAATTTATGGAATTGGATAGCCACTAGGGATAGCTATTTGGCTATGCTGTGTTATTTAGCAGAAGCATCTTCCTGTGTTAAATCTGTTATGTATGCAGGTTTAAAGTCATTGGTTTAGTTTGAACTGTTCTTGTAAAATGTAAGAAATGATTGGTTTAAAAAGAGCGGGAAAACCCTGCACTCTGATTGGCTGGCAACTGCGGCTGCTGGCTATAAGTAGCAGCCGCAGCCCAGCCAAAGTGGGTCCGTTCTGAGCTGTAGTCACTAATAAACAAAGAGCTTGAAGCACTCCGCGTCTGTCTCTTCATGCAAACTTAACAAAATCTTTTAAAAGACTTTAAAGAAGCATATGGATGTGATGCATGCAGTTCAGCATTTCTTGGATACATACATGAAGTGCTTCAACCATTCTCTTCACACCAACTGGAGCACAGTAAATTAAATAAACTGGGTAGGCAGGGTGTGTGTGTTTGGTGTTAGGAACCTACTCCAAAAGTGGTATTCTAGATTTCAACACAGATTCTACTCCCATGTGATACCCTGGATTTCAATCCAAAATGGATCCATCTGTGCAGTGGTGGTATTTAAAAAAATTTTACTACTGGTTCTGTGGGCATGGCTTGATGGCTGTGGTGTGGCTTGGTGGGTGTGGCATGGCTTGGTGGGCATGGCAGGGGAAGGATACTGTAAAATACCCATTTTCATCCCACTCCAAGGGAAGAATATACTGCAAAATTGCATTCCCTTCCCACCCCACTAACCTGCTTTCCAGTTCTGTTCTCCTGTGCAGGGCAATAAAAGAAGACCCAGCCAATCAGCTGGGACTCGGGAGGCAGAGAATAGATGGGGGCGGGGCCAGTCAGAGGTGGTATTTACCGATTCTCCGAACTACTCAAAATTTCCACTACCGGTTCTCCAGAACCTGTCAGAACTGGCTGTATACCACCTCTGTATCAGTACATCTTTCCTCCTCCTCCTCCTCCTCCTCCTCTTCTTCTTCTTCTTCTTCTTCTTCTTCTTCTTCTTCTTCTTCTTCTTCTTCTTCTTCTTCTTCTTCTTCTCTTTCTCCCTCTCTCTCTCACACACACACACACATACTTTTTTCAACATGATGTGTTGTTTTGCTTTTGTTTTACCCCTTATTGCGGTAAATCCAAAGTCATTGGATTTCTAGGAGTAGAAGAACTAATTGAGGAGGTGCTAAACTATGTTGTAGAATCATCTTCAACATATGGCATAAGGACTGTTGCAGTCAGTAGATAGAATGGACAGGCAGAAGACTAGCAGAATGCATCTGTGAACACCAACTAGTAGTCAAAAGACATGATGCAAATACATTAATTTTGCAACACATGGATGGACTCAACCATAGTCTCTTCTCCAGCAACCGACATGCAGATAAGCAGGAATTAACCCCAGTTAAACAATCAAGCAGAAAACCATATCCTAATCAAGGAACTACTAAGGAAAACAAAACCACACACCCCAACAACATGGCAGGGCAAACTACTGTCTATAAACAGGGAGCAAACTCCACACTCACTTGCACAGATGATGCTATCTTGTTGGGTAATGAAATGTCTGCAAACAAGCTTAGAGAGTACTAAGAACTCCAAATGCGAAATTATCGGTCATGCAACAGTTTACAGGAACTGTAAATATATGAAGAAGGATTTTATCCACTGATGCATTCCCCAAAGGAACTGTGTAAATATTCTGGCTATTTTATGAAATTCAAGTTTAGGTAAAAGAATTTCAGTTTAACTCTTCAATGGATTTGTTTGGTATTTGAATGAAGCCATCAGTAAATTGGAAGGGAGGGAGGGAGGGAGGAAATATTTATATAATACCCAAGAAAATAATATGGAGAAGTTCACGTAGTCACCAATTCAGTTTGAAGAAGAATTTACTTTTAATTATTTTAGCATCTTAAGCAAATTAAAAGGGTACCTAAAATTAAAATTAAACATGTGAAAAGAATAATATAACAGTGCAGAAAGGACCATTGCTTACAAGTATTGCAATGTGTTGCTGATTAAAAAAAATCCCAGGTTCAGATTCTAGCCATCATCTGCTGCATTTGTGACAACAAAAGACATGAAAAACACAGAGAAAGAGACACACAAATACCAGGAGCATTTTTCAGCCTTGAAATTTGATATGGAGTTTTCCCCAGCCTCCTAAAAGTGCCATTAATAGCCCGGGTAAACCGTAAGTGACTACTACCTCTGTTTCTGTTATTTATTTATCCTTAATTTAATACTGCATTACCTGTCACAAAGAGCAGCCTCATATTTCATCTTAAATGGGTCCACAAGGGGAAAAAAATGCTTTTCAAGAATCATGAATCGTTGATGACTTCGTCTGCTAGAACTGACATCTGGAAGTTGAATTGAATGGTAAGATATCTGTTCCATATTTACATAGTCTAATGATTTTCTTTGCTTTTCAGGACCACCTTGGCTAGGCAAAGGCCTTCTTTGGAAAGCAGCTTCTAGGTGCAGAAGAAAAGACCCTTTAGGTAACACACGAAAGTGTTGGGAAACTTTTGGGTGTGGCTGCCAGCCTCCAAGATTCCTTCTTCTGCTTGATTCTTTCCGGCTGCCATAGAAATGTGGGGGAGGGGAATAATTTCTGTGCACTTATATCCCAGGGGACCTCTCTTGGACTATGAATGACAACATGCTTGTGAAGAAGGCACAGAAGAGGCTGTACTTCCTGAGAATGCTCAGGAAGATAAATCTGTCTCACATCTACTTCTGTCCTACTACCGCAGCACCATTGAGAGTGTCCCGACATACAGCATTCTTGCATGGTATCGGAGCAGCTCTGTAGCAGACAAAAATGCTCTACAGAGAACCATTAAAACTGCCCAGAATATCATCAGGCTCCAGCTAACAGCCCTGGATAACATCTTCGCAACTCACTGTTTGAGGAAGTTGCACAACATTCTCAGAGACTCTTCCCGTCCTGCTTACAATCTTTGTGAACAGTTGCCTTCTGGCAGAAGATAGGTGTTATAGGTGTTAACCTATAAAGCCCTGCATGGCTTGGGTCCAGGGTACTTGCAGGAGTGCCTCCTACCAGCATCGAGGTCCAATCAGCCTGGTACGCTCCCATAGGCAGGCCCTCCTGGGTGTGCCGTCGGCCAGGCAATGTCGGCTGGCGGTCCCCTGGGGGAGGGCCTTCTCTGTGGGGGTGCCCACCCTTTGGAACCAACTACCCCTGGAGCTACATCTGGCCCCTGACCTGCGCTCCTTCCACCGTGATCTAAAGACCTGGTTGTTTTCACAGGCCAGCCTGGATTGAGTGGGGTTGGGGTTTTTAATTTTGGGGATATTTTTAATATTTTAGAATTATTTGGATTGGATTTTGGAATAAGCTTTTATACTGTGTATGTTTCTGTGTAAGCCGCCCCGAGTCCCCCCAGAGATGGGGCGGCATATAAATCCAAATAGAAAGAAAGAAAGAAAGAAAGAAAGAAAGAAAGAAAGAAAGAAAGAAAGAAAGAAAGAAAGAAAGAAAGAAAGATACAGAACAATTAAAACTCGGACCACACGTTTTCTGAACAGCTTTTATCCCAGAGCTATAACTGCACTTAACAATGAACTTAGGGACCACCATCAGCGAGCCGTTGGACAGAATTACTTGGTCTGTTGTGTGGATGCTTGTGTGTTTTTAGGGGGAGGGGAATTTTGGCGGGTGGGGGTGTTTGGAGATTGTCATGTGTGTGTGTGTTTGATCCGGTCTGGGTGTTATGTGAATTTCGCTGTATGGTTATGCTGTGTATATACATACAATGACAATAAAGTATTTGAAATTTGAAATGGAATTTGAAACCCCTGAACTACAGCAACTGCATTTTCACCTTTGTTCCCATCACACACACTTAAGATAACCTGATTTTTTTTTTCCTTTTGAGTAAGAAGCCTCTCACTCCTTTGTGCTGGTAAAGTTTCTTTGATCTGAAACAGATCCTTTGAGATCTCCAATGTGCTGTACTGGGAGGTTGCTGTACATGTGGCCTGTCAACTTTGTGCCACATACAAACCCACAACTCTATCACAGGACCCAACATCTTCACACAGAAGATTAGAGACCCTTTCATATAATCTTCTTCTGATGCGATGTAGGCCATCATCTGCCCCCCTTCCCTGAATTCTGAATGGAACATATTTTGTGCCAAAGAATGAAGGGACCCAACTTTGACAGGAGGACTCAAAACAAGGACAAAATAACATCAGAAGATTTTTGTCCTCCCAGATTTCAAAGGAACTTTTCTTTCTTTCTTTCTTTCCTTGAAGCAGTCAATATCGCTTAATAACCGCTGCTGGCTGCTGTAACTGTTTGCTTTCAGAAAGCTTCAGAATGATTTTGAACACAGTTCTGATCACTGCAGAACACAGAACAGATGTTGTAGACAGAGGTGGAAGGGGTCAAGAAAGGAAAAGATCAGAGCCACCACTGTGAAAAGAAATACTTGCCTTTTTTAATGCATGTTTTCAGTGTGTCACATGTAAAATACAAGTGACGCATGGACACATCTATGATCTTGATTTTCATTAACTGTTTCCTTGGATGCAATGATGTCCTTCGTTGTACAGATGAGAAAAAAGGTTGCAGAAAAGAGAACCCTGACATTAAGAAGACTAGAACAGCTTCTCACAACAAGGAAAAAATGGTTTTGGGGGGAGATGTTTACAATAGTAAAACTGGCATTGATAAATGTTTATGGAGATTCTCAGTCATCCAGATCATGGTTGTCCCAAAGGTGCTTCTTTTTTTTCAGGAGACAACTAGACTTTATGGTTTTTCTTTGAAGACATTTCACTTCTCATCCTAGAAGCTTCTTCATCTCATTTAACATAGTCAGAGCTGAAGAAGCTTCTTGGATGAGGAGCGAAATGTCCTCAAAGAAAAACCAGAAAGTCCAGTTGCCTCTTGAAAGAAAAGCACCTTTGCCATTGACAAAGTAGCAATAGCAGTAACACTTAGATGTACATACCACTTCACAGTGCTTTACAGCCCTGTCTAAGTGGTTTACAGAGTTGTCCTATTGCCCCCAACAATCTAGGTCCTCATTTTACCCATCTTGGAATGATGAAAGGCTGAGTCAGAAACAAACTGTCAAACTGCTGGCAGCTGGCTGGCAGCAGGGTTAGCATTCTAACCACTGCGCCACCAAGGAGCTGTGGAGCAACATGGACTGGACTCTCTCCTATAAGACACATTTAGAGACCACAGCAGCAAAATCAATACTAGGAATGACATACTCCAGAAATTATGTGGAACTAAATGGTGACTGTCAGCTGGCAGCCTCAAGTCATTGGCACCAAGGTTGGGACAACAGAATATTGTGTCCCTGTATGGCTTAACAGCTGCCGTACTAGTAACTTAGACACTAAACTCAACATTACCATGAGTATTATAAGCAGATGTCTTAAAACTACTCCGACTTGCTGGCTTTCTGTTCTGAGCGATATAGCACCACCAGCTTTGCAAAGGCA
Source organism: Naja naja (assembly GCA_009733165.1). Lineage (NCBI taxonomy): Eukaryota > Metazoa > Chordata > Lepidosauria > Squamata > Elapidae > Naja > Naja naja. The sequence continues at coordinate 213,227,748 of CM019150.1, read as the reverse complement.
AGATGCACTAGTGAGAGAATACAGAAAAATTATGAGCAACCACTCCTATCAGTGCGGGCCGACCTTCCTCATTTATCAACCAGAAGACTGAAATCCAGGAAACCCTCACTGGCACTTCCACAACATTTGCCTGACAACTTTAACATCGATTCCCAGTGCAAAGCCAAATGGGTCACTGAATGCCCAGTCATAGGAAGACATATAAATGACTTCACAAAAAAAAAGTTGCCAGGTTTTGAACCAACATGTCAGCAATGGACAATCCTGAATAGTATTCGCACCTCACACGGCATCTGCCGGGTCTCTCTGTATAAATGGGGTATAGCATCCTCCCTTCAGTGTGATTACGGGGTCCCATGTCAAACTGTAGATCACATCGTGACCGGCTGTGAACTGAGGGAATATGCCAGTCCAGTATCTAATTTTATTTTTCATATAAATGATGCTGCACTTCAATGATTAGATAGCGTAGACATTGGTATTTGAAGATAGATCTTTTTAATATTTATGTTTTATTGTGGTTATGTTAATATATATTATTGCTGGTTCATATAATATAAATAAATAAATAAATAAATAAATAAATAAATAAATAAATTTATTTTAACAACTTATAAAGCCCTAAATGGCTTGGGCCAGGCTACTTGCGGGAACGCCTCCTGCCAGCATCACATGATCGCCCTGTATGCTCCCATAGGAGGGGCCTCCTTGGGATACCGTCGGCTAGGCATTGTCAATTGGCGGTCCCCAGGGCTAGGGCCTTTTCTGTGGGAGCGCCCGCCCTATGGAACCAGCTTCCTGTGGATCTCCATTTGGCCCCTGATCTCCACTCCTTCCGTTGGGACCTGAAGACCTGGTTGTTCCAACAGGCCGGTCTGGACTGACCCAGGGGTGTGGGTTGTTTTATTCATTTTAATTATTTTAATTGATTGATTAGGCTTGTACTTGTTTAATTATTTTTATTGTAATTGTGTGGGGGTTTTAATGTTCGCCGCCCTGAGTCCTTAGGGAGAAGGGCATCATACAAGTCTAATAAAATAATAATAAAATAATAATAATTCACAATTGAAAAATATATGAGGGGTGATTCAAAATTGAGGAAAATAAAGGATTAAGTATCTGGGGGTGCAGGTAACTAACAATCTGAATTGGTCTCTCCACATGTCATCCTTAGTGAAGCATGCAAACCAGCATCTGCATTTCCTGTGTCAGATAAGGAGAGCACATCTTTTTCCTTCTGTCCTGGCCACTTTTTACAGAGGCATGATGGGAGCATTTTAACAAACTGCATTTCTGTTTGGTTTGGTGGCAGCAGCACCTCTGATAGAAGGCCCATACAGAGAATGGTGAGGACAGCGGAGAAGCTTATAGGAAGCTTGCTTCCTATTGTTCAGGATACTGCTTATAAGCACTATATGCTTAGAGCTCAAAGCGTTGTTAAAACCCCACACACCCATTTCTCAGTCTGTTTCTGTTGCTCCCCTCTGGGAGGAGGTTTTGAAGTATTTCTAGCAGGACTACCTGATTCTGTAACAGCTTTGTTCTCTAGGCCATCCTTCTGATAAACTCTTTAAGATTTGTTTTTCTCACCATATACATGTGTACATTCAAACTAGACTATGTTGTTTCCGTGTGTCATATAATATATGTGGGTATATGCATATTTATTTATTTGTCATGTTTATGTAATGTATATTGAAGGTGGTGACCCTTTGAGAGCTAAATGCAATGAAATTTCATTTTAATGTATGCCGATTCATGTACATTCAAAGTGACAATAATGTTTATTCTACTCTACTCTACTCTACTCTACTCTACTCTACTCTACTCTACTCTACTCTACTCTATTCCATTCCATTTCATTCCATTCAGTGATGGGATTCAAATTATTTTACTACCGGTTCTGTGGGCATGGCTTGGTGGGCATGGCAGGGGAAGGATACTGTAAAATCTCCAGTCAGAGGTGGTATTTGCCAGTTCTCCGAATTACTCAAAATTTCCACTACCGGTTCTCCAGAACTGGTCAGAACCTGCTGAATACCACCTCTGATTCCATTCCCTTCCATTCCGTTCCATTCTATTCTTTGTATGGGGCTTTGTTAAGTTATGGAATTCATAGTCATCAAATGTGATGATAGCTATAAAAGGGGACTGGAGAAATTCATGGGAGATCAGATTATTATTGACTTGGAAGGTAAATCATAGTTATGAGTAATTGGGGAGAAGGTGATTCATTTTTTATGTTCTGCATGTAAGCTGCCTAAAATGAACTGGAAGGTCTAGAAGCAGCAGTAGGAACATCATGGTAGACTTGATGGAATTCTTAGCTTGGTCTTAAACAGAACTTATGCTTTTTTTTATGCTTAAAGGATGAAGAGGCATCTCATAAAGAACAAAGGCGCATTTCTAGAGTTAAGGAACCATAAATTCTTCCTCCTGTTTCTTTCAAGCATGAGTTTTCTTGGCCTTTTTTTTAGAAAGAAAGGAACAAAAACCAAGTCAGAAATATCTGACGGCAGCTATCTATTTATCCTAATTTGCCAGAAGAGACTGCTTCCCTTCCTCAGCTAAGGAGAATGAAACAAACAAACAAATTTTAGGACACAATACACTTCTTGTGAGATTAAAGAAACCAGTTATCCTCCATAATTCATGTGGCTGAATAATAATCTGTTATTATCCAGAGCAAAGAAAGAGTAATTTATAGACGGCCATAAATACTTAATCATCAGAATGAATGATATTGCTCATGTTATTGCAGGCAAAATAAATTCTTCTCCAAACTATCTGAAATAATTTTTCCCTGCCTACAGACTAGGGTGGGGGATCGGGGAGGGAAGGACATTAAGATAAATCAGCCAAGCCTACTATGATCTCAGAAACCTCTTTGGCCTGAGCTCATTGAGAATAGTTATTAGTTAATCTCTTTCCTTCCACCCCTACTCACTTAGGCATTGGGATCCAAAATACTTTTGGCTACTGTTTTGGGAAGAAACGTTAGCCAACATATTCTGATCTATTATTACTATAGGAGAAAAATGGAAATATTGCTGAATAACGTTAGAGGATATTCTTACCCAGCTACAGATTTGGGGCATCAGTTTCCAGAATTCTCCAGCAACCATGTTAGCTAAAAATAGTTGGAGCAGACCATAAGCAGAGACCAGCTTGCAGCATATTTGGATGGGAAGAATGCAAAGAAGCGAAGATTCTTTTTCTTTTTTTCTTCCTTCCTTCCTTCCTTCCTTCCTTCTTTCTATTTCTTCTTTCTTTATCTCTCTTCTCTCTCTCTCTCTCTCTCTCTCTATCTATATATATATATCTATATATATATCTATATATATATATATATATCTATCTATCTATCTATCTATCTATCTATCTATCTATCTATCTATCATATCAATGGAATTGACCACGATTTTTTTATCTTCCTTCCTTCCTTTCTCCCTCCTCCTCCTTCCCTTCTTTATCATCTATAATCTAATCTGTCTGTCTGTCTATCTATCTATTCTGTCTGTCTGTCTGTCTGTCTGTCTGTCTGTCTGTCTCTGTCTATCTATCTACCTACCTACCTATCTATCCATCCATCTATCTGATGATCTGTAGAGCTGGTGTTGATGAGTCTCTTCCTCTTGGTTCCCTACGAAAGCCCACCCTCTCAAAATCTAGCAGCTCCAATTTCAAAAGGAAAAAAAAAGATCAACAGAAGTATTTTTGCACAATCATGTATTTCTTTTACTGTATTTGCTTTCAAAAAATCAATAGTGGAAATGATTGGCAAAGTTACTACAATGCAAAATTAACAATGTAAAATAAACCTGCAGATCTAGCCATCTGTAAAACTCATCTGCCAATCAGCTGTTTTGGCTGAACTTGCAACTAATGCAGAAATGGAGTGAGATGTTAAATCACTAACTGAAGAACCAAGGGTGACCAGAATTGACAGATGTGCGCTGCCAACCAAAAAGTATATTAATTTCTTCTAAGTTACTCTTTCTCCATATTTGAAATCTCTTTCATTCCAGTGGGTCAACATGTTTAAAATAAAGCTGAATGTATAGACAATATTGGTTAAGGCAAAGAGCCATAACCAGTTTGAAATTAGGATTTTATTTTGAAAGAAGGAAGAAGGAAGAAGAAAGGAAGGAAGAAGGAAGGAAGGAAGGAAGGAAGGAAGGAAGGAAGGAAGAGGAGGGGAGGAGGAAGAAGAGAGAAGGAGGAGGAGGAGGAAGGGGAGGGAGAAGGAGGAGGAGAAAGGGTCAGTGGCTACTAGGTTGGGTTGGGTTTTAAAATGTTGTGTGGCATTAATTCTGTTTTCCTGTCATTTTTATTCATTGAACTATAGACTTGGGAAGGGTTATCAGGTTCTTGTGTCCAGCTCTATCCTTAAGTATTTTAGAAGGCCTGTATTTTCCTAACATCAAAGTCTTCTTTCCTGTACTTTCAAGCCATTATTTTAGGTGTTGCATTTGAAATAACAAAGAATAGATATGGTCTTTTTCTAATATGACACCCTCTCAGGTGACTGAAAAATATTGTTTATATCCATTCCTTCCATTACCTTTTCTTATAGCTGCGACATATCAAATTCCTTCAATTTTCCACCCACCCTCCTCTTTTTAATGTACCTTCAAGTCAACACTTGATTTCTACAACTACCTGGGAAGGTTAGTTTTCCTAGCAGGATTTGAGAAGAGGTTCATCCTTGCTTGCTTGCTTCTTCCTAGGTGAGACAGCAGGACTGCTCCAGGGTCAGCCAGCTGACATTGTGCCTAAGGTGGTACTAGAATTCACAGTCTCCTGGTTTCTAGCCTGGTGTCTTAATCACTATAGCAAACTATTTGTCCAATCTCTTCTTATAACTTAGTTTATAATCCCCAATCATCCATGTTTCTTTCTTATCATCATCATCATCAACAACAACAGCAATACCATTGTAATTATTGCAGGGGTGGGCTTCAAAAAATTTAGCAAAGGTTTCTCTGCCCAGTTGCTGGGTGGGCGTGGCCATGGTGGGTGTGGCCTAATTGGCCTCCTGCACTATGATGTGGGGGGCATTTTTGTCCTCCCCAGACTCCGGAGGCTTTTCTCAAGCCTCCGGGAGAGTGAAAACAGCCTTCCAGGTCTCCAGAGGCTCTCTGGAAGCCAGAAATAAGCCCATTTCTGGCCTTCCAGAACTTCAGGGGGCAATTTTTTGCCCTCCCCAAGCCTCTGCATGTGCCCCGCACTTACCTGCATCCAAAACGGGCCGCATGGGGACCCCTGGGAGGGGAGGGGATGGGTGGGTGGAGCCATCTAGGAGAGGGATTTGGGGGTTCTCCGAATTGCACAGAATCTTAGCTAGGGACTTTCCGGAACCCCTGCGAACCTCCAGCAGCCCCATCCCTGAATTATTTACAAAAAGAAAAAAAGAATAACTAAACTATAAATATTTCAGGGTTTCTCATTTGTGTATATATTATGTTATGTATAAGTTTCAATAAAAGATGGACATATTTCATTGTAATCATACATACATAATCTACATCTGTAGGCAGCTTGTTCATAAATTGCAAATAATGTCAGGTCTTCAATCCACTAAGTAATTGGGGCCATAAATTTATCTTTCCCATGTTGGACCAGTCTCTTAGCAATAAGAAGGCCATATAACCCAATTTCCTATTGTCCAGCCATCAATTTCCACTTAATAGGTATGTAGCTTTAAAGAAGATTGTCTCAGTCAAATTAATTTGGGCAATTAATTCTTTGAAGAACATAAATTTGGACCTCACAAGAACCTGTGCTTTAATGAAGCATTTTCCTCATTGCATCTGCAATCATATGATTCATTTTCATTCTATTTCTATACAAACAGAATTATTTCTCTTCAAGCTACATAAACCCTTTGCTGTTTACAGAGTTTGTTCTTTTGAAGAAATAGAATTTTCTCCAAAGGAGAAAGAAGTTTCAGAAATAATCTCAAGGAAGTGAGTACGCACTTCTTAGCCTTATGTAATGAAAAACCACCCAAGGTAATCCTTGACATACAACCACAATTGAATCCAAATGTTCTGTTGCTAAGCATGACAGTTGTTAAATGCTTCATTTTATAATCTTTCTTGACATAGTTATTAAGTGAGTCACTTTTTGTTAAGTCAGTTGTTAAGTCAGTTAACAAGTTAAGTTAGAAACATGGTTGTTGTGCTGTCATGCCCTGTTGGAATCTGATTCCGAGGGGGAAGCTGAGCAGCTGACAGGGAGTGGGAGTGTGGCTCCACTGGCTGTGGAAGAAGCTGGGGAAGGACAAAGTTGTTAGATTTGCATGAAGAGTCAGACGTGGAGTGCTTCAGTGAAGAGTTTATTAGTGACTACAGCTCATAACAGACCCAATTTGGCTGGTCTGTGGCTGCTACTTATAGCCAGCAGCCGCAGTTGCCAGCCAATCAGAGTGCAGGGTTTTCCCGCACTTTTTAAACCAATCATTTCTGACATTTTACAAGAACAGTTCAAACTTAACCAATGACATTCAAACCTGCATACATAACAAAAGTCCTGCTGGGCAGAGCAGGGGAGAGTAAATCAAGGCAGAGGGAATTCAGAGGAAGACCCAGGCCCCCCCTCTTCATCCTAGGGCATGCAGGGAGGAATGGAGAAGGAAGCAACGTGAGTTGCATGGCTTATGGGGGAGGAAAGGGCCCTGATTCCCTTCATTAGCTACAGCTGGGAACACAGTGTTTAAAAAGGGAGGTTGCGTACAGCAAAGTGTTGAAAGCAAATCGTGAATTATCTGGTATTGTCGAGGCTTATCTAGGGTCTTGGGGTCTTCCCAACTATGTGTGTTTTGCTGGCCTTTCAAGTCTGCAATTCCTTATCCTACCCTGCCCAGTTAATTGCTGCAGTGTGGTTTGAGTGGATTTTTATTAACAGTTTCTATGTACTTTGTTTTTGGACTGAATTTCCTCCATTTAAAGACTGTACTTGGGAGAGTTTTTTCTCCAGCCGAAGGTAATCTGGACATTGGGAGCAAAGTTGGAGGTATTAAAGGGACTTTTCTTACTTACATGACAGTGTTGCCTTTGTGCCACGCCCTGGGTCATCACACTGGCTTCCGCAGCAACTTTACTTGTCAGAAGGTATCAAAAGGTGATCATATGACCCCAGGACACTGCAACTGGCATAAACATGAGTCAGTTGTTAAAGTTTTGAATTTTGAGCAAGTGATCATAGGGATATTGTAACAATCGTAAGTGTGAAAACCGGTCATGTCACTTTTTTCACTGCCGTTGTAACTTCAAGTGGTCACTAAATGAACTGTTCTAAGTCAAGGACTAACTGCATGTTAAACATCTTCTAAAACTAAGATTGGTCCTTCTAAAGCTAAGATGGTAGTCTTTCTAATCAAGGATTACCTGTATACAAGAACGTCTGTCTTTCATGGTAGAAAGATAGAGATGGCGAGTCAAGTGGAGTCAGGTGGAAATGGACACAAAGATATAGTTTTTCCAGCAGTTTACAGTGCTGGATTTCCCAAATTCCCACATAATCCCAAGGGAACATCATAGTACAACTCCTATCCTCTCATTCTTTTGCACACTCAGACGTATGGGCAACTGAATTGACTTCAAGGTGAATAGCAATAACACTCAGAATTATATACCACTTCACAGTGCTTTGCATCCCTCTCTAAGCAGTTTACAGAGTCAGCAGATTGCCCCCCAACAATCTGGGTCCTCATTTTACCCACCTCAGAAGGATGGAAGGCTGAGTCAACCTTGAGCCTGGTGAGATTCGAACTGCCAAACTGCAGGCAGCTGGCAGGCAGCAGAAGTAGCCTGAAAAGTAGCAGAGTGGTTGAGTTTGATGACAGCCGCATCCTGGTCTGAACATTCAGAGATGAGAAATGGTGTCTTAATCTTATTTCCATTCTTTTTTTTGCCAAATGCAATTTTTTAAAAAAATAAACCACACCCCTGATATCAATCCAGGTTATGGTGATTTAGAATGAATAGGAATCTGGAAAGGTCAAGAGGGAAAGGTCTACATTTTCAAAAAAATGTATCCTGAAAGCATCAACATTTTTGAGACATTTATTATTTCTATTTTTATTTCTATTTTTATTTCTTGTGGGCCTTCTGGTGTTGCTTCTTGCCAGATGGACTGCCATACCGCAATAGCAATACACTTAGACTTATATACCACTTCACAGTGCTTTACAGCCCTCTCTAAGAGTTAGCATACTGCCCCTAACAATCTGGGTCCTCATTTTACTGATCTTAGAAGGATGGAAGGCTGAATCAACCTTGAGCCGGTGAGAATCTAACTGCTGAACTGCTGGCAGCCAGCAGTCAGCAGAAGTAGCCTGCAGTACTGCATTCTAACCACCACAGATAACGCCAACAATAGCAGCTCCATAATGAAGGAAACTCAAGAACCATACTAAGATAACTATCCAAATATTGTTAGAATAAGATAGAATACCAACACTACTTTTTGTAGAGCAGGGAATCTCCAAACTTGGCAACTTTAAGACTGGTGGACTTCAACTCCCAGAATTCCTCAGCCAGCACAGGAATTCTGAGAGTTGAAGTCCATAAGTCTTAAAGTTGCCAAGTTTGGAGAACCCTGTTGTAGAGGAGCAAAACCTTTGAGAAACTGCAAGGAAGATCTTGATACAGCCAGTTGGAGAGGCACCACTACAATGGAAGGTACACCGATCAGGCAAAATTGTGACTAGCAAAACATTGCCAGAAAAAATGTGCCATGCAGCTGAACACATTACTAGATTATTGATTGATTGATTGATTTGCTTTGCTTTGCTTTGATTTGATTTGTCAATTGCTTACAAGATAATAAGTATAAGGGTAAATATAGTTATGAATACATGAAATGAATACTTATAAGAAAAATAAAAGCAACAATAAAAGAAACAATAGGAGGGACGGTAGGCACGTTGGTGCGCTTATGCACGCCTCCTACAGACCTCTTAGGAAAGGGGTGAAAACTTCACTTGGTTACTGTGTATTTCATCTTTACTTATTTTTTTTAATGCAAACTTTAGCTCTTTGAGGTTCTCCATTGATACTTCCATAATTCAGGTGGAAAATAAGACTGTCATTGAGCACAACATCCCCGCTGTTACACTGTATGGCCCTGAATGCTGGGCAACAACAGCAGGGACCAACAGCTATCTCCATGCCATGGAAATGTGAATGCTTCATTGAATATTGGGCAACTCCCTTCTTGACCACATCACAAATGACACCATTTGACAGCATTTTGGTGTGGCACCAATTATAGAGAAGATGAGAGAAGGCTGGCTCTGCTGGTATGGACATGTCCAGAGAGCAGCACCTTCCACCATGGCCAAGACAGCCTACCAACTAGAAGTCAATGGCCAGTGACCTCGCGGGCATCCAAAACAGAGATTGCAAGACACCATAAACAAAGATATGCAAGCCGCAGACCTGGAGACACAGCTGGCTGTAGAAAGTGATGTTCAATGATCCAAAAAGCGGACCATGCCCTTGCAGGAATGTGCTAGGAAGAAGAAGAAGATTGAGCACATCTGGATAAGTGTCCCTTTTATCTCTTCAATGATATATTTTATGTAGGTTAAAAAAAAAGTGGGAGGGGGAATGACTTTTGTTTAAGCTGAACTTCATTTTGTTGAAAGAGCCTCCTGATGTCTCCTGAAAGCTAGCACAAAGCCGTGGAGATTAAAGAGCAAGCAAAGACAGAGTCTCCAATAGCAATTCTGTTTGCTTTGGGCATATATAATCTTTTGTGGCAATGAAACGCTGTGTGCTAATGAGAAATGCTGTTGAAAGCAGATTGGTAAAAGTAATAATAGATTCTTGCAGATTTCAATTAAGGGGAGACTGTCACATGCTCACCTCTTACAAAGGGAGATTTAATTGAATAGAATAATGCACGCTCATTCCGTCAATAATTTACTGTATCTGCAGCGAAGTCTTCCAATGTGTCATGACTAGGGCACAGAGTAGGTTGGGGAGGCGGGTGAGGAGGGTGAGGAGCATCAACCAGAAGGTTAGCAAAGTTTCTTCTGCTATAAAACATTTTCTCCAATAGAAGATACCAAAACACCTGAAAGCAAGGCAAGAAACAATGGAAACTAAACAAGGAAAAAAGCTGTCTAGAACTAAGGACAAATTTCCTGACTATGAGAATAATTCATCAGTGGGACAACTTGCCTCCAGGAGTTGTGGGTGCTCCAACACTGGAAGTTTTTAAGAGATTGGACAACCCATCAGGTTATTGGGTTATAATTTTGTCACTGCAAAAGTAACCTTTTTGCTACAAATGGAGTCCAGGGTGTTTCTTTCCTTAAAAAAACCAGGCTGGGCCAGTTCTGACACACATACACATATTTTTCATGCCCGCATTGGAGCCTGAATCTGTGGAGGAAGATGAGCTGGAGCTGGAACCAACAGAGATAAAGGGGGAGGCAGCGTTGGCTTTGGAGGAATGTGGGGAGGAGCAGGCCGAGGCAGCCCAAGGCCTCTCAGGATTGGGACGACTTGTTAGCAGGGAGGAACAGGGGCAGGATAACAAAGAGAGGGCAAGCAGCGAACAGGAGGAGCAACAGAGTTCAGATGATGAGCAAGGACCGGCCCCGCCTGATCCCTGAGCACGGAGAGAGGAGAGAAGCCAGGAACAGCGCAGGCTGACCCAACAACTTGGGAGGAGAGCACCCTGCCTTTCTTCACAAGGCACACCTGGGGACTGAGATTTAAGAACACACTGTGGGGAGGGACATTTGTCGGGAACAAATGCTGAATTTGTAGAGTTTGGTGTGCCGGTGCAGACATTTGGAGTTTGCTTGCTTCTTCCTGGCTTCATGGACTCAGTGCCTTGTTCCTGATTTCATGAACTAATTTTTTGTTCTTTTGCTTTGCTGGAGTGGGTGCCGCCAGAGGCTGCCATTTGGGGGGGACAATTTGAAGTATTAAAGGAGAGTTTAATACTGGCTTGTGAGCTTCATGCCTTGTCCCGGATCGTAACAACGTTACACTAGCAGGTATCTTTTCTGAATGATGTGTTTGCATTGTTTTAGCACCACTCTTTTACTGTGAATAGGAACTTACACAAAGATATGCTGACTATTTTTTTTTAAATCCATACTTACTAAAAAAAATAAAAGTGCATTATTCATTGTTATTCCTTATTTGTTTATGTACTACAGCTCTCCTAATAGAACTGTGTTTGGATTAAGAAGGTACGTGGGGAGTAAGCAACATTTGATTAAGTATCCATTTATCTAGGGATATTTTACTTTTATCTTCAAAGTTCCAAAGTATACTGCCTAGCGATAGCTTTAAGCAATTACTACGTTAATGAAAAGGAGACTTTTAATCCTTTTTAATATGATCAGGTTTATTTTGGCCTGGGAGGGTTGAGGTTTCATCAATCTAATGAGTTTCCAAATATGTGCAGGATTAGCATGACTCAAATCCTATTTAGAAGGACTCAGAAACTTCAGAAGCCTTCTAAGGTGGATAGAAGCTCAAAAGAAGAACAGAAGCAGAGGTGAGGTCTTCACATGACTCTAGACCAGGTTAATGGTAGGATTCAAAAATTTTACTACCGGTTCTGTGGGCATGATTTGGTGGGCAAGGCAGGGGAAGGATACTGTAAAATCTCCATTCCCTCCCCACTCCTGGGGGAAGGTTACTGCAAATTCCCATTCCCTCCCCACCCCACTAACCTGCTTTCCAGCTCCGTTCTCCTGTGCAGGGCAACAAAAGAAGACCCAGCCAATCATCTGGGACTCGGGAGGCAGAGAATAGATGGGGGTGGGGCCAGTCAGAGGTGGTATTTGCTGTTTCCCCAAACTACTCAAAACTCCTGTTACCGGTTCTTCAGAACCAGTCAGAACCTGCTGAATACCACCTCTGGACCAGGGGTGTCAAACTCAAGGCCTGCAGGATGAATCCAACCCATGAGGTGCTTAGATCTGGCCCACAGAGCCACCCTTGCAAATAATGCAATATCAGATTTTCAATTCAATTGTACAGAATGTGAAGGATGTGTGCTTGTGTTCTATTTTTATAGTTATAAAGTATGCTGAAGATGGCATTTAATTTCATTGTATGCAGTGCAGTGACAATAAATGAAACGAAATGAAACGAAACGAAACTAAGCTAAGCTAAGCTAAACTAAACTAAACTAAACTAAACTAAGCTAAGTGTTATGTATGCAGGCTTAAAGTCATTGGTTTAGTTTGAACTGTTCTTGTAAAATGTTGGAAATGATTGGTTTAAAAAGTGCGGGAAAACCCTGCACTCTGATTGGCTGGCAACTGCGGCTGCTGGCTATAAGTAGCAGCCGCAGCCCAGCCAAATTGGGTCCGTTCTGAGCTGTAGTCACTAATAAACAAAGAGCTTGAAGCACTCCGTGTCTGTCTCTTCATGCAAACTTAACACTAAGCTAAGCTAAGCTAAACTAAACTAAACTAAGCTAAACTAAGCTAAGCTAAACTAAGCTAAGCTAAACTAAACTAAACTAAACTAAACTAAACTAAACTAAACTAAACTAAACTAAACTAAACTAAACTAAATGACTGGCCCACAGGGCCTCCCCTCCCAAGTTCCATTTTCGCTGGCAGCGGGGCTATCAAAACAAACTAAAAACAAAGCAAAAGGAGAAATGTTTCCCCTTTTGCATTTGAGCCTGCAAGAAGGGACAGAAAAGGAGAAAGGGAAAGAGGAAAGACAAAGAAAAAGAAGGAAAGCTGGGAAGAGAGCAAGGAAGGGAAATGTGTGACACATTGGTAAAAAAAAATCAGTACATCAAATACAGTACAAACTAGGCGGTTATGACCTCGTTGATGATCCTCACTCTGTCAAGGACCTTGGAGTTCTCATATCAAAAGATCTAAGCCCCAGAGCTCACTGTAATGCCAAAAAGGCATTAAAAGTTGTAAATCTAATCTTACGATGCTTCTCCTCTGAAAATATTGAATTGCTAACTAGGGCATACACAACTTTTGCTAGACCAATACTCGAATACAGCTCATCTGTCTGGAATCCGCACTGAATATTGGACACTAATACAACTGAGCGAGTCTAGAAGTATTTCATGAGAAGAGTACTACACTCCTCTGCTCGCAACAGAAGACCCTACATCACCAGGCTTGAGATTTTGGGTTTGAACAACCTTGAACTACACTGCCTATGGTTAGACTTGAGTGTAGTACACAAAATTATCTGCTACAATGTCCTACCAGTCAATGACTACTTCAGCTTCAACCACAACAATACATGAGCACATAACAGATACAAACTCAATGTAAACCGCTTCAAACTTGACTGCAGAAAGTACGACTTCAGCAACAGAGTGGTCAATGCCTGGAATGCACTACCTGACTCTGTTGCTACATCCTCTAACCCCCAACTCCTTTAACCTCAAACTATCCACTATTGACCTCACCCCATTCCTAAGAGGTCTGTAAGGGGCGTGCATAAGTGCACCATCGTGCCTACCATCCCTGTCCTATTATCCCCATTTATTCTTACCTATTTCCTGTATTCTTACTCATGGTTATACTTATATCTATTATCATGTAAGCAATTGACAAATCAAATAAATAAATAAAATAAAAGGAAAAATAAGAAAAGAGGGGAAGGAAGAAGAAAGGAGAATGAAGAGGGAAGTAAAGAAGAAGAAAAGGAAGGGAGGAAGGAAGGAATATTATAATGAGAATGAGGGAGGATCTGTGGGAAGTCCTGCCTTAGCACTTGGTCACCACAGGTGTCCCCAGCACGAGTGACATTGAGCTGGCCACACCCACACTGTTGCTGCACACTGCTGGCTCATATTTAGCTGGTTGTCCACTAAGACTCCAAAATCCCTCTCCCAGTTCCTGCTATTGAGCCTGGTTTCTGTATGTGTACTTTTGGTTTTTCTTGCCTAAGTGTAGGACTTTACTTTTCTCTACATTGAATTTCATTTTGTTAGCTAGGGCCCAGTGTTCTAGTCTGTCAAGATCCATCTGGATCTTGAGCCTATCTTCTTGGGTGTTAGCTATTCCTGCCAGCTTTATTTATTTATTTATTTGTTGGGGGGAGCTAATCCTATCCCTGAGTGAAATTACATGGTAACTCCAGATGTGGGGAAAAAATTGCCAATCTATGCTATTTAAATTGTCACTAGTATTTTAAAAATATTGGCGGTGTTTTGGAAAGGTGAAATCATTAATTTTAAGAAAAGAAGGAAGACCAGTAGGAAAGTTATGGAAAATGTTCCAGATTTTGTTTCCATTCCATAATATCTTCCATCTCTCGTATAATCTTTGGGTTTTTTTTATAACTAAGTAGATTGGAGATCTATTAATATGTAGGAGGCCATTGTTGGGGTGATAAGGAAGAATGACAATAGGCTGATAGAGAAAGGTGAAGAGATAACCCTAAATATAACATCTGTCCAGAATCCAGTCATCAAACTCTGATTAATCCTGATACACAACCGATCTTTTCAATTAATGGAAAATAAACTGCTCTTTTCAGTAGCCTATTACCACAGACCATTCAGCAGTATTTTTTATTCTTCCACATTTGACCTTAAAACTGTTTTGTGGTTATCAAGGATACAATTTTTCACACAGTAGGGATATAAGAACTGCTAATTAAATGGTGTTTAATGACATTTGTTCCTTAAAGCCGGGGCTGATTAAATGTAGCATGTAATTTTTTTCACACACACTCAAAAAAATCAAATCAAGCCATTCTGCCAATTTTCAAACGTGCTTAATAAGCCGGGCCAAAATAATTAGACATCTGATGGTGTCACATCAGGGTTCAGAGGAAAAGTTGGCACATTAGGTGCCATTTATTGAAAATGTTTAAAATGTTCGGAGGTGGATAAAAATCACAAACATTAGAGAGTTTTGCTAATTTCCCAGCATTTATTCCTAGGACAAAAATATTTTAGTAGAAGTGGAATGTTTCCTATAGAGCTTTACCTCTATAAATACTGACATTCTTATATTTGTTTCATTTATTCATTTCCTCTGGGTTTTTTTAGGGCCAGGTTCCAACACAGCTGTTAGTTTGGCACCATTTCAATGCTTGGCTGTTTCTTCCTCTTCCTCCTTCTAGGAGCAGTTTTACCAGAGGGATGATTACAGTTAATCAGAGATCAAACACAGGCCAGGATAATGTCATGATATTCAGTAGGTATCTGAACTTGTCACGATGATGATGATGGTGATGGTGATGGTGATATCCATGGACAAATCAAAGAAGGTTAAGAGGGAGAACAAATAAGACAGCCAGTTTGGTGCAGTGGTAAAGGTGCTGGCCTAGAAACCAGGATATTGTGAGTTCTAGTCCTGCCTTGGGACATGAAAACTGGCTGGGTGACTTTGAGCCAATCACCAAGACACCGTGAGTTCCAGTGCTGCCTTAGACATGAAAGTCAGGTGGGTGACTTTGAGCCAATCACCAGTAGACTGTGAATTCTAGTCCTGCCTTAGGCATGAAAACTGACAAATTGATGTTGGGCCAATCACCAAGAGAGTGTGAGTTCTAGTCCTGCTTTAAACATGAAAGTCAGGTTGGTGACTTCAGGCCAATCCCCAGGAGACTGTGAATTCTAGTCCTGCCTTAGGTACAAAAACTGAAAAAGTAGCTTTTAGACTAATATACAGCTTCACAATGCTTTATAGCCCCATCTAAGCAGTTTACAAGGTCAGCATATTGCCCCCAACAATCTGGGTCCTCATTTTATCAACTGCAGAAGGATGGAGGGCTGAATTAACCTTGAACTGGTGAGAATTGAACTCCTGGCAGGGAGCAACAAGTTAACCTGCAGTACTGCATTCTAACCATTGCACCACCACAGCTCTTAGATGCACAGAGGTGATCCTTGGTGATAATCAAACAGACCAAGAAACAATCTTGGAGATGATATAAAAATCAATATAAAAGAAAAGGCAAGGAAATGCTACGCTAAGCTACAATATGCTAAAATATGGTTGACTGTCCCAAAGGAGCTTTTTCAAAAAGCAACTGGACTGGTGCCAAAACATTCCCTTAGAATTTCAGAAATCCAGAAAGGAGAGCCGTGACATCCCTTAGGAAGACAACCAAATATCACCATCTTTAATAGATCAGCAGATTAAAAGAGTTGGAAGGGATGGTGTAGGTCATCTAGTCCAACCCTCCAGCCAAACATGAGACTCTACACCATTGCTGACAGATGGCAGTCCAGTTGTCAGCATTCCAGCAAATCAATAATTCCAAGACACAATTCTCAAAGGTACCTTTATTTGAATAGTAACTGGCACATCTGTGGAATCCCGAATCTGAAAGTTCCGGGATTCCTTGCAAAATCAAAGCTACAAATCCATCCCCTCCTTAGCCATCACCATACCACATGGTCCAATCATCATCCATCCTAAAGTAAGATTCCCATTTCATTATGTGCCACGCTCAATGACCTTGAACCAAACAAAAGAATTTTATTTTGTCTAACTAGATATATTCAAATGAATTTTCCCCTCCCACTTTCTCAGGCTCAATTGTGGGAGCATGGGAGCATCGAATCTCAATATGGCTTCCAAAGCTGACACCAGTCTCTTCTTGAAAGCCTCCAGTGATGAAATATCCATAACTTCTGAAGGCAAGCCATTCCACTGGTTGATTGTCTCATGGAAAGTTTCTCCTTAATTCCAGTTGATTTTCTCCTTGATTAGTTTCCACTCATTGTTTCTTGTCCTGCCTTCAGGTGCTTTGGAGAATAGCTTGACTCCCTCTTCTTTGTGGCAGCCCTTAAATATTGGAGCACTGCTATCATGACACCCCTAATCCTTCTTTTCACTAAAATAGACTTACTCAATTCCTGCAACCATTCTTCGTATGTTTTAGTCTCCACCCTTCTAATCGTCTGTCATGCTTCTCTGCACCCTTTCCAGAGTCTCTATCTACATCTTTTCTGTAATATGGTGACCAAAACAGCATGCAGTATTCCAGGTTTGCAAAGGGTTTGTAAAGTGGTACTCTTAAATGTTCCCGTGATGAAGCACCCACAACTTTTGAAGGCAAACTGTTCCACTGGTTGATTGTTCTCACTGTCAGCAGAGGTGGGCTGCTGCAGGTTCAGGCTGGTTTGCCCGAACCCCTTGTTCTGATTCTGCACGGTTTGGAGAACTGGTAAATTGGACCACCAGCTGGCCTCACCCCCACCTGTTTTGGGGCCATTTTCAGCCATTTTGGAGGGTGAAAAATGGCCTAAAAATGGACTCCCAAATGGCCTGAAAACAGCCCCCAAACCAGGCTGTCTTCAGGCCATTTTTCAGGCCATTTTCAGGCCAATTTTGACTGGGAAAATGGCCTGAAAATGGCCTGAAAACAGCCTGAAAAGTGGCCTGAAAATGGCCCTGAAGCAGGCTGAAAAACAGGTGGAAAAATGGGCGGGGATGGGACCAGCCATTGATGGGATTAGCCCCAACCGGTTGAATCCTACCTGTTTCTTTGAGATGAATGGCAAGGGGGCGGGGCTGGGTGTGATGAGTGACATACCCACCCAGTCACATGACCAACCGACCATGCCTACCCAGCCAGAGAACTGGTTGTTAAATAATTTGCAGTGCACCCCTGACTGTCAGGAAATTTCTCCTTAATTCCAAATTGCTTCTCTCCTTGGTTAGTTTCCATCCATTGTTTCTTTTTCCTGCCCTCTGGTGCTTTGGAGAATAAGTTGATCCCCTTATTTATCTGGAAAATAAATTGACCACAATCCATCATACAAAAGTAGGATTTTTATTTTTTATTTTAATCCCCACCCTAACCCCGTAGCACAAAACTGCCTTCTTTGAAGCAGAGATAATCTCACTTGCTTTCTGACCCCTTTTTGTGGAAAGTTTTCCCTTTGCATAAAAGCTTCTTTTTTTTTTCTTTTCTGGATTTTTTCCTTCCCTCCCTCTTATGGATGAAAAGCAGCTCTGAAAGGAAAGCGCAATATCTCCGTTCATCATTTATTAACATGTGATTATTGTACAATAAATTTGGCTAAATAGATAAGAAGCATCAAATTAAAAATTTAATCTCCGAGAGCAGCAAACAGGAAAAGATTTGGGGCAAGCAATTTGGGGCCATGGATTTGATTTCCTGCCAGTTTTCAATCTCTGAGCGAAGGCTGATGAAGAACAGCCAGGGACTCCAGAGTCCAGGATGCATAAGCTATAATTCATATCAATTCTGTTGCATAATTCACTCTTAGGTGCTTTGATCTTAAGCACACCATACCTTTCTCTTCAAGGGGAAAAAAGTCTATCAGGCAATGTTTCATGTTCTTTAGGGAATTATTTTCTTTAGAGAAAAAGAGAAGGATGGGAAGAGAAAGGGAAAGAAGGAAGAAAAGAACTTAGATTAATATATCAGAAGAAAGCTTAATAGATATATTGCAGCAAGCAACTACAGGAAGTCCTTGACTTAAGAACACAATTGCACCCCAAATTTCTGCCGCTTAAGTAAGGCAGTGGTTTTGTCCCATTTCACGACCCTTTTTGCAACAGCCGTTAAACCAATTCCTGCAGTTGTTAAGCAAAGCATTGGTTGTTAAGTGAACCAGGGTTCCTTTATTGATTTTGCTTGTCAGAAGTCAGTTGAGTGATAACAGCCTTCTCTGGGCTCCAGAGGCCCTCTGGAAGCCGGAAACAGGCCTGGAACTAAAGGAGGACAAAAGGAGGGAAAGAAAGAAAGATACACAAACTATTTCACTTTCTTGGCATCCTGTCATGCCCCTGTCAGAGTCTGAATCTGAGGAGGAAGACAAACAGCTGACAGGGAGTGGGAGTGTGGCTCCATTGCCTGTGGAGGAAACTGGGGAAGGGCAAAGTCCGGCTGGGCAGAGCAGGAAAGAGGTAGAACAAGGGAGAGGGAGTTCAGAGGAAGACCCATTCTAAGGCATGCAGGGGGGAACGGAGAAGAGAGCTATGTGGGTTGCATGGCTTATGGGGGAGGAAAGGGCCCTGATTGCCTTCATTAGCCACAACTGGGAACGAGAGTTCAAAAGAGATGCAAGCTGAGATGGTGTGTTTTGGGAAAAAAAACGTGGGTTTATCTTGTGTTGACTTTGGTTATCTGTGTTCCTGGCATCCTCTCAACCGGTTTGAATTACGGTCGTTCCTTCCTGTCTGGAATTCCTTCTCTTGCCCTGCCAGACTAATTACCTCATCTTGCCTTGATTGGACTTATAGTTACAGTTTTTGTTGACCACATGTTGGACTTGATTCTCTGCAGCTAAAGGCTGTTCCTGGGAGAGTTCTTTTCCAGCTCAGAAAGTAACCAGGACATTGAGGGCAAAGTTGGAGCTAATAAAGGGACTCCTATTGATTATCTGACTGTGTTGCCTTTGTGCCATGCCCTGGGTCATCACACATCCATAAGAACAATTGCAGCGAAAAACTAAAATGAAATGAAATGAAAGCAGTAACTGGGATCTTGGAGTCCTAGTGGATGATCAGTTAATACGAGCCAGTGGTGTGCAGCAGCAGCCAAATAACCCAACACAATTCTAGGTTCCATTAACAGAGGAATAGAATCAAGATCATGTGAAGTACTAGCACTGCTTTACAAAGCCATAGTAAGACCACACCTGGAATAGTGCATCCAGTTTTGGTCACCATATTATAAAAAAGATGTCGAGACTCTGGAAAGAGTGCAGAGAAGAACAGCAAAGTTGATTAAAGGGCTAGAGATCAAAACAACAAAGAACAGTTGTAGGAATTGAGTAAGTTTAGTTTACTGAAAAGAAGGACTGGGGTGACATGATCAAAATGTTCCAATATTTAAGGGGCTGCCACAAAGAAGAGGGGGTCAACTTATTTTCCAAAGTACTGGAAGGCAAGTCAAGAAACAATGGATGGAAACTAACCAGGGAGAAAAACAATCTAGAACTAAGGAGAAATTTCTTAACAGTGAGAACAATCAACCAGTGGAACAACTTGCCCTCAGAAGTTGTGGAGTTGTGGCTGCACCTTAACTAGAGACTTTTAAAAAGAGACTGGACAGCAACTTGTCTGGAATGGTTTAGGGCAGGGGTGTCAAACTTGTGTTGTCATGGAGGTGTCACCTGACGTCGGGACTTTTTCCCCTTTGGTAAACTGGGCATGGGCGTGGCCAGTGCATGACACATCCGGTCCACAGGCCACGAGTTTGACAGCCCTGGTGTAGGGTCTCCTGCTGGTGCCAGGGATTGGACTAGAAGATCTCCAAAGGTCCCTTCTAACTCTGTTATACTGAAATTACTTAGGACTGCATGTACCTGGAACCATGGTGAATATGATGCATTTTCCCAGCCACAAAGGACTTGTTTTTCAATTGGAAAATTTTCCAATAAATCTTTATTTTCAAGAACACATCCTGGCGATACTACAGAACTGACTTTTGAAATTTCACCACAGCTGAAGTCCACACACGTTAAAGTTCCTACAGTTGAGAAATGCTGCCCTAAAGACAGAAAACCAATATTTCCTTTCAAATTTGCCATCTAACCCCCACTGCTAAAACTCAGAAACCTAAGCATATTTCTGTAGCCTGAAGAAATAATTTGCTTTCTAGGAGAAGATTATTACTATTATTTTGGCCCTTCTGATTTAGTATTTAATGTTTCCCTGTAATCAAGGTTACCCAGCTATCTACAACAACAAAAAATTTCAAACTTTGTTCAGGCTGCCAGAATCGTGTTATTTTTTTTTAAAGTCACACATCCTCTGATCAAGAGGCAAGCACAAGTAAGAGAAAATTGGCAATAAAATAAAAAGCATTCTGTTTCTTGTAAATGGAAAATTAACATTTTCAGTGTACCAAAAATGAAAGCTAGATTTTGCAGTTATTTGGAGAAGTTAATTAAAAGTTCAGAAATTGAAGTTGCTTTTGCTGGGATAAAAGTTTAATATTTAAAGCAATTGAAATTACTTGTAAGTAGAGAACATCTCCTATATTTAGATTATTTCGACACTTGTTTTGTTGTTAAAGATAAAAGGAAGAGTCTCTCAAGAGCTATGTAGCTGCAAACACCATAAGATATTTCAATACTTGACTAGCAATTTCAGCTTTTAAAAGCTCTATCTGGAAATCCATCAGTTCTACATGAGAAGATGCTATTTGGGCAGAAAATCAGTTGAATTTAATTCTCAATTCCCTAAATTTGAGCTGGAAGAAGAAGCAGAAACATCAGCAATATTGAAATTTATTCTGCCTTATCTATTTTCACCTCTTTAGGTACAATTTACCCAGAAGGGTCAATGATCCAAATCTGGGGAAAATATTCATATTGCATATACTGCATCTTTATTAAGCACAATCAAAATACAAAATTAAAAAAATATTCAGAGAGTTTTTTTTTAATTTATATGCCTTCTCCGGAGACTCAGGCGGCTTACAGTTTTGGGATACAACCCAATGCACTCAGCAATAGCCTTCCTTCCATTGTATATGCCTGCTCATTACTAAGCTGCATTTTACAAAGTCAGCTTATTGCCCCCAACAATCTTGGGTCCTCAGTTTACCTACCCCGAGAGGATGGAAGGCTAAGTCAACCTTGAGCCTGGTGGGATTCGAGCCTGCAATAATTACAGGCAGCTGGAGCTAAGTGCTAGGCTATTAACAGCCTGCACCACCAAGGCTCTTAGTAAAGGGTAAATATCTAGGATGGATGTTGAATAGCATGAGGGTTTTTTTCATTGTAGATGCTTGATTGAAGTCACTTAAACATCTCTCTTCCTTTTGCCTGTCTAGCTTCAGCAATCAGACCCCTTATTTATTCATTTGTTTGTTTGTTTGTTTGTTTGTTTGTTTACTTACTTACTTACTTACTTACTTACTTACTTACTTACTTACTTAACAGTATCTTACAGCCCACTTGGGGCCTTGAAGAATGATGAGAAAAAGGATTTCAAGTGATACAGAGATGTTTCATATTGAAATATATATGGCCATCCACACAGGGGTGGGATTCTACCAGTTTGCACCTATTCACTAGAACCGGTTGTTAACATTCTAAGCAGTTCAAAGAACCAGTTGTTAGAAGAAATTACTGGCCTAATCTTGTAAGGAAGGCAGGAAGGAAACATTATGGTGTTGCTTACAGAAACTGCCTCTCCGTTAAACCTTATTACATACTTGGCAGGACTAGAATTCCTGTCTCTGGAACTTCTCTGGAGTTTTTTTTCCTCCTTTGCTGGTACTTTGCTTGTGTGGAGTGACCATTCAAAGTTACAATGGCACTGAAAAAAGTGACTTATGACCATTTTTCACACTTACGACTGTTGCAGCATCCCCATAGTCATGAGAGGCCAGGCGAGGAGATGCGTGCCTCGATGTGAGTGATATTGAGTTGGCCACACCCAGCCAATAACATGACCACCAAGCCATGTCCACCCAGTCACATGACCATCAAGCCACGCCTACCACCTAAGCCACACCCATAGAACCGGTTGTTAAAAATTTGAATCGGATAGATTGGATAGATCGGAGACAGGGTAAAGATAGGTAATTATTATAGATAGAATATAGATAGAATAAAAACATATTTATGTGCAAGCTAATATCTGTTATTATTGCACATATGATTGCTATATAATTATCACCACAAGTAGTTGTCTTTGAGTGATATACTTTTAATGGTTTTTCAATGTTTTTATGTCTTATGCTTTTTTCTGTCTGTACGGGTTTTTTGTTATTATGTTTTATGTTTTAATGTAATAAAATTTAATCAAGTTCATTAAAAAATTTGAATCCCACTCCTGCATCCACACCCAAGCGATCACATTTTATTTTTATTTTCTGGCTAATATCTCTGGACTCACATGGTGGATTAGGAAGCCTGATCAAGAACCAATGGTACTTATTTATTTTATTTATTCAATCAGAATAGAACTTGGAGGTCTTTCTAGTCCAATCCTCTGCTCTGGCAGGAAACCTTATACCCGTGATGGCAAACCTATGGCAGGCGTGTCAGAAGTGGCACACAGAACCATCTCTCCGGGCACGCCAGACGTCACTCTTCCAGGTTCCAACACACACATGCGCGCCAGCCAGCTGGTCTTCTCACGCATGGGAGCTCCAGAAACTGGAAGAGCAGCTCCCAGGTGCGCTTGTACGTGCTGGGAAGCTGAGCTTCCGGTTCCTGGCATGCACATGTGTGCCGGTCAACGTGCACATGCACACCAGAAACCAGAAGACCAGGTAACTGGCACACATGCTCATGTTGGAAACCAGAAGTTGATCTTCCAGTTTCTGGCACTCCCCCGTGCTAGGGATCTGCTCTTCTGGTTTCTGGTGTGCATGCACATGGTCCTGTTTCGACACTCAGTGCTGAAAAGGTTCGCCAACTCTGCCGTATACCATTTCAGACAAATAGTTCTCCAATTTCTTCTTAAAATCCTCCAGTGATGGAGCACCCACAACTTCTAGAGCTAAGTCGTTCCAGTGGTTAATTGTCCTCACTGTTAGGAAGTTTCTCCTTAATTCCAGGTTGTTTCTCTCCTTGATTAATTTCCATCCATTGTTTCTTGTCCTCCTTTCAGGTGCTTTGTTTGCCATTCATGTCATCATGAGGTGACTCTGGGCAGCTTCCAATGTTGAAAAAGCTAAACTATATCAAACAAGCATATAATAACAAGAATAAAATACTCTAAAATACAAATTATCAGCTATAACTAAAAGATGGGAAGAGAAAGAATATTTAGGATAGGCTGGGTAAGATTTTTGTCTTTTCATTTTAGTGATAAAATGTTTTCCCAGGGATTCAATAGCATTTAGCAATTAAGCTTATGTATCGCTACATAGAGCTTTATGGCAATCTGGGTGGCTTATAATGTCAGCCTACTGCCCCCAACAATCAGGGCCCTCATTTTACTGACCTCAGAAGAATAGAAGGCTAAGTCAACCTTGAGACTCATCAGGATCAAACTCCAGGCTGTGGGCAGAGTTTGCCTGCAATTGTGTACTTTAACCACTATAGTTCAAAGCTATAGTCCAAAACTACACCATCCCACATGATTATTATTTTACAACCAACCTGAGTCTGGCACCTGTTGATAGATTTTTGATTTCTTTTTATAATTCATCCCTTAAATCAGGTGTAGGTTTCCATTTCTTGAACCCAGACAGAATTATTGATGAAGCTAAATAAAAGACTTGTTAGATGATCTATGTTTACTGACAATTCTCCAAAGACCTGATTGGGCATTAGAAAGGAAAAATGTGGAAAGGAGTGGAAGATAAGAATCCCTGTTAGCAACTGATAATGCCCACCTGTGGGCTATTTCCCCAGAAGAAAGTTATAATTACAACAATTCAGACTCTGGAGTTTGAGGTCTGAAAAGTTTGTTGAAAAAGTCGCCTTTCTCTGAAATTGTGTGCCAGCAAATGTTTGCAAATGAGCCAAGATTGAGACCTTTCCACAAATTTAGCAGAGAAGGCTAAATTGACTGTTTTGATGAAAGAAAAGAATACAATTAATGTTGTTTTTACTTGGAAACTGTTAAGTTCGCATAGAGAGACAGGACGCGGAGTGCTTCAGTTGTTATTTATTGTGACTTTCAGCTCAGAACGGACCCGAATGGCTTAGCCGTGGCAGCTATTTATAGCCGGCTGCCGCGGCTGCTAGCCAATTGCTGTGCAGGGAATTCCCGCACTTTTTACAACCACTTATCTTAAACTCTGTACTTCAATAACCAATCATTTCAAACTCTGCATACATTACAGAAACTGCTTTTGGACTTTGTGCTTGAGGTGGGAAACAAATGAAACTTTGATTTTGTGTTTTGCTGATTAGCTAGGTTTGGTGTTATACAAACGGCTAATATATATACTATTATATAAAAGTTTAAAAAATTGAGGTTTTGTGCTATTATTATCTTATTCTAATACACCCAAAGGAGTCAGAAATCAATATTTTTTTCTTTTCCACCCTCTTCCCTAAACTTTTCTCTCTTCCCCTTTTCCTCCCCTATTTTACCTCAATTTTTCTTTATATTTTTGTATTTTATGCTTTATAAAAAATTAATTACAAATTTTTTTGAACCTAGAAGTTTCTATAAATTAAGTATGAGAAACTAATCCTAAAATAGGAGATTGAGGTAAGGAATCACTAGGGACTGACTACAGTGACTTATTACCCTGGTTTTATTTAATGTGTCCATCAGGGCAGCTGGAGACTATCTCTGTAATAAAATGAACAGGGAATGCATTATTTTATGATCATTTTAAATGGTGTTAACATTATTACTGTTAATGCCACTTCATTGTGATCTGTGAGGAGAATTCCCTTCCCTGCCATAAATCAATGGTCAAATTATTATCTGTGAAATTCAGGGGACCTGAAGAGGCTGTTCTTGAAATTTTCGTTGAGGTTGGTGGTTATTACGCAGCCATTATAAGGATGAATAATCCCACTTAGCCATTTGGAATCAGCTTTATAATTTACAACGGTCGGCGCATTTACATGTTGAAGGACAGCACATAAAAGACAAAAATAAATTAATATTGACCAGCACAGCAGACTTTGCTATTTGATGCTTATTCCAGTCCACAAGTAGTAGTAGCTGTTGTTAGTAATATTAGTCTTTCTACGATTGCAAGGCAACCAAAGTTAAATCACATCTTTAAACAGAATTATATCTTCACATAATGTGGAATTAAGAATCTGATCATTGTAAATTTGGGTATAAATCAAGCTAAGGTCATTTTTTTTTCTTTTTAGTATAATGTTTTTAGCTTTATCTTCCTTCCTTCCTTTCTTCCCTCCCTCCTCCTCTCCTTCTTCCCCCTCCTCTCTCCTCCCTCCTCTTTCTTTTTCTTTTCTCTTTCTTTCTACTACTATCCTTCTCCTTCCTTCCTTTTTTCCTTGCTTGCTTAAAGATGGCTTCATTTATTCATGCAGGGTTTTTTTTAGTTTTAGCTATTTTGTTGATATTATGTATTTTGAAAATATAAAGTTAGCTTTGTTTGCCTTCCAACAATAGAAGAGCCATGGTGGCACAATTGGTGCTCAAGCAGATCAGTTCTAGAAGCCCTCATGCATGGTCACATTCTGGCCTAATAACTCCTCCATTGGTAAATCTAAATGCAGAATATTGTCAAACCGCATAGTCTTACCAATTCCAGGATCAACCATATCCTTTTTCAAGTGAAAACAAATACGTTTTTCAACCCAACTGAATTGTAAGTGAATAGGGAAAAATTCTTCAACAATCCCATCAACATTCACTAGCCTAATCACTCACTCCTTGGATACCTACCTGGATCACAAAAGATCTTAAACTATAGGGAATTCAGATGATGAAGAACCAGAAGTAGTATTCAGTAGGTTCTGACCAGTTCTGGAGAACCAGTAGCAGAAATTTTGAGTAGTTCAGAGCAAATACCACCTCTAACTGGCCCCATCCTCATATATTCTCTGCCTCCCAAGTCCCAGCTGACTGGCTGGGTCTTCTTTTGTCACCCTGCACAGGAGAATGAAGCTGGAAAGAAGGTTAGTGGGGTTGGGAGCAGTGGTGGGATTCAGCCAGTTCACACCA
Organism: Naja naja; assembly: GCA_009733165.1. Classification (NCBI taxonomy): domain Eukaryota; kingdom Metazoa; phylum Chordata; class Lepidosauria; order Squamata; family Elapidae; genus Naja; species Naja naja. The sequence continues at coordinate 213,201,218 of CM019150.1, read as the reverse complement.
GTTTGGGAGAACCGGTTGTTAACTTTCTGAACAGTTTGGTGAACTGTTGTTGGAAGAAATCATTAGGGCAGAGAACCGGTTGTTAAATTATTTGAATCCCACCATTGGTTGGAAGGGAATGGAGATTTTGCAGTAACCTTCCCCCTGGAATGGGGAGAATGGAGATTTTACAGTATCCTTCCCCTGCCACACCTACCAAGCCACACCATGGCCACCAAGCCATGCCCACAGAACTGGTAGTAAAAATGTTTGAATCCCACCACTGTGAAGTACATGTGATTAGAACCATCCCAAATCTACTTGCCTTCCGCAAAGCCGTTAAGACCTGGCTTTGTCGGAGGGCATGGCATTGAGACCTTGTTCTTCCCCCGTGTACGTCTGGATTGATATGAATGAGTTTCTGTTTTTTACATTGTATAGGAATTGTTTTTATCTTTTTGTACGCCGCCTCGAGTTCCACGTTGGGAATATCGGAATTGGAAGGCACTTTGGAGATCTTCTAGTCCAACCCCCTGAGTGATTAGGAGACTCTACATCACTTCAGATAAATGGTTGTCCAGTCTCTTTTTGAAAGCCTCCAGTGATGAAGCACCCACAACTTCTGAAGGCAAGCTGTTCCACTGGTTTATTGCTCTCATCGTTAGGAAATTTCCCCTTAGTTCTAGGTTGCTTCTTTGAGTGCTAGAATTGTTCGTTCCTGCTGATACCTGACCAGAAGGTCTACAACCACTCTCCCCCTGAGCCTTCATGCCTGTGAGCCAACTTGGTGACCTCTGGGTACCATTCAGAAATCAACTAATCAGAGCCAACATCAGCAAGGGAGTCACCCACCACATTAATTCCTTGTTGTCTGATGTTCTTCCTTGCCCATATTTTTTTTCATGCATAGGTTTCCTCTCCCAGAAGAAAAGATGAAGAATTGCAATTGTACCTTTCCAGCTTGTACTTGGATCATGTTCTGCCCTGCTCTTGGGCTCCCCACAGTCTTGGCCATTGATCTGGGGCTGGGCTCCTTCTAATCCCCTGCTCCCCCAAGCCGACTGCAGCTTGCCAAATGCCCAGGTGCTTTCGTTGCTTCCACTTCCACCATGATGGTGATGTTAGCCATTCAGCTGCATCTGATTCTTGGTGATTCTATGGGCCATGTCTCTCAACATCTTCCGATTTTGCACTGCTTCTTTGAGTTTTTCTGTGCTCTGGTTGTTATCCAACCATCGTGTTCCAAATCAGCCAAATCAGAGGAGGAGTAGGCATGGGAGTCAGGGTCAGCATCAAGGAGACCTGAGAGCTCTGAGGGGGAAGAGGGAATGGAGAAGGCAGAGAGAGAGACAGGAGGATCCCGGGCCACCCATCAGCCCTCAGATGGAGAGTCAACAGCCCCCAGGTCTGGAGGTGGCTGATGAGGAAGAGGAGGAACAGCTGGGTCCAGTGTCTGACCCACGGATGCGCAGAAAGCAGAGGAGAGGAGAGCAGTGGAAATCTATGGGCCGGTCCTTGGGACAGAAGAGGCACCACTGCTAACGAAGCCCCACCTCAGAGGAGAGGAGAGCAGTTTATTTTTATTTTTATTTTATTTATTTTTATTCATATTTATATCGCGCCCTTCTCCGGAGACTCAGGGCAGCTTACAGTTTTTGGGATACAACCCAATGCTCTCAGCAATAGCCTTCATTCCATTGTATATGCCTGCTTATTACTAAGCGGCATTTTTACAAAGTCAGCTTATTGCCCCCAACAATCTTGGGTCCTCAAGTTGAAATCTATGGGCTGGTCCTTGGGACGGAAGAGCCACCGCTGCTAGCGAAGCCTCTCCTTAGCTCTGGGGATAAAAGGCAGGCAGTGGAGATGAATAGGTGTGGCAGACAACTATTCATCTCCCTGCCGGACGGACTTGTTAGCCTGCGGTGAGAGAGAAACTTTTTTTGCCAGGGCTGCCGGTGCTCCTAATAAAGGAATCATTGATTTAACTTCAGAGGGTCTGTCATGGATTGGGGAGCTGGGTCAGAACATTTTGAGGCCTGGTTTTCTTTTACTTCTAACTCTTCCAAACATAATTGCTTTCTCCAGTGAATATTCATCAAGGAGGACCCAGGGTTTTTTCCCCTAGAGCTTGATTTTAAACAGCTTAAAAAACACTGAGCAAAGAACTGACTTGGCAAATTGGGGTCAGAAACAATGGAACTGAGATAAGATTAGTACAATATGGTCGACAGCCCATGCCTTCGATTCTAACAGCTGCTGTGTTTTGTTCCAGCTGCCTGTTTTGGATTCTGTTGTGCTGTAGCCCAAAGCAAACACACATTACAGTAAACTCCAATTAGTCTTCCAGCCACTACCAGCTTTTAAATCAGCACCTGGGGGAAGATGTTTAACAGGTGACTCAAGTTTAAAAGGAAATGGGAAAGAATCCAACCAGATCATCCCACAAAATATCAGATTTTGTTGTGTTTGTATAAGTTTGTATATTTATTGGGACTGGAAGATTTCAGCTCTTTTTCTGCTAGGACGCAGAACCAACCCTGCGATCTCAAGAGAAATAACGTTGGTAATATCTGTAATAAAGCACAGCAGTTGGTTGCATCTTCTGTTTCCAGAAAAAAACAGAAATTGTCACTTTTCTCACAAACTCTTGAAGATCCTCCTGAGTCCAGGTAAGAAAAAACAGTTTTGAAGATTCAGGTTTCTAAAACAAGCAAGACTGGTTATTTAAAAAGGAAGAGGGATTTTTGACGGATTTTTCACAAAGAGGTCAAACTCAATTTTTTTTTCTTCACAAGCTTTAAATATTGTAATCCCTGTACTAATGGAGATTTTTATTTCCTCGTTATAGTCCCTGTTACGCCCAAATGAGCATAACAATCAATCATTTCATTTATGGATTTTTAGTACATCTTCATCACTCAAGATGCACTGAAGAACTTACACTCCAGCGTTCAATTATTATGAAAATCATTTACCAGTGCAAAAAAAATTGTATATGTAATGTAAAGGAAAAATGAAAAGAAAATTAGTCTAAAAGGAAAATGTGCTGGCAGTCCTTAGAAGGCCGAGAAAACTGTTGTCATAAATATGCTTATATTTTCCAGATTGCCACCGAGGGCTAGACTAGAAGGCAATTGAGATTACACAATGAAAGCAATAACTAAAGGCTTGCCTTGTCACAACAGGACTAGTTAATCCTTTGTATCAAGCAGAAATATCCGCAATTGTACATAGACAGATACAGAATAACAGAGTTGGAAGGGACCTTGTAGGTCATCTAGTCCAACCCCCTTCTCAAGCAGGAGACCCTGTACCATTTCTCACAAGTGGCAGTCCAGTCTCTTCTTGAAAACCTCCAGTGATGAAGCACCCATAACTTCCAAAAGCAAGCTGTTCCATTGGTTGATTGTCCTCACTGTCAAAAAGTTTCCCCTTATTTCGAAGTTGAATCTCTCCTTGATCAGTTTCCATCCATTGTTCCTTGTCTGGCCTTCAGGTGTCTTGGAAAATAGTTTGACCCCCTCCTCTCTGTGGCAGCCCCTCAAATATTGAAACCCTGCTGTCATGTCTCCCTTGGTCCTTCTCTTCACTAGACTAGACATGCCCAGTTCCTGCAACCGTTCATCGTATGTTTTAGACCCCAGTCCCCTAATCATCTTTGTTGCTCTTCTCTGCACTATTTCTAGAGTCTCAACATCTTTTTTTTTAATAGTGTGGTGACCAAAACTGGATGCAATATTCTAGGTGTGGCCTTACTAGGGCTTTATAGAGTGGTATTAGTACCTCCCTTGATCTCGATTGTATCCCTTTGTTAATGCAATTTAGGGTTGCATTGGCTTTTTTGGCTGCTCCTGCACACTGCTGGCTCATATTTAATTGATTGTCCACTAGGACTCCATGAACCCTTACAGTTATACAAAACAGCATGTGGCTTTTTCACAAAATAGTAGTCACAGGAGTTATGATGAGCATCTAAGCACCAAGATCAAGTAGTCAACTGTAAGGCTGCTCTCTTCCATTACCCCATCCTGGTCTCCATAGATGAGAATCTCCATAGAAACCAGGCTCAGAGAGCACTAAGAACCTCACAGGAAGGTTTACTTCCAAAATTCTAGTTGGCTCAAATGGATCAATGTGTCCATTTTTGTTCACTTGTGAATATTTCTATGGACAGCATAACTGCCTCCTGACAGTTAGGAATTCATAGGAAGTAGGTACAGACAGGAGATCTAGCCCAGACATGGGGCAGGTTGTCCACACATTAAAATAGAAAAAGTCAACATGGTGCTCATAATAATGCAATCAAAACTGCAGTAGACATAAAAATGGACAGAGCTTTGGTTGAACATTATGGGTACTATCTGGACCTTTTTTTAAAAAAAAGCATACCTTGTGGATAGACCTGTTGATGGAAGGAAACTGTTCAATAAAACTGTCTTAGTTGGCTTGCAATAAGTCTGGCTGAGAATTTATTTTTTTGGTGTAGAAAGTTAGCATCCACCCTTCTCGTAGAAAAATAAAATATTCCAGGAAATATTTAAAAGGCAGAATATTTCCCTAAAACAGAAAGAGGAATCTTAAGGGACACAGAAACTCAGCCCCAGTCGGTATTTTGGTTGCCAGCTTATCTACAAGACAAAAGACTGGGCTGTATTTACAACAAGACAAAAGACCTTCAGCTCCAGGGTTAGCCCTCACTCAAGATCCAAAACTAGGACAAAACTATTGAGGCATAATAGGAATTGCCCAAAGTCCCTTCGTTATATCACCCAGCAAGATTCAACCAAGCCTGGGACTCAAAACAACCTGCAAAGTTACCCCTGCATGACCCCATGGGAGTATGACAACCAATCAGGATACATTTCTTGCCACAGGAACAGGAAACAAGTTCAAAGCCCAAGAGAGGGTATAAATCTCTCTCTCTCTCTCTCTCTCTCTCTCTCTCTCTATCTATCTATCTATCTATCTCAACCCATGTGCTCAATTGCTCAGGACCTCAAACCATGTCCACCATTAAACCAGGTCCTGTCCACCATTAAACCAGGGATGAGCTTCAAATTTTTTAACAACCGGTTCTCTGCCATGGTAGGCGTGGCCTAGTCAGCCCTCCCTGGGCTCCAGAGGCTTTTTGTGAGCCTCCAGGAAGGCAAAAATGACCTCCCTGGGCTTCTAAGGCCCTCTGAAAGACTCCAGAGCCTGTGGAGGGTGAAAAACAGGCCTCCATTTCCGGCCTTCCAGAATTTCCGGGAGGCCCATTTTTCACCCTCCCCGGGCTCTGGAGGCTTTTTTCAAGCCTTCAGGAGGGCGAAAATGGCCTCCCCAGGCTCCAGAGGCTGTCTGGAGCCTGAGCCTCCACACGGGCCCTGAACTTACCTGGCATCCAAAACGGGCTGCGTGGAGATTCCTGGGAGGGGAGCAGTGAGCAGGGCCAGCCAGGGGTCAGATTTGCAGGTTCACCAAACTGGTAATTAAAAACAATAAAATTAGCTACCAGTTCACCCAAACTGGGATGAACCGGTAGCAGCCCACCTCTGCATCTATCTTTCCAAATAGCCTCCATGTTTCCAGTGTCTTTGCCCCACTTGGAACTGAACCCAGATGTACATTTCTTCCTACAATGGTTTTCAGGATTACATTTTTATCCCTGGCTAGCATTCAAGCTGCTTTCTGAAAGTTTGTGCTCCTCATTTTTTCAGCTGACCACTTACCTAGGGCATGACAAGTGATTAGCCATGCTAGGGACTTAGGGCTTTGCAATGACCATGTCAAAACACTGCTCACATTTCAGGGTGCTAAAAGTTCTAGAGAGCTTGGTAGGCAGCTCAATCGAGAAGAAGTTGGTCCCTTCTGAAGTAAGACAGGAGCCCAGCTTGTTTTTCCCTCCTTCAAAATTCCGTTCGGAGCAGTTAAAGTTGTTTGAGTCAATATTAGTTCCCTCTAGCAGATGCCCTTATCAAATATTAAGCACTGTAGATACTGATCACATCCATGAAACACATCTAAGTCCCTGGAGCCAGGCAGAAGCAAATATCTTCCAGGCTCTCTCTTCCCAAACTACAGAATACTTGATGAGAAACTGGTCCAGTTAGGTGTTAAATAAACCAAGACCTTGTGGTGGGAAATCTGTCTGTCATCACATCATCCATGCAGCAGAAACTTTCTGCTCTCTTTCCCCTAAACTCTTTTCTGCTGCATTAGTGGAACAAGTTCTGCAGGCATCATGAAAACATGTTTGCTGGATTAGAAAAAAGAATCATCTAGACCAGCATTCCTCAGGTTTTGCAACTTGGAAGCTTGGCTGGGGTGGGAAGGGGAACTAGGCTGTGTGAGTGGAGGACTGGTGTGCCCGCACATACTCGTGCTAGTGGCAGGCCAGCACGCATGTGCACACAACTCAGCTGCAAGCTCAACTTGCTGCTTGCACAAATGGATGCTTGCACAAATGGGATGCACACCTGCTCACCCACCAGTTCTGCAGCCCGGTTCTGAATGGCTCAAGGTTGGGGACCAGAGGTGGTATTCAGCAGGTTCTGACCAGTTCTGGAGAACCGGTAGCAGAAATTTTGAGTAGCTTGGAGAATCAGCAAATCCCACCTCTGACTGGCCCCGTCCCCATCTATTCTCTGCCTCTTGAGTCCCAGCTGATCGGCTGGGTCTTCTTTGGTTGCCCTACACAGGAGAATGCAACTGGAAAGCAAGTTAGTGGGGTGGGGAGCAGAGGTGGTATTCAGCAGGTTCTGACCAGTTCTAGAGAACTGGTAGTGGAAATTTTGAGTAATACAGAGAACCAGCAAATACCACCCCTGACTAAAGATTTTCCCTGCCACACCCACCAAGCCATGCCCACAGAACCGGTAGTAAAAAAAAAATTGAATCCCACCACTGTTGGGGACCCCTAACATAGAGCACAAATCTTGGTATCAATATAAGTGTGGACTTGAAATAGCTTGAAATAGAACTATGCTAGTCTCCCTTTATTTCTTTGTCAGTAAATATAAATTCAACACAAAAATAGTTTGGCACAAAAGCGACCACCTGCGAAGGCTCCTGGATTGGGGCTGGAAGACAAAAGCAGAAGCAGCATGCTCTGTCCCATATTTGGGGTAGACCAGGTTGCCCTGATAGACCCGTCTCACCAGACAGAAAAAAAACACTTAATCTGAGTGGACCAACAACACCACAACACAGCTGGTCCTCTAAATAATTTACTCCCTGCTTTTAAAAGCTAGGAAGTAAAAAAAAAGATGGAATATAAAAACTTTTCCCTGGTTGGTTAAGCAGAGCACATTTTATCATTCAATCCGTGTCATGATTGAAAATAGGTATGAGGTGTAAATGGTGAAAGGGATCAAGTATTTCTTGTAGAAAAGCACCAGTGATGATCTAATTTGACCTAAGATGGTGGGGAGGGGGTTATTGGGGGAACTGGGGCAACTCCTGACAGGAAACCTTTTGAGAGCCTTGGTGGTGCAGGCTGTTAAATGCCTAGCACTTAGTTCCAGCTCGAATCCCACCAGGCTCATGGTTGACTCAGCCTTCCATCCGCTCGGGGTAGGTAAATTGAGGACCCAAGATTGTTGGGGGCAATAAGCTGATTTGTAAAAATGCCGCTTAGTAATAAGCAGGCATATACAATGGAATGAAGGCTATTGCTGAGCGCATTGGGTTGTGCTCCAAAAAATTGTAAGCTGCCCTGAGTCTCCGGAGAAGGGCGGCATATAAATATGAATTAAAAATAATAATAAAGCTTGACATTTTCGAAATAAGAGAAAAAAGCCTTGATAGACATTTCATAACATTAAAACCAGGAGCTATTCAATGATGCTAAAGTGTCCCCCCAAAAAGGAGAATGAAGGTCATGTTCATATTACATCCACCCACCCACCCACCCCAGAATGGGAAGGCAGGGTATGTTGTAGGACCCATCTATTAAGGATGTACATCTGATGGGATCATGGAAAAGGGTCTTTTCAGGGATGGCCCCTTCTCTATGGAACATCATTCCCCCAGTGGTGGGATTCAAAAAGTTTTACCACAGGTTCAGTGGGTGTGGCTTGGTGGGCACGCTTTGCATGTGTGCACTCACTTTGTGTGTGCGCGCACACCAAACACGCACTTTGCGCAGGAGCAGGGGGGTTCCAACTCAGCTCCTGAAAGCCTGCACAATCCTGGTCACTCTGTTGTGCCGCGCAAAGCCGCTGCACTTCAAAAGCAGGGAATAAAGGTGAGTATGGGAGCCCAGGTGGGCAGGTGGTGGAAAGAACCGGTTTGGTCTCCGCTGCTCATCGCCGCTACCACCTTAGCAGAACTGGGCCAAACTGGTAGAATACCACCCACTGCATTCCCCATGAGATATACAACTGTCCCCCACCTTGTTGCTTTTCCAAAAGGCCCCGGAGATGTGGTTTGGTCAGCAGGGACCACGAATGGAAATGGAGATGATCAAATGATTGATTTCATTGGGTTGCTGCAGCCGTGGGTCAGTGAGGTGGGGTTTTATGGGTTTCTGTATCATGGGTTTTTCACATTGTAAACTACCCGGAGGCACTTTGGTGTGAGTTGAGCAGCCATATCAATTCGTTGGATAAATGCACGTGCTCAAACTACAGTATGTGGTACCCATTTGAGGAGGGGGGGAATTGGAGAAATTAATGAAAGATGAAAGATAATGAAAGATAAGGCCAGCTGTGATTAATAACAGAAGCCGGAGGCTATTAATACAATCATATCCTGCTTGTTGGATTCTGACAGATATGTAGATGACCCAGCATGGAACTGAAAGCTGGACCAGCTAAGCCTCGGGTTGAATGTTGAAAAGGTTTTCTGATGTCTTCTCTACAAGAATTCCCAGAGCATCTTGGGCCAAGCGAAGGAAAGCAGGGTAGAGGCCCAAAACACCAAAATCAGAGGTGGTATTCTGCAGGTTCTGACCAGTTCTGGAAATACGACCTCTGACTGGCCCTGCCCCCATCTATTCTCTGCCTCCCGAGTCCCAGCTGATCGGTTGGGTCTTCTTTTGTTGCCCTGCACAGGAGAATGGAGCTGGAAAGCAGGTTAGTGGGGTGGGGAGGGAATGGGGATTTTGCAGTATCCTTCCCCTGGAGTATGGTGGGAATAGAGATTTTACAGTAAAATCTGCCACACCCACCAAGCCAAGCCCATAGAACCGGTAGTTAAAAAATTTGAATCCCACCACTGACCAAAACTTATCGTTTGAACTTCCAAAAACATCGAAGCTTGGATGGAGCCCCCTTAGTCAACCCCCAGAAGACGATAAACATTGTTTAATGTTACCGGAAGGTAAAATGAATCTGCAGAAAATGCTTTTTTCCCCAGCAAGCTCACTTTGATTGGTGAAGCCACAGCAGCAAAATGTCTCAAACGAAGAAAAAAAATTAGTCCAGTTGCATGATTCAAATCTTTAGACACCTTGGGCAGGATGATTGAGACTCTTCAACAACATAGAAAATGCTCTTAGTAGCTGCATTTTGTTTTATGTCCAAAAATGGCTGCTGGGGAGTGGGGCTTCCTGAAATAGTGAAATAATGCAATAACTTCATATCCCGAGAGAAGGCACTTTCAACAGTTTAACACTTAGCACTGTGCCGTACCAGAAAACGTCTAAACCTTGAGATCCTTTCTCACCTCACTCAACAGCAGCTTGTAATATTAACAATTTCCCCACTCCATTTCTCTTGGCTTTAAACCATATGGTCGAACGGTGAGGTTTAATGCATTCAAAAGCTTCCAAAAATGATAAACTTTCAACCGGGGAGGTTTAAAAAAAAAGAGAAATTGTTGTAGACTGGTACATTTGTATACTATTCATTTCACTTAATTTTATTTACTTTGCCCCTTAGCTTAAATCGAGGGGTGTTTTATGGTGGGGCTGCCCACATTTTGAATCTGATAGACTACCAAGTGTTCGACTTACGACCGGTTGCTTAGCAACAATTCCAAGTTACAAAAGATCCCTCAAAGGGGACTTACGGTTTGGTTCTGAAGTTCCAATGGCTGACCCTGACTTGGTCAGCCTGCTTTTTTCTCTCAACTTTTCATATTTTCTTACCTGCCTAAGCAGAAAGAAAATGCACATTTTTATAGCCTACCCATTTGACAGCAATAACAATAGCTTTTAGACTCATGTACCACTTCATAGTGCTTTACAGCCTTCTCTAAGTGGTTTAGAAAGCCAGCATATTGCCCACAACGATCTGAGTCTTCATTTTACCGACTTCAAAAGGATGGAAGGCTGAGTCAATCTTGAGGATCAAACTTCTAGCAGTTGGCAGAATTAGCCTGCAATACTACATTCGAGCCACTGTGCCACCAGGGCTCCTACAATGATAAGGGCAATTATAATGCAACTCTGATTCTCCAAATTCCGCTGTCTGAGCAGCTTGAGTTAGATTAGATTCTTCCCATTGAAACTGGGAAAGGTTGAAGGTTTGATTCCTGACCCCTTTCGAGTTCAGATGATAGAAGCCAACGTAACTGCAGTCTGCCCATTTAATAAGGGATCCATTATTTTCATACAGATACACACACATCTATAGCAGAAGATCACAGAACTGCCTGTGCAATTGGCACAAGGGAGGGGAAACCCACTTCTCTCCTAAGAACGCTCATTTCTCAAATGACACTCAGCAGCTCCAAACACAATATTGCTCGGCTATAATTTTATCTGCTGCAGAATGGGAAAGGCTGAGAGAAACAGCAGTCAATAAGAATATTTAATAAACACTACCAGAGCCGGCAAGAGTACAACTGAATTCTTGCCAACTTGTTATCCTTAAGGGCCCTATTCCATCCAATTTGCGCCCCTTAAAAACTAATTTTCTTTCATTTCATTTAAGTGCTCGCCCTTCCCTGCCGTTTCACAACAATCACCTCTCCAAGCGAACAAGGCAGGGGAAATAATCAACAGGAAAGCAGGCGGGGAGAAGCGTGTGAGAGGACACTGTTGAAAGGGAGAGCCATATACAGCACAGAAACAACAGCGAGAGGAAACCAATTTGCTGGGGGAGAGTCCTTGGAAAGGCACACTCTGTGTGCATCAGTATAAAATCTCAGTGCAGCACTCCAAAACTTTAATAAAATGGCAGAGGGAATGCAAGAGGCCACACCTGGAATACAGCATCCAGTTTTGGTCACCACATTATACAAAAGATGTCCAGACTTTGGGAAGAGTGTAGAGAAGAGCAACACAAATGCTTAGGGGCAGAGGTGGGATCCGGCAGGGTTAACTACAGGTTCGGTGATTTACAATGTGCTTCCCTGCACGCTGCTCTCGTGCGCCTGTAAATCATCATCAGCTTGGTGCCTGGACAGCTGGGCAGCGCTGTGTGCCAAGAAGCAGCCTTTGAAAAAGTACTTTTTTCTTGCTTTTTTAACTGCAGCTGGGCCTCGCATGGCAGCTGAGGTTGAAAAAGCAGGAAATAAAGGTCAGGTAAGAGCCTGGGCGGACAGGTGAGCCAAAACAGCAGCAGACATAGAACCGGTTCTATGTCTGCTGCTCTTCAGAGCTACCGTTTCTACAGAGCCAGACAGAACCGGTAGAATCCCACCCCTGCTTAGGGGCAAGGGTGCAATTCAACTGGTATAACAACCGGTTCAGTGAGCGTGTGCTTTGCGCGCATACGCACACTTTGCACACGTGCACAGCCAAATGCATGCTCCACATTTTAAAAAGCTAATACGTATCTTCAACTTTAGCTGAAGAAAACAGCTGAGGCATGGCAAACCGCTCTGCCACGTGAATCAGCTGTGCTCTAACAAAAAGACATAAAGCACAAGAAAGTGCAGGGGCAGGTGCACGAGCCCACATGTTCGTTGGAGCGAACCAGTTCAGAGCCAGCTGATCGTCGGAACAAGAGGTCCTCCCAAACCGGTCCAAACCGGGAGCATCCCATCCCTGCTTAGGAGCCTGGAGGCTAAAACATACAAAGAACGGTTGCAGGAAATGAGTATGTCTAATCTAGTGAAAAGAAGGACACATAATAGCAGTGTTCCAATATCTCAGGGGCTGCCACAAAGAAGAGGGAGTCAAGCTATTATCTGAAGCACCGGGGGACAGGACAAGAAGCAATAGATGGAAACTAATCAAGGAGAGAAGCAACTTAGAACTAAGGAGAAATTTCCTGACAGTGAGAACAATCAATCAGTGGAATGGCTTGCCTTCAGACGTTGTAGTGGGAGTGTAATTGTTGTGGCTGTTTTTGTTACTGCAGCTAATAGTGTTCCCAGGGGATAAGAAGAAGGCCACTAGTAAGCTCAGAATTGGGATGCTCACCACTGGAGGTGCTGATGGGATAGCAATAGCAATAGCACTTAGACTTATGTACCGCTTCATAGTGCTTCATAGCCCTCTCTAAGTGGTTTACAAAGTCAGCCTATTACCTCCAACAATTTTGGGTCCTCCTTTTACCCACCTGGGAAGGATGGAAGGCTGAGTCAACCTTGAGCCTGATGAGATTTGAACTGCCAAACTGCAGTCAGCTGGCAGTCAGCAGAAGTAGCCTGCAGTACTGCACTCTAACCACTGCGCCACTGAGGCTCATAAGAAAATTGATCCTCATAAGAAGGATGCTCCCATGTTGTCTGTTTCCTTCATTCTGGTTTTTGATATATTTTTTAAAATTTTAATGTGCATTAAAATCTTTGAATCCCTCTGTTAACCACAGTTTTAAATTTTTAACTGCTTCTCTATTTATTTTTTAAAGCTCTGTAAGCCACCCAGATTTGCTCTATAGACGAGATGGGCAACATATGAATGAATGAATGAATGAATGAATGAATGAATGAATGAATGAATGAATGAAATCAAGAAAGACACTCTGAGTTTCTTCTAAGCAGTTTCCTTTATTTGTATACAAAAATCTTGCCAAACTAAAGCAAACACTTGCATCACTAAAATATATATCTATAGGGTCCTTGGTAATCCAATCCTCTGAGATTGTTGCCTTTTTTGGGCAGATGTTTCATTACTGAAATGGCCAATGGCTATACCTTCCATCACAAATTAGGCTGCAAAACATTGAAGACTCCATTGCAATATTGCTCTTTTAGCTTCAGATTTTTCCTTAATTATTTCTTACCAGGGATTCAATCTCCTTTCACTCTCCTGCCCCATTTTAGGAAAATCACTACGGAACTTTAAACCTACCCTAAACCACCATCCTCACCATCGAGAATCCTTCCTTAAAAATTCACAATGAAGTGAGGGCTACAGGAAACAGTGATCCCTCCAGCCACTGATAATAAGGATGCTAATAATTGCCAGTAACCATGTAGTAATTGCATGTTTGGTATGCTCTATAGGGTGACTCATGGGTCTGCCTTGAATTAATGGAGTTCAATTAGAGGACAGAGATTCCCTGATTTCTTGTAATTGTTTGCCTTGGGACTCCCTCACCAAGTCTAAAGAGGCAGGGATGCTCCAACATGGCCCAAATTAGATGCAAAATGAGCACTGGTTTGCTCAGTTCAATGGATTACAGTCGTTTACATCATAACTGGGAAGGTAAATTCTAGAGGGAGAATAGATCACGTCAAGTCCCATTGTTCGACTATCATCCAAGGGATTCTTGCAATAAAGTTGAGCATCTAAAATACGTATTTCTTCTGATCCAGTCCAGGGAAGAAAAACACAAAGGAGAACTGAAAATGTTTCCTACAATTTGCCCCCAATCTATATATATATATTTTCCCTTCATTTGTGTGGTGGGGAGATTAAGGGAAATCATTTTCACTTTTAATTTTATTTCTGGGCAAAAATAGAAGAAAGGTTCAATGAAATTCATCACGGTGGACCCCATGTTCTTGTCACTCAATGAGTGAGCTTTGAATTATAGGCAGAACAATTTCCTCAGTGGGATTTGGAAGATGTAGGACCTTCCAAATGTTTTGGGATCACCATCAACTCTACAAGGGAGGCCAGATGCTTCACTGAATTTTGCAAGTCTGCTTGCAATGTCTGACATGAATAACATCTGGAAGAGCAAAGACATCAGCCTCACAATCAAATGCAGATTAATTAACACATTTCCCCCCTTTTTATGATCTGTAATCCCTTGCTTTGGGGTGGATTTGGGGCGACTGAATGGACCTGAGCATTTACCATCCAGATGCCCTTCCTGACACCTATGTGGAGTTCACAACAGATATTTTCTCTTTGTGCCCTGATAAGAGAAACATGTGTTGCTGCCTAGGATTGAACTTTCAACCTTCCAAGTGGGAGGCAAGCATCTTCACCTTTAGGCCACTAAACCAGTCAGATTAGTTAAGTCAATAATTTTCTCAAATCCTACTTAAGGCTGCAAAACCTGGGCCCCTGAAAAAGGCAGATAGGAGACATGTGGATGCATTTGAACTGTGGTACTGGAGACAGCTATTACACATCCCATGGACTGCAAAAATAACCAGACTTTACCAAAAATATCACTTGAAGTCAGGACTGCCAAACAGAGTCTATCATACTTTGGTCATGTCATGAGAGCTGACTTAGTCAAAAAGTAAATCATTCTGGGAATGATCAGCAGAAAAGTGAAGGGCCACCCCCTTTGCACCTAGTGGCTGGCACTATAAAAGATGACATTGAGATGGCCATGGCAGATCTGAAGAAGGCAGCGAGAGACAGAGGGGTCGGACATGGCTGAATGACTGACAACAATGACAATGGCTTATGTTTTACCTTCCTTCCTTCTTATGCTCCAGGGAATCAGGGAAAATCAGCCCTGAGTCTCTTTCTAATACTCCCTTCTCTTCCCCCACCAGTGGTGCATTTCAAAAATTCTTACCACTGGGCATGGCTTGGTGGGCACGCTTTGTGTGCCCACCTTTTGCATGCACATGCGCACCAAATGTGCACTTTGTACAGGCGCAGAGGCATTGACTCACCTCCTGCAATCCTGCACTCTCCCTGTTGCTTCAGCAGCTGCCGTGCGGCAATCTGCTGTGCCACGCAAAGTAGCTGCGCTTCAAAAGCAAGGAATAAAACTTAGTATGGGAGACCAGGTGGACGGGTGGGCCCAACAGCAGAGCGTCGGAGTGAACTGGTTCAGTCTCCACTGCTCATCAGCACTACCGGCTCGGGAGAACTGGGCCAAACCAGTAGAATACTACCACTGTTCCCCCAGCCTGGCTTAATGCTTTTCCTTTTTTGTACCTGCTGTTGTTCTAACAGCTTCTAGTGGCCTTCTCAAAGGTCATCTTGGTAGGTATCTACAACAACAGAGTTGGCCATGTTTCTTGATAATTCTGAGATTTCTAGTCTCAGCAGAGAGAGATATCCATAGCAGGAGATAATGAAGTCAAAAGAGTGGGCACAGTTGGACAATCAAATGCCCACCCTCCCATAGTATGTGCCTCAAAGATCTTTCAGATATAAAAAGGATGAATATGGGACTTCAACTGCCTAGTTTTATTCGCTGTTTTGACCTTCTTGGCAACAGGCCTGTCAATATGTCTAGAGAGTACTAAACTGGGAAAGAGTAGTTAGGATATTCCACGAGAAAGAGAAAGATTTAAACATTACCCCTCATTTATGAAACTTTCTGAGCAAGTTTGGGTCATCCGAGAAACTCTGTGAGCAGCCACTATCTTCCTGACAAATCAATTCTCAAGATTGGTAAGACCACACTTGGAATACTGCATCCAGCTTTGTTCATCACATTATAAAAATAACCGCACGGGTGGTGATGGGAGTTACCCGGTTCTCCCATGTTACCCCCCTCCTGCGTGGCCTGCATTGGTTGCCGATTGTGCTCCGGGTGAGATTCAAGGTTTTAGTTTTGACATTCAAAGTCCTACGCGACATGGGTCCCCAATATTTGAGGGAGCGTCTTCTTCCAATAGCTAGTGCCGGCCGCCCTGTGCGGGCTCATAGGCAAGGACTCCTCGGGGTTCCATCGGCGAGTCAATGCCGGTTGGTACTTCCCTGACAACGAGCCTTCTCTGTTGCGGCCCCCGACCTCTGGAATCAACTGCCTCTGGAGCTCCGTCTGGCCCCTGATCTCCGCACCTTCCGCCGCAAATTAAAGACCTGGTTGTTCACCAACCCGGCTGTGATCCTTCCTTGGGGGGAGGGATGGGTTTTTAATGTATTTTATTGTTGTGTTTTATATTTGGGCTTGTCTGGTTTAATGTCTTTTTAAATATTTATTGTTCTGTGTTTTTAGTTGTGAGCCACCCCGAGTCTTCGGAGATGGGGCGGCATACAAGTTCAAATATAAATAAATAAATAAATAAATAAAAAATGATGTTGAGACCCTGGAAAGAGTGCAAAGAACAGCAAAAAAGATGATTAGGGGGTCTGAAGGCTAAAACATATAAGAGCGGTTGCAGGAAGTGGGTATGTCTAGTCTAGTGAAAAGAAGGATGACAAGTGATGTGATAGCAGTGTTCCAATATTTGAGGGGTTGCCACATACAAGAGATGAGGTCAACCTATTCTCCAAAGAGGCAGAACAAAAAGCTATGGATGGAAACTAATCAAGGAGAGAACCAATATAGAAATAAGAAGAAATTTCCTGACAGTGAGAACGATTAATCATGGAACACCACCAGAGTTGTAGGTGCTCCAACACTGGGAATTTTTAAAGAAGAGATTGGACAACCATTTATTTATGGTTTAGAGTTTCCTGCCTGAGCAGGGGTTGGACTAGAAGATTTCCAGAGTCCCTTCCAAGTCTATTATTCTGATTTTTGTAAAGGTGAAGTGTAAAATGGTAAAATACACTGAGTAGTTGGCAAGAGAAGTGAGAGTCCAATATAATGTATACATACATACATGCATACATACATACCAAACCAATAGACCCTGCCTTAGTTTTCATCAGTATTTTAAACTTTTTGCTGTTGTATTGCAAATGGCAGTTGTCAAGAGCAGGAGGAGGCAGCTGCTCATTCTGGGTTCCAATCTATATCTTAAGCTGGCAATCAAAGATTTATTGGAAGCTAATTGTGGGATCATAAGAACTCCAGAAGTGTTGATGATTCATATTGATTTATGTAAGGAGATTTAGAGTGTCTTTTTAAAATTGCAGACGCTGATAATTTAAGTAGGAGTGACAGGCATGGACGTAAATCTTGATTTTTCAGACACTGACCTTCTGCACTTGGTTTGCTTAACAGAAGATCCACAGGAGTGACATTTATTCATTTATTTAGATTTGACATGACATGATCATCTCTATTGCAGACAAGGATAGAATAGAATAGAATAGAATAGAATAGAATAGAATAGAATAGAATAGAATAGAATAGAATAGAATTCTTTATTGGCCAAGTGTGATTGGACACACAAGGTATTTGTCTTGGTGCAAATACTCTCAGTATACATAAAAGAAAAGATACATTCATCAAGAGTCGAGAATCATAAGGTACAACACTTAATAATAGTCATAGGCTACAATAAGCAATCAAATCATACTAGGAAACAGTCAATATAAATCCTAAGGATACATGAGATAAAGTTACAGCCATACAGTCACAAGTGGGAGGGGATGGGTGATAAGGAGTGATGAGAAGATTAATAGTAATAGTAGTGCAGACTTTGTAAATAGGTTGACAGTGTTGAGGGAATTATTTATTTAGCAGAGTGATAGTGTTCAGGGAAAAATGTCCTTGTAGCTAGTTGTTCTAGTGTGCAGTGCTCTATAGTGTCATTTTGAGGGTAGGAGTTGAAACAGTTTATGTCTGGGATGTGAGGGGTCTGTATATATTTTCACAGCCCTCTTTTTGACTCATGCAGTATACAGTCCTCAACTGAAGGCAGGTTGGTAGTAATTGTTTTTTCTGCAGTTCTAATTACTCTCTGAAATCTGTGTCTGTCCTGTTGGGTTGCAGAACCAAACCAGACAGTTATAGAGGTGCAGATGACAGACTCAATAATTCCTCTGTAGAACTGGATCAGCAGCTCCTTGGGCAGTTTGAGCTTTCTGAGTTGGCGCAGAAAGAACATTCTTTGTTGTGCTTTTTTAATGATGTTTTTGATGTTAGGTGTCCATTTTAGGACTTGTGATATGATAGAACCTAGAAACATGAAGGTCTCTACTCTTGATACTGTGTTGTCTAGTATTGTAAGAGGGTATGGGAGGGTTTCTCCTAAAGTCTACCACCATTTCTATGGTCTTGAGTGTGTTCTGTTCCAGGTGGTTCCAGTTACACCACGAGGCAAGCTGTACAACCTCCCATCTGTATGTGGATTCGTCGTCATCTCGAATGAGACCAATCACCATTGTATCAACTGCAAACTTCAGTGTTTTAACAGATGGATTGTTTGAGATGCAGTCATTGGTATATAGGGAGAAGAGAAGTGGAGAAAGCACACAGCCTTGGGGAGCCCCTGTGCTAATTGTACAGGTATCAGATGTGATTCTGCTGCTTCCTGTCTGTTAGGATGAAGGTATATATGCATAGAACATTTGTCTACTGCCCACTGACCAGTTCTGGAGAACCGGTAGCGGAAATTTTGAGTAGTTAGGAGAACCGGTAAATATCACCTCTGACTGGCCCCGCCCCCATCTATTCTCTTCCTCCCGAGTCCCAGCTGATCGGCTGGTTCTTCTTTTGTTGCCCTGTACAGGAGAACAGAGCTGGAAAGCAGGTTAGTGGGGTGGGGAGGAAATAGAGATTTTGCAGTATTCTTCCCCTGCCATGCCTACCAAGCCATGCCCACCAAGCCAAGCCACACCCACCAAGCCACACCCACAGAACTGGTAGTAAAAAATTTTGAATCCCACCACTGATTCACACGAATAACCAACCTTTTTGGAGGCCATTTTCCCCTCTATTTATTAATTTAGCCTTCTTTCTCCCTCTACTTCTGAAAGTCAAAGAATAAAGACAGAAATGTGCAGGTCTGACTTATTAAAGGTGCTTCGAGGTTTCTCTCGCTCTGTCTCTCTCCTCTTTCTTAAATGTTTCGGGAAAACTCATTCTGAGATAAAAGTCTGTTGTCAGCGAATGAGAATTACAGCGGGCTTAATCGATTCTGATATAATCACATTTCTTTTGCGGCCTTCCTCCCCTCATCCTTTTTTTCTTTCTTTCTTTCTAATCCTTCCAGGCTTCTGTTTTGGAGAATAGAGGAGGGGAAGGGAAAACCCTTTTTTCAGTGCTGAATGCAGAAGGTTTCTTGTGGTGAATATAGCAGCAAATGAAAAACTTTATCTCGAAAACTTCCTTTGTCGACAAACCTCTTGAGGGAAGCGGGAGTCATTCGTGGTGGCAGCTGGAAAAAAATATATATATTGTTCCCAGATGAATATTTCCTTCACCTTCAGATGTATCAGCCTAGGAAATGCCACATTTCACAAACAGGGAAATAATTCTGTGTTGTGTCATGTGCATTTATGTGTGGGCCTTATACGGCTGTTTGCAAACCCGTTGGAAAAAATTACAGGCAGCCCTTCCACTTACAATAGTTCATTTAGTGACTGTTCCAATGGCATTAAAAAAAAGTGACTTATGACCAGGGGTGGGTTTCAAATTGTTTAACAACCCATTCTGTGGGCATGGCTAGGTGGGCCATGTGACTGGGTGGGTGTGGCTTGGGGTGTGTTTTTTGGCAGCATTCCCCCCCCCTGGTTTTTAGGCCTTCTGGGCCTCAGGGAAGCCTCCTGGGGGGTGTTTTTGCTCTCAGGAAGTTTCCCTGGGACCCAGGAAGGCAAAAAATGGAGTGCAGGGAGGGGGGTGCTGCTGTGCCCCCCTCAATGTTTTGCCTTTCTGGGCCTCAGGGAAGCCTCCTGGACGAAGCAGTAAGACAGGAGGGGAATTCCGGCACAGCTGATCATAGGAACAGCTGATGGTCGGGAGCGGGAAAATACCTTAAGGAGCGATTGGGCAGGGAAGAACCCAGTCAGCGATGTCGGGCATGCACACGATGTTGCGCATGTGCGATAAGGACTGACTGGGCAGAGAGGGGAGGGGCGGGTCCAGCCAGAGGCATGATTTGCCAGTTCTCCGAACTGTGCAGAATCATAACAATCAGTTCTATAGAACCTGTGTGATGACCCAGGGTGGGATACAAAACAATCAGTCACAAAAAAACTGGTGAAGCCCCTTTTATTCCTTCACTTTGCTTCCAAGCTCCAAATATTTTTGATGGAAGATAAAAAACTCCCACACAAACAGTTACAAGAAGGAGGAAAAAAGCAACACAAACCAGGCAAGATAAAGGCTGGGGGACGTCCACATATAACAGAACACACACTGGGAAGGACGCCAAACTCAGAGAGGAACCATAAACTAGAGATATTTCCACGCTTTGTTTCCAGCGTTCGCCCATATGCATGTCCGACCTCTTATTCAGTTGTCACAGCTGCAGCCCATGAAGAGGATCAAGGCCCTCTCCTCCCGACTAGACCACGTCTCTCTCTTATCCTCTCCTCCCTGCATGTCCTAGGATGGAGAGTGGATGGGCTTGGGTCCTCTGACTGCTCAGCCGGCCTCTGCCCTTCCACAACCTCCTCCACAACCTCCGGAGCCATACTTCCACTCCCTCTCAGCTGTTCCTCCTCTCCCTCAGAGTCAGTCTCCACCAGGGGCAAGACAGAACCAGTCCGAACTGGTAGAATCCCACCCCTGCTTATGACCAATTTTCACACTTATGATGGTTGCAGCATCCCCATGGTCACGTGATCCAAATTCTAGGCATTTGGCAACTGACTCATATTTATGACAGTTACAGTGTCCCTGAGTCATGTGATCAACTTTTTGCGACAGTTTGACTAGCAAAGTCAATGAGGAAGCCAAATTCACTTAACAACCCTGTGACTAATTTAACCGCTGCAGTGATTCACTTAACAACCATGGCAAGCAAGATCATAAAATGGGGCGAAAGTCACTTAACAAACATCTCACTTAGCAACAAAACTTGGGGGCTCCATTGGGGTCGTAAGTCAAGGATTCGCTGTAAATATGTAACAGGCAACTTTTAGGAAGATTGAAGCTGACTTCCAAAGATAGGAAAAACTGTCCTAATTTAAACCTCTTTTTTCATTTTAAGCACGCTTTAATAGGTCATAAATAACCATGTTCCCATTGCTGCTCACTCCAACAAGATGTTTAGATTCTGGCTTTGACCTCAGTGGTGGGATTCAAAAAAATTTACTACCAGTTTTGTGGGTGTGGCTTGGTGGACATCACATCGCTTGGTGGGTGTGGCTTGATGGGAGTGGCTTGGTGGGCATGGCAGGGGAAGGATACTGCAAAATCCCCATTCCCTCCCCATCCCACTAACCTGCTTTCCAGCTCTGTTCTCCTGTGCAGGGCAACACCAGAAGACCCAGCCAATCAGCTGGGACTTGGGAGGCAGAGAATAGATGGGGGCGGGCCAGTCAGAGGTGGTATTTGCTGGTTCTCCAAATTACTCAAAATTTCTGCTACCGGTTCTCCAGAAATGGTCAGAACCTGTTGAATACCATCTGATTTACCTATTTACCGAATGGAAAAAGCAAAAACATTTTTCATTCACAACTGAAGATGAATGGACTTGACCATCGACCATTTTGTGGGTTATACCCAAAGATGAGCAGTCAATCGGTCAGACTCTTTGATGAAAGGAAGTAGCTCTTTGGAATAGATCATGAGATCTACTGATAATCTATTAATGTCCAGTCCACTTGTTACCAGCCATTTCTGGCCCTATAGGGTTACTTCCTATATGTAGGGGTTCCATAGCTCTCACCCAGGACAACATAAGGTAATTTGAAGGATCTCTTCCACCCACAGGCCATCGCAAAGGACATCTCACTGAGCATTATCCTGAGGACTGTGTCAAAACAAAATGAATATGATATTGAGGACCAGTTTGGACAAGTTGTTAAGGCACCAAGCTAGAAACCAGAAGACTGTGAGTTCTAGTCCCGCCTTAGGAATGAAAGCCAACTGGTTGACCATGGGCCAATCACCAGGAGACTTTGAGTTCTAGTCCCACCTTAGGCATGAAAAGCTGAATGAATAACTCTGGTCCAACTACCAGATGACTTGAGTTCTAGTCCTTTGAACTTAGACATAGGAAGATGGATGAGGGACCTTGGGCCAATCACCAGGAAACTTTGAGTTCTAGTCCTGCCTTAGGCATGAAAAGCTGGATGGATGACTCTGGAACAATCACCAGAAGACCAGAAGTGAGTTCTAGTCACATCTCAGGCATGAAAGCTGGAGTAATGACTCTGGGTTAGTCTCTTTCTCTCAGCCTAACCCACCTCACAGGGTTGTTGTTATGGGAAAAATAGGAAAAGAAAGGACTATTAGGTATGTTTGTCTCCTTGAGTTATTTATAAAAATAATAAAGGTGGGAAATAAATAAATGAATAATCTAGCCAGTCTAATAATGATATTCTTATTGCTATGGAAAAGGGAAATGGAAGGAAACCCAGAGTGGGGATAAAAGAAGATTAACAAATTATTTTTCTAGCCATCTTCTTCTCCCAACCTCAGGTCGATCTTGCTGGCTTTTACTGCAAGGAAATGCAGAAGATATCTGGAACTGAAGTGCTCCAATTTTCTGACCATCATCAAAGAGTTATTCATTTATTTATTTATTATTTAAATTTGTTAGAGACATCCAGTTCCAAGGGGGTGACCTTCTCATTATCCATACTGTACTAAGAGGAAAAGATTTATTTATTTATTTATTTATTTATTTATTTATTTATTTATTTATTTATTTTGTCAATCGCTTACAAGATAATAAATAAATAAATAAATGTTTTCCTCTTAAATTTAAATTTAAAAGTTTAAATTTAAGTTTAAATTTAAACTTTTCTCCTTTGTGGCCAAATCCCCCCAAATTCAGACCAAATCGGGCATGGTTTAAGTATTCAAGTTTAGATTGGATTCACTACATTGGACATAGTTTAAGTATTTGAGATTATGTGTTTACATCTTCTCCCCAGGTTGAATCCCCTAGGGAAAGGAAGGGTTCACGGGATATAAGCAGTCATGCTGGTTATCTACCACTCAGAAATTTGGAGGCAATGGGCCATGAGGTTAATTCAGCCAAGTAAATCTTTATGCCATTATCCTAGGCAGCCAGAAGCTGGCAGGAAAAAGGACTTTATGTATGTATGTATATGTATGTATGTATGTATGTATGTATATGTATGTATATATATATATATATATTTGTTTTCGAGATTTTCACGGCGGGTGTTGTGTCTTCCGTCAGTGGTGTCTTCAGCTTCGTTCTCACTTCTCCCAGGAGAACGAAGCTGAAGACACCAGCCTGAAGATGACGGATGAGATTTCAAACGCTGCCAAGGTATTCTCAACACACGGACAAGACCAATACACCAAGACCTACATATATCCTGGTGCATCCGTCATTTTCAGGCTGGTGTCTTCAGCTTCGTTGAAGCACAAAGCCGAAGACACCAGCCTGAAGATGGCGAGTGGGATCTCGTCGAAACGTTGCCAAGGTATTCTCAATCTTACACGGGACAAGACCCAAATACACCAAGACCTACATACCTTTACCCGTGAAAATCTACGAAAACATATATATGTGTGTGTGTGTATGCGTGTGTGTGTGTGTGTGGAAAGAGCAGCATTTGACAATTCATTTATATGTGTGTGTGTGTGTGTGTGTGTGTGTATGTGCGAGCTGCACTGGTTACCAATTGCCCTCCGGGTGAGATTTAAGGTGCTGGTGTTAACCTATAAAGTCCTTCATGGCATTGGTCCAGGATATTTGCAGGAGACCCTGCTGCCAATAACAGCCTCCCAGCGTCCCGTGCGCTCCCATCGACAGGGCCTTCTCTGGGTGCCGTCAACTCTGCAATGCCGGTTGGCAGTTCCCAGAGGGAGGGCCTTCTCGGCGGGTGCACCCACCCTATGGAACCAGCTCCCCTGGAGCTCCGGGTGGCCCCTGACCTCCGCTCTTTCCGCTGCAACCTAAAAACCTGGCTGTTCCAACTAGCCTACCCAGACTGATGGGGTTGGGGGAGGGTTTTTAAACATACTTTAATTTTGGTATATTTATGAGACCTTGGTTTAATTGTTTTTTTAATATTTGTATATTTGTATTCAGATTGTTTTTAGTTTGTAAGCTGCCCTGAGTCCTTTGGGAGATAGGGTGGCATAAAAGTCTCATATATACATACATACATAAATGAATTGTCAAATGCTGCTCTTTCCACATAGCTAAATCAGATACAGATAATCAGAGTTGGAAGGGACCTTGTAGGTTATCTAGTCCAACCCCCCAAGCACGAGACCCTACCTACATGATTTCTGACAAATGGCAGTTCAATCTCTTCTTGAAAGTCTCAAGTGATGGCGCTCCCACAACTTCCGATGGCAACTTCTGTTCCATTGGTTGATTGTTCTCACTGTCAGAAAGTTTCTCCTTATTTCCAGGTTAAATCTCTCCTTGTTCAGCTTCCATCTATTGTTCCATGTCTGGCCTACAAGTGCTTTAAAAAATAGCTTGACCCCCCTTCCTCTCTATGGTAGCCCCTCAAATATTAGAAGACTGCTATCCTGTCTCCCCTGGTCCTTCTCTTCACTTGACTAGCTGTGCCCAGTTCCTGCAACCGTTCTTCATAAGTTTTAGTCTCCAGTCCCCTAATCATCCTGGCTGCTCTTCTCTGCACTTTTTCTAGAGCCTTAACATCTTTTTATAGAGTGTGACAAATCACACATCATCTTGATAGGATCTATAGAAAGGAGCCTCTGGGGTCATGTAATCAATGTGGTCCTTCTGACATGTGTGTCCTCAGTGACATGGTTGTGAGATAGACCTTCTGTACTTAGGGGTCTCTCTCCTAACTAGACAACTGGGTCATAGAAGATTAGAAGTCGTAAAATGTAAGCGCCAAATAAATGAGTTCTTGGACAGCTATTTCCTCCTATATGTTCTGACTTCATATATATTTCTATATATTTAAAACAATACAGATAATGTTTGATTTACAACCATAATGGGACTTGCCTATTACACTTGTAAGTGGTAATGGCCATTAAGTGGGACAGCCTCACTTAACAAACCCCATCCTCTGCTCTCTCTGATGCAGCTAGTAAACGGACATGTGGGTCATTAAATGGAGCACAGGGTGCCACAGGGGTGGGGGAGACCCTAGTGGAGTGTAATGGGAGAGAGAGGTGGGGGCCCACTGTAGCATGTGGTCAGCCATAAGGGTGAATGGCCACGGGGGCAGTGCAGCAGCTGTAATTTCAAAACAGAGTTGTAAGTAGGTTTTGGGATTCTATCATAATTTTGAATGGTTGCTGAGTACCAATCATTAAGTGAGGACTACCGATAGGTATATTTTGTATGTGTATACTGAAGAGAGGGACACGGTGGCTCAGGGGCTAAGATGCTGAGCTTGTCGATCAGAAAGGTCGGCAGTTTGGAGGTTCGAATCCCTAGCACTGCGTAACGGAGTGAGCTCCCGTTCCTTGTCCCAGCTTCTGCCAACCTAGCAGTTCGAAAGCATGTAAAAAATGCAAGTAGAAAAATAGGGACCCCTTTGGTGGGAAGGTAACAGTGTTCCGTTCGCCTTTGGTGTTTAGTCATGCCAGCCACATGACCACGGAGACGTCTTCGGACAGCACTGGGTCTTCGGCTTTGTAACAGAGATGAGCACCGCCCCCTTGAGCCAAAAACGATTAGCACGTATGTGTGAGGAGAACCTTTACCTTCACCTTTATACTGAAGAGATATAGATACAGGTAGTCCTTGACTTACAATCACAATTAGGCCCCAGATTCCTGCAGTTAAGTGAAACTTTTGTTAAGTGAGCTTGCCCCATTTTACAATTCAACAGTCATTAAGTGAATCACTGCAGTTGTTAGCTTAGTAGTACAGTTGTTAAGTGAAGCTGGCTTCTCCATTGAATGCTTGTCAAAAGGTCACAAAAGGTGATCACGTGACCCCAGAACACTGCAACCGTCATAAACATGAGTCGATTGCGAAGCGTCTGAATTTTGATCACATGACCATGGGGATGTTGCAATGGTCATAAGTGTGAAAAATGGTCCTAAGTCACATTTTTCCAGTGCCGTTGTAACTTTGAACAATCATTAAATGAATTGTTGTAGGTCAAGAGCTAAGTACAGTTTGTTGTAAGAGCTAAGTAGATATGGCATAAGTGGATATGGTAGATCCCTTCCACTTATCATTCTACAGATTTGTAATCTGGGATATGGAATTTGTAAAAAAAAAAACTGCAGAATATTCACCACCCTGGATAAGGGAGGATAAGGATTTGGATTGGGACTTTCTTTGAAAAAAATAATGCAAGGATTAATACAAAAGATTTCTTCCAATGTTGTTAAAAACTTCAAAAGCTTAGCATGCTTAGAATGGTGTAGAAGTTCTTTGAAGAATAGCATTTCCCATAAATGTTGAATCCAAGCAAAAGACTTTATTTTTATTTATGTGTTAATTGTTAAATTTATTTGTCACCTGTCAGATCGGATGTCACACTGCTTCAGCCCTGATTCATTTTGATGGCAGACTGCCATAAAGTAAGGAGAGGGGACGGAATGGAGGGATATATGGAGGGAGGGATGACAGGAACCAGAGCCACAATGGTTGAATGATCCAAGAAAACAGGGATGGGAACGGAATACGAATGCTCATCAAAGAGGTGCCAAACTTTGGGGATGATTACAACCAATCTGAACTTAAATTGGAGGGCCTGGTAGAAGGGGAAATTAGCAAGTTTATGTGGGGATCCCCAGATCTGGCTTTGCTTATGCTGTATAACCACTTGGCTTTTAGTAAAAGTATATCTTTCACTACAAATGGAGTTGAGGGTCTTTCTTTCCTAAATGCCCAAGCTGAGACAGGCCTGACACCACCCATCGCACAGTTCGAGGCAGCTCTGAGCGAATTACAATAAAACTTTCAATAATATTCATGAGAAGTCAGGCAAAGCATAAAGATATGGAAGATATTTGCTACAGATTTCTTTGGTGGACAATTTGAGTGATCCGTTTACTGGATCCTTCTCATTATCGGGAAGAGATCCACCTTTCTTTTATTACTGATGGAAGATTTTCTTCAGATTAAGTAAGGTAGCTAAGACAACATTTTTCAGGGTTTCCCATATCTCTAGAGGAATTGCTGAAAGCCCACTCCATTAACCCAGTGGAATAGGGGGATATTAAAGACTTTAGATAAGATTTGCACATTTAAATTGAGCCGTGCATATATAGCCGTGTTTCATTCATAATTTGATTTAAAAAAATAATGAATGTGTATGTGCAAACAGTCTCCTTCTCCATCCACTCAGCAGTGCTGACCAATGCAAAATGTGACATCTTGAAGCAATTTACAGCAATCAATGCTTAATGGATATATATTCCTTCTTGACCTGCCCTTTTATATATACTGTATATATATATATTCCTACATTGAATGTTGGAAGCGCAATTCATCCCCACTGTTGTCAGCTAAACTGTCAGCTGTTTATTCTTGTAAAAAAATAATTCCAGGCAAAACCGAAATGAGAGCTCCATCAGCTTTCTATCAAACCGAATGACGTGGTTTAATCTCATCAGAAATCAAATTGCTAGATTTATATTAAAGGTGTTCGAGGCCGAACATTAAGAGACAGACAATCTGCATTAGAAAAAGCTACATATATCGCTCAACAAGATTTACTCTGAGGAAAATATGTGTATGATTTTAGTAAAATCAACGGCTTGCATATACTTATTATGACTAGTCCTTGACTTATGATCACAATTGGGACAAGAATTTCTGCTGCTAAACGAGATGATTATTAAGTGCATTGTGTCTGATTTTACTACCTTTTTAGCATCGTTGTTAATGTGATCCCCTTTTGTGACCTTCTGACAAGCAGTTAATGGGAAAGCCAGATTCACTTTAACAACCAGGTTACTAACGTATCAACTGCAGTGATTCACTCAACAATGGTGGCAAGGAAGGTTATAAAATGGGGCAAACTCCACTTAACAAATGTCTCATTTAAGAACAGAAAGGTTGGACTCAATTGTGGTCATAAGTCGAGGACCACCTCTGTTATTCTCTTGCTATTTTTACTTCTGATCTGATTTTAATGTTACCTGTTTAATGTTGTGCTTTGTTCAGCTATTTCTAGCTGAAATCTCCTTGGCCTGTAAATCAATAAACGTCCACAGGAAATGGCATACATAAAATGAAAAGGCATTAAGCCTTATGACCGTGTTTGCTAACATTAACAATCTGTATACAGGTAGTCCTCGGCTCACAATCCCAATTGAGCCCCCAATTTCCATCGCTAAGTGACACATTTGTTAAGTGAGTTTTGCCTCATGGTACGAGTGTTCTTGCCACGGTTGTTAAGCAAATCGCTGCAATTGATAAGTTGGTCTTTCGGTTGTTAAGTGCCATGCCCCTGTTGGAATCTGATTTGGAGTGGGAGGCCGAACAGCTGACAGGGAATGGGAGTGTGGCTTCGTTGGCTGTGAAAAAACTGGGGAAGGGCCGCCCGGAGTCCTTTGGGAGTTGGGCGGCATATAAGTTTAATTAATTAATTAATTAAATAAATAAATAAATAAATAAAATAAATAAAATAAGTTTAATTAAATAAAACAAGTCCGGCTGGGCAGAGCAGGGAAGAGGTAGAGCAAAGGAGAGGGAATTCAGAGGAAGACCCAGGCCCACTCCCGCTGCATCCTAAGGCATGCAGGGAGGAACGGAGAAGGGGAGCAATGTGGGTTGCATGGCTTACGGGGGAGGAAATGGCCCTGATCCCCTTCATTATCTTCAGCTGGAAACAAAGTGTTTAAAAAGGGAAGCTGCGCACAGCAAACTATTGGGAGCAAAGCATGAGTTTATTTGGTCTCGTCGTGGCTTATCTGTGTTCCTGGCATCTTCCCAACTGTGTGAGTGTTGCCATGCTTTCAAGTTTGAAATTCCTTCTCCTGCCCTGTCAAGTTAATTACTGCAGCTTGGTTTGTTTGGATTTTTAGTTACAGTCTATATGTATTTTGTTTTGGACTGAATTTTCTCTAGCCGAAGGTTACCTGGACAATGGGGGCAAAACTGGAGATAATAAAGGGACTCTTCTTGCTTATTTGACTGTGTTGCCTTTGTGCCACATCCCTTTGGGTCATCACATTAAATGAATCTGCCTTCCCCATCGACTTTGCTTGTCAGAAGGTTGCAAAAGGGGATCACGTGACCATTGGGACACAGCAACGGTCATAAGTGTGAACCAGTTGCCAAGCTTCTGAATTTTGATCACGCCAGCCTGGGGATGCTACCTACAAAAGTTGTAACTCTGAAACATGGTCATAAGTCCCTTTTTTCAGTGCCGTTGTAACTTTGTGCGGTCACCAAATGAACTGTTGTAAGTCGAGGAGTATCTGTATACAGTACTGTCCTCAACTATGCGAACCATAAAGCAGGTCAAAAACAGTTGCAGAAAAATTCAGAGGCTTGGCAACTGGCATGTACTTATGACTGTTGCAGTGTCCCGGGGTCACGCGATCCCTTTCTGCGATCTTTTGATGAGCAACATCAACGGGGAAGCGAGATTCACTTAACAATTGTGTTACCAAGTTAATAACTGCACAACTGCAATGATTCCCTTAATGCCGTGATGGGGAACCTATGGCACATGTGCCAGAGGTGGCATGCAGAACCCTCTCTGTGGGCACACAAGCCGTCACCCCAGCTCAGCTCCGCCGCGCAAGCGCATGCACCTCCCACCAGCCAGCTGGTCTTCGGGTCTCTGCCACGCATGCACAGGGAATTTGCATGCATGTTCGGAAAGGCAGGGTGCATGCAGGGGACATGCATGCATGTGTGGGGGTGGGGTGCATGTGTGGGGAACTTGCATGCATGTGCGGCATGGCAGGGCACATACAAAGGATGTGAGTGCATGTATGGGGGGTGGGGTGCATGCATGGGGGACGTGCATGAATGCGCAGGGGGCAAGGCACATGCATGGGGAGGAACACATTCGGGGGGCACACTGCATTTCATTTTGGGGGTTCGCTTTTGGCAAACGTGCACTTTGGGCACTTGGTTAGCCATCACTGACTTAACAAATGTGGCAGGAAACATCGTAAAATGGGGCAAAAGCAAAACTCAACCAATTTTTCACTTAGCAACCTAAAATCTGGGCTCAGTTATGGCTGTAAGTCAAGGACTACCTGTATTTATCTCAGTAATCAGGTTATTCTTTTTTAAATCCAAACATTGGCACTGTTCTATATTAAAAGCTCTGCCGGTTTATTCTTGATTGAAATGTTGACACCCACAGCTAGCCAAAGGCTCTCTGATAAATCGATCTTGAGTTGCACCTAGGACTAAAAAATGCTTCCAGGTTTTTATTGCAAAGGATTTGATTTGTATCTTACTTGGCTCCCTAGCAGGAAATTTTCCCCCCTCTCCCCACAAAAGTTACTGCATAACTACTCTGTCTCTCTCCTGCTCTTAAAAAAGAAATCCGCTGTAGTAAGAAAAGAAGTAGGGGAACAAGGAACAGCAATTGAAAAAGGCCCAAGAGTTATGCAGAACCTGATGAGGCATGTTTGAAAGTTTGAATTAACATCTGTGCCATCGTTTAAAATGTATTTGATTTCCTTGTTCCTTTTTCACACATAAACATAAAACATCAAATGATGGAACAAGCAATGGGGAGATATTGGCCTTAAGGATTTCACTTAGCTTGGGTTGTTCAAATGGGAACAAGTTTAATCCACGCTAGCGCACTAAGAGAGTCTGAACTACTAATGGTCAAGGCAAATTGGTGGTAGATAAAGAGTCATAGAACATAGAATAACAGAGCCCTTTCTGTGAGCATGTGAGCCATCGCCAAAGCTTAGCTGTGCTGTGCATGTGCGTGCGCACCTTCTGGCGGCCAGCTGGTCTTTGACTCTCTGCCACGCATGCCTGGAGCAGGGGCACATGCACGAGGATATGCACGCATGCATAGGGGGTGGGGCACATGTGCAGGGGACACATGTGCATATGCGGAGGTGTTGCACATGCATGGAGGATGTGCACATATTGCATTTTGGGGATGTGTGCGTGCATGCTTTGGGCATTCAGTGACGAAAAGGTTAGCCATCGCTGACCTATACCATACCTATGCATCTGGTTTTTCTTGCCTACATGTAGAACCTTACTTTTATCTACACTGAATTTCATTTTGTTAGATTTTTGTTAGAGTTCATGGCATACAAGGAAGGCTGGGCTTAGATCTCTTGTGAGTGTGAAGGGATTCCAAACTGATGATGTGCTTGACCCCTCCCTCAGGCCCAAGCTCGTCATCTCCTACATCCATAAGTCAATATGAGCAACACAATCAAAGGCCTTTCTGTAATCAATGAAGTACATAGTAACATTCCATTAAAGTAATATGAGGAAACACGAATCACAATAGTTCCAGATTTTTTTTTAATTGTGAACATTTTTTGTGCTCCACAAGTTATTAAAGTAGCCAAGTCTATTATCATCCAATTCTTGAAAAGATAGATGATTTCTAAGGTCCCATGCATCCAATTATTATATTCCATTATTCTAAGATTCTTCTGTTTACCTATGGATCTTCATTTGAAACACAGATATTTCTTGGAATTCTTCTACTGTGCTTCATGTTTCCTGTTTGAGCAGGGGTTGGACTAGAACAGTGATCACCAACCAGTGGGCCTGGGACCACTGGTGGTCCATGAGAAAATTTTGGTGGTCTGCA
Source organism: Naja naja (assembly GCA_009733165.1). Lineage (NCBI taxonomy): Eukaryota > Metazoa > Chordata > Lepidosauria > Squamata > Elapidae > Naja > Naja naja. Next base: position 213,169,573 of record CM019150.1, on the reverse strand, counting down.
GAGAAATGTCACCCCCAAAGCACTCCCCCAAAGCAATTAATCCAGGCTGTGGGGAAACAAAAGGCTGCGCTGCCCACATGGCCTGCGGGAACACAAGGTTTGTGTTGCTTGCATTGCAAACAAAACGAGGTAGTGAGGGGAGGAGGGAAAGGGTGGAGGGGGGGAACTTGCCCCAATCGCCCCATGTGCCTCGCCTGGCCACCAGGCTGCTTCTTTCCGCTTCTTTCTTCTTCTGCTTTTGGCTGCACGCAAGGAAAGCAGCAAAAGTCTTTCTTTCTCTCCCCCAAACTCCTCCAGAAATGAGTCGTTGGGACCCTGCAAGGCATCCTGCTCCAAGGGGCTGCACTGGTACGACAAGCCTCACAAAGACTCATTTCTGGCGGAATTTGAGGGAGAGAAAGAAAGACTTCTGCTGCTTTCCTTGCATGAAGCCAAAAGTCTCTCTCTTTCTCCCTCTCCCCCTGATAATGGAGCTGGAGACAGTATCCTGCGATCCCAAATAAAGAACGATCGATCAGTAGGAAAACAGGGTGGGGAATTTTCCCACAGACTTTTTTTGGAATTTTCCCAGGGTCTCTGGTCCGCGGGATTTAAAATAATGAGTTTGGTGGTCCCTGAGGTCCAAAAGGTTGGCGACCCCTGGACTAGAAGACCTCCAAGGTCCCTTCCCAATTTTGCTATTCTGTTATATGTATGTCAAATTGCTGCCTCCTACTGTGCTGGGTGTTAATCCTCTTAATCCCTAGTCAATGATTATACTGGGTAGGTGATACAGGATATAATAGGAGCTTACTCAATATATATATCTGCTTTTCATTGTCCTGCATTTAGGTCTTGATATGCTAACTTTCCATAACTATTTGTCCAAATTTGAGTAATGATTCACACTATCCAAATAAATGCTGGGGTTATGATTAAAATTGAATTCTGCTCATTTTAATGACTCTACTTCAAGGATGACCTTATCTAAATCCGGTCTAATACTATTAATTCTGAAAAGATTTGGTAATGCATTTTTAGTGCACAGAAGAAGCGAATGAGAGTTCTGAGGAACATAGGGGGACATTAGAAAAAATAGGGCTATACATAATCTTTAATCTGGGCTCCACAGCACTCATTAAGGAATTGCACTGCATACATAATAATATTGGTGGACTGAAAAAGTAATTACTTCTTCGGGCTTCTTCTAGAATATAGTACTTTAGCTGGGCTTCTGTGCATCAGCTGCAGCCATGGATTAGACAGCAATGCAGCCACTTTTAATGCTCCCCAATTTATGCACAAAAAGTTCATTTGCTAAGTGGTTGATACATTCAGAGCCAATCTCTGAAATCCATCAAACTTCCCAACAATGCACCAGTTCAAACTCTCCTACTACCAGGTAGTGTATTTGAATATCAATTATTTCACCTTGATTAATTTTGATGGTTTAATCGATATTAAAGCAATGAAGAAGGTGGAGGAGGAGGAGGGGGAGGAGGAAGAAAGGAGGAAGAGAAGAAATAATAATAATAATAATATTATTATTATTATAAAATTTTGAGAAGGATTGTTAACTGATCAGATGTTGAGCATGCTGTTCTGTAAAAAACAGATCTAAATTTAACATTTGCTGTCTGTAAATGGCTTTCACTCACATCGATTAATTGATTGATGATTTTCACCCACATTGATTGACTGATTATGTGGCATCAAGTCATTTTCACTTCTAATGACCATATAAGATTTTTTCCCTTGATGTTTTCTCCCTAACCTGCTCTTTCAGGTTTTCCCAAAAACTTACCCATCAACCCTGTCATTTTATCCTTATCCTGTATTCCTGTCATCCTGTTCTTCTTTTTCCTTCCACCTTTTCTAGCATTAGATTTGTTAAGTTTGCATGAAGAGTCAGACGCGGAGTGCTTCAGTGAAGAGTTTATTAGTGACTACAGCTCATAACAGACCCGATTTGGCTGGGCTGCGGCTGCTACTTATAGCCAGCAGCTGCAGTTGCCAGCCAATCAGAGTGCAGGATTTTCCTGCACTTTTTAAACCAATCATTTCTGACATTTTACAAGAACAGTTCAAACTAAACCAATGACATTCAAACCTGCATACATAACACCCCTCCCCACTAGGTTCAGTCCATACTCAAACTCCAACCTATCCAATGTATTCTTTTAAATAGGTGGGGCTCTTACGCGCTTGAGACCTTCGTGGTTCAGAAGTTTTAATGTTTCACCCAGTGAGAGAGGAAATGTGTCTGCTGACATTTCCCTAGTTGGACTTCCTGTGAAAGAAGACCCTGTTTGATTGTTAGAATCTGGTCTCTCCTCCCAACCCATCTCCAGCCCAATGTCAGCACCCAAGTCAGGTAGTGATGTACAATCTTCCACTTCTAAGGATGGATTTTGGCATTGTGACAGGTTTTGGAATGGTTCCTGTCGTAATGGCTCGTTACACATGGGATGGATTCTTGCTTGCTGATTATCCTCCTGCTCCTCCCCTTCCCCCTAGAATTGACATCAGGTGAGGGAACTAGAGAGGAACAAGTGCGATGTTCCTGAGAAAATCTGGATCTAAGTTGATCAATGTGCCTGCTCCAGAGGACTCCATCCTCTGTTTGTACCCTGTAAGAACGAGGGCCTGTGATTTGAGTTATCTCAGCAGGAATCCACAAAGGTTCACCCATAAGGTTCTTAGCATAAACAGAATCACCCACACTGAACGTGCGAACTTTGCTAGTGGAATCTAGTGGTGCGTTGGGTGCGTAAGTGGGATGAAGGCGGTCAAGGGAAGACCTAAGTTTCCTACCCATCAACAACTCTGCTAGGGATAAGTTAGTTGATGGGTTAGGAGTGATGTGCTGAACACTAAGAAGTTTTTCAACTTTCTCAGTGATGTCCCCAGGACCCAATTGCTGAAGCTTTTCCTTGGTAAAACGTACCATTTGTTCAGCCGGCCCGTTAGCGAAGGGTGCCCAGGGGCTGTCAGGGCATGTCTGATACCCTGTTGTGCTAGATAGGATTCAAAAAGGTTGGATGTAAATTGAGGGCCATTGTCAGAGACAAGAACATCAGGTAACCCGTGGGTTACAAAAGCTTTTAAGCTGCTTGATAACAGCATCAGTTGTGGTGGATGCCATAGGGATGACCTCTAGCCATTGGAATATGCATCTACTATAATAAGGAAGGTGTGCCCTCTGGTAGGGCCAGCAAAATCAATGTGAATCCTAGACCATGGGCCCCTAGGACTTTCCCATTCCTGTGTGGGGGCAAGAGGTGGAGCAGGCCTGACTACCTGACAGTTGGGACAAGATGCAACCCAGTTTTCAACCATTTTGTCAATACCTGGCCACCATACATAACTCCTGGCCAATCCCTTCATCCTTACAATACCAGGATGACCCTCATGTAACATTTCCAAAACCTGTCTTTGCAGTTTTGCAGGAATAACCACCCTGTTACCCCACAAAATACATCCTCTTAATACAGATAATTCAGTTTGCCTGGATTTAAAAGGTTGGGCAAGGTGAGGTAGATCTTGAAAAGGCCAACCTTTCTTAATCCAGCCTATAACAGGAGCCAATAAAGTGTCTTTGGCAGTCTCTCTGGCAATTTCAGCAGCATGTACTGGAAGCTTGGCAACAGTTTCTAGGAAAAAGGTGTGCCTCAAGTTCAACGTCCTCAGTGTGAAACGGAAGTGGGCAGCGACTCAAGGCATCAGCATGGCCAATGTCTTTGCCAGGTTTGTGGATGAGCTTGTATGAATAAGCAGCAAGAAATTCAGTCCACCTCAGCATTCTTGGTGACAGGATAGTGGGTGTAGGTTTGTCTCCTGCCACAATGCCTAACAAAGGTTTGTGACCTGTGACAATGCTAAATGTTCTCCCATATACATACTCATGAAATTTCTTGACAGCTGCAACAATTGCCAATGCTTCCTTGTCCAATTGGCTGTAATTCCTCTCTGCTTTGGTCAAAGTGCGAGAGTAAAATGCAATAGGGGCTTCCCTCCCGCTGGGAAGCCTGTGGCTCAAACCCCCCCACTCCAAAGGGGGATGCATCACAAGTCAGTACAACAGGCAAATTCTCAGAGAACTGTATCAGTACAGCATCAGACGTGATTAGTCTTTTAATATTGTTAAATGCTGATTGTTCCTTCCTGCCCCAGACCCAAGCAGATTTTTTGTCCAGTAGTCTGTGTAATGGTTCTGCAATGGTTGCCTTCTGAGGTAGGAACATGTGATAAAAGTTAGTAAGTCCAAGGAAGGCTTGAAAATCTGTTTTGCATTTTGGTCTAGGGGCTTCTTTGATTGCTTGAACCTTGGCATCTGTAGGGTGGATGCCATGCTTGTCAATCATGTAGCCCAAGAACTCAACCTTGTCAGTTCTAAGAGTGCATTTTTCTTCCTTGACTTTTAACCCTTTCTTGAATCTGGTAAGGACTTCTCTGAGTCAATCATGCAGAGATTAAGTAAGGCACTACCCCTGGCAGTCCTTGGATCATCCTTTCCATAAGGCTTTGGAAGATGCCTGGTGCCACGCTTACTCCAAATTGTAACCTTTTACATTTGAAGGCACCTCTATGAGTCACAATGGTTTGGGCCTCTGCAGTGGCATCATCAACTGTTAGTTGTTGATATGCCTGGGCCAGATCCAATTTGGCAAAGACTGTACCCCTGCCAAGTGAATGTAATAAATGATGCACAACTGGAACTGGATATGCGCTCTGTTGAAGCGCATGGTTCAATGTCCCCTTATAGTTTCCACAGATTCTTACTGACCCATCAGTCTTGACTGGTGTGACTATGGGTGTCTCCCATCTGGAGTGGTCAGTGGGCTCTAAAACTCCTTGAGCTATTAGTTTATCTAATTGTGCATCAATTTTTTCCTTTAATGCAAATGGAACCCTTCTGGGCTTTAAACGAATTGGGGGCACCTTGGGATATAGGTTGAAAGTGATAAGGGTCCCCATATACTTGCCCAATCCATTCGCTGAAGACCTCTGGAAACTCAGACTTCAAGGCCTCCTCCCATTCAGTGTTGCTCACGTGATTGATGCCAGTCACCTCGATGCCTAGTGGATTGAACCACTCAAGGCCCAGCAAGCTTGGGCGATCCTTGTCCACGATGGTCAGGGGCAAACGTTTGGTGTGGCCTTTGAACTTCACGTTGAATTCTCTTGTTCCAACTACTGGAATCTTGTTCCCTTGGTAGTCTTTAAGAGTCAGTGCTTGCTTCTGGAAATGCTTCTTCTGAATGTTTGGGAGTAGTCTGTGAATAGTGTCCCATGACACCATAGATAAATAGGAGCCTGAGTCCACTTCCATTTGGCAAGGTCTTCCTTCAATTAGTACCTTTACATGTACTTTTCTGCTTCTTAAGGATGAAGAATGGCCAATGGTGACTGTTTGATGAGTTTCATTCTTCCCATTTGCTTCTGTGTTGCACCCCATTTTCTCACTGAAGTTGTTAGGCTTGAATTTTTTGTCAGGAAACTTTCTTCTGTGGGGTGGAGTTCTGGATGATTTGCAGACTCTTGCTAGATGACCTCTTTTTTCACAACGGAGGCAGATGGTATCAAGAAACTTGCATTCAGTGCGGGGGTGCCCCCCCCACAACCTCTGCAATAAAAGTCTTGCCTCTTTCTTCCAAGGTCTTTCTTTTTCCTCTCCATTCTGAGTCTATAAATTCCTTCCTCCACCTCACTACAGTCTGACTCAGAATCTATTTGCTCGCAATGAGTTGTTGTGGACTTTTCCACATCAGGATGGCTTGAGGCCTTGTTAATTTTCTTCATGGCTGCTGCTGAGGACTTGGTGGCTTCTGCTGAAGAGGCCGCTTCTATTGCTTCCTTCAACGTGATCTTAGGTTTTAATAATAATTTGCTCTGAAACACCTTGTCTTTGAGGCCTAGAACAAATAGATCGTGCATGGCCTCTTCCAAGTTGTTAAACTTGCATGCACCCCCAATGTCTCTTAAACTTGCCATGAAGTTGTTAACGTTTTCGCTTTCCCCTTGATCCTGACAGTAAAACTCGTGTCTCTTAATGAGGCACGATACTTGTGGGGCGTAATGGGCTCTTAAAAGCTTTTCTAAATCAGGCCATTCCATTACCTTCACATCTGCAGCTCCCGCCAATGCCTTCGCCATCTTGAAAACTGCCGGACCACAGTGCGTGAGAAAGACCGCCCTCTTCCGCTTCTCGGAAATGTCGGTGAGATCGTTTCCCTCCAAATACATTTGGAAACGATCTGCGTACAAGTCCCAGTCTTCTGCCATCGGATCGAACGGGGCTGGGGGGGTGTTCAGCGCAGCCATCTCTCTCAGCTTGTTTTCCGCGTCGTCTTCTCTTCAGGGAGGATCCCACCTTCATCGCCAGTGTTAAGTTTGCATGAAGAGTCAGGTGCAAAGTGCTTCAGTGAAGAGTTTATTAGGACTACAGATCATAACAGACCCAATTTGGCTGGGCTGCGGCTGCTACTTATAGCCAGCGGCCGCAGTTGCCAGCCAATCAGAGTGCAGGGTTTTCCCGCACTTTTTAAACCAATCATTTCTGACATTTTACAAGAACAGTTCAAACTAAACCAATGACATTCAAACCTGCATACATAACAAGACTCTTTTCCAGAGACTCTCCTTCAAACAACTCGACTTCTTTCTTACACGCAGAATATTGAACTGGCCACCGGAGTCTCTTGCAGTGTAAGACCTGAAAGCAAGAAGGGTATGGGAGAAACTGGCATCTCTGTGATGAAAGAATCGAGGACACAAAAATGAAGGTTGGAGGAAAGGAGGCTGCTCCGACTAACAAGGAAGGAGATTCTCAAGGCTGCATCATTATTTTTACAACATTGTTTCTGTTATTCAGTAGGTTATAATCAGCCTTCCACAGAAGAAGCCCAGTGGCAGGATCAATAAATAAATGAGAGGTACTCCTTGATATTTTTTATGGAATTCAAGCCAATAAACACACACACACACACACACACACACATAACTCAAGTTTACGGACAGATGGAGAAAAAAAAACAGAATAGAGAAAAATAATAAGGTTGGAAGAATCCATGGAGGACTTTTAGCCCAACCCCCTGCACAAGCAGGAAACCCTATAGCCGTGAGGGTGAACCTATGGCATACGTGCCAGAGGTGGCACGCAGAGCCCTCTCAGTGGGGGTGCACGCCGTCACCAGCTGCTCTTCTGGTTTCTGGCACACCGGCCAGCTGGTCTTTGAGGGCACTGGAGTGCTGGAAAACGGCCTGAAAATGGACCAAAAAACAGGCCATTTTTCAGGCCAAAAACGGCTTGAAAAATGCCCTGAAAATGCCCCCCAAAATGACCAAAACTGCCCAAAAAACAGGCATGTGCGCACCTCTTGGCCTGAAAACGGTCTTTAAACAGCCCAGAAAAAGGTCTGAAAATGCTCCCAAAAATGGCCTGAAAAAGGCCCGAAAAAGAACCTGTTTTTTGGCTGATTTTCGGGCTGTTTTCCAGCACTGGCCAGCTGGTCTTCAGTTTTCCAGCACTCCAGTACGCACACATGCATATGCATGCACGCACATTCCAGTTTGGGCACTTGGTGCCAAAAAGGTTCGCCATCACTGCCCTATAGCATTCTAGACACATGGCTGTCCAGTCTCCCAGAATTCCCAAGCCAGCATGAAAAACAGCCAGACATACATGAGTTTCCAAATTGGCCAGACTTGGGAATCTGAAATAAAGTCCTCTCAAAATTGCATTGCACTGTTTTTAAATGGGAATGCCTGGAGTGAGTCAGGCCTCAACTGAGTACCGTATGGGACCTCAACCCACACATTTGGAATACTCCATCCAGGTTTGGTCACCACAATGTAAAAAAAAAGATGCTGAGATTCTAAAAAGAGTGCAACGTTCTAAGTAATGCACCTATAGAAAGCAGAACTCTATGTGATGACCCAGGGTGGGATACAAAACAAACACAGTCACAGAAAACAGGTGAAGCCCCTTTTATTCCTTTACTTTGCTTCCAAGCTCCGAATATTTTTGATGGAAGGCAAAAAACTCCCACACAAACAGTTACAAGAAGAAGGAAAAAAGCAACACAAACCAGGCAAGATAAGGGCTGGAGAACGTCCACAGATAACACACACTGGGAAAGATACCAAACTCAGAGAGGAACCATAAACTAGAAATATTTCCATGCTTTGTTTCCAGCATTCACTCCTACGCATGTCTGACCTCTTATTCAGTTGTCACAGCTGCAGCCCATGAAGAGGATCAAGGCCCTCTCCTCCTGAGTAGACCACGTCTCTCCTTATCCTCTCCTCCCTGCGTGCCCTAGGATGGAGAGGGGATGGGCCTGGGTCCTCCTCTGACTGCTCATCCGGCCTCTGCCCTTCCCCAGCTTCCTCCACAACCTCCGGAGCCACACTTCCACTCCCTGTCGGCTGTTCCTCCTCTCCCTCAATCTCTACTAGGGGCATGATACTCTGAGGCAGGCAGATTCCTCAAGGAACGATTTATTGCAGAGGTGGTATTCAGCCAGTCCTGACAGGTTCTGGAGAATCAGTAGTGGAAATTTTGAGTAGTTCGGAGAACCGGCAAATCCCACCTCTGACTGGCCCTGACCCCTGTATTCTCTGCCTCCCGAGTCCCAGCTGATCGGCTGGGTCTTCTGGTGTTGCCCCACACAGGAGAACAGAGCTGGAAATCAGGTAAGTTGGGTGGGGAGGGTATGGGATTTTGCAGTGTCCTTCCCCAAGGAGTGAGGTGAAAATGGAGATTTTGCAGTATCCTTCCCCTGTCACATCCACCAAGCCATGCCCACCAAGCCATACCATGCTTACCAAGCCATGCCCACAGAACTAGTAGTAAAAAAAATTGAATACAACCACTGATTTATTGGATACATCATATTGGCACAACTGGTGAAAACCAACTCTGAAAGTTTCCGCAGGTTTCACCAGATTAAAAAGTCAATGTTTCCCCTTCTCATATTGTCCAATGGAGGTGCTGGGCTGGTTGCTTGGTTACGCCACTCTTCCTCTCCCCAGCTACCTGTTGGAATGTCCTTGGTTCCCACAGGAAAAACTTTTTATTTTGACTACAAACTCCCAGCAATCTATTTTCCCCACTCCCTGCCCTTTCTTCTTGTGGTAACCTCAAAGATGGCCTCAGCCAGGTTTGCTTCAGGGTTGACATCTAGTTTAATGAAAAGAAGGACTAGGGGTGACATGAGAGCAGGGTTCCAATATCTCAGGGGCTGTTACAAAGAAGAGGGAGTCAAACTATTCTGCAAAGCCCCTGAGGGCAGGACAAGAAGCAATGGGTGGAAACTAATCAAGGAGAACTAAGGAGAAATTTCCTGACAGAACAATTAGTCAGTGGGACAACTTGCCTCCAGAAGTTGTGAATTCTCCAACACTGGAAGAAGAGATTGGACAACCATTTGCCTGAAATGGTATAGGATTTCCTGCCTGAGCAGGGGGTTGGACTAGAAGACCTCCAAGGTCCCTTCCAAGTCTGTTATTCTGTTATGGTAATCTCAAACAGTCAAAGAGCAGCAAGCCCATCACCATGCTTTCAAACAAAGAATGTATTTTCCTATGCTATCAATCCTGAACCTCAAGGCCTTTGTCCTGCCCAAAGCAATTAACCCCTCCCGACCAGATATGCTCAGTTATATTACCTTTAGATATGTCGCCTTACACATTGGGGCCAATGCAATTATCTTTACCTTCCAGTAATTAACCAGAAAATGGTTATGGGGCATGTCTAAGTGAAGATTCTTTTTTTTTTGAGTCCAATTGAGACCTGTGACAAATCCCTGCATCACGAGCATAAAGTGATTAATGACAAGCTATATCTAAGCAAGGCATGATGGGCAGGTATCTGACTAAAGACTCAAAAATGAAATTTGGGAGAAGGGACAAACAGTGAACAGGTCTCCTTAACTGCTTCCTGAGTTGGGAATAGGAGGAGGAGGAGGAAAAAGAGGAGGAGGAGGAAGAAACCTTGAGAAGGAGGAGGAAGAGAGGAAGGAAAAGGAGGAAGAAGAAGAGTAGTAGTAGGAAGAAGAAGAAGAAGAAGAAGAAGAAGAAGAAGAAGAAGAAGAAGAAGAAGAAGAAGAAGAAGAAGAAGAAGAAGAAGAAGAAGAAGAAGAAGAAGAAGAAGAAGAAGAAGAAGAAGAAGAAGAAGCAGCCAAGGAGGAGAAGGAGAAGAAGAATTATTTCAGGGAATGTATTTAGACTCCCCAATATCACTGAGGGTTTTTTTTTTCTGTGATTAGTAAATTATGCCGAGTACTTAAAAAGAAAAAAAAACTTATGCAAAATAATGTTATGCACATGAAAGGGTTGTGTTTAATTAGAATAATTTCTAAGGCTAGTTGTTTAGAAAATAAAATTCGGTTCCCTGCAGATTAACAACGCCACCAGAGAGCCATTAAACCAGCAGCAGCGTCGCGTAAAGCAAAAGAGTGCGGCGAGTGTTTCATTGACGAAATGACTCTTTCGCAGCCTTCCGTCATTTTTACTGCCTGAAACGCTTGGACCGCTTTGGCCTGCATCGAGAGGCATCGCCTCGATTAAGGCGCCAGCCAGTCACCGTATTAATCATAATCCAGGACCCCTTTCAGAGAGCAACTAACGTATTTTAGAGGATCAGATTCGGTTTTAAACGGCATTTTTTCTTATCGAGCAACTCGGTGCGGAGGGAAGTGGAGGGGAATCCATCGGGGAGGGTGGTAGTCGCTCACAGCTCTTCGGTGGCGAAGAAGACACCTCTCCTCACCTGCCCCCTCACAGGGACAGAATGGCCGCCTCGATGGGCAAATGTAAAGGGGGAGTGGGGAGCTCAGCTTCCCTGTTACTGGCCTGTGGGTACTAAAAATACAAGAAGCCTGGGTTTTTTTTTACCGACTTCTGATAAAGGCTGCGGATGGGTAGTATTTCAAACTTGAATGGCAAGCAGTGGTGTGCCTGTGTTTGTGTTTGAATTGCAAGCTATGTCGTGTCTTTGTCTCTGTGTCTTTGTGATATAGCTTTTGTGTGTGTGTGTGTGTGTGTGTGTGTGTGTCTGTGTGTGTCTGTGTGTGTGTGTGTGTGCATGCACTGTATTTTCTTGCCAGTGCCCAACCAGCATCAAAGGAATAGAGAGAAAATCCATGAGGAAGTACTAGTCTGTCTGTCTGCTATCTATCTATCTATCTATCTATCTATCTATCTATCTATCTATCTATCTATCTATCTATCTACCTATCTCTCTCTCTATCATCTATCTATCAATCATCTATCATCTATTTTTCATCTATCATCTATCTCTTTCTCCCTATCCATCCATCCATCTCTGTCATTATCTCAATCCATCTTTCCATCTCTCTATCTTTGTCTGTCTGTCTCTCCATCCATCCATCTATATCTGTCTCTATTTCAATCCATCCATCCATCCATCCATCCATCCATCCATCTATCTATCTATCTATCTATCTATCTATCTATCTATCTATCTATCGGTAGTCCCTGATTTACGGCCTTCACTGAGACCAATTTTTTTGTTGGTAAGTAGAGCCTTAAGTGAGCCTTTCCCATTTCACAAGTTTACTTGCTACAGTTGTTAGGTTGGTTTAGAGAGGGCTGTAAAGCACTGTGAAGCTGTATATAAGTCTAAGTGTTATTGCTATTCTCCAGCTGGACTCAACCCATTCCAGAAGATGCTTTGGGTAATTTTCAGGGTGAGGATTGCTGATGGCTGGTGATGTGTTTTCTCTGGCTTTGTTGAATACTGTCCCCTTTGAACCTGGACTTACTCCATCTTTTATAACTTTCTGGAAATCAGGTAGTCTTGTTCTAGAAGACTTTTGATGTTAATTGTTCTCTGTCTTTGGAATGAAGCTTTGGAATTATTCCTCCTCCTCCAAACTCTACAAAGTTCCAGACTTTGTAACTCTTCACATAGAGGTTCTTAAATATCCTTTCTTCATGACTCTTAAAATATTTTGAAAGTTTTATCTCACTAACCTTTCATTTCTAGTTAAGGTTTACCCACATCCAGCTTAGAGGAGGGTTGATTTCTTATTAGGGTTGCTTGAATTTGGATAGATTTCTATTGTTGCTTTTACCGTTTTAACTTGTTGGACTTCTCACAGAAACTTTTGGGGCTATAAAAAGTGTAAAATCAATATCAATTGTTTTTGTTACCATTACTGTTGCTGCTTTTACCATTTTAACTTGTTGGATTTCTCACAGAATCTTTTTGGGCTATAAAACCTGTAAAATCTATCAATTGCTTTTGTGTTTTTTTTTACCATTGCTGGGAAGGTTTTAATTTAATTTGATTTCTTTTTCTAAAAAAAATTAATTGCTTAATTTGGTTTACCATGGATATATTTTATGTACCTTTGTTAACTATTGGAGGAGTTGTGAAAGACGGCAACAGAAAACAAGAAGGAAAATAAATAAACTGGCATTTTCATGCCGTCCGTGTTTTACGACTAACCAATCGATTATGGTATAGGGTAGTCTGATTGTTTTGTGTGAATGTGCGTGTGAGGAAGCTTATTAAAGGCTATATAAAGATGAAATGTACCCTGAAACGTACAGGAAGTAAATAAAAACTTCGTTTGGCAAGGAATTATCTGCCCTCCCTCGTTTAATACTAAACAATAAACAGTAACACCTAATTGAAAGATAAATTTGAACTTTTCAGGCAAATCAGTAAGAAAGCAAATGACCAACAGTGACAATTAATTAGTCCTGCCTTTTACAACTTAATTTTCCCCTATCAGATCACTATTGGGGGTTCATAATCAGGTTCACTTAATGCAGCTTAAAAATAAAGGCCATCTTCTTATTAGCTTTTTTTTAAACCCACTTTTATTTTGGCTGACTCAAGACAATCTAGCTAGTTCCTACTTCCTGTTTTCCACCCAACAACCACCCTGTAAGGTGGGTAGGGTTGAGAGAGAGAAAGAGAGGGGAGGGAGGGAGGGAGAGGGGAGGGAGAGGGAAGGATGAAGGGATTGGTCCAAAACCATCCAGCCATCTTTGGTGTCTAAGGGAAGACCTTAGGCAGACTGCATGGTCTTCTAATTTCAATCCCAGCATCTTAACTACTACACCAAATTCGCTTTCTAATGCTGTTGAATGCGGGCAGGTGGGTCTGTGTTGTTTTCTTACCAATATTATGGAAGAGGTTTGGTATTGCCTTGGGTTAGTTGGTTAAGCCATGGTTGGAACAAGATGGGTTTGTGGCAGGTTGCCACCATATGCATGCCCAAAGTGGTTCTCCTGCTCCTTCTGCTCCTCCTCCTTCCTTCTCCCCCCCTCCTCCTCCCCTTCTTCCTTTTTCCTTCTTCTCCTCTTCTTTCTTTCTTTCTTTCTTTCTTTCTTTCTTTCCTTCCTTCTTCTCTGTACTTCCTTCCTTTCTTTCTTTCTTTCTTTCTTTCTTTCTTTCTTTCTCTTCCTCTTCTTCTCCTCCTCCTCCTTCCTCCTCCTCCTTCCTCCTTTCCTTCCCCTTCTTTCCTCCTCCTCCTCCTCCTCCTTCCCTTCCCCTCCTCCTTTACCCCCATCCTACCTCTGCCTCTTCTTCCGCCTCTCCTTCCTCTTCCCTCTCCCTCCCTCCTCCCTCCTCCTTCTCTTTCTCCTTCTCTTTTACCGCTTCATCTCTTGAGGGAGAGGAGATACAAAATTCCATCTCAGCGCTCAAATTGGTAAAAGAGGGGAAATAAAGAAGAAGAAAAAGTGGACTAACCTTGGGCATGAATATGGTGGCAACCAGCCACCAATCTATGTTAACTGCATAGCAAATCAAAAACATTACAAATTTCAACCAATCACCCACTCAATCCCCTAGCAGCTTCCCCTAGAAACTTATTCCCCTATTTTAGAATTTTAGGCAGAATAAGATCCCAATATCTATTTTCTTTGCTATAAATGTTATTTAAAAAAAACTTTAAAACCCCCAAAAGGGAACAATTCATTTAGATAAGGGAAATCATTTTCACTGTTTAAATATTTGCTTGACTTCCTTAAACTGTCTACCGTGGATCTCACTCCATTCCTAAGAGGGGGCGTGCATAAGCGCACCAGCGTGCCTAACTTCCCTGTCCTACTGTTCCCATTTATTGGTACTTGTCATGCTCTTGGTAGAGTCGGACTCTGAGGGAGAGGAGGAACAGCCAGTGAGTGGAGGTATGGCTCCAGAGGTTGTGGAGGAGGCTGGGGAAGGGCAGAAGCCAGCTGGGCAGTCAGAGGAAGAACCAGGCCCATCCCCTCTTCATCCTAGGACAGGCAGGGAGGAATGGAGAAGGAAACAACTTGGCTTATGAGAGAGGAAGTGGCCATGATCCCCCTCATTAGTTGCAGCTGGGGAGAATAGTATATAAGAGAAACAGTTACAACACAGCATTGCCAGAAGCAAAGTGTGTGTTATTTTGGGCTGAAGTTATCTTGGTTGGCAACCTTCCAACAGACGGTGCCTTATTATCTCCTTGAATTTGGTAATTACTTATCCTGGTCCGTTGTGGAAATTCCGTCATTGTAGTTTGTTTGTTTTTTTATTTCACCTCTGCTCATTAAGTTCGGACTGTATTACTTTCTTTTGAAGACTATTTTTGAGTACGTTTTATCTCCAGCTGAGAATTATTGAACAGTGGGGCCAAGTTGGAGGCATTAAAGGACATTTATTTATGTTTTGGATTTTGTTACGTTTGTGTTACACTCTGGGTCATCACAGTATTTATTTATTATGTATAAATTTATACCTGTTTATACTTACATGTTTATATATTTATATATAAATATTTATATATTTATATTTATTTATATAATTATATTTTATATAATTATATTTATTTATATAATATATATATATATTTATATTTGTTTTCGTACACCAAGACCTACATATATTTATATATATATAGTTTATATAGTTTATATAGACAGTACAAGGACAAATAGGCTGAAAAACAGCTTCTATCCCAGGGCAGTAGCTCTTTTGAATTCTGCTAGTGCAGTATTGGTGTGGTGTTGCGGGTTTCCGGTTCAATGTGTGAAGGGTGAAGAATGTGTGTTTGTGTTTATTTTCATGGTCATGATGTGCACTGAAAATGGTGTTTGATTTCGTTTTACGAGGTGCAATGACAATGAAGTAAACTTAAAAAGTATGTTATGTTCACACTTACTGTATACTTGTTTTCTCAAACATGCTTGGCAAACTAAACTAAATAAATAAAATAAATAAAAGAGTTAATTGTAGGGGTTTTGCTTCCATGGGAGACTGGCAACTTCGTCTTAGACAGAAAGGAAAGGATTCATGTTGTGGCTCTTACATCCCGTGTCATCTCTTCAGGGCTTTCCAGTGTGAGATGGAGGAGGACTCAAGACTCTCCGATTCTCATCCATCTTTGCAAGGGGATGATCTGCTTTGGCAAAACTAGGTCAGAATCAGAGTAAAAATAGAAAGCTATGAGTAAGCAGACAGGTGTCTGTGAGAGTGATGTGACAAGCCTTGAGTATTTTGATGTAGCAGAACTCTTTTTGTTCATTTCTTTGATAAGCTGGTTGTCACCAACTAAAGCTCCAGATAGGCTGCAGAGCTTCAGAAGGGGACAGTCGTTAAAAGAATAACAGAGTTGGAAGGGACCTTGGAGGTCTTCTAGTCCAACCCTGGCTCAAGCAGGAGAACACCATTTCAGACAAATGGTTCTCCAATTTCTTCTTAAAAATCTCCACTGATGGTTCCTTGGACTGTGGACTAAGAAAGCTTTTTGATACAGCTTGCCAACTCACTTCCACATTTAACTGCAAAATCAGGTTTGCACTGAGGGCAAATCCAGGCCTACTGTTAATTTTATTTATTAATTTTATGGACAGTCCTTGGAATTCCATCACTCAGTGATGCATTTTTAAGTGGGGCAGCACATTAACAGATTAACAGAGTTGGAAGGGACCTTCTAGGTCATCTAGTCCAACCTCCCACCCAAGCAGGAGACCCTATGCCATGCCCCTGGTGGAGACTGACTCTGAGGAAGAGGAGGAACAGCCAACAGGGAGTGGGAGTGTGGTTCCAGAGGTGGTGGAGGAGGCTGGGGAAGGGCAGAGGCTGGCTGAGCAATCAGAGGAGGATCCAGGCCCATCCCCTCACCATCCTAGGGCACTCAAGGAGGAGAGGATCAGGGAAAAATGTGGTCTACTCAGGAGGAGAGGGCCTTGATCCTCCTCATGGGTTGCAGTTGTGAGCTCTGTATAAGAGTTTGAAACTGCATGTTCACAGACGCTGGAGTCAAATTAGTGCTTCTTTTGGATGAAGTTTATCTTTGTTGTCGTTCTTCCCATGGACTCTCCCCAGTGATCTTCCTGGAATGTGTGATTAATTTTCTTGGTTTGCCTTGGAACTCTCATCAATGCGGTTTGTTTTTGGTTTCCTTTTGCTTAATTATCTACGTTTGAATTTAAACTGTGACTAATAAAACAGCGAAGTTAAGTTGAAGGCATTGCAAGACCTTGATTCATGTTTTAGTTTTTGTGTTATTTTTGAGACACTACGGGTCATCACACCCTACACTATTTCTGAGAGATGGCAGTCCAGTCTCTTCTTGAAAGCTTCCAGTGATGAAGCTCCCACAACTTCTGAAGGCAACTTCTGTTCCATTGGTTGATTGCTCTGTCAGAAAATCCCTCCTTATTTCCAGGTTGAATTACTCCTTGTTCAGTTTCCATTCATTATTTCTTCTCTGGCCTTCAGGTGCTTTGGAAAATAGCTTGACCTCTCTGTGGCAGCCCCTCAAATATTGGAACACTGCTATCATGTCTCCCTTGGTCTTTCTCTTCACTAGACTAGCCATGCCTACTTCCTATAACCGTTCTTCATATGTTTTTGTCTCCAGTCCCCTAATCCTCTTGGTTGCTCTTCTCTGCACTCTTTCTAGAGTCTCAACATCTCATTTATAGTGGGGTGACCAAAACTGGATGCAGTGTTCCAGGTGTGGTCTTACTAAGGCATTATAGAGTGGTATCAGTACCTCACTTGATCTTGATTGTATCCCTCTGTTAATACAACTTAGGATTGCTTTGGCTTTTTTGGCTGCTGCTGCACACTGCTGGCTCGTATTTAGCTGGTTGTCCACTAAGACTCCATGATCCCTCTCACAGTTACTGTTATTGAGCCTGATTTCACCCAGTCTGTATGTGTACTTTTGGTTTTTCTGCCTAAGTGTAAGACTTTCCTTTTCTCTACATTGAATTTCATTTTGTTAGCTAGGGCCCAGTGTTCAAGTCTGTCAAGATCCATCAGGATCTTGAGCCTATCATCTAGGATGTTGGCTATTCCTATCAGTTTAGTATCATCCACAAATTTGGTGTGTTCCCTTTCTATTCCATCATCTAAGTGGTTTATGAAGATATTGAAGAGTACTGGGCCTAAGACAGAACCTTGTGGTGTCCCACTGCCTACTTCCCTCCATGTAGATGTAGTACCATTAAGGACTACTCATTGAGTACCGTTTGACTTAGTATCACTTAGTAACACCAGCTCCAGTTGTGGTTGTTAAGTGAATCCCACCTGGTTGTTAGCTGTGATGTCACGTGATTGCAATTTGCAATTTCTTGCTGGCTTAACCATTGGCTTTTGCTTGTCAGGAGCTGGTTATGAAGGCCACAGATTACAATCATGGTACCACTAGGATGCTGTGATGATCTCAGTTTCAAGAACTGGACGTAAATCTCCCACTATCATAACTTCACTCCCTGAATGAGAGATCAGAAAATAAGGGGCTACGTATAAAAATATTTGTTTAGCTGTTGGAGAAAAAAATAGCGGATGCTTGATGTTTTTTTTTCCTTATAGACCCAAACATTTTATTCTCTTTTTCTTTTAATTGTTTTTAATCACTATGAAATCTCATCTTTGGGATCCTCCTTTCAAAAGCAATAATGTTAATTAAAAAAGTAAAAGGCCAATGACAACATAAATAAATTGGGGATTATATTGCTAAGTATGCAGTTATATATCCGTATTCTATTTCTTCCCCTCTTGCATTTGGTTTTTCTGTTTGTTTGTTTTTTCACTTAATGAATGAAAATAAAATTGTACCAAGAGAGAGAGAAAGAAAAATGGCGAAAGTGGGATTTTGTTTTTCTGTATTGTCCTGAAAAGTGCTTGGGAATTTTTCTAAATGTTTTGTAGGTTATTTTTAAAAAAACATGCATCACTGTCTGTTTTGCAATGTGACTTTGGAAGTTGACCTAGTCAAGATTTCTTGACCATAGAATTTCATGCCAGAATAAATCAGTTCTTGCTGTTTGAAGTCTTAACATCAGATTTCTTGGGTTTCCTTTAAAAGATTCCTCCTGTGGACTCCCAACCTTCCGAATCTCATTTGATGGAACCATTTCCTACCAGCACTAAGCAAACGGTGCTTGCTACCAACTTTTCCAGGTGGAAAAGACCCTTGCCAGTCGTGTGCAGCTAGCTTTCTACTCGCAGAAGTTTTCCTATGAATTTATGACCAATTGTTTCTGGATTAGATCTGCACTTTAACACAAAACAGGCCTGAATTCCCCTCAAAGATCTCTGCGGTTCAATGGTTTAAAAAGTAAGGTTCTACATTTAGGCAAGAAAACCAAATGCACAGATGTTATATAAGTGATACCTGGCTCGATAGTAGTAACTGTGAGAGGGATCTTGGAATCCTGGTGGACAATCACTTAAATATGAACCAGCAGCAGCTACCAAAAAAGCCAACACAATTCTAGGCTGCATAAACAGAGGGATAGAATCAAGATCATGTGAAGAGTTAATACCACTTTATAATGCCTTGGTAAGGCCACACTTGGAATATTGCATCCAGTTCTGCTTGCCACGATGTAAAAAAAAAAGATGTTGAGACTCTAGAAAGAGTGCAGAGAAAAGCAACCAAGATGATTAGGGGACTGGAGGTTAAAACATATGAGGAACGGTTGCAGGAATTGGGTGTGTCTACTTTAATAGAAAAGAATGGTTAGGGTGACATGATAGCAGTGTTCCAATATCTCAGGGCCTGCCACAAAGAAGAGAGAGTCGAACTATTTTCCAAAGCACCAAAAGGCAGGATAATAAGCAGTGGATGGAAACTAATCAAGGAGAGAAGCGACCTAGAACTATGGAGAAACTTCATGACAGTTGAGAACAAGCAAGCAGTGGAATAACTTGCCTCCAGAAGTTGTGAATGTTCCAACACTGGAGGTTTTTAAGAAGAGATTGGACAACCATTTTTCTGAAATGGTATAGGGTCTCTTGCCTAAACAGGGGGTTGGACTAGAACAGTAGTCGCCAACCAGTGGGCCGGGGACCACTGGTGGTCCGCAAGAAAATTTTGGTGGTCCGCAGAGAAATGTCACCCCCACAGCACCCCCCCAAAGCAATTAACCCAGCTTGCGTGGGAGCACAAGGCTGCGCCACCCACATGGCCTGCGGGAACACAAGGCTTGCATCGCTTGCATTGTGAACACATGCAGGTAGAAGCACCATTTAAGACAGGGGTCTTCAAACTTGACAGCTTTAAGATTTGTGGACTTCAACTCCCTGAATTCCTCCTCCAGTCATGTTAGCTCAGGAATTCTGGGAGTTGAAGTTCACAAGTCTTAAACTTGGCAAGTTTGAAGACCCTTGGTTTAAGGTTACCGAGAAGGGATATCATCTTAAAAAGACTCCTGCAAGTAGAAAACTAGCAGCAAAGGACTAGATAAGAACCTTTGCCCCTTTTATATGCTGCTTTTCTAACTGGAGGGACACAATTAATTTACAGAAAGAAGCAAAATGTCTCAGCTGGGATCTAATTAGGATTAACAAGAGGCCATGATTTCTACTATTTGCTTTAATATATATTGTAACCTCGAAGCAGTCAGAGGAGCCCAGGGGTGTGTAGGTGCTATTCAAGAATGCTAAGGGTTCAGAAGGCAAAGGAAGTTGTTAAGCTAGGGACACACAACCTCAGATGTTAGATAAAGGGGTGGCATCAAGTACACACAAACCATTAAACATGAAAAATAAATAAAATAAAATCAATGCCAGGATATAAAAACTAATCTGTTGAGCTGTTGCCAAAACGGATGCAAGGATAATCAATTCCAGTTTGATTCATTTTTTTAATCCAAAAAAAAAAACAAGATTTGGATAAACAGTGCTTGAAATCTGGGGATTAGGAGATTATTAATGAAATCTGGGGTGTTTAGGGTGGTCCATAATCCCCATTCTGAACCCATCCAGCACTTTCGTTTTTCATTCTTGATATTTCTGCAACAGGCCTTGGGAATAAGAAAGCTATAAACTGTTCTGAACGTGATAGTGAGGGGAGGGGGGAAACTTGCCCCGCTCACCCCATGTGCCTTGCCTGGCCACCAGTCTGCTTCTTTCCGCTTCTTTCTTCTTCTGCTTTTGGCTGCACGCAAGGGAAGCAGCAAAAGTCTTTCTTCCTCTCCCCCAAACTCCACCAGAAATGAGTCTTTTGAGACCCTGCAAGGCATCCTGCTTCAAGAGGCTGCGCCAGCGTGACAAGTCTCACAAAGACTCATTTCTGGCAGAGTTTGGGGGAGAGAAAGAAAGACTTCTGCTGCTTCTGCTGCTTTCATTGCATGAAGCCAAAAGTCTCTCTCTCTCTCTCTCTCTTTGCTTTCCTTGCGTGAAGCCAAAAGTCTCTCTCTTTCTCCCTCTCCCCCTAAGAACGGAGCTGGAGACGGTATCCTGTGATCCCAAATATTTATTTATTTATTTATTATTTGCACTTGTATGCCACCCCATCTCCGAAGACTCAGAGCGGCTCACAGTTAAAATATGAAACAATAAATACTTAAAAAACTATTAAATTTAAATTACAAGTCCAAATATAATATAAACTAAAACCATTAAAACTATCCCTCACCCAGGGGGCGGTCACAGCCCAAGTTGATCAAACAACCAAGTTTTTAGCTCACGGCGAAAGGTGCGGAGGTAAGGGGCCAGGCGGAGCTCCAAAGGCAGTTGGTTCCAGAGGTCAGGGGCCGCAACAGAAAAGGCTCAGTATGATCCTGCTTGAGCAGGGGGTTGGAGTAGATGACCTCCAAGGTCTCTTCTAACTCTGTTATTCCATTAACTTTGCCATGAGGCTGAAGTAACATGTCCTCCAAGCATAAATTTGTTGCTAGTTGTTCAGATTCTTGTACAGAGTGTTAACATGCAATAAATCTGCAGTCATTTGAACCACCTTGCTTCTGATTTCTTGTGCCTGATTGATTGATTGATCGGTAGGAAAACAGGGTGGGGGATTTTCCTGCAGACTTTTTTTGGGATTTTCCCAGGGTCTCTGGTCTGCGGGATTTAAAATTATGAGTTTGGTGGTTCCCGAGGTCCAAAAGGTTGGCGACCCCTGGACTAGAAGATCTCCAAGGTCCCTTCCAACTGTCATTCTGGTAGCTTTTAAAATCCTTTTCTTGCAGGGACTTAAAAGCAGCTGAAAAAAAACAAGTGGGAGGACTCTAAGGAGAGAATTCTTTCATTTGTCTGAAAAAGGCAAGATCTGATCCAGGCCTTTCAAAAACCTTCAGCAAAGGAATATATTCTCTTCCAGAGTAGATTAAGTCAGACCCCTCTTTTCTTTAATTGCTCAGAAAAAAAAAGTACTTTGGGAGAGAACGCTTTGAAGTTACCGTGGTTGGGGGTGAGGGGAGAAGAAGCCAATTGAAAGTAATTTGACTCTTCCGGCTATCAAAACATCAGCTGATTTGCCCTCAATTCAGTTCTCAAGCATCCATTAAATAATGCTTTATTATATTACGAACCGGGGAAGGGGGGAGAAGGGGCAGCCTGCATCTTAGTTACCTTCCTACCATTAGCGGTTTCTCCACCTTCCTGCTTTCAATCTCTTTGCTTTTATAAGGAATTAAAAGCTCTTTGCCCGTCCTAAAGGGAAAAAAAATATGTTTAACCTTATGTCATAATTGTCTTCTGTGGATACCGCTTGCAAATGGAGGCAGGAAAAAAAAATACGGCTTTATATCTTCCTTTTTATCAAAAGCAGAATCCTTTTGCCCTACTGGAGCTTGAAGGAAGAAAGGAACAACAGCCAGTTTGTATTTATTAATTTGGTTCACTTTTTTCTGTCAGGCCAGAAAGGATCATAGCCCCATCGTTGTCCTATTTTTAAATTTTTATTTATTTAAAACTGCACGGGTCAGAAGGAGGGCTGAGAAAATGTCTGCAGTTCCCTCTTATCCTGGGCATAAACTGATTCAATTCCTCCCCTCAGGACAACCATTGTGTGCCAAAACAACTAGGCACAGAGATAGTTTTTTCCCCTCATGTCATCACTTGTGCTGAACATCTAATCCTCACAGTATTATTTTATGATTAAGTATATTTAGCCATATGGTGTGGCTCTGGTATTGTTATTATTATCATCATTCTTGTTATCTCCTTTACTACCCCTTTGTACTGGTATTATTAATATTGTAATTATTACTACTCTGTTGCTTTGCATGTACACTGAGAGTTTCTGTACTGGAGACAAATTCCTTGTGTGTCTAATCACACTTGGCCAAATAAAGTTTATTCTATTCTATTCTATTCTATTCTATTCTATTCTATTCTATTCTATTCTACTCTACTCTACTCTACTCTACTCTACTCTACTCTACTCTACTCCACTCTCTACTCTACTCCATTCCACTCCACTCTATACTCTACTCTATTCTACTCTACTCCATTCCACTCCACTCCACTCCACTCCACTCTACTCCATTCAACTCCACTCCACTCTACTCTACTCTACTCCATTCAACTCCACTCTACTCTCTATTCTACTCTACTCTACCCTACTCTACCCTATCCTACCCTACCCCATCCCATTCCTTCCCATTCCCATTCCGTCCCATTTCCATTCTTTCCCATTCCATTCCATTCTATTATAGCTGCCCATTTTTCAACCAACTCTAGGCAGCTGCCAATCAAAGATCAAAAGGCACATCAAGTCACATTTAAATGATAAAGCCAACCTGATTAAAAATATTAAGTCATTTGAGGAAACCGGCGTTCTGAAAATTCTGGGTTCTGCTTGCAACAACATTTGGAGTGCTTCCCATTAGGAACCAATGAAAATATTAAAGAAGCCTAATAAATGATAGTATAGGCTGTCGCCAACTTATATTCATTCATTTAGTGACCGTTCAAAATTGCAACAGTACTGAAAATAAGTGACTTATCACCGTTTTTCACACTTACGACCATTACAGCATCCCCATGGTTGTGTGGTCAAAATTCAGAGGCTTGACAACTGGCTCATATTTATGACAGTTGCAGTGTCCTGGGGTTACGTGATTCCCTTTTGTGACCTGCTAACAAGCAAAGTCAATGGGAAGCCCAGATTCACTTAACAACCGGGTTACTAACTTAACAACTGCAGTGATTTCCTTAAGAACTGTGGCAAGAATGGTCGTACAATGGGGCAAAACCCACTTAACAAATGTTTTGCTTAGCAACATAAATTTAGGGGCCAGTTGTGGTTGTAAGTCGGGGTCTATTTCTACCTTTTTATTTGAAATGAACTTTTAAAAAAAAGGCTTTGATTTCTTTTCTTTTTTTTCTAAACGCAACAGTAGTTTTAAGCAAGCTTTTTTCCCCCAGTGTGCCAAAGAAACCAGCATGGATGCTCAACAGGGAAGCATCAACATGGAGTGGCTGGTGAAAAACAGCATCAGTGATAATAAATCAGGTTTGAATTTTTCTCCCTCTGCTTAGTGCACAGAGACAGTCTCTGCTAAACAATCTATATATATAAAAGCGAAATACCACTCACGCATCATCACAAAATCTCCAGAACTGTAAAGCCTACAAACTTGAAATTTGGCACGTATGTTCCTCTTGGCTTCTAGGTGCTCACTAACAAAGGATTTTTCGAAATGACCATCAGAGCATTAGTATTTCCTATATTACCATTATAAACATGCTCTGATTCTAAGAAGTTCTACTCCCCCTCCCCACCTGAAAAGAAATCTGTTCCAAATGCAGAACACAAGCAGAGGAGTTTCAGTTTTAGTTTCACAGCACCAAGCAGCTTTCGTACAGAACATTTGAGCTAAGCCATGCCCAGGCTCCTGGCTGTCTCCTTGCTCACACAGCAAATACTGTTTCAGTTTCCTAACAGCCCTCAACTCTCTCACACACTGACAGGACGCTAGCCAGGTGAACTTGGAAATTGAAAACTTCATGAAGAAATGTATCCAACATTTTCCACGAGAGCAATCTTCATTTGTTTTGTATTTGGTTAGATTTGGGAAATTCCTCTCCACCCCATACAATGAATATACATGTATCTGTGGAGTTGAAGAGGTAGAAGATCTGACTCATATATTATTTGATTGCTGTTTATATAAGGGGTCAAGAAATAAGTACTTGATTCACATATTAAATGCATGGTCCAGTGGGAGGCCCATATTAAAACAACATACCTCCTGTGTGGCCAGAATCTGAAAACGACATTTAATACAGCACAATTTCTGACTAAAATGGTCCGACTGAGATCGGCATATGTGGGCCTGACTGGGATAGATTGCAGGGGTGATAAAATACACAAAATTTTATGTCATTTTATTCTATTTTGCACGTTTATGTATTAAATTATTGTATTTTACCCTACTCTCATTTTAAATTGTTTACCATTTTATTGGTAAAATGTGTTCGAACTTGTACGCTGATATGGCCTATAGGCTAATCTATCTATCTATCTATCTATCTATCTATCTATCTATCTATCTATCTATCTTGAATGATTGATTGATTGCAGGCCTTATATATAATTTCCCTTCTCGCTTCCATGGGAGATATGTGACTTCCTCCATTTCAGATAACAGGTCATTCCTGGGATCTATTGGATAGCTTCACCCAGCTGAGGGGATCACAGCTCTAAGTAGTCCTACCATCTCTGGGACCACTTTGATCTTGGCTTTCCACATCTTCGCCAGATCCTCCTCAGACCCTGGTCCTCCTCCAGCTTCTCATCGTCCATTTTCCTGATGTTGCTGTCACTTGGCACATCTATCATCACCGCTGGTCCTCGTGTGCTACCATGATGTTTCGTTATGTTGGGTGATATAGCCTGTCTGCCTGGACTTGGAAGTCCCGCAGGATCTTACTTAGCCTTGTTATTCTCCACCATCTTCTATAGAGCCTCCCATCTCGATTTGGGAGGGACTCTAAATGTATGTTGTTGCATTGTGTGCTGCTACACACACACACACACACACACACACACACACACACACACGAAACCTATCCCCATGCATTTTCAGAAATCTGCCCTGCTTTGAAACTCTTTCTTCCTGGATGTCTTCTCTCTCCCTCTCCTTTTACTCCACCTTGCCCCCAGCCTCTTCCCCAGCCATTTGCCTGCCCTAGAAGAACCCCCCCCCCAAGTCACTTTACCCTATCCGAGCCTTCCTTGCAGTGCACTCAGTAACTCCCATCTAACACTCCTATTTGTAAACTGCTACCCTTAGGCCAGTATTTCTCAGCCCTTGGCAGCTTGAAGATGCGTGGATTTCAACTCCCAGAATTTCCTAGCCAGCTATGAATTCTGGGAGTTGAAATCCAGGCATCTTCAAGCTACTAAGGTTGAAAAACTCTGCTATAGGCCGTGTGAAAAGTCAATGGTGCTGCAGATCCAGGTTTTGGGGCAGAGAGGACTGAGCCCATCGATAACATTGTCTAATTTATTTGTTTTATTTTTTAAAAGGTTGACCTGTTTGCCTCGGGTCCTCATGTGATTCCATATATACCTAGGGAGCCACATGTGGACTAAAGGCAAATAGGTCAAATAATATCGTATGTAGGTATGAATATTTGTAGGAATGCATATTTTTTTTCTGGATTTTTAAACTGCAGGCCTCCGCGTTGCCAAGAGGCCTTCTCAATGGCCTGACTAATTCCAGTCAGGAAGGGGGTGTGGCCTTCCTTTGCAGGAAGAGTTCAACAGGAAAGGGCAGATCCCCTGCCTCTGTGGCTCCGCCCCTTTCCCCCCCTGCTATTCCTGGAGGAACGAAAATAGCTGGACATCTACTAGCTGGTCAAGGCGGTTGGTCATCCTTCTCCATCCAGCCCTGGGTCATCTTTTCAGGATTAGTGAAGCACTCTGAGGTGATTTTGGGGTTCAGGTTGCGCCATGAGCATCCCATCCAAAGTTTTCTGGTCTGGTCTGGCTTTCTTGCTGGCGCTGGTCTGTTTTGGGGCCTGTCTGCTGGTCTACATCAAACCCACCCAGCTTTGGTTTTACCACAAACTAAGCAAGAATTATTCTACATCAGACCAAGACATGCTCTTCAGTCAGGATAAACTCCACAATAAGCAAAGCAACGTCACCCTCGTACTGGTCTGGCTGGCCCCCTTTGGGAAGAGATTGAACCCATTAGATTGTCTGGACATGAATATCTCCAACTGCTACATCACCATGGATCGGAGCACATACAATTGGTCCCATGCGGTTATCTTTCACCACCGAGACATTTGGTGGAATCTGAGGAACCTCCCTCAGCAGCCCAGGCCTTTGTTTCAGAAGTGGATCTGGATGAACATGGAGTCGCCCAGCCACTCACCCCGCAAGCGTGGATTGAACCGCATCTTCAACCTAACCCTCAATTACCGCCGGGATGCCGATATTCACATACCTTACGGCTTGCTCACCTTTAAACCAAACGCCTCTCGGATGGTAGTGCCCCCGAAAGACAAACTCGTATGTTGGGTAGTCAGCAATTGGTATGCCCAGGAGAGAGTTAGATATTACAAGGAATTAAAGAAATATATTAAAATTCATACTTATGGGAAATCGTTTAGGCGCTATCTGAGCTGGAAGGAATTCTTGCCCACCATTTCCTCATGCAAGTTTTATTTGGCCTTTGAAAATTCTATCTTTAAAGATTATATTACGGAGAAAATTTACTTCACATTTTCGGCCGGATCTGTGCCGGTGGTTCTGGGACCTCCCAGAGAAAATTACGAGGATTACATTCTACCTCAGTCTTTCATCCATGTGGATGATTTCGAGTCACCTAGGACTCTCTCGGAATACCTTCTGATGCTCGACCAAAATGATACGCTGTATCTAAGTTACTTAGAGTGGAAGAAGGATTTTTCGGTCTACCGTCCTCATTTCTGGAAATCACACTTCTGCCTGGCTTGTGACTATATCCAGAAACACCCAGCATATAAATCTGTCGGAAATCTAGAAAAATGGTTTTGGAATAATAGTTGCGATTTGTTTCCTTCAAGTTTAAAAAAAAGTAAAGAACTGTTGAGATCATCCACCTGAAATTGAGCACAGCGTATTTGCAAACTTTTCTTTCTTCTGAATATGGAAAATTATTTTCCTTAAGGCTTGGACATGTTAATCCAGATAGTATGTGGATAACATTATCTTAGATGTTATCTTTTTTAAAAAGTTATCAGAACATTTCTGCATTCTTTGCTTGAAGAGATGATCGCCAGCTTTCAACTTTGGCTTTCAAACTTCATTTTGTTGTGATTTTAAACAGGAATTAAAAGCTGCTAAGATGAGTCTATGTTGTGTTCCCTCATTTAAACATTCCGCACCCCATCCTGTGTGATTGTAGTATTTTAATCACACAATATCCTCTTCAGGTTTGCAAATTTTGCAATGCGTACAGGTGGTCCTTAACTTACGACCACAACTGGGCCCAAAATTTATGTTCACATTTGTAAAGTGAATTTTTCTCCATTGTATGACCTTTCTTGCCACAGTTGTTCAGTGAATCACTGCAGATGTTAAGTTAGTAGTACAGCTGTTAAGCAAATCTGGCTTTCCCACTGACATTGCTGGGCAGAAGGTTACAAAAAGGTTTTACATGACTCTGGGATACTATACATGCCAAGCATCCAAATTCTGATCATGTGGCCATGGGGCTGCTTTAACATTCCTAAGTGTGGAAAATGGTTATAAACAGAGGTGGTATTCAGCAGAAGAACCGGTAGCAGAAATTTTGAGTAGTTCGTAGAACTGGCAAATACTACCTCTGACTGGCCCCGCCCCATCTATTCTCTGCCTCCCAAGTCCCAGCTGATTGGCTGGGTCTTGTTTTGTTGCCCTGCACAGGAGAACAGATCTGGAAAGCAGGTTAGTGGGGTGGGGAGGGAATGGGGATTTTACAGTATCCTTCCCCTGCCCTGCCCCGCCCACCAAGCCACGCCCACCAAGCCACGCCACACCCAAGCCATGCCCACAGAACCGGTAGTAAAAAAAAAATTGAATCCCACCACTGGTCATAAGTTACTTTTTTCAGTGATGTTGTAATTTTGAATGGTCACTAAATGAACTGTTGTAAGCTGGGAACTACCTGTATTAGATGGAATATGAGAAGTAACTCACTCCCATTTAAAAGTCACAACCTAGATGCAACATTATTTCATCCTGCATCTCTGCCATGGCATCATTTTATGCTGCTCTGTCTGTCAATATTGGCCGTCTTACAACACCTGATTTCCTTTTCAATCTGGTGTCATCCTTTTTGCAACGCATCACAAGCCAATTACACAATACTGTTGCATTTATATTGATTGGGAGTTTTGTCCTTGTAGGGTCACAAAAAGAATGTAAGAGCAAAACATCAGCAGTGGAGATCCTGCAATGAGCTCCACGCTATTTATGACACTTTAACCACAATTTACAAAATAGGACCTTCCGTGCTTGTCTTATAAACTGCTTCCTAGATTGCCTTCAATGACAGGAGCTGCTGAAGGCTATGTGGGAAGAAGAACATTTATGCCATGGTTTATTGGCTTCAGAATGGTGAGCATGGGTGAGTGATCAACACTCCATCCCTTTTTATGCATAGGCAATGCACAGCCAGTGTCAGGGTTCCAAGTAACAAACCCAAAGCAATCAAACCCCTGAGGCCTAGGTGTTCCTCAAAGCACAGATTTATTTGGCATGTCATATTGGCGTATCTGGTGAAAACCTGACTCTGAAGGTCCCACAATTTTCTCCACCCAAATTAAGAGTCAAAGGTCTTTCCCCACTTCTTTATTATTATTATTATTATTATTATTATTATTATTATTATTTATTGGATTTCTATGCCACCCCATCTCCTGAAGGACTCGGGGTGGCGTACAATCATAAAAATACAATACAAATATTAAAAAAGAATTAAATATGAAACCCAATAATCAATTAAAATTAATAAAAAACAATTCACTAAAACCCCATCTCCTCCATCAGTCCAGGTCAGCAAGCTGGAAAAGCCATGTTTTCAGGCCACAATGGAAGGACTGGAGGTCAGGGACCATCCGAAGCTCCAGGGGCAGCTGATTCCATAGGGTGGGTGCTCCCACAGAGAAGGCCCTACCCCTAGGGGTTGCCAGCCGACACTGTCTGGCCAATGGCACCCCAAGGAGGCCCTGCCTATGGCAGTGCACGGGACGTTGGGAGGCCGTTACTGGCAGCAGGGTCTCCCGCAAATTTTTGGGGACATGTCCATCACATGTTCCAATCTCGTCACAGGCCCAACCCCAGTTGGTTCCAGTTCACGCCTCCCCAGCACCTGGTGAGAACGTCCTTGGTTCCCAGGAGAAAGAATTTTATTTTGACTACAAGTCCCCAGATTTTGTGACTGGAAAAGTAGAACATAGCAAAACAACACATTTTGGGTGGGGGAGCACAAAATAGGACACGATTAAACCTATATTTCAGAGTTTGTACGGATCAAAGTCTATCGGTTTGGGATGGAGGAAAGAGTCCAACTATTTGTCTGCTTAACCTATAAATGCAGAGGGTTTCTTTTTCCAGGAGAGAGACTTGTTTTGGCCTTTGATGTGGTTTTGAAAAAAAGTGGGTCAGTCTATGATAAAAGCTATATTTCATTGTTTTTTTTTTAAATTAAGCCAATTAACTAGCTATTAGAATTTCTCTGTCAACTCATAAAATATTTCTATGGTCTTTTTAGAGTTGCCAACACAAAGGGAGCGGGGAAAGGGGTTTGAAAGAGCAGTGTGGCAGCTTGGAAATCGAAAGTGCATTCCATTCTCTGCATGTGTTTAACCATTTCCCCTTATTGCCACATTAACAATGGTACAATAGTCGTTTAGTGACTGTTCGAAGTTACTACGGCGCTGAAAAAAAAAGCAACTTATGACCATGTTTCACGCATATGACCGTCGCATCCCCAGTCGGATGTTTTCAACAACTGGTTCATATTTATGACGATTGCAGTGTCCCGGGGTCATGTGACTTTTTTTTTTTTTGCAATCTCCTGACAAGCAAAGTCAATGGGGAAGCCAGATTCACTTAACGACGTCGTTACAAATGGAACGACTGCCGCGATTCACTTCACAAATGTGGCAAGAAAAATCACAAAATGGGATGGAAACTCACTGAACAAATTTCTCACTTCACAACATAAATCCGGGCCTCAATTGGGGTTGGAAGGCGAGGACTGTACCTGTACTTGGGAGGATGCTTTTGGAAGCGCTGTCAGGTTTTTATCTAAGGTTTTCAGTGCTACACCAGTTTGGGGTTGTGAGGATGGCCTCAGGCTAGAAACTGGGAGACAGTGAGTTCTAATCCTGCTTTAGGCTCAAACCCAGGTGGATCACGTTACGCCAATCTCTCTCTCTCAGCCCTAGGAAGAAGCCACTTCCCAGAAACCTTGCCAAGTAAACTGCAGGGACCTGTCTGGGCAGGAATCAGCACCAACCTGCAGATCAGAGGTCTCCAAACTTGGCAACTTTAAGACTTGTGGACTTCAACTTCAGCATAGCTGGCTGGAGAATTCTGGGAGCTGAAGTCCACAAGTCTTAAAGTTGCCAAGTTTGGGGACCCCTGCTGTAGATAGACACACACATACAAAGATAGAATAGAATAGAATTCTTTATTGGCCAAGTGTGATTGGACACACAAGGAATTTGTCTTGGTGCATATGCTCTCAGTATACATAAAAGAAAAGATATATCGTTAAGAATCAAGAATCATAAGGTACAACACTTAATGATAGTCATAGGGTACAATAAGCAATCAAATCATACTAGGAAACAGTCAATATAAATCGTAAAGATAAAGATGCCTTAGGTCAGGGGTATCAAACTCAAGGCCCGCAAACCGGATCCGGCCCATGGGGTGCTTAAATCTGGCCCGTGGGGCCTTTGTTATTGGAAGCAGCAAAGGACCAGTTTGCGGTGCCTCTGCCGGCGAAAACAGAGCTGGCAGAGGGCTATCAAAACAAAAGGGCCTTGGTGGCTCAGGCTGTTAATTGCCTGCACTTAACTTCCAGCTGCCTACAACTGCTGTAGGCTCGAATCCCACCAGGCTCAAGGTTGACTCAGCCTTCCATCCTCTCGGGGTAGGTAAATTGAGGACCCAAGATTGTTGGGGGCAATTAGCTGACCTTGTAAAAATGCCGCTTCGTAATAAGCAGGCATATACAATGGAATGAAGGCTATTGCTGAGCACACTGGGTTGTATCCCAAAAATTGTAAGCCGCCCTGAGTCTTCGGAGAAGGGCGGCATATAAATGTAATTAAAAAAAAAATAAAGGAGAAAATAAAAACAAAACAAAAGGAGAAATGTTTCCCCTTTTGCATTTGAGCCTGCAAGAAGGGACAGGAAAGGAGAAAGGGAAAGAGGAAAGACAGAGGAAAAGAAGGAAAGATGGGAAGAGAGTAAAGGAGGAAAAATAAAGAAGGAGGGGAAGGAAGAAGAAAGGAGAATGAAGAGGGGAGGAAAAAGAAGAAAAGGAGGGAAAGAAAGAAGGGGAGGAAGATTATAGTGAGAGGGAGGATCATCTCAGGGAAGTCTTGCCCCCCCGCCACACACCCTGCCCTCCGAGGTCAAACACAATCCTGATCGGCCCTCAAGGACACCCCTGCCTTAGGCCATCAGTCCCCAACCTTTGCAGCTTGGCGGCCCAGCTGGGCTTGGGAGGAGAAAAGAACTGGGCCACGCGAGGGGCAGGCCGTCACGCATACAAAGCTTCAACTCACACAAGCAGCAGGTTGATGTGCACACACATGCTGCTGGACTGCAAGTCGAGCAGACATGCCGGCCTGTTGCTCGCACAAGTAGAGTTGTGCGAGCATGCGCAAGTGCACTCGCCCGCGACCCGGATGCGAATAGGCTGCGGCCTAGTAGCGGGTTGAATCCTGGGGGTGGGAGACCCTTGCCTTTAGAAGATGCCTTCCTCCCTTGCCATAGTCACACTTCTGTTCTGATTCGGTTCTCCAAGTCAGGAGTGTTCAAACTGGGCCACTCTTAAGGTTTGTGGAATTTCACTCCCTGATTTCGATCCTGGTTGAAGTTGAAAAGTTTGGATATCCCTGTTCTAAAGCAGCGGTGTCAAACTCAAGGCCCACAGGCCACATTGGGCCCACAGGGTGCTTAGATCTGGCCTGTGGGGCCATCCTGGAAACAGCGAAGGACTGGCCCGCAGTATCTCTGTCAGTGACAGTGACAGAGGGCTGTAGGAGGTCACAGCCAAAAACGGAGCTTGGGATTCCGTTTTCACTGGCAGAGAGCTTGGGCCACCACAGGCGGCCCCGACACAGATGACATTTAGCTGACCATGTCACCCCGGCCCCCTGAGGTCAAACACAACCCTAATGCGGCCAGTGGAGGGATTCAAAGTTTTTACTACCAGTTCTGTGGGCATGGCTTGGTCAGCGTGGCAGGGGAAGGTTACTGCAAAATCCCCATTTGCCCAGGTGTGACTGGTTTGCCAGCTGCGCCCTTACCTGAGCCGAGATGCCCTACAGACAGTCACTCATGCACTCGTTGCCTCCCGACTTGACTACTGCAATGCCCTCTACATGGGACTTCCCTTGCGGACCACCTGGAGGTTGCAGCTGGTGCAGAATGTGGCTGCGCAGGCTGTGATGGGGGTGTCCTGATACTCCCATATTACACCCTCCTGCGCAACCTGCATTGGTTGCCGGTTGCCTTCCGGGTGAGATTCAAGGTGTTGGTAACAACTTATAAAGTCCTAAATGGCTTGGGTCCGGGGTACTTGTGGGAACGTCTCCTGCCAGCATCACGCTCCGATCACCCAGTACGCTCCCACAGACAGGGCCTCTTTGGGATACCGTCGGCCAGACATTGTCAGTTGGCGGTGCCCAGGGGTAGGGCCTTCTCTGTGGGAGCACCCACCCTGTGGAACCAACTCCCCTTGAGCCTTCCTTTGGCCCCCGATCTTCGCTCCTTCTGCCGTGACCTTAAGACTTGGCTCTTTCAGCAGGCCGGTCTGGACTAACCAAGGGGAGGGGGCGTTGTTTTAGGGGGTTTAAATTTTAACTGAACTTTAATAGTTAGGCTTGTATCTGGTTTAATTTCTTTTTTTATTGTAAATTTGTAATGGGTTTTATATTGTTAGCCGCCCTGAGTCCTTAGGGAGAGAGGGCGGCATACAAGTCTAATACATTATTATTATTATTATTATTATTATTATTATTATTATTATTATTATTATTCCCTCCCCACCCCACTAACCTGCTTTCCAGCTCCGTTCACCTGTGCAGGGCAACAAAAGAAGACCCAGCCGATCAGCTGGGACTCGGGAGGCAGAGAATAGATGGGGGTGGGGCCAGTCAGAGGTGGGATTTGCCAGTTCTCTGAACTACTCAAAATTTCCACTACCGGTTCTCCAGAACTGGTCAGAACCTGCTGAATACCATCTCTTGCTGCGGCCCTCAACGACATCAAGTTTGACACCCGTGTTCTAAGGCAATGCTGCTACTGTAGCACAATTGCAGACAGTGGTAAGGAAGAGAAGAACCAAAGGCTAAAAAAAAAAAGCCTTCCAAAAAAAAAGTTATTTTCCATGGCTCACAATTCTTTTCTAAATGAAAAACACAAACTGCTTTCCTTTCTCTTATGCTTTGAGGATGGATTCCAACGTTTCTTTGGTTTTTTTTTTTAAACCAAAGCACAAAGTTGCATTCCTTACATCAAATGAACTGTTGGTTGCTACAACTACTGACCCAACTGCTCTCCTCCTGGGGACAGAGATGAATCTAGCTAGAGACTGGAGTGAACGGGACTATTTTCCCTTTCCAATTATGTTAGCTCTCCCCGGGCTATAGACCATTTTAATTCCATCCTAATGACATTTATTAGCGCAACACGACCCACCCAATGGCTGGTCGACAGTGCAGCTTTTAAATTACAGAACAACCATTATATTCAGCATTTTACAGCAATGGTATTAAAGGAGGATGTGATGACCCGGAGTGTAACACAAACGTAACAAAATCCAAAACGTAAATAAATGTCCTTTAATGCCTCCAACTTGGCCCCACTGTTCAATAATTCTCAGTTGGAGATAAAACTTACTCAGAAATAGTCTTCAAAAGAAAGCAGTACAGTCCGAACTTAATGAGCAGATAGAGGTGAAATAAAAAACCAAACAAACTACAGTGAAGAAATTTCCACAACAGACCAGGATAAGTAATTACCAAATTCAAGGAGATAACAAGGCACAGTCTGTTGGAAGGATGCAAACCAAGATAACTTCAGCCCAAAATAAAACACGCTTTGCTTCTGGCAACACTGTGTTGTAACCGTCTCTCTTATATACTATTCTCCCCAGCTGCAACCAATGAGGGGGATCATGGCCACTTCCTCTCTCGTAAGCCAAGTTGTTTCCTTCTCCGTTGCTCCCTGCGTGTCCTAGGATGAAGAGGGGATAGGCCTGGTTCTTCCTCTGACTGCCCAGCCAGCCTCTGCCCTTCCACAACCTCCTCCACAACCTCCAGAGCCACACCTCCACTCCCTGTCGGCTGTTCCTCCTCTCCCTCAGAGTCCGACTCTAACAAGGGCATGACAGAGGAAGATGAGTATTTAAAATACGTATCCAGGAAGCAGTACTTGTCCTTTGGCTTCCAAGGACCATTCTTTGGCTCCACGTTTTACAGCTTAATCTTCTAAAAGTATTTATTGGAGTTTTATTTAATATTACATAAATATAGAGGGAGGGAGTGAAGGAACTTCTTTAGGGCAAAGCGAGCTGCAGTATAGAAGAGTTTATATAATCTTTTCTTCCATCTGGTTTTACTGCAGTCAACTGAGGACATGACAGTGTGCTTAAAGGTATTTAATTTTTTTCCCCTAAAATCAAGCTGTCTCCTTTAAATATAGCCAAAATTTAACCTGCTGTATGAATTTAAACTTAAAAAGACTTAAGATCTCCTTTAGGAATACTGCTTGATGCATTTTATGGGGTGTCACTGTGAATAATGGTGCCCCAGTCCAAATCTGACACAAATCCAGGAAACAGATGAAATAGAAGAATGATTAGACTCAAAATGTAGAAATAGCAGTAGCATTCAGACTTATATACTGCCTTACAGTGCTTTGCAGCCCTCTTTAAATTGTTTACAGAGCCAGCTTTTGCCCCCAACAATTTGGGTCCTTATTTTATTGACCTCAGAAGGATGGAAGGCTGAGTCAACCTTGTGACGATGAGGATTTGTACTTCTGGCAGTGAGTTCAGCTTAGCAGGAGCAATAGCAATAGCACTTAAGACTTATATACCGCTTTACAGTTCTCTCTCTTTACAGAGTCAGCATATTGTTCACAAAAATCTGGGTCCCCCTTTTACTGACCTCAGAAGGATGGAAGGCTGAGTCAACCCTGAGCCAGTCAGGATTGAACTCCCAGCAGTGGGCAGAGTTAGCCTGCAATACTGCATTCTAACCACTGCGCCACGCCAGCTCCTAATTTTGTGTGTGCATGAATTTTTTGGGTTTGTGTGTGGGGGCTTTTTTTTGTTTTTAATATGGGGTCTCCTGCATTGTCAAATCTTTCAGAAACCAGCAAGTTGGATCTTAACACAAAATACTTGATTCAGGCTTTTTCCAGCCAAAAAAAATGAGATGAAATAAATATACAATTATTCATTTTAATCATATTCCATAATGGTATGGAGAAAGAAGTTATATCCAGGGGTCTCCATCCATTTTAGCATGTGTGTCAACAACACAATGGGCACATTTCAGTAGTAGTATGGAGCTCAGGTGTCTTACAAAGACAGGGAAGAGCAGCAAAGTTTTAACAGAAAGAACCAGAAAGATACAGTTCAGGAATCTCATCAAGTGGAAAGTGTGTCATTAGGGCAAAAAGGCCACAGTGTGCAAAGCAGAACCTAAAGATTCATTCAAGTAATACAAGATAATATTGGTAGCTCGGGGTGGAGAAATGGGGCCCATGATGCTTTCTAAGCTAGGTTCCTTTCCTGCAGACATTTCATAACTCAACTAGGTAACTTCATCAGTGCTACAAAGGAGTGGGGTCTGGCAAAACCTATTCCCTTCTAGCACAACCCAGTTGGTAATGAAATATCTGCAAGGGAAACAACCAAGCTGAGCACCAAGGACCCCACAATTCATTCAGTTGTATTTTTATCAGCTCCTCTGAGATGGCCATTTCTCCATAAACTTCTTTCATGTTTTAATTTTCCTTTATCCCCTGACATATGAAGCCATATGAAACATATGAAGAACGGTTGCAGGAATTGGGTATGTCTGGTTTAATGAAAAGAAGGACTGGGGGTGACATGATAGCCGTGTTCCAACATTTGAGGGGCTGCCACAAAGAAGAGGGAGTCAAGCTATTCTCCAAAGCACCTGAGGGCAGGACAAGAAGCAATGGGTGGAAACTAATCAAGGAGAGAAGCAACTTAGAGCTAAGGAGAAATTTCCTGACATTGAGAATAATTGATCAGTGGAATGGCTTGCCTCCAAAAAGGATGCTCCATCTCCCAAATGTAGGCTGTCTAAACTGCTGATATCACCCCACAGGAAAAGAAAATCTGAAGCTGCCCTGATTGAATTACCTTAGAGGAACTTAGAACTTGGGACCAGAGAAGTGAACAGGTTGTTTATTTTTTTTTTAGTAGTAATAATTTATTAAGCATGTATGCCACATAATTCTCAATGTTTCTAGGTGGCTCACAACAGTTGAACGAATTACAATCATATCAATAGAGCATATAGATAAAAAGTTGACAAGCACCACAGACCAGGTGAAACAAAGCAAGGGATTTCACTCTCCCTACCAAAGGCCTGGCTGAAGAGCCAGGTCTTTTATTTATTTATTTATTAAAATTTAAAAGGTCTTAAATCTTCTTTTCTCTTCATTATCATTATTATCTACTCACTAAGTCACTTTATTTATTATTTAAACAGTACGAATGTTTCATTAGTTGAAAAACAGTTATAAACCAACGGGAGGATTTGTAGAGAATTGCGAGTCATTTAGTGTTTAGGAGGTGATAGTAAACGAAGATGTGACAAGTATTAGTTTATACTGACTAGTAAAATGTAACAAATTGGATATCAATGTAAAGAGTATTTACATATTAGTGTTTTTGTATTTTGTATCAGTGTTTTTGTACTTGTGTGTTTTTAAGTTTTGTAAATAAAATTTTTTTAAAAAATTTGAACAGGTTGTTTAATGAAGGAACTTGCAGAAAGATTACCAGGCCCTGGGAAAGGGAAGCATGAGAAAGAAACTCTGGATAACTCTACCTATGCTTTACTCAGTTTCAGATGGTAAGGGGAATTACAGAAGATCTTGGGGAAGCTCTCAAGATTCCGATATTCTTACAATAAAGGACATTCCTGGAATCTCTGTTGTGTCTCTATTTCAACCTTGTCTACCTCAAAGAGCTGACAATTTCATTTGCAGAATGCAATCCGAGAACCACGAATGCAGGAATGCTCAGCACAGTGCAATGTGATACACATCCAAGACAGACAGGTTAAGGCCTGAACGAATTGACTACAATTAGATACTCTGTATTATAAAATCAGAAAGTTGGAAGGGACCTTGGAGGTCTTCTAGTCCAATCCACTCAAGGCAGGAGACCCTATACCAGTGATGGCGAATCTATGGCACGTGTGCCGGAAGTGGCATGCAGAGCCATCTCTCCGGGCACACCAGACATCACCCGTTGCTCTTTCGGGTTCCGGCATGCCTGCTGGTCTTTGTGTGTGCAGGAGCGCTGGAAACTGGAAGAGCAGTTCCCTGGCACACATGCCGGAAACTGGAATACCAGGTGGCCGGTGCTTATGCGCATGCCTGAAACCAGAAATCCAGCTTCCTGGTGCGTCCATGTGCGCCGGGGAGCTGCTCTTCTGGTTTCCTGCACTTCCACATGCTACCAGCACTCCCCCGCACGTACATGCACACTCCTGTTTCGGCACTCAGTGCCGAAAAGGTTCGCCAACACTGCCCTATACCTTTTCAGACAAATATTTTGTCCAATCTTTTCTTAAAAACTTTCAGTGTTGGAGCACCCACAACCTCTGAAGCCAAGTCATTCCATTTATTAATTGTTCTGACAATCAGAAAATTTCTCCTTAGTTCTAAGTTGCTTCTCTCCTTGATTAGTTTCCACCCATTGCTTCTTGTCCTGCCTTTGGGAGCTTTGGAGAATAGCTTGACTCCCTCTTCTTTGTGGCAACCCCTCAAATGTTGGAACACTGTTATTCATATCACCTGTAGTCCTTCATCAAACTAGACATACCCAATTCCAGCAACTGTTCTTTGTTTTAGCCTCCAGTCCCCTAATCATCTTTGTTGCTCTTCTCTGCACTCTTTCTACAGTCTCCACATCTTTTTTTTTTTATATTGTGGCGACCCAAACTGGATGCAATATTCCAAGTGCGGTCTTACCTAAGCCTTATAAAGTGGTATTTACACTTCCCGTAACACTTCACTGTAATGGCAGTGAGTAAGGGCATTTGTTATTTCAAGGAGTTTATTGACATTATTCTGATTTCTCCTTCGTATTAGGAAAAGCCTGGAAGTTTGGAGCTCGTTCTGAATTAGCCAGCTTGTTTTTAACCTTTGTTTACTGAATTAAGGGGAGGGACAGAGATCCTCATACAACTTCAAAGCTCTTCTCGCTGTGAGACGTTCGATTCCCATCCCAGAATAATGTGTCACTCATTCAAGGTTAGGTCTTGGTCTCCTGACCATAGCAGGGCCATGAAATCCTGGCGCCTGGTTTTTTATAAAATGGTGGGAGTTATTCATTGAGTTTTTGCATGGAACCTAGTATTAGGTATTGTTAGAAACTGGCTACCAATCAATCAATCAATCAGGATAGAGCTGGAAGGGACCTTGGCAGTCTTCTAGCCCAGCCCCCTGCTCAGGCAGGAAACCCTATACCATTGGTGGCTAACCTTTTGGGTTCTGTGCCAGCACCCGGAAAGCAATGTGTGCAGCCCCCCCATGCCCCCTGTGCATGCACGCGCGATTACGCCCCCCCACCCCCTTACCTGCACTGCATGCCTCCCAGCTGGTTTTTGGCCTGTTTGAGGCCTTTTTTGGTCTCCCAGAGGCCGAAAAATGGGCACATTTCATCATTTCTGGTATTTTCAGAAATACAGGAAGTGACAAAACGGACCAGTTTTTCAGCCTCCAAAGGCTGCAGAGGCTTTCCTCAAGCCTCTGGGAAGCTGAAAAAGGTCTCAAACTGGCCGAAAACCAGCTGGGAGGCGCACACATGCACAGTGCAGGTAAGTTTGGCTGGGGCTCGCGTGCCCGCACAAATGGCTCTGCGTGCCACTTGTGGCATGTGTGCCATAGGTTTGCCATCATGAGGTATCTTTGCTGTAATTATTAAGGAGTTCCTGGGAATTTGTAAGATATTTGAGTATTATTTTGCTTGGTATGTATGATTTTGACACTATGCTTTTCAATCGGTTTGCTTGAGCTCATCATAAAGCATCAAATCTCTTTTATTTACTGGAGTGTTCATTGTTTCTGGATCCAAAAGAACCAATTGCTTGGATGCCTGATCCCTTCTTTTTACATTTGACAAAACACACTATAAGTCAGAAGATCACACAATTTGCCACTGAAGGCATCAAAAATGAAGAAAGTGTCACGTCCCCACGGTATGCCTGGCGCCGTGACACCAGCGTTCGTTTTGAGCGTCCTGCTGCATCGGGGAGTACTTGTTAACCACCCGACGATGAGGCAGCTCGTCAATGATCCCCAATGACATCAGACGCCGAGCCGTCACAAGTGGCAGAGACCGCACATGGACGCATGGCTAAGAACTATGGGGGGACAAAACCCACGGGGGGACCTTTAATAGGTGGACACTAAGGGGATGGTGGAATACGGTGGAATATGGGATGTTGCGCGCGTATGCTTGAACACATAAAGGGTGGCGGGGGGGATAACATGTAGCAACCGGATATCACCTAGTAACATTCACCGGATGGTGAATATCCTAATTAAGCTGCTACATGGAGCATAAATACAGCTGACTGCAATGAGCACCAGAGCTGACTTTAATGTCGTATTGCTATTCGTTGTTACCCGGGTCCGGAGCAGTGTGTGAACGAATAAAGACTCACTTCGTGATCAGTTTTGTTTGCTTCGTTTGTGTTCCGGAACCCGGCTGAACAGCTGAGAGAAAGTTTTTTTTTTCCTTTCGCAGTCAGGATGAATATGGCCAACACACTATTTGGATACTGTGCAGTCAATGACCACGTATCGATTAGACTTTGCAGGCAACACTTTAAATAGCATGGCTTTCCAATTTTATGCTCCAACCATTAAGGCAGGAGAAGAGAAGGTTGGAGAGTGTTAACATCAAATTCAATCTGAAATTGACAAAACATGCAAGATATACTGCATGTAGTAGAGACTGGAGTGCCAAAATTGGAAATAGTCACGAGCAAACAGTTTGACAATATGGATTAGGAAGAGGGGAAAAAAATGAAGAAAAATGAAGCAAGATAATGTCTTAACAACTCCTGCTGATCTAAAGTGTTTTTTTGTTGCTAACACAGTTTCAAAAAAACAAATGATCCCTATATAATAGATGCTATCAAATCAAATCGAGTGTATTATTGATACAAGGAGGTGAAAGAACTCAATGGTAACAGCGAAGAGAAAGCCTTGGTAAGACCACACCTAGAATACTGCATCCAGTTTTGGTCACCACACTATAAAAAACAAGGCTCTAGAAAGAGTGCAGAGAAGAGCAACCAAGATGATTAGGAGACTGGAGGCTAACACATATGAATAATGGTTGCTGGATTGGGTTTGTCTCATCTAGTTTAGTTTAGTTTATTGTCACTGCACCTCATACAACAAAATCAAACACCATCTTCAGTGCACATCATGACCATGAAAATAAACACAAACACACATCCTTCACACTCCACACCTTGAACCGAAACCCCCGACACCGCACCAACACTGCACTATACAGTAGAATTCAACAGAGCTACTGCCCTGGGATAGAAGCTGTTTTTCAGCCTATTTGTCCTTGTTTTTATTATCCTGCACCGTCTGCCAGATGGTAATAGTTCAAAAAAAGGGTGCCCAGGATGAGATGAACCTTTGAGAATGTTTTGAATTTTCTTAAGGCAGCAGGAGCTATAAAGCTCTTCCAAAGAGGGGAGAGGGCAACCAATGATCCTCTGGGCAATGACATTAACCCTGACTGTGCAATTGGCAAACCATACAGAGGTGCAGTAAGTTAAGATACTCTATATGGTGCACCGGTAGGTCACCAGCAGTTTTTCATTCAGTTGTTTTCTGAGCAGTCTCAGATAGTATAATCTCTGCTGGGCCATTTTGAACGGTGCTGCAATGTGAGCACCCCAGGTCAAGTCCTCTTTTATGGGAACACCCAGAAACTTAAAACTGGCCACTTGCTCCCTCGGTCTCCATTGATAAGCAAGGGCTGGATGTCTGATCTGTTCCTTCTATAGTCCACTATAAGCTCCTTGGTCTTATTGGTGTTGAGGACCAAGTTATTGTCTCCACACCACAAAAACAACTGGTCCACCTCATCTTGGTAGGCAGACTCATCTCCCCTGGAGATGAGTCCCACCACTAGTGAAAAGGATTAAGGGTAACATGATAGCAGCCTTCCAATATTTGAGGGGCTGCTACAAAGAAGAAGGGGTCAAGTTATTCTCCAAAGCACCCAAAGGCCAGACAAGGAATAATGGATGGAAACTGAACAAGGAGAGATTCAACCTGGAAATAAGGAGAAATTGTCTGACAATGAGAACCACCAACCCATGGAACAGAAGTTGCCTTCGGAAGTTGTGGGAGCTTCATCACTGGAGGCTTTCAAGAAGAGACTGGACTGCCTTCTGTCAGAAATGGTGTTGGGTCTGCTTGGGCAGGGGGCTGGACTAGATGACCTACAAGGTACTTTCCAACTCTGTTAATCTGTTAATATCAGACTACTTACATGCAAAGTCAAGCTAAAGTGGGAAAGTAAAGACAACCAGTTTCCATGGCAGGATCCTGGTCATATACTTACTATTTACAAGGAACCTTTAAAGTGCTGAATCTCACTGACAAGAAACCACAGGAACTGTGGAATTCAGTAAAAAAAATTATTAAATATGAACTAAGAAAAAATAGAAAACAAACTGATGTCAAAACAAATTGCCAAGAAGAGAAAAGAAGCCAAAGGGAAAGATCTCCAGAAGAAACTTAACGAAGTTTCTTCGCAAAGAGAGCTGCTAGAAGAACCCGAAAGTAGTTATTATGACAAGCTGTTTTAGGATATTGGAAATGGAACAGAAAGGAAAGACACCAATGGACTGATTTCAAGATCAAATAAAAAGGAAGGAATATACTGAAATTCTGCGCAGTAAAGGTATCAGGTCCAAAATACTGTAGAACACGGGTGTCAAACTCATGTCATGGTGGTATCACGTGACATATTGGGATCTCTTTGTTAAACTGGGTGTGGCCAGCATGTGACTCATCCAGCCCGTGGGCCATGAGTTTGACAGCCCTGCTGTAGAAGATAATAGCTGTGGCAGCACAGTGGTTAAAATGCAGTACTGCAGGCTACTTCTGCTGACTGCCAGCTGCCAGCAGTTCGATCTTGACCAGCTCAAGGTTGACTCAGCCTTCCATCCTTCCGAGGTCGGTAAAATGAGGACCAAGATGGTTGGGGGCAAGATGCTGACTCTGTAAACTGCTTAGAGAGGACTGTAAAAATCCGTGAAGCAGTATATAAGTCTAAGTGCTATTGCTACTCCCTATTTATAAGTACATATTAGAAGACAAAATTAGAACCGTTGTTGCCAAGTTGGAAGACTACAAGAATTGATGGAGTGGATGCAGAAATATGGAAAGCAACAGAAGATCTAATAAAAGGGTCCAAACAAACTAAGGCAGCAAATATGGAGAATGACACAACGGCCGACAGAAGAGGTCAATCTACCTATCGAAAAACCAAAGAAAGAAGACTTAACAGAATGTATTGTACAATTCTTAATTTCACTTGTTAGCAAAATAATGCTTGGGATCACCTAATGGCAGGTTTAGAGTCCTACACAGAAAGG
Organism: Naja naja; assembly: GCA_009733165.1. Classification (NCBI taxonomy): domain Eukaryota; kingdom Metazoa; phylum Chordata; class Lepidosauria; order Squamata; family Elapidae; genus Naja; species Naja naja. The sequence continues at coordinate 213,126,267 of CM019150.1, read as the reverse complement.
GAGATGCCACATATTCATGTTAGTTTTAGAAAAGGCCAAGGAACAAGACACAACATTGATAATCGCTGCTGGATAATTGAGAAAACAGAGTACCAAAAAGGAATCTGTATGATTAAAAAAAGATCTTTATTCATATCAATCTCAAGTTGTAGAAGGTCCTTAGGAAACCAGGAATCCCAGAACATCTCATTGTCCTCTGAGGTAAAACCTTTGCACAGGACAGAAAATTACAGTCCAGATGAACACGCCAAAACAGACTGAGCTCCAAATTGGCAAAGGATTGTGAGGAGGATGTATATTTTCCCCTTATTTATGCTAGAATAGAATAAGAGAGTTGGAAAGGACCTTGGAGGACTTCTAGTCCAACCCCCTGCCTATGCAGGAAACCCTGCACCACTTCAGACAAATGGTTATCTAACATCTTTTTAAAAACTTCCAGTGTTGGAGCATTCACAACTGGTTAATTGTTCTAACTGTCAGGAAATTTCTCCTTAGCTCTAAGTTGCTTCTCTCCTTGATTGGTTTCCACCCATTGCTTCTTGTCCTGCCTTCAGGTGCTTTGGAGAATAGTTTGACTCCCTCTTCTTTGTGGCAGCCCCTGAGATATTGGAACACTGCTATCATGTCTCCCCTAGTATTTCTTTTCTATTAAACTAGACATACCCAGTTCCTGCAACTGTTCTTCATGTTTTAGCCCCTAGTCCCCTAACCATCTTTGTTGCTCTTCTCTGCACTCTTCCTAGAGTCTCGACATCTTTTTTACCTCATGGCGACCAAAACTGGATGCAGTATTCCATGTGTGGCCTTACCAAGGCATTATAAAGTGCTATTAACTCTTCATGTGATCTTGATTCTATCCCTCTATGTTGGTTATAGTTTATGGGAAGCCAGATTGAAAGAAGGTGAATGTGGTTTTAAAATTGTTATTAGACACTTTGGTGCCCTGTGCTATGCTGGCAACAACTCAACACCAGTGAGGAAGGTTTTTTTTTAAACTGATTTTCTACCAACAGCATGGAATTAAATGTTAGGTTCCCTCTCTTTTCTCTTCATGTGACTTTCTATCAAGAAAGCCTGTTGACATCTAATCGAAGTATTTTCTGCGTCTGTTTGCTTCCTCTGATTGCACCCATAGTTGATAACCACCTTTCTACAATAGGTAAGCTTGAAAGAAACTACATCTCGGGTTATTCTTGAAGAGTCGTTGAGCTGAGTGATGTGAAAATTGAAGTCATCCATCTATGAAAAAGATTCATAATTGAAGAAGATTCTTTTGCGCAGGATAATTACAAAAAAAACACACGGTTTATTTACATCTGTACAAAGGTACAATAATAAGTGATGAAACACTTTGAAGTTAAAACAAAGATCCAGAAAAGCTATTTTGTGTTACAAAATTTAGGACAAAAAAAAAGAGAGAGAGAGAAAGAGAGAAAGAGAGAAAGAGAAAGAGAAAGAAAGAGGTGCAACATAAAAATCGTACTGGTGTTTCATCTACGAGCTGGCTATAGTTTTGAAGGCACGTTGGTGAAGGAAGGATTTTGAAGCTGTCCATATCCATGACCAAAATCCCTGGAAAACAGCAGAACAAAAGACACACAGTTGTTTTATATATATATATTAATAACAATTGATAGTTCTCTTGGGACTTTCATGTTGTAAGGATGGAAAATAGCAATTAGAAAGAGTAATAATTGGTTTGAGAAAGAACAGCAAATTAACACGGCCCTGGCTTTACCGTTTGGTAGAAATGATCTACGACTGAAATAGCAATAACACTTATTATATACCGCTTCACAGTGCTTTACAGCCCTCTCTAAGCAGTTTACAGAGTCAGCATATTGCCCCCAACAATCTGGGTCCTCATTTTACCCACCTCAGAAGGATGGAAGGCTGAGTCAACCTTGAGCCTGGTGGGATTTGAACTGCCAAATTGCAGGCACCTGGTAGTCAGCAGAAGTGGCCTGCAGTACAGCACTCTAACCACTACGCCACCAAAGCTTAAAACAGCAAGCTACGCATTAAAGGAGACTTTTTAGTATTTCATGTTTCAAATGTAAACTAACATGGATATGTCAAGAACAGGGCTGTCATTAGTTTGACTGCCTGTGACTTGAACTGTAGCATAACACAGCGGTCCTCAAAAAAAAACACCGTTTATTTACATCTGTACAAAGGTACAATAATAAGTGATGAAACACTTTGAAGTTAAAACAAAGATCCAGAAAAGCTATTTTGTGTTACAAAATTTAGGACAAAATAATATAAACTCTAAATTAAAGCTAAGCAACCTATTGCTTACACTCTGGACTAAAAACAGAGATTAACATTTTCAGATTTTTTTTCTCTGTATATCAGGAGTATCTAACCTTGGCAACTTTAAAACAGATGGACTTCAACTCCCAGAATTCCCCCGTCAGCCATCCTGCTCTATGACTTCTAAATTATACTTCTTTTTAAATAAATAAATAAATAAATAAATAAATAAATAATTAATAAAAAATGATATTTTCTTCAGAAGATCATGCATTTGGAAAGAAATATTGCCTAAGCAGAAATTTAACTGTTAATGAGAACAAGGGGAAAAAAATCTATCGTCATTATGAAACTATGTATAAAAACTGCATTATTTTCAAGAATCATAAAAACTAAACATTTTTTCTCGTAAACCTAGACCAATATTGAATAGTTTGGAACTGAATAAGTTAGATGTGCAGATAATTGGTAAGCTGAATCAATATCTGTACTTAAATGCATTAAATTAAAATGAAGAATCAATTGGTTCATTTCTGAAACACCAGTACCTATATTCTATGCATTAAACAGCCATTTCATTTCCTTCTCATGGGTAAAAGACCATTCTAGACTGCACAGTAGTTACAAGTCCTTAATTAACTGACAGACCAAAACAGAAAATACTAACTTTGGAAAGAGGAAGACCCCAAAAAAACTACTCAACACAACCTCCTGAAATCTCATACTTAACCTTAACTTTGATCTAGGTGGAATAATTCAGAAACCTTTCGTCTAGAACAAAGAAACAAACAGATGCAAATTCTGGCTGTATAAAAAAAAGAAATGATGCTATTCAGCTGCCAAATTAGCAGAGTTACCTTGTCAAATCTCCACAACTGTTTTGAGAAATATAGAAAATAGCAAAAAATTGACATTTTTTTACCGATTTTAAAATTGCCCAATCTGAATCAGTGGATCCACTCTGCTTTTAGCAATTGCTTTACTCATGACACTACAGTACAGGTTTATCTTCAAGTTATGATGGCAACTTCCATTGCTAAACAAGTCAGGCGGTAAGTTGAGGCAGCCTTGATTTTACTGTTTTTGCCACGGTTGTCAGTGTTCTGAGCTGGCCTTCCCAGAAGCAAGAAATAGACTCCCCAAGAAAAAAACCCCTTTGGGAATTAACTGCATTCGCCAACAGAAAGTCCAGGCAAGAGTCCTGCAATAAGTCCATAGTCCTTATCAGCTCCTTATGATAAATGCAAGGCTATGTGAGCTCCCAGCCCAGAGGCTGCCAATTAAGTCAGTTCAAACAGAGAAACAGACAGACATCCGTTCTGGCAAGGCAGTCTTTGTCCCACAAAACAAAACTTTCCAGAAATGCGAATAGTTGCCTGCGACAACCAAACCCACTCCCCTTTCCTCCTATTTATTCCCCAGCCAGGGAGGGGCCAGTCAGCATCCACGTTTGTTTTGCTTCCAGAGCCTCCTGTTTTGCTTCCTGACTTCAAAGGCAGCTGCCTTTCTGGCTGGGAAATGCTGGACGGCCCTGGCTCTATTTCTGTGTCTGAGACGCTGAGCATCCATCAGAGCCTCCTTCCCCAGGCTCCAGAACTGGCCCAAGTTCTTCCACAACCTCCTCCTCATCTGAGTCTGCCCCCAGCTCTGCTGGCAGCTGGCGGGCCACAACATTAAGTGAGTCACATGGCCTTTAAGTGGAGCAGGCTTTTCCCATTGACTTTGCTTATTAGAAGCAAAATTTCGTAAAATATACACTGGCTGACAAGCACCTGGATTTTGATAACGTGGCTGTGGGGATGCTGCAATGATTGTAACCGCAAGAACTAGTACGTTACTTTTTCCCGTGCTGTCTGTAACTTCCAATGGCCACTAAACAAAGGGTTGTAAGTCAAGGACTACCGCTAGCTAAGCGAGTTTGAACTTTTTGTACACGAACGAGCGATCTGCTCCCTACTTGGACTGAGATTCCCTACGCACGGTCACTCATGCGCTCATTGCCTCCCGTCTTGACTACTGCAATGCTCTCTACATGGGGCTGCCCTTGCGGACTATACGGAGGCTTCAACTGGTACAGAATGTGGCCGCACAGGCGGTGATGGGAGCGGCCCGATTCTCCCATGTGACACCCCTCCTGCGCGATCTTCATTGGTTGCCAGTTGTCCTCCGTGTAAGATTCAAGGTGCTGGTGTTAACCTATAAAGCCCTGCATGGCTCGGGTCCGGGGTACTTGCAGGAGCGCCTTCCTACCAGCATCGAGGTCCGATCGTCCAGTACGCTCCCACAGGCAGGCCTCCTGGGGTGCCGCCGGCCAGACAATGTCGGTTGGCAGTCCCCCCGGGGAGGGCCTTCTCTGTGGGGGTGCCCACCCTTTGGAACCAGCTACCCGTGTAGCTGCATTTGGCCCCGACCTGCGCTCCTTCCGCCATGATCTCAAGACTTGGTTGTTTGCACAGGCCGGCCTGGACTGAGCAGGGTTGGGAATTTTAATTTAAGGGTATTTTAATTAGATTTTTATAATTGGATTAGATAATTTGATAAATGTTGTATTTATTGTTTATATATTTCTGTGTAAGCCGCCCCGAGTCCCCCCCAGAGATGGGGCGGCATATAAATCCAATTAAATAAATAAATAAATAAATTCCAAGCCACTTTTTTAAATTAAAAAAAAAATGGTATTATTTCATTCCACGTGGATTAATTAAATGTTTATGAAATTTTATTAATTACATTTATACAGCATCCCAACTGACACAAAACTGGCTCTGAGAGGCTTATAGCGTCCTCAAAGGAATAAATTTGTTCCGTACGATTCAAAGCGTTATCTGGCTACGGCATCATTCTTGCTGCCTTAACTTCTAGAAAAACTGAAGCGAAAACTGTTGTTGTGTTAGCACTTCACTACTAGCCCGGCAGTTGTACTTTCTGTGATTCTATATTTTTCGAAATGACTTTTATTTCTGGAAGTTCTGCAAGAGGCTTTCATAAAAAAAACATATATTCTATAGTGCTCTTAAGGAGCGAACATTTCATCAGTTCTCATAAAATGTGCAGCATTTCATACTTTGAAAACACCTGCCATTATGTGAATATGTTTTTATTTGGGGAGAGAAAGGAAGCTATTGAAGACAGAGCTATCACACTACTATGCCATGGTTAAAACACATAGTATTTTCAGATACTATTTTCCCAAATGGTGTAAGAATGATATCATCAAATGGCGAGTAAACAAGCTTCAGCAGATTGAGATGGAAAAGACGAAGAAACTGATGCTCAAAATTCTATATAACTGGCTATTATTGAAATCTCATAAATGGATTCTTTAATAGGTTCTTTGGAAGCAGTGTGAGAGAGAGAGGAGGGGAGTGGATTTTTGTGGGGGGAGAGGCACAAAATACTGATCTTTCTAAACATATACCTTTAACTAAATGTCTAAGGAGTTTCTCAGTCATCCAAGTCATGGTTATCCTGAAGGTGCTTTTTCAAGAGGCAACTGGACTTTGTTTTTTTCCTTGGAAGACGCTTTTGCTTCTCATCGAAGAAGCTTCTTCAGTTCTGAGTGAGAGAATGGAAGGATTTATATTCCTTGCAGTCATCTGGTTGTTAGCACTTTCTCTGAGAGACACTGAGGCCACTTGGGTTTATCTGTGCCCTCAGGGTCACGTGACTAGTGCAAACGGGTGTGGAACCTTCTGTGTTGTAAACAAAGAGGCCACCTATGTTAAAATTGAACAGCCCTCTCTCAACAGAGAGGAAGGAATACGATACTACCTATCTCCTGTTTACAACACAGTCCACTGAGGAGTTCCAAGGCTCCACCCCTATTTGAACCATTCAGGTGACCCTGAGGGGACAGATAAACCTCCAAGTGGCCTCAATGACTCTCAGAGAGAGGGTTAATGACCAGATGACTGCAAGGAATATAAATCCTTCCATTCTCCACCATTCACTCAGAAAGGAAGCAGCTTATTTATTTATCTATCTATCTATCTATCTATCTATCTATCTATCTATCTATCTATCTATCTATCTATCTATTCGACTTATATGCCCTCTCTAAGACTCAAGGCTTACAATTAAAATACAGCAGTAAATAAATTAATTTAAAAAGAATTAAACGATTAATTAAAGTTTAAAATCCCCAGCTTCTTGGATGAGAAGCAAAACGCTTGAAGGAAAAAACAAAGTCCAGTTGCCTTTTGAAAAGCACCTTTGGAACATACCTTAAACTCTTTCTACATGCAGTTTCTCAAACCAACTCTTACTTAGCAGAAAGAGTACGCTGAAAGGGTAGTTACAAGGCTGTATTTTGGGGTTCTTTGTTCTTGACTTCCAACTCTCCTTAGCACAGTACAAAATAAACACGCTCCAACCTCAACTTTTTGCTTTTACACATCGATATATAACTCGCCATTCCCGTAACATCAAATCTTTCCAATCAGCAAAACCAAAGTCAACGTTTTCTTTGTATTTTATATAATTAAAAATAAAAATATTTTTGTTCTTGAGATATGCATCTGTTTCTCCCCTATTGATAAGTCTTCCAAATGTCCTGGACTAAACTCCCAACACCAGACCAACGCGAGTCTCCAGTTATCCAACAGGTCTGAGGTGAAGACAAATTGGGAAGACAGATTTTAAACGCAGTTCTGAATTTTGTTGCACGGCTGGGATTTTATGTAAGGCCCAGATCGGATTGTAATTTTATACCACAAAAAACTCCCTCAAAATAAGATATCAGATAAGGGGGGAAAAATCAACATCCTGCATCTGAAGTTTTTGAAGGATACAAATTAAACAGTTGGGAGACACTTGCCAAAAACTCTTACACCCACACATCACCTGTTAGGATTTTATCCTTCCCAGAAAGAGAACAAGTCGCACAAAAGTATCGCGGCAATAAATTCAACGGATTCTTTTCAAATATGCATACAGATAATAATCCTTGACTTACCATCACAACTGGGATGAGAAATTTTTTTTCTAAGCAAGGCAATTGTTGAGTGATTTTCACCTAATTTTTGGGGGGGGTTGGGGGCACGGCTATTAAATGAATGGCTACAGTTATTAAGTGAATTATGTGGTTGTTAAGCAAATCCAGCCTCCCCTGTTGAAATTGCTCGTCGGACGTCAGCTAGGAAGGTCACAAAGGCCATCACATGTTCCCAGCCTCCTAAATTTAGGTAGTCCTTCACTTATGGCCACAACCAAGGCCAACATTTGTGTTGCTAAGTGAGAAATTGGTTACAAGTGAGTTTTGCCCCGTTTGCTTTTCTCTCACGTTTGTTAAAGGAATCACTGGTTGTTAAATTAGTAACCTGGTCGTTAAAGTGAATCTGGCTTCCCATTGACTTTGGTTCTCAGGTCACAAAGGGGATCAGCGTGACTCCCCTCGACACTGCAATGGCCATAAATGTGAGTCAGTTGTTAAGCATCTGAATATAAATCACGTGACCATGGGGATGCTGCAACGGTCGTTAAGTGTGAAAATGATCGTAAGTCACTTTTTTCCAGTACCAGTGTAACTTCAAACAGTCACTAAGTGAACAGTTATAAGTCGAGGACTAACTGTACCTGCTGCTTGCCAAATGACCCAATTTTGGTCATGTGATCGTGGATGCCCTGGCAGCTGTTAAGTCTGAGAACAGGTTTTAAGTCCCATTTTTTCAGTGTCATTTGTAAACTTGAAACTGATTCAACCTGGAAATAAGGAGAAATTTTCTGACAGAACAATCAACTGATGGAATAGAAGTTGCCTTCAGAAATTGTGGGAACTTGATCACTGGAGGCTTTCAAGAAGATTGGACTGCCATCTGTCAGAAATGGTGTAGGGTCCCCTGCTTGGGCAGGGGTTGGACTAGATGACCTATGAGGTCCCTTCCAACTCTGATTATCCGTTATCTATTAACTTTAAGGAGTCGCTAAAATGGTTGTAACTCATGGGAATGTTTATGATAAATCGGTCACAAAAAGACGGAGTAGATTATCAGATCAGGATATTAATAGCCTAGTATGCTCCTATTTGAACTGCATCTCAAAGCCAGGTGTCCATGTTAAGAGGGTGCAGTCACTGAATTTGGATGTCAACACAGGATTTGCACTGGCCTATGGGTTTCCAGATCTACCTCAAACGTAACCTTTAGAATACAGAATAACAGAGTTGGAAGGGACCTTGGAGGTCTTCTAGTCCAACCCTGCTTAGGCAGGAAATCACACCACTTCAGACAAATGGTTATCCAATCTCTTCTCAAAAACTTCCAGTGTTGGAGAATTTACAACTTCTGGAGGCAAGTTGTTCCACTGATTGTTCTGTCAGGAAATTTCTCCTTAGTTCTAAGTTGCTCTCTCCTTGATTAGTTTCCACCCATTGCTTCTTGTCCTGCTTTGGAGCTTTGGAGAATAGCTTGACTCCCTCTTCTTTGTAGCAGCCCCTTAGATATTGGAACAATGTTATTCATATCACCTGTAGTCCTTCATCAAACTAGACATACCCAATTCCAGCAACTGTTCTTTGTTTTAGCCTCCAGTCCCCTAATCATCTTCGCTGCTTTCTCTGCACTCTTTCTAGAGTCTCCACATCTTTTTACATCATGGCGACCAAAGCTGGATGCATTATTCCAAGTGTGGCCTTACCAAGTCATTATAAGGTGGTATTAACACTTCACATGATCTTGATTCTATCCTTCTGTTATGCAGCCAAAACAGCGTGGTTTTTGGCAGCTGCAGGACAGTGCTGGCTTGTATTTAAATGATTATCCATTAGGACCTCAAATTCTTGATTTTTTTTTCATCTACCCCATAGAAATACCTTCCATCACAAAATGGAACCACACCTTGACCAATGGCGTAACTGCATCAATGTCAAACATTTCTGAATTCCAATGCAGTAAGGAAGCATCAACCATAGCTTCGAGTCACCATTAATGGTGCAACTGGACAATCTGGAAGCGGAGAAAAATTTTGGCTAGAAATCTCCCATTTTTCTCCACTGATGGGTAGAAAAGTGTCAAACAGTCTGAAACACGGGTTAGTTATTTGAAAGCAATTTTCAGGTACATTATTAACTAAGCTTAAAATTAAAAGAAAAAAATAGATACCTACCAACGTATCAAGAGAAACAGGTCTCTTTGGTCTCCATACGTTCCATTTGACTCCTAATAAAAAGAAGAAAATAGCTTTTTTTTTTACTAATTCAAGAACTCCGCTTTTCTAAAATCTAAAATCAACAGAACAAATCATAAACCATTAACACCACAATTAAAAGACATCAAGCCAACAAAGAGGAATAAGGTTTAGGGGGCAAAACATCTCTAATGTTTTGAGTTCTTAGTTACATTATTTTGTCCATAAATTATAGGATTACAAGTTACACTAGTTATGATGTTTTACATTGGTTTAATCATGAAGACTTGGCTTCAATTAAACTGACTGAGCTAAGGCTTTTTTCTTGTTTTAGGTAGTGGCACAAATTAAACTTTTTAAGATGAAATTTTAGGTGGTGATCTTAAAAGCCTCTCTCTGTAATCTAAAATAAATCTGGCTAATTGGTATGCTTCCTGCTTTTATGGGTTATATTAAGATAAATTAAGTGAGATTAAAATCTTATTTGATTTATTTACCTTTTGCAAATGAAGACCGTTTTAAGGGTTACATCCTCTGCCTCTGACTAGCCACCCAATTAGTCAAGTCAGAAAGTCTTTAAAAGCTTTGAGTTTATTGCTTCCGCACGGAGTGTGAGGTTGTCATTAAGGTATCAAAACTCTCAGAAAACAACAACAACAAAAAATATTCCAAAGTTGCACTAAGGAAGAAATTGCTCAACAAGATGAAAAACTAAGTCACAGGTTATTTTTTTTTTTTGATTCTCTGCTTTTAAAATTTATCTGATTCAGAAAATGCATTAGCTATTTTAAAACAAGAATATGTTTTTTAAAAAGTTGGAATCCAGCTGCTCAATACCGTTTGGATACTTCCTTTAACAACTCTTTAAATCTATACTGTGTGCATAAATGGAAAACAAAAGAGAGATAGCTATAGTAAACGTAATGCACCTTTAGGTTTTACCATTTAAAAAAAATAAAACAAAACAAAAATAGTTGTACAGATATTTTAAGAGGAACCATTTTATGCTGATCGGTTAAAAAAATCACTCCTTCCCTGTTTACAACTATTTATTAAGGTTTTTTTTAAATAACAACGATACTCACACACACTGAATTTTCTTTCAAAGTTTATTTAGTATCAAGCAAGAATAAACTTTGCTTAACACTACAGAACATTTCAAGACTCAAATTACAAAATACCACATTATTTGCATTTGTGATCTCTTTCCCTTTTTTTATGCATGTTTGCAAGAGAAAAACTAGCAAAATAGTTGAAAGGTAAACTAGAGAAGAACTTAATTGTTGAAAACCTTTAAAATAAAAGGTTGCGTTTAGGTTAAAATAATAGATTAACATGTTTAGTAAACCTAGCTGTTTTTAACACTAGTTAAAGGTTTTTTTTCCTTTTGTATTTTTTTGATCACCTATTTTCCTTTCCCCTTTCCTTTTTTCCCCTCCCCTTCTCCCAAATACAATCCAGAAATAAGAAAGCTCATTTCATGTGTCTTCCTTCCTGTACAGGTTTTTCAGTCAGCAAAAATAGATTAAGCTCAGTCCGTCCATTCAGATTAAGCACTTTGATTTTAATAAAAAGGGATTGTTCATAGAAAAAAATTACTTTGAACAGTTTACAGGACTGGTGGAGTTTGGGCAATTCACAACATCGGACAGAATAATCAGTATCTTGCATATGGCTGCTCTCTGTAGCTTCCTTTTGATGATCTTGCCGAAGGAACCTTGTGTCTTGAGTTGGTCCAGTCTTCCTGTCCTGAAATCACAGTTTGGAAAAGGTGTAAGGCGTTTTTCTACCAAACTTCAAGGTGTAGTACATCCGTTTTATTTTTTCAAGATGGAGGGGAATGGGTGGTGGGTGGGTGGGTGGAAACACCAAAAGGAAAGGTTTTCACCCTTCCACGATATTTTTCCTCGGGCCCTCAGCAGCCCCAAAACACAAACTGCATGGAATTTCTGAACAAAAATTCAAACCTGGCTCAGAATGAGGATGCAGATCTCAACCTGAAGTCTTGGCAAAAGCTAGGCCCAATGTAATTTTCTTCAGTGGCAGCTAAGCTCTAGGGCAGAGAATTACACTGGTACTCCTTTCTGCTCCTTAGCAAAATTAAAAGCTGCCCTTTTCCTCCTAGGATTATAAGAGGACAGAGCCGATCATGAGGGCTTCAGATGTTCTGAGTCCCGCCTTTTCCCTCATGATCTCCCTTCTTTCCTTCCTTTCCATCTCTTTTTCCGATTCCTTCCTTCCTTCTTCCCTCAGAAAACCCAAACGTATTCCTCATCTAAACCACTTTAAAAATGTAAGATATTGTAAAACTTGAAAAATTCAGGATGCTCACTTTTGGGCTTATGCAAGCTGAGGTGTACCCCACCCCTTGAGAAATCATTCCTGACTGGGGTATACCAGCCTCAAAATGATTCTTTTCCTTACATGATTCTTTGTTATTCCCTCTCCGTCCCTGGGCATCAGATGAGAGAAGAATAGGAGAACTGAGACTTGAGGTGGTGTCAGCAGAGGTATGGGAAGACAGCAATGACTCGCTCCCTGTTTGCACCAAGCACACCGTGAGCTCAGGGCTAAAATGTTATCCTGCAAGAAGGCACACAGGGGACAACTCATACTGATGTCTGAGTATGGAACAATTAAAGCTCTGAAGTCCACAGAGACCAATTTAGCATTGGTGCAAGGGGAAAAAGAGAAAGCTTCAGTGACTTTTCAGAGAATCATGTAATCAGTTGCTTCCTCCAGGTGACTTAAGAGTTTATTTAAACCTGTGACATGGAGGCAGCTTGCACAGTAGAATAATTTATTATATCATGACAAGCAGGTGGGATTCTACTGGTTCTGTCCACTTCTGTAGAACCAGTTGCTGAAGAGTAGAACAGAGCATAGAACCGGTTCTATGTTTGCTGCTTTTTGGCCCACCCTAACCCTAACCTGACCTTTATTTCCCGCGCTTTCAACTGCAGCTGCTTTGCGCGACACAGCTGCGGTTGAAAAAGCAGGAAAAGGGCTTTTCCAACCACCGCGCACTTGCATGCAGTGCTGCTCAGCTGTCCGGCAGCTCAGCAGGTCGTATTGCACACCGGCGACTCATGCGCGATGCAGAGCGACAGAACCGGTAGTTATACCAGTCGGATCCCATCCCTGATGACAAACCCTGCTAAAGAGGATGGGTGCTTCAGTTGAGAAATGCTGTTTTAATCCTCCCACCTACAAAGAGCCCCAGGGAAACAGGAATTCAATCTTGTTTCCCCCAATGTCTAGCAATTAGCAGAGAAATCTGCTGTCACTCCCTCTGACAATAAGCAAAATGTGGTGGGGTGTGATTATGATTGTTTTATGGGCGTGTCACTATCAATCCTGGTTGAAATTTCGAGGCCCCACCCTCCCGTATCTAGCCACCCTTTTCCCATAACATCTTGGAACATCCTTTATCCAATACCTCTAGTCTTATTACAATCTTTAAAAATTCAGCTTTGTGCTCCAAACCTATTTTTTTATTTTATTGGACCCACCTGCCAATTTCCTGTTTGGCTGGTGAAATGGTAAATTTACCATCGCCTGCTTTGGGACTGAACCCACAGTCCCCTTACCGTATAAAATGACAAACTGAAAGAATCACAAAGAATCATATAGGCTAGTCCAACCACAGCTCAGTGCAGGAATTTAAATCCAGCAACCCTGAATTGGGAAGATCTAACCTTTACAATAACCATATAAGGTAAAAATCCTCTCAATATCTGTGTTGGAAACTAATATAGCTAACTTTAACTCAGAATCTGCCTTCCTGTAATTTCAAACTCCTTCTGTGTATAGGAGGGGAGAAGGGGAGGGAGGGAGGGAAGGGGGAGAGAGAGAGGGAGGAGAACACACCTTGAATAATTTCATCTCCATGCATAATTAATTCTCATTTTCAATAATAATGACATGGGGAATTATTACTCTGGGAAAGCCATCACCCCTTTTTCTGCATCAAAGTGTATTCCAGAACATTTCAAGGTACTCACTGTAAGAATTGTACGTATCGTCGTTCAAGCCATGAGCATAGTCATAGTAATCACCACCACTGTTTGAAAGAAAAAGAAAATATGTTCACCTGGTTATAAGACAGAATGAAGCTGACCCTACTTAGCAGCTATACTTTTATTAATTATTACTTTTTATTTTATTCATATGTTAACAGCTACATTTTTTGACCGCTTTCAAAAGCAGCAAAAGACATTAGTGAGCACTGCAAACTGACACACTGAACTCAGAGCATCCCTGTCTCTGGTGACCCTACACACACACACACACACACACACACACCCTTTGAAGATAGACCATGATGTATATAGGCAGACTTGTTGCTTGAACTTGCAGTCCTCCTGATGTTTCTTCACAGTTCCAAACTTCATCAGACAGGCCAAAGGGGAGGAAAACTTAGAGGTTTACCAAGGTAGTATTAAAGAGCTCCAAATTTAAATGGCTAAACATATTCATTTTAAATACGCATAACAGTTCTTTAGTTCTGATTCCAAGGAGAAGCCCAACACCAGAAAAAAGTCAGGTAATAATAATAACAACAAAACAACAACATAAAAACTGTGATGACTTGGTAATGCTTCAAAATGGCCACGGTGCTCAAATAAAGATGGAATTGTCTTTTTTTTTAAAAAGAAATAAATAAAAATAAAGGCAACTCTAGTCCACAGAAAGATTCCTTAGTGGAAAGTAGAATGCCAAAGTGAATGAGCGGCGGCGACAGAACAATGAGTCACGGTAGCGCAGTGGTTAGAATGCAGTACTGCAGGCCACTTCTGCTGACTGCCTGCAATTTGACCGCTTGAATCTCACCAGGCTCAAGGTTGACTCAGCCTTCCATCCTTCCGAGGTGGTTAAAATGAGGACCCAGATTGTTGGGGACATTAGGCTGACTCTGTAAACTGCTTAGAGAGGATGTAGAGCACTGTGAAGCAGTAGATAAGTAAGTGCTATTGCTATTTGTTGCCTGCTTCTTCTCCCAGTGGAGAAGAAGAATGATGAATTTTCTCCTGGTGGTGCTAGTGGTTAATGTTATGGGGTTAGTGGCTCACAAAGAGATGTGTCAGGTTGCTGGTTATCATCTCAGAGGTGGCACTAATGGCTCCTCAACTGATAGAAGGTCCTTGGTCCTTGATGCAAGCTAACGCCTTGCTCTACTGAATCTTGAGATTCTTTTCAGCAACAGAAAAATGAATAGAAGCTATCAAGATTAATCTGCTGTGACTGGTCCCATCCATCAAAGCAACTGCTTGGCTAGAGCCCCCAACATATGCTGTCAGGTCAAACATGTCCTCTGACTTGAACAGGCTGGGCCCTCCCTGCTCTATACTTCTGCCTTGTTAACGGAAACGGATGCTAAGTCTTGCAGATGGAAACTTTTGAAACCAAAGTGTGCCTTTGACATAAGCTCCTGGATTGAAAAGGTCTTGGACCCCAAGAGGAGTGAGGCCCATATCACACATGCAAAAGGATTGGGGCTTTTCGGAGAGGGGAAGGATCTGAATATTGTTTTCTTGTTTTATTGTGAGCCGAAGCTTTGAGATGGGGCATACAAGTCTCATTAATAAATAAATAAATAAATAAATAAATAAATAAATAAATAAATAAATAAGGGTTTCTTTCTTTTACTATATAAGTTTAATTTTAAGAGTTTTATGATATAGCTTTCACGTGGCTCCCCATCAGAAAATGGGAGGAAACCAAGCTGCTACCCTATATTCAGCAATTAGTTTGGGGGAATAGTGAAGGTGCTGGCTTAGAAAGCAGGAGGTGATGAGTTCTAGTCCTGCCTTAGGCTTGAAAGCCGGGCTGGGTGACTTTGGACTAATCGCTAGGAGACAGTGAGTTCTAGTCCTGCCTTAGGCATGAAAGCCAGCTGGGTCACTTTGAGACAATCACCAGGAGACGGTGAGTTCTAGTCCCACTTTAGGCCTGAATGCTAGCTGGGCCAGTCACTCACTCCTAACCTAACTCAACACACAGGATTGTTGCTGTGGGGAAAATAGGAAAAGGAAGGAATATTTTGTGTTTGCATTATTTATAAAAGGAAGGAGGAAGGGAGAAAAGAAGGAAGGAGAGAAAAGGTGAGAAAGTGTGTGGTGTGTGAGAGACAGGAGGGAGGGAGGAGGGAGGGAGAGGAGGGAGAGAGAGAGAGAGAGAGAGAGAGAGAATGAATGGGTCACCTCTGCCTTAACTTCTGTCTTCACCTCTGCCTAGAAAGGAAGGGAGAAAGAGAGAGAAAAAAAGGGAGGGAGGGAGGAGGGAGGGAGGAGGAGGAGGGAGGAAGGAAGGAAGGAAGGAAGGAAGGAAGGAAGGAAGGAAGGAAGGAAGGAAGGAAGGAAGGAAGGGTAGACTGCAGGTGGCGGATGCTTGCAGGTAGCCAACCTGCCTTGGCCCATAAGCTCTAACAAAGTAGGATTCCCAAATGTCAGTTCTGCTTAAGGAATGTTCCAGATATTCTCCAGCAAGCTCCTTCCAGATGAATCAGTCGCATATTTGAATTTCGAATCTGTAATCAGCAGTCTACCATTCTACCTGCTGCATATGCTAGGATTTTGTTTTTTTTTGAGCAAAGAGCACATTGATGGCCCGGGGCCATGAATTGGACGCCGCTATCACTGCATTGAACACAATCATTCTCACTCTGCATGGTAATCGCTCTTCCTTACGGAAAGCACATTAGGTAACTATCAGTACTACAAGGGGAGCGGGGGCAAGAAACACCGCTGTTAAGTTACTCCATGAAGAACCGCCAGCCAGAATTACAGAACACAGTCGAACAGCTTTGCAGGAGAAGAAAACGCAGCACTGCTTTTGACTCACAAAACTTTATCACACACCAATACACACCAATCACAGCAAGATGCTCATATCTTGACCGAGACCTTTGAAGTGACAGTTGCTATTCCTTCCTACAATATCTTGATTGCTTATTGTAGGAGCCATCAAGGCTGGGAGCTTCGAGCAGCTGAGCCCCTCCTGTTCCACTCCTGTCAATCCTGTCAGAATTACTTTGGCGGGCTTCATTTCACAAACCCAGACGCCTGTTAAAGCAAACAGGATTTGCCTCTCGTGGGCATGTAAACAGCAAAACCAATAATTCCTTTGAAAGGAGGAGACATCACTTATTTACATTCAAGGTGTATGAAAAAGCCCACCAATGTTATTAGCTGACAGACCCTTCACCCACGGTAATAAGAAAAAAAAAAACCAAGAAGCTGCAACTCAAAGCATCACCGAGACTGCATTTTGTGGGTTCATCTCGCCTGAGGGGAACAGCATCCTGCTTGGGTAACCCTGAAGAAGATCTGGCTTACTGAAATATTAACACCTCTTTTGCTCAATAGTCTGCAGAGAGATTCTCAGTCATCCAGGTCATGGTTGCCCCACAGGTGCTTTTTCAAGAAGCAACTGGACTTTTTGGTTTTCCCTTGAAGGCGTTTCGCTTCTCATCCAAGAAGCTTCTTCAGCTCTGGCAGAATAGTGGGGGAATGGAAGGATTTACATTCCTTGCAGACAGCTGGTCATTGGCATCCTTTTAGAGGGTTGTTGAAGCACCTGAGTAGGAATACAAATGCAAGGAATATAAATCCTTCCATTCCCCCACTATCACTCTCAGAGCTGAAGAAGCTTCTTGGATGAGAAGTGAAATGCCTTCAAAAGAAAAAAAACAACAACAAGGAAGTCCATGCCAGGGCTCCAACAAAACCACCCCCATTCAAATCAAAAGTCTCTAGCCGCATCTCAGAGAAAATTGATTTATTAGAAGTGGCCACGTTGGCGATTAGCTGGGTGCAGCCGATACTATACATTTCCCCCTTGACCCTGGTCTTCCCCCCACCCCCTGGATGTGACTTCTCCAAGGGGACACACATCCATCTCCAAGAGTCATCCATCATGCTCTCCAACAAGCTCCGACAACTTTGGGCTGCCAGGGTGATTTTCTAGGCATTTAAGGAATGCCTTGTTTCCCCCCCCCACTCCCTTTTTCTGGCAGCTATAAAGATCAAAGGAGTATCTTTTTAGTTGACAGTCCAGTTGCCTCCTGAAAAAGTATCTTTGGGACCCTTTTGCTAAATATTAGGTTATTTAGAAAGCTGCAACCCACATAGGAAACTATAGAAAGGTGACTGATTACTGGGATCAACCTGACCTTTGATTCAATGTCCAGGTGAGAATCTTTTTTTCCTGCCTAACAGCAGGATCACAAAATGTATTTGTGTGTCTGGTATTTTTGCTATCACTTCAGAGCCTCCTGAAATTGTATTTTTAAAGTAGTGCCTGTTACGGAATAAAGCTCTTCGCTTTTTTCTCCTCGTCAGCGAAACTGCGGCGTGTCCACTTGTGACTACAAGGGCTGTGTCGTTTTTCTTGATAAAATAATTTTGGTCAGAGGGAAGAACACTCTGCAGGTAGCTCTGCAGTTTTCTTTGCACACGGCCAAAAGAGAAACACGAGGTGTCAAAAGGTGTGTTGCAGAAAGGCAAAAGCGGTTGGAAGATGTGACTAAGTGGTGAAATCATTTTTTTTTAAACACGGGCAGTAGGACGTTCCCTTTCAGAAATAAAAAAAAAGAAAGTTACAAATTTGCTGCCACTCTCAGTGGAAAACAGAACTTGAACAGAGAACATACAGGCAGACCTTGAGTGACGACCATGATGGAGCCCCAAATTTATGTTGCTAAGTGGAACCTTTCTTAAGTGAGTTAGCTCCGTTTTACGACTTTGCTTGCCACGGCTGTTAAGTGAATGACTGCAGTTGTTAAGTGAGTCACACGGTTGTTAAGTGAATCTGGCTTCGCCACTGACTTTGCTTGTCAGAAGATTGCCAAAGGGGATCATGCGACTCCAGGATAATACAACCGTCGTAAATATGAACCAATTGCCAAGCATTTTTTTTTTAATTACATTTATATGCCGCCCTTTTCCAGAGACTCAGGGTGGCTTACAATTTTTGGAGCACAACCCAGTGCGCTCAGCAATAGCCTTCATTCCATTGTATATGCCTGCTTATTACTAAGCGGCATTTTTACAAAGTCATCTTATTGCCCCCAACAATCTTGGGTCCTCAATTTACCTACCCCGAGAGGATGAGTCAACCTTGAGCCTGGTGGGATTTGAGCCTGTAGTAATTGCAGGCAGCTGGAACTTAAGTGCTAGGCATTTAACAGCCTGCACCACCAAGGCTCTTTGAGTGTTTGGGATGCTACAATGGTCGTAAGTGAAAAATGGTCATAATGTTTTTTTTCAGTGCCCTTGTAACTTTGAATAGACACTAAATGAACTACTGTAAGTTGAAAATTACCTGTATTTACTTAGCAGCTTGGCAACAGGCCTGTAGATCTTTTGACTTCAAAGGTATCAAAAATCTATAAGGTGTTTATAATTTTATCTTGGGCAGCAGTTGTGCCTATTCCTAAACAGGAGGCCCTTTTAAACTGTCATTCATGCCCATGCCTAGTCGCAAAGTCAGAGGAGCTTCTAAATATGATAAAGAAATAAATTTTAACTGTGTTCTTTTATATATGATCGAATGAATGAATTCGAACCTGGCTCAAAACAGAACCACTAAATCAAAGTCACTGCTAAGTGCCAGAAATATTACAGGCAGGAACTGACTGGCAAATGATGAATTCATTTAATTGTCCTAAACACGCCAGAAGACAAAACAAAACCCACATTTTGACCTGCACAAAAAATGGAAAAATGACAGTGTGGCTCAAAGGGTTGGATAGATTTCCAAACAGGTTTCTAATAAAGTTTTTTTTTTAAATTTATTTATATGCCGCCCTTCTCCGGAGACTCAGGGCTGCTACAATTTTTGGAGCACAACCCATGCGCTCAGCAATAGCCTTCATTCCATTGTATATGCCTACTTATTACTAGGGCTTTTGGCCCCTGCTGCATTTTTACAAAGTCAGCTTATTGCCCCCAACAATCTGGTTGATCTGAAACCCAGCACACCTTGTTCTTTCCAGATTTCAAGGAAGACAAATCAGGGGTTCTCAATGGAATAGGGGCACCCTTGGCCCCGCTCTCCCTCCTCTGCATGGGAATTGTGGGAGTTGAGTTCCCACAACTTCAAGCTGCAGTTTCACAGTTGACAAACGGTGATCTAAAGCAACAGCTCACTTCCACCTTCAGGTTTCCTTATCTTTCCAATATACCAGAGGACCAGAATCAAATTGATCGGCACACGCCACTACACGAGAGAGGATGCGCTAAAGCACCACGGACTCTGAGAGAGCAAAGTTTCCCAGATCAGCTCTTCCATCTCCTGGCATCTAAAAGTCTGCTACTTGCTTGACCTTTGCAAAGGCTTCAACGCAGAGCCCCTGCATGGTTCACTTACATGGAATAACTAGGATGCCCAAAGTGAAACCTTTCTTCTTCTGCATGAGTAGTACTTCAGGTTCAAAGCCTCCAGTCAGCTGGAAGGAGACCTGCCTAATCGTGTTAGATCAACAGCCGGAGATCCGTATCAGGTTAAACTCTGGGCAAGTCTGGCTGCTTACGTAACACTATGAATTATGAAACCCTACCTTCCCCGCCGAGTAAAAGGTCTTCCTACATCTATGCAGCAGCTCTAGCAAAGGAAAGCTGCCTGTTTTATTTTTGTTTTTAGTAAAGACGCGAAGATCTTCCTCTTTACGCTTTAGAAAAGCGCAGATAGCCCCTCAACTTACAACATTTCGCTTTGGTGACCGTTCTGAGTTATAACGGCACTTAAAGAAGTGACTTGTGACCGTTATTCACACTTATGGCAGTTGCAGCAGCATAGTCATGGTCGCTCCAAAGGTGGTTTTTTCAAGAGGCAACTGGACTTTCTGGTTTTCTGGAAGATGTTTCACTTCTCATTCAAGAGCTTCAGCTCTGACTGGATGGTGGGATAATGGAAAGATTTATGTTCTTTGAGACAGCTGGTCCTTTGCATCCTTTAGAGTCACTGAGGCCACCTGGAGGTTTATCTGTGTCCTCAGGGTCACCTGAGTGGTGCAAATGGGTGTGGAGCCTTCTTGGAACTGCTGAAAGGACTGTGTTGTAGATTGGAGATAGATGATGTCATATTCTCACCCTCTGCTGAGAGAGGGCTGTTCAATTCTGACATAATGGCCTCTTCAACAGTTCCAAGAAAGCTCCACACCCATTCGCACTACTAAGGTGACCCTGACTATACAGATAAACTCCAGGCTGCCCTCAACCACTCTCTTCAAGAATGCAAATGACCAGCTGTCTAAAAAGTATAAATCCTTCTACTCCCCACAGTCCAGTCAGAGCTGAAGAAGCTTTTTAGATGAGAAGTGAACGTCAAAGAAAAACCAAAAGTCCAGCTGCCTTTTGAAAAGCACCTTTGAGGCAACCATGACCTGGATAATTGAGAATCTCCACGGACATCCCCTTGATCAAAATTCAAACACATGGCAAACGACTCATATTTACGACGGTTACAGTGTCCCTGAAGTCATGTGATCACCTTTTGCGACCTTCTGACAAGCCAAGTCCATGGGGAAGCCAGATTCACTTAACAACTGTGTTACTAACTCAACAACTGCAGTGAGTCATTTAGTAACTGTGTCATAAAATGGGGGCAAAACTCACTTCAGAACTATCTCACTTAGCAAAAGAAATATGGGGCTCAATTGAGGTCGTGCACACTGAAGAACACCTGTATTTTTCAACCGCCTCAGGCCATTTCCAAGGATGACAGAGGCAGTTTGGGTTTTTCTAATAAAAAGATCTTTCCACGTCTTCCCTGTTGTCTGAGATTAGCACACAGTATCTAATCAATAGCAACCCCTGTTTCTTCGCCGTGGCTTTTCTGCTTTGCTCATTTGTGCATTTTTGTGGTGAGGTAGCTTAACATCAGCAAGAACATCAATCCTGATTTTCATCCTTTATTCCAGTCTGGCACTTGTAGCCAGCTTTCATCCCCTACAGCTAATGGTTGCTTGGTTGTCTCCCAAGCAATTAAAACAAATATAAGCAGGATAATCTCCAGCTGTAGCATAATCTTAAAATGTCTTTTATCTCTGAGAATAGCATGTCACAGGCCCTCACCATACAAAACACTCCCTCGGCTGCAAAGAATAAGCCTTCTCAGATGATCCCTTTTAAAGTACTAATTTTTCCTCGGCTTTTTTCACCCCAAGCTGGGCGCCTCCAAACCTATTTATTTTTATTGACTGATGGTTATTTTTTTAGGCCACTCATCATCTTAATCCTTGGGTGTTGCACAAAAGGCTAGGTTAGGAGTGGAGTTAATGAGCTGCCTGGAACGCTGGAAGAATTCTACACATCCTGAATTTATTTATTTATCCAATTTCTCTAGCCGCCCATCTCAATCCAACTGATCGCAGAATAGTACCACAGCAATTAAAATACCACAAGAAACAATTATACGTTGTCTGAGTGACCAGATTTGGTTACAGCAAGTAAAGACAGTACCCTATATCCATGTTTTGAATTTACAGGCACTTCCAGGCCTAAACTGTTTCTACCTTCTAAAATTTGTTGCAGATTTGCTGGATGGGGAATTCTGGGAGTTGAAGTGCAGCTTGAAAAACTCTGCTTTACGCACTCTCCTTTTAGTTGTGACATTTCTGAACCTTTTCATCCCCTGCCGAAGAACTAAATTGGTTGCAGGAATTGGGTATGTCTAGTTTAATGAAAAGAAGGACTAGGGATGACATGATACCGTGTTTCCCCGAAAATAAGACCTACCCCAAAAGTAAGACCTAGCACTATTTTCTAAACCTGCCCTAATATAAGACCTACCCTGAAAATAAGACCTAGTGTAAATCTCCAGTTCCAGGAAGACTTTTCAGGAGCAATCGCGCACTGAAACACCCCCTACACACTCACACCCACTATTTGGCACCATAAATATATAAGACCTACCCTAAAATAAGACCTAGTGTGTTTTTGGGAGCCAAAAAAAATATAAGACAGTGTCTTATTTTCGGGGAAACACGGTAGCAGTGTTCTAATATTTGAGGGGGTGCCAGAAAGAAGAAGGAGTCATCCTATTCTCCAAAGGATCTGTAAGGCAGGACAAGAAGCAATAGATGGAAACTGGTCAGGGGGAGAAGCAACCTAGAACTAAGGAGAAATTTCCTGACAGAACAATTAACCAGGGAAATGACTTGCCTCCAGCAGTTGTGGATGCTCCAACACTGGAAGTTTTTAAGAAGAGATTGGACAACCATTTGTCTGAAATGGTATAGGGCTTCCTGCTTGAGCAGGGGTTTGGACTGGAAGATTTCCAAGGTTATTATTTTGTTACTCTGTTAGTCCTTACAAAGCAGAGTGATGTCGACTTTACAACATCATCCTCAATGTTGCTTCTGAAATACTGCAAGTATAAAGAGGACACCAAGAGTTAATTAACCAAGGCTGTCTCCACAAATTCCCAAAAAGGCAAAAATAAATTAGCTAATTAATTATTAGCGCCACTGCCTTCTATCTCTTCAGCTAGGCTGGGAAAATGATGATTTTTCCACCACCCCATTCTTTTAAAAAAGGAAACATCCTCAACTTAAGATCACAATTGAGCCCCAAATTTCTGTGGCTAATTAAAACAGCTGTGAAGTGACTTTTACCCCCATTTTACAACCTTTCTTCCCTTGCCTTCTTAAGTGACCCACTACAGTTGTTAAGTTAGGAATACGGTTGTTAAGTGAATCTGGCTTCCTGTTTTGACCCAGGCTTTGTAAACCGTAATTATTCACAAACTTGTTTTAAAAACAAAACCTATTTTATTGCAACGCTGGGAATTGTTTTCATTCCCAGCCGGAATTAAGCTCAAACAGTCCCCCAAGATAAGCACACACCTTTCAGTTCTGTGAGGTGCTGCCAAAACAGAAGTATCAAATTAACTAGAAAAGAAACCAACCGAAGTAAAAGAAAAACCAAAGTACAGAGAACTTCAAAGATGAATTGGAACTGACCAACCGAAGTAAAAGAAAAACCAAAGTACAGAGAACTTCAAAGATGAATTGGAACTGATCGAACTACCTTGCTTCCTGCAAAGGTTTCATCATCTTGGCCTGACTTTTATCCCTTATGGGAGGGGCAATCACCTCCCAGCCTTACTCCTGAGTCACCCCTTTTCTTTCAGCTGTTCTCGCCTTCTAGCAGCTCTGCACACATGCACACTCCCCCTGGGTCCTCCTCGCTGCTGCCAGACTCGAGACTCCAAGGCAGCACTCAACTCCCCAAATGGTCCTGGCCCCATCTCTGCACGGGTGCAGGACCTCATCTGAGTCCTCTCCAGACTCCCTGACTGGTCCCCATTCTTCCCCACTGTCCGATTCTGCTGCCGCCTGCCCTGGCTGCCGCAACCACAACACTTCCCCACTGGACTTTTGCTTGTCAGGAGGGGTTCACATGACCCTGGGACACTTCAACCCTCATACATCATCAGAGGATTCTGATAACAGAGATGGAGGATGCTTAACAGTCATGAAAAACTTTGGTTGTAACTTCCAAACTACCAGCACCCGATTTCCAGATGTTTCTTGCTGAGAATCTTTTGATCAGCCAAGTTTCCTTTCTCAGTTCACACTCTGCAAAGGTTTTAACGCAGAAGAGACACAAAAGCCAGAGCTAATTAAAACTTTGACGGAGCATGCGCACACAACCATTTCCACGCCTGAACTGAACAATTTTCCGGGGAGGGGGAAAGCTTGGCTGCTTTTCACACAGAAACCTTGCAGTGCCAGAAGGGGATTAGATCTCAGGCACTTTATTCTCCCCCAGCAGCCCCTTGCTTTCTCAATTAGAGCATGCAAAAACTTGGAACGCTCCCCCCCCACCCGAGCCTTCTGTGATCAGGAAAACAAAGTTGCCTGCTTAAAAATTCAAACGCATTTGTAACTGATGCTGAACAAGCCTTCCAGATTTGACTTCGTTCACAGGACATTATCTGCCATGTGGAGTTAAAAAAATTAAAGAAACGCGCCTCTCACTTTTAACACAACACGGCTTTATTGGGAACAGACCTGCTTTCAAAGGAGAGAAAGCAGATGCCTCATTAAAAGTTACTCTTACCTCCATTATAGTTACTTTTCCTTGTGAAAGTCAAGCAGTCCCGTATTTCTGAGCAGCAGATTTTAAGAGACGTTTTCACGCCTGTCCCAGGCAGACAGAAAATACATTTTCATGACCTCAATGTGATGGATATCATTGAGACAGATATATTACAGCTCAAAGCAGCTTCACTTACATAGTGCAATGTTTCAAAGCAGGATGGGGCTTCTCTTTGGCTCTTTTCAAGAATAATGAGTATAGAGCTGCAGTTGGTTTTCAAGTCCTTCAATGGGGCTCATTCCCCATTCCAGTGTTTCACATCAACTCCCAGAATTCCCAGCCAGGATCCGCCCACCTTAAAGGTGTCAAGGTTGAGAAACTCTGCTACACGCATTATCTTTTCATCCTGTTCCTGGTGTGTCTAATCACACTTGGCCAAATAAACTCTACCATTCCAGGTAACTGGCTGTCCAATCTCTTCTTTAAAACCAACAGCATCCACAACTTCCAAAGGCAACCTGGCCCACTGGTTAATTGTTCTCACTGTCAAGACATTTCTTCTTGCTTCTGGGTTGCTTTTCTCCTTGATTAGTTTCCACCATTGTTTCTTGTCTTGCCTTTTGGTACTTTGGAAAATAGGTTGACCTCCTCATCTTTGTAGGAGCTCCTTAAATATCGGAAAACTAGCCCCTAAGTCCTTTTCACTAGAGTAGACATACCCAATTCCTGCAATTGTTCTTCATATGCTTTATCCTCCAGTCACCTACAAATTATCTTTGTTGTTCTTCTCTGGACTCTTATCTTTTATAATACAGTGCCCAAAACTGGATGCGTATTCTAGGTGGGGTCTTAACAAGGCTTTATAAACCTTATATATAAATACCATATATAGTAATAACTTCTTTCTCAGATTTGTGAGTCAAAGAAGTATTTCTGATGGTCAACAGAAAGAAAAGTTGGATTGAGACATGTTGGGATAGTCCTAAACTCAAATGTGCTACATCCAAGTCCAGATCTTTATGTGTGTACACAGACACACAGACACACACACACAGAGTGAGACAGAGTATGTGTGTGTGTGTGTGTGTGTGTGTGAGAGAGAGAGAGAGAGAGGGGGAGAGAGAGAGAGGGCGCGAGCTGTGGTGACGCAGTGGTTGGAATGCAGTATTGTAGGCAAACTGATCACTGCCAGTAGTTCGACTCTAATCAGGCTCAAGGTTGACTCAGCCTCCCATCCTTCCGAGGTCGTAAATGAGGACCCAGATTGTTGGGAGCAATATGCTCACTCTGTAAACCGCTTAGAGAGGACTGTAAAGCATTGTGAAGCAGTATATCTAAATAATCTAAATCTAAATGCATACACACACATATATATACCTGGCCCTGATCTCCTGACCTTCCGCCATGAATTAAAGACCTGGTTATTCACCAACTGTGACCCCTCCCTGGGGAGGGATGGTTTTTAATGTATATTATTGTCGTTTTATATTTGGGCTTGTTTTGGTTTAATGTTTTTTATTGTTTGTTTTGTTGTGAGTCAGCCTGAAGTCTTCGGAGATGAGCGCATACAAGTTCAAATAAATAAATAAATAAATAAATAAATAAATAAATAAATAAATAAATAAATACACACACACATATATAATTTGTTTTTATATACATACACACATATACATAGATACACATAGATATGTATGTATATAAAACAAATATATGTGCACGCACCCATACACACACACTAAGATCTGGACTTGGATGTGGCACATTTGAGTTTAGGACCATCCCAACATGTCCCAATCCAACTTTGCCTTCTGTTGACCATCAGAAATATCTCTTTGACTCACAAATCTGAGAAAGACGTTATATACAATGGCTCACCTTTAAGCACTCAATTTTCTCCTTCGCAAAAACAAGAAAAAATTGAGCAGCATTCCATTTATATAGCACTGAAGGCTGCACTGAAAAATGGCAGCAAATGATTAGTTGTGAGATTTTTATTTCATTTGCTGCTGAGTTGGAAGGCTACTCCTAACTTGTAAATTTAGGATTACATCAATAGAAAGAAATGGCTGCCTTTACCAGCAACAATAGCTCGGCATCCACGAGTGTTTAAAACACATTTATTTGGGTATGACTGGCAATGTACTGCTGATCCACATACCAGAGAAACGAAGCCTGACATTAGCAAGCCTGTTTTGAGTACAGTTTTGAAATCTCAATGCTACCGCTTTCAGGATGCAATGGCCTTCAGACTCGAATGGTCCAATTACATCCACTCTAAAAGATCCAAGAAGGTTGCCGCGTGCTCTCTAAACAATGCAGCATCATTTGTCCTGTGATTGATAACTGCAGAGCAAGTACAGCTTGGGTGCTTTCAACCTCTAGAAAGAGGCCACCGCTTTCCTAAGCACAAAAAGTCTGTCGGCAATACACTTTTCAGTTGTTGCCTCCTTTCTTATTGGACTCAGGAGTTCCATTCAGTCCTCCGCGGTGGCTTGAGTACATCATCAGAATTTGAGCGTTTCAGTCAAGGCACTCCTGCCACAAAGTCATAACAAGCCACTCGATTTTGGGAGGAAGAAGGGAAGGTGGGCTGTAACAACAGTAAAAGAGAAATGGGGGAAAACCCCCGAAAAACAAGGACAAATTATTAAAATAGCGAGTAGAAACCTTTGAGATTTGAACAATGGGGTCGTGCATTCCAAAAGCAATGGGCATTCTTTGCACGTAAAGTTCAAAAGCTTTACTTTAAGGGCCTTTCTTTTAATTTTGATTCACAGCCGCACTGGATCTAAATGACCCATAAACTGAATCAGCCGGCAGCCTCATTCAAAGACGTGGTGGCAAACCTATCCGATAATTAGGAAGTGCGCTACTGTGGGAACATAAACATTCCTCGAGGTATTGATAAGAACATTTGTTGCTCAGGGTTGAATTGTGGGGTCCTTCGCTCTTTCATCTTGTTTTCTTGCAGACATTTCATTACCTAACCTGGGGGGGGGGGAGGTCCACAAACTTGGCAACTTTTAAGACTTGTGGACTTCAACTCCCAGCCAGCTGAAAAATTCTGGGAGTTGAAGTTCACAAGGCTTAAAAGTTGCCAGACCTCTGACCTAACCATAGTCAGTGCTAGAAGGGAGTGGGGTTTGCTCTCTGTTGATAAACAAGTGACTTGCCCTGACCGTGTTGGTAAACCAAGTGTTGCTGAACCAAAAACACTCCCACCAGCGCTGACAGGGCAAGCCGCTTGTATATAAATAGAAGGCAACCCCTTCCCTTCTAACACTGATGATGTTACCTAGTTGGGTAATGAAGCATCTGCAGGAAAACAACCAAGCTAATGAAACACCTCCAAAGCTCAGAGAGCATCAAGAACCCTGAGGATCACATTGTATTTTTCTCAGTTTTTCCTCCCAGCCTTCTCTCTCCTCTCCACAACTTATGCCGAAATGGCTATCTCTTGATAATTCCAAAACTATAGTGTTTGCTTAATATCTTATAAGAGACAGATAAGAAATCGGGATAAAAGCAATCTTTCCCGGGAAATAAATTGCTTCTCTTTCTGAAAGCCGGTCACATCTTCTGAGTTTTAGTAACAAACTTCATTCTCTGCCGTGTTAACTCTCTGCAGCATCTGTCACTGCCATGAATGGCTGATCATAAGTATCTTGGTAGTGATCTGAGCGCTATTAAGCAGATGGTAGCGCTAAATCCAAATGATGTAATACATCTCCCTGGTGGACTCTGTTTCTATACTCTGCCATTACTCCATAATTCCTCCGTGATAAATCTTATGTACGCTGGAGAACATTAAATAGTGGGCTGACATCAGCAATAGAATTATCAGAAATGGTTTGTGTTTGCCCCCATTCTTGCCTCTGCAAAGACTAGTAAAAACCCGCAAGGCTCGCAGCACAGTGGCCTAATTTTGTGCATAGCAAGTGTTTTAAAAGGAAAAAAAACAGACTACACATAGTAGGATTGTTTACAAAATGCATTTCAAACGCAATTTGTGGACGATGCCTGTTACAATTCCGGTTTTCCATTTGTTTCTCTGTTCAGGACGACTTTATAATACAATTGTTCTGGACCCGTCGAATTAACAAATTCTTAAGGCTTTGACACTACAATTTAGTGGGATGTAGGCTCAAGAAGACTTATAATGGAGTTACCACAATGCTATCTAACACCATGTGTAGCCCAAAGATTAACATAGACAGTTACACGGAAGCAGTGCAAAGATCTACTGGCTAGTTACATTAAAGAATAAAAATGCAGCAAGTTAAGAAGGTCAGCTTTCAAGAAATGATGGTTAAAAGCAGGGGTGTCAAACTCAAGGCCTGGATCTGGCCTGCAGGGTGCTTAGATCTGGCCTGCAGGGCCGCTCTGGATAAAGCAAAGGAGCAGCCCGGGGTGCCTCTGCCAGCAAAAACGGAGTTCACGTGGGCGGAGCATGGCCCCCGAGGTAGTGTTTACTGGCAGAGGGTTGCAGAAAGTGGTCGCAGCAAAAAATGGAGCTCGTAAGGGCCACACGTCCCCCCCGAGGTCATTTTGCTGGCAGAGGGTTGCAGGAGGTGGTCACAGCTGAAAACAGAGCTTGGGAATCCATTTTCACTGGTAGAGCACTCGGGCCACTATAGGCGCCCCCCCTCGATACGAGTGATGTCATGCTGGCCACACCCATCCTGTCCACCGCCCCCGAGGTCAAACACAACCCTGATATGGCCCTCAATGAAACTGAATATGACACCACTGGCTTAAAGCATCCTAGTTACTTACCCTCATTTACAAATATCCAGCTGTTTTATGACTTTAATTTGGGGATCAAAATACAGGTATATAGTCTGAGTATTGAACAGGTTCTCCCAAAACAACAAAGTTCAGAGTTGTGCAGCCTTCAGCATCTACACCACTATTTTTTGGAACCTAGATATTGTGGCTTTCTAGAGACACTCTGTAATTGGCTTGTCTCAATTAAAATTATGCAAACTGATGGTAGTTTCCTCTGAACATTATTGCCCATGTTCATATTTCTCCATAGTCAACGGAATTGAGTGAATTTTGCCAGCACAAACCCCAGCGGATCTTATATACTTGCAGTCAGTTGTCAAAAGTAATTCCTATAAATAAATAAATCCATCTATCCAGCCATCTCTCTATCTGCTACCATATCTGTGAATTGCAATGCACTGAATTCACTTCAGAAGAACAAGAAGAATGGTTAGGCAGTGGCTGCTGAATTTGCTTCCAGTTTGTAAGATAATCCCTTAAATCATTTTAAGTCCTCACGATTACATTTTAGCTCAGCATTTTAAAGAAATTCCTTCAATGGCATTTAAAAGCTTACCACACCTGAAATACTGTTCTACTGCTTCAGTGCACATGCGTATAGACTTATTTACTCCCTGGCACAAAACGTATGCAAAGATAGCAATAAATAAAAATATTTAATTGTCAAGGGCATTTTGAAAGAGTGCAACACTGTTTTCTTATTAGTAAAAGTATTTCTATGCCATTTCTCATTAGAGGAAAACCCTGAAGTCGTTTCCAACAGCCATAAAAGTATCCCCCCCCCCAAAAAAAACAAACAAACAATGGAAGTAGAAGGAAAATAAGGCAAACATTAAATAAAAACAAGGCAAGGACAAAATTAAAAATATAGAATTAAAATAATTAATCATTAGAGGAGAAAAGATAGGCAGGGTTATAATTTAGACATCCATGGTGTGAGTTAGCACCACACAGAGGTGAGGTCAACCGTGAATATCGACATTATTGCAAGAAAGCTCAAATTAGCATGCTCCAGGAAGGGAGCAGCTCTCCTAAAACCACAGGCATTGTAGGGCAACATAATTGGACTTTCTGAGGGCACAAAGTCATCATGCCCAGATACCTACACGCTATTTTACTCCAACATGAACACAGTCCTTCATTTCTACAATTTTAAGAGTTGACATGATGAAAAGGGAAAGGATGCCCTCTGGATAGGCAGGGTGTCCTGAACTCTCCCCAATGCTTTGGAGGGATCACCGTTTTCCCTACCCAACAACTCCATTATCTCTCTGACATCTTCAACAGAAGAAACGATCCTTCATCCCAAGCCACCTACAGCTGAAACTTCTAACCCTGTTAAAAGAGGGTGATTCCAGCTAAGGGCGTGAGATGCATTATTTTCCTTACCTTTGTGCCGAAGTGCTATAGCTGTTATCATAGGAATCGTAGCTCTGTTCATCATATGAAGTGCCGTATCCATCATCATATTCCTGTAAAGAAACACCCACATAAAGGCAGCATTACAATTCAAGAGTTATACCAGAACTTCACTTTGTCTGTCTGAAAAAAACCATCACTTTCCCTCCTGGGAACCTAAATTCACAGAGAGATGCTGGCGAGACTGATTAAGTACTTGGTAAAAGTTAGCTCGGGTCTAATTCAGAAGGAAAATGGAATGGCTGGTCCCAGGGCAAGCAAAATCTTAGGAACATCTGATGGGAGGACATGGGATAAATTAACTGCACTGGACAAGGGAAAATAAACAAGGGGGGGGGGATTAAGCTAAACAGATGTCTATGGAGATTCTCAGTCATTCAGGTCATGGATGTCCCAAAGGTGCTTTTTTTGAGAGGCAACTGGACTTTCTGATTTTTCCTTCAGGATGTTTCGCTCCTCATCCAGTTCGCTTCTGAACTGAACAAGCTTCTTTCATGAGAAGGGAAACGTCTGCAAGGAAAACCCACAAAGTCCAGTTGCAACACTATAGGATTTTAAATCCAAATCAATTCCTTTTCTTCAGGATGATAAGAAAATTATCCTGAATGAGCAAAGGAACAACGCAGTCATGAATCAAGATCAATTTTAGCCAGCATTTTGAATGGCAAAATAGCATCCAAACCACTAAATAAATTAGTCCAGATACCAAAAAAGTTAAGGCTTGGAGATTCACCAAGACACTCTAAACGTGCCCTAAAAAATTGGACTGGACTTCTTCTAGATCAGGGGTCTTCAAACTTGACGGCTTTAAGACTTGTGGACTTGAACTCCCAGAATTCCTCCTCCAGTCATGTTAGCTCAGGAATTCTGGGAGGTGAAGTCCACAAGTCTTAAACTTGCCAAGTTTGGAGACCCTTGTTCCAGAAGGCCAAATCTGTGACTGTGCAAGGGACAAATAGCTTTTGTTCTGACTCACTTACAGTGGTGGAGATGTAATCATAAGCCCAACTACAAGTGTTAGCAACTCTACTGTCCTACACAGGGACCTCTTCTCCACACAGGTAAGAATTAAAATCCTGGACATTCAGTTTGTACTCTACAGAAACCATTAAAGTTTCAGAAATGCCTGCAGCTGACCAGTCTCTTGGTAACCAGGATTATTTTTGTTTTATCACAGCTGATGGCCAGCCTTCCTTCTCTGCAATCCAAGGAAAGGCCTTGGAGCCTTTGCCTTAAACCCATTTGTGTGCTCAAAAGGACTGCGCAAAGAGGATTGAGACACTGCTGTTGGCTGACTCTGGAAAATTCAGGTTTTGCTGAAATGATGGAAGGAATACTAAAATGAAAAGAAGGAGACACATTTTTGCATGGGAGAAGAATGGGAAAGGTCACATCAATGGTTGCAACTGAATCTGCCTTGAGTATTTTGTTGTAACAGAATTAACAGAACAATAAGAGTTGGAAGGGACCTTTGAGGTCTTCTTGTCCAATCTGCTACACATGCAGGAGATCCTACACCATTTCAGACAACTGACTCTTCTTGAAAACCTCCAGTATTGGAGCACCCAGAACTTCTGGAGGCAAGTCATTCCACTGATTAATTATTTTAACTCCCAATAAATTTCTCATTGGTTCCAAGTTAGTTCTCTCCTTAATTAGTTTCCATCCATTGCTTCTTGTCCTGCCTTTTGGTGCTTTGGAAAACAGTTTGACCCTCTCTTCTTTGGGGCAGCCCTCTCAAATACTGGAACAACACTGCTATCATGCCAATGATTAGGTTCCATCCATTGCTTCTTGTCCTGCCTTCAGGACAAGAAACAGTATTCAGGACAATAACTATTAGATATACATTTAATCATTCATGCCTTTTATTTTGCTAAACTAGCTTTCTCTCTCCTCCCCAATTCATATATTCTAATCCAAACTGAGCATTCTTTTATTTGTTTGAAACCATTAAAGGCTCAAATGAGTGAAAGATATTTGTCTGTAATGTGTAGGTGGGCTCTGATCACAATCCATGACTGTAGAACATAGAACATCAGAGTTGGAAGGGACTTTGGAGATCTTCTAGTCAAACCCTCCCTGCTCAAGCAGGAAAGCCTATATACCCTTTTCAACAAATGGTTGTACAATCTCTTCTTAAAAACTTCCAGTGTTGGAGCATTTACAACTTCTGGAGACAAGCTGTTCCACTGGGTTAATTGTTTCCATCATTAGGAAATTTGTCCTCAGTTCTAAGTTGCTTCTCTCCTGGATTAGTTTCCATCCATTGCTTCTTGTCATGCCTTTAGGTGTTTTAGAATTATATTATTTTTCTAAGTTTGTAGAAAATGTTGCTGCCATTTTACCTTTCAGTAAGTTCCCCTCTGTGCCCTAAAGGAGGTGCACATCTTCTACCAGACCCCATAGCAAAAGGAGAAGGTGGCAAAGGTTGAGTGTTGCTCTTAAATCTATGGCAAGTGCTAAGAGACAGCATTCTTTACAGGTAGTTGGAATACTTTTCTACCAGGTGTTGCAAGTGCTGTTCAAGTCTTGGCTGATACCTCCTGAATCCAGCGTGGCGGCTCTGCCAAATGGCCTCCCGAGACAACCAGTTGACTAATCTCCCAAACAGATGACTGGTTTGCACTTCGCTGATTGGATTTCAAGGGCTAAGTGGGAAGAGGGTTGCTGGATTTCTCCTTTTCCCTTTCTAATGAATTGACATTGGAATTGATCAGATGCAACGCTTGGAAATCAATCTGGAATTACCAGTGTAAACCAAACTCCTTAGGCCCAGTCATCTGTATTAGCCTTGGCTGCAGTTGGCCAGGGATCAGCACCCCCTAAAGAGAAGTTGTACTTCTTCAGTTGTAAAATGAGTGGCAAGGTCATAAAGGGAGACAAAGCCATTTAAAGAAAGGGAAAAAATATCTCACCAATTCTATGGTTCCATGGTTTGGATATTGCAAACAAGCAACTTTCTGGATCCTGGTTCAACAATGGAAGACAAATCTGAATGGTGGGTGAAACTGACAGTTATCCTAAAACTTTATTTACCATCGGTGGTGAGTAACCCATACCCTATAATTTGTTGAATATCTATTATAGAAATGAGAAGATGCTGTGTGCTTAGATAAACAAGAGGGTGGTAATCATATCCACAGTATTTTTTTGACCTAAGTTTGATATATTTACTTCTTCTGTTAACAGCCAATAAATCCTCATTTTGAAAGGCTACAGATTTAAAGTAACAGTCAAAAGAGATCTTCTTTTAACAAAACAGAGGGATAGTATCAAGATCAAGTGAAGTGTTAATACCACTTTATAATGTCTTGGAAAAGGCCACACTTGGAATACTGCACCCAGTTTTGGTGACCACGATGTAGAAAATATGTTGAGACTCTAGAAAGAGTCCAGAGAAGAGCAACGAAGATGATTAGGGGACTGGAGTTTAAAACATACAAAGAATGGTTGCTAGAACCAGGTACGTCTAGTCTGATAAAAAGAAGGACCAGGGGAGACATGATAGCAGTCTTCCAAAATCTCAGGGCCTGCCCCAAAGAAGAGGCAGTCAAGCTATTCTCCAAAGCACCAGAAGGCAGGACAAGAAGCAATGGATGGAAACTGATCAAGGAGAGAAGCAACTTAGAACTAAGGAGAAATTTCCTGACAGTTAGAACAATTGATCAGTGGAACAACTTGCCTCCAGAAGTTGTGAATACTCCAACATTGGAAGTTTTTAAGAAGAGATTAGATAACCATTTGTTTGAAGTGGTGTAGGGTTTCCTGCCTAAGCAGAGGGTTGGACTAGAAGACCTCCCAAGTCCCTTCTAACTCTGTTATTCTATATTCTAAAACACTAGTGTACTGTAATCATCTTTACTACAAGTGTCCAAATTTTAATCACACTGATCACAGGGAATGTTGCAACTGGTCATAACTGTGCAAAATGGCCATGTCATATTTTTCAATGATGTTGTTAACTGTCAACCGTCACTAAGCATGTAGTTGGGGAAGGAGGAAGGATACCAATACATCAGCTTGTCTGATTTTACTGAATCCATTTTTTGGAGACTTCAGGTCAGGAATGTGGAAAGGAGGTTCTCCTGGACACTCCTGTCCTCTGCTCAAATGAAGCTCAAAAATACTTGGAACTTGGGCTTCATATTAAGCACTTCATATTAATATCACCGGGTGTTTGAAGTGGCCTCTAGACAAGGTGGACAGCGCTCAAATCAAATCAAATCAAATCCAAAAACCAATTGGCCATTGAAGGAAGCCTGGAGGTCTTTTAGTCCAACTGCTTGAGCAGTAAATCTTATGTCATTTCAGACAAATGGCTGTCCGGTCTCTTCTTAAAATTCTCCAGTGATGGAGTACCCATGACTTCTGAAGACAAGCTATTCCACTGATGGATTGCTCTCACCGTTAGGAAATTTTCTCCTTAGTTCTAGGTTATTTCTCTTCTTGGTTGGTTTCCATCCAGTTTCTTGTCCTGCCTTTCGGTGATTTGGAAAATACGCTGACCCCCTCAAATATTGGAAGACTGCTATCCTGTCTCCCCTAGTCCTTCTTTTCATTAGACTAGACATACTCAATTCCTGCAACCGTTCTTCATATGTTTTAGCCTCTAGCCCCTAATGATTTTTCCCCAAAATCTCAACATCTTTTTTATATTGTGGTGACCAGAAGTGGAGGCAGTATTCCAGGCGTGATGTTACTGAAGCTTTGTACTAGAACTTCATATGATCTTTATTTTATCCTTCTATTAATGCAGCCTAGGATTGCATTGGCTTTTTGGGCTGCCGCCACACACCGTTAGCTCATATTTAAGGGATTGTCCACTAGGACTTCAGGATCCCACTCCTGATTACTGGCATTAAGCCAAGTTTCCCCTAGCCTGTTATCTATAGTGTTGGTTTTTCTTGCCTAAGTGTAAAACCTTACTTTTATCTATGTTGAATTTCATTTTGTTCGATAGGGCCCATTGTTCAAGTCTTTCAAAATCTTTTTGGATCTTGAACTTGTCTTCTGGAGTGTTGGCTATTCCTACCAGCTTAGTATTGGCTGCGAATTTGATAAGTTCCCTTTCTACTCCTTCATCTAAGTCATTTATGAAGATATTGAAGAGTATTGGACCCCAAAACGAAACCTTGGGGTATCCCACTGCTTACTTCCCTCCATGTAGATGTAGTTCTGTTGAGGACTGCACGTTCCAAATGGAACTCTCAGCATGCATGCGATATTCTTTGAATTTTTAAATAAATTTCGGGAGAGCAAATTTGAAGAAAAAATGAGTCTCAGCAGAGATTTTGGAAAGGAAAAATAATCTGTCATAGGAGCTCAATCTGTTCATATTTTAGACTGGGCTTTATTCGAGTTTCCTGTCCTTGAACCTTGGATGCTTGAGTTAAGCACCTGTGAAAAGCTAGGGAAGCCCTCAATTTTAGTGACAGCCAGTGGGAGAGAATTTTAAGATTGTGGAAAGAATTGCACAGATCCAGGTTTAAGTTTACCCTCCTTTGAAGAAACTCAGCAGGCAATTTGGCCCAATCTCTCTCTCTCTCTTTTTGTTGCAGCACAACAGAGCTCACAAAATTGTTGCTGTAGGGGGAAAAGGGATGAGAGATCCATGAAGGCTGATCTGAACTCCTGGAGGGAAGGGAGCATATAACCATCCAGTAAATAAAATGCCTGCATCACATAATCCTTTAAAATGCCACTGCAACTCTGGGTAATAGCTCAAATTACAGTATATTACAAAAAAAAATCCTGCTGATAAGAGCTTCTTAGGTGTTGCCTGAGAATTATATTATTTACCCGTTAAGAGTATTCTTAAAAACAATTTCCAGATTTATTTATTAAACAAATTTATACAGGCAGCCATCTTGTGAAAAGTTGACACTGGGCCTCATGCATTAATCATTTTTTCAAAAAATACCTGTAAAGTAGTCCTTGATTTACAACCATTTGTTTAACGATGGTTCAAAAGGACAAGAGCCTCAAAAAAAATTATGTAAGACCTTCCTCAAATTACAACTGGTCTATCACTTCATCTCGTACGATCACTTGGTGGCTCAGGCTTTGGTGGCTCAGGCTGTAAATGCCTGCTCTTAAGATCAAGCCCACCAGCTCATTGACTCAGCCTTCCAGGGTAGGTAAATTGAGGACCCAAGCAGCTGAGTAAAATGCAGCAGTAATAAGCTAAATAAAATCCTGGGTTGTATAATGAGTCAGGGGCATAGAATCAAAATCAAGCGCAGCAGCAGCAGTCAAAGAAGCTAATAAAATCCTGGGTTGTATAATCAGGGGCATAGAATCAAAATCACGTGCAGCATTAGTACCGATTTATAAAGCCTTAGTAAGGCCACACCTAGGTTTACTGCATCTAGTTTTGGTCACCATATTACAAAAAAGATGTTGAGACTTCGGAAAAAGTACAAAGAAGAGCAACTAAGAGGATTTATTTATTTATTATTTATTTATTAATTCGACTTGTATGCCGCCCCTCTCCGAAAGGACTCGGGCAGCTCACAGCTAAAAATACAACAATAAATTAATTACCTAAAAACATATTAAACAAATTACAAGCCGAATTGGAATTAAAACCCCAAAGTTAAAATAAAACCCCCAGAGGGTCAGCACAGCCCGGATTGTAGAAACAGCCAAGTTTTTAACACGTGGCGGAAGGTGCGGAGATCGGGAGCCAGCCGGAGCTCCGGCGGAAGAAGATTCCATAAAGTTGGAGCCGCCACAGAGTAGGCCCTCCCCCGGGTCACCGCCAAGCGACACCCCAAGGAGATCCCGTCTGTGCACCCGTACAGGGCGGTTGGTATTTGATGTTCGGAGGAGTCGTTCTCGTAAATATCCTGGACCCATGCCATGTAGGACTTTGAATGTTAACACCAAAACCTTGAATCTCACCTGGAGGGCAACTGGAAGCCAATGCAGGCCGCGCAGGAGGGGTGTAATATGGGAGTATCGGGAAGCTCCCATCACTACCCACGTCGCATTCTGCACCAGCTGAAGCCTCCGAGTGGTATGCAAGGGCAGTCCTAAATAGAGAGCATTACAGTAGTTGAGTCGGGAGAGAACAAGCGCCTGAGTGATCGTGCGCAGGGCATCTCAGTCCAGATATGGGCGCAACTGGCAAACCAGCCGGATCTGGGCAAAGGCCCCCCTGGCCACGGCCACGGATTAAAGTCCTGGAGATAAAAACCTATGAAGAATGGTTGCAGGAGCTGGGCATGTCTAGTCTAGAGAAAAGAAACAACTAGGGTGACATGATAGCAGTATTCCAGTTTTTGAGGGGCTACCACGAAGACGAGGGGCTCAACTTAACTTCCAAAGCACCAGAAGGCAAGGTGAGAAACAACGGGTAGAAACTAATCAAAGAGAGAAGCAACCTGGAATTAAGGAGAAACTTCCTAAAGTGAGGACAATTAACCAGTGGAACAGCTTGCCTTCAGAAGTTCTGGGTGCTTCAACATTGGAGGTTTTGAAAATAAATAAATAAACCTTTAAAAAAAACATTGGAGGTTTTTAAGAAGGGACAGGACAGCCACCTGTCTGAAATGGTGTAGGGCAGTGCAGGGCTGGGATTCAAATTTCTTAACAACCGGTTCTGTGGGCATGGCTTGGTGGTCACGTGACTGGCTGGGCGTGTCTTGTGCGTAAATATTGTAAATATTTATGTAAATATTGAATTTTTTTTATAAAAAGAGCAACTTTTACCCAAAATCAGGCAAAGCCAGCAGGCAGGTTGAGTTGCTCCCAGAATCACAGATTCACTCAGAGATCTACCTTTCTGCAATCTGCTGCCTGAGTTTGTCACATAAAATTTGCTTGCAATTGGGGCCAGCCAATGGTGCGATTTGCTGGTTCTCTGAACTGCGCAGAATCGTAACAACCGGTTCTATAGAACTGGTGCAACCAGGTAGAATCCCACCCTTGGGGAAGGGGTGGCTAACCTTTTTGGGTTCCTGTGCCAAAAATTGTGTGTTCGCTTGCGTGCTCACGTGCCAGCACCCAGAAGGCAATGCGTGCACTCCCCCATGCCCCCTGCGCATACGCATGCAATCCCCACCACCACCTCCTTACCTGCACTGCGCCTCCTAGCTGATTTTTGGCCCGTTTGAGACCTTTTTCAGCCTCCCAAAGGCTTGAGGACAGCTTCTGCAGCCTTTGCACACCAAAAAATACAGGAAGTGATGAAATGGGCCTATTTTTCGGCCTGCAAAGGCTGCAGAAGCTGTCCT
Organism: Naja naja; assembly: GCA_009733165.1. Classification (NCBI taxonomy): domain Eukaryota; kingdom Metazoa; phylum Chordata; class Lepidosauria; order Squamata; family Elapidae; genus Naja; species Naja naja. The sequence goes on along the minus strand of CM019150.1, from coordinate 213,087,392 downwards.
CACACCTCTCTCTGAGGCTGAAAAAGGTCTCAAACAGGCGGAAAATCAGCTGGGAGGCGCGCACATGCACAGAGAGGTAAGTTTGCCTGCAACTTGCGTGCTGGCACAAATGGCTCTGCATGCCACCTGTGGCACACGTGCCATAGGTTTGCCATCACAGGTATAGGGTCTCCTGCTTAAACAGGGGGTTGGACTAGAAAACCTCCAAGGTCCCTTCCAGCTCTATTCTGGTTGATAACATCCTCAAAATATGTGACAAAAATTTAGGCACTTGGCAATAGGCTCACATTGACAACTGGTTGCAACGACCTGCGATCACGATTCCCAGCCAATTTCTGACAAGCAACGTCAATTGGGGAAGCTAGATATGCTTAATAAGTGGTAAAAATGGCCATATCTATGGGTCCAGTCATGGGATGACTGGCTTAACCAATGCATCACTTAGCATCTAATATTCCAGGCTCAACCTTGGTCTCTAGTTGAGAACTATCTGTATAAAAACAGGCGTTTAACATTTTCATTTATTAGAAAATCTCCCTCAGTCTGTTGCAGTGCGTTTCAAATATTATACAAGCATAAAACCTGTGGGATGCATACGTCTTCATTTGTAGGCACCCCTTTCTGATACTTATGAGGGGTTAAAATTCTTTGAAAACTATGCTTCCATTTGGAAAATATATGTTATATTTTGTTCTGCTATGTTAGAAGTATGTCTTTCACAGAATCAGCAGACCCCTTATTGGCTTTTTTGTTTGTTTGTTTTTTGCTAATTTGTACTTGCCAATTTGATAAATCTCTGGTGAAATCTTCCAAGGAAACAATACAACATAAATCTGTTACTTTTTTTAAATCGAAGATTTTACCGTCTGCTCAAAAATAATAGTGTTAGACTTGTAAATTCATATACCTGCCTCTCCGTTAAGCTTTCTCCTGCACATAGAAACCCACAGCCAACAAAGCTATTAAAAATCAGGTGGAACTCTTAATATTTATTTACTGTGGATTTAATTTATTTTTCTGCAAAGAATTCATGGTCACCCAAATATTTCCCTCAGAATCCTAGCACTTTTTAACAACGTCATGATTTTTGACCTAAGCTAAAAATCTCATTAAGTGAATTTTGCTCATATCAGACATGTGAAGAAACATGGAACTAATATTTAGGAAAACATGATACAAACATTGCCCTTTGCAGATTCAGCCAGACAGCTCAATTGTCTGATGCTCAATTATCTCCAGACTTGGAAAATTTCACCTACCAACTTTTAATCATTTTAAAAAGACCTTCCTGAGGTTGCCTTTCTTTCATAAATCTAACGTTAGGACCATTTCCTTGGTTATCTAAGACATTCTTCATCTGGCTAGCAGTACAATGGGGCATAGCTCTAAACGTTTTTAATTCTTGCAATCTGTTTTCCAACAGATGCTGCTGTCAACAAGTCAAAGCGTGCCACGAGACCACTTTGCAAAAACGGATCTAATGAGAAACAGTTGGTTTGAAGGTTATTAACTAACAACCGCCTGCATTTCATTCATTGATCGGTTTGATGTAGTAATTATTCAGATCAAGAGTTATGATCTGGTGGCGTTTCCTGAAAATCCCTGCTGCTAACTGCGTTTCAAAAAGTTTATGGGGAATTAAGCAAACGGTTTTGTGATCAGAAAGGTTTGGCGGTCCCTGCAAAGGGAAGACAAGAGAGCCAACCCTTGAAAGTTCCTGCATAAACTGATAGTAGCATGAGGGGCTGCATTCTGGGAACAGGTTACACTCTGCACTGAGTTTCTGCAACACAATCGTCAGGATTCTTGTTGTGGTTCGCCGGCAGCCTGTGCAGACGGCAGCAGAATTGGACAGTGGGGAAGAATGGGGACCAGTCTGGGGAGGACTCAGATGAGGGTCCTGTATCCGATGCAGAGATGGGGCCAGGACCATCTGGGAGTTGTGTGCTGACTCTGGAGCCTCCGGAGTCTGGCAGCAGCGAGGCCGAGGAATAAGGGGAGCCTGTTCCCAGTGCACATGTGCAGAGGTGCTAGAAGGCAAGAGCAGCTGAGACAAAAGGGGCAACTCGGGAGTAAGGCTTGGAGGTGATCGCCCCTCCCATAAGGTATAAAGGACATGCAAAGGTAGAGAAACCTTTGCAGGAAGCAAAGTCGTTCACTCTGTTCAGATTAATCCTTGAAGCTCTGTGTGGCCTTTGTACTTGGTTTGGCTTTTTACAGTTCATTTGGCACTTTAGTTGTTGGCAGCAATTCAAAGGAGAGAAAGGCGGGTGCTTATCTCGAGGGACTGGGACTCATTACAGGCTGGGAATGAACATAATTCCCAGCGTTGAAATAAAACAAGAGTTGTTTTAACGAAGCATCTGCTTAATTACGGTCTCAGGAAGCCTTGGTCGGAACAATACTGGTAAGTCCTTGACTTACACCAATTCATTTAGCAATTGTTTGAAGTTACAATGGCACTGACAAAAACGTGACTTATGATTGTCACAGCATCTCCACGGTCATATGATCAAAATTTGGGCTCTTGGCAACTGCCATGCATTTACAATGTTTACAAGGATCACAGTCACGTGACAGCCATTTGCAACCTTTCCAGTTGGCTTCTGACAACCAAAGTCGATGGGAGACGTCGGATTTGCTTAATAACTGTGTGTCAGGTCCACCATCGTGTCCTGTCGTTCTGTTGGAGGTAGGGTAACTGCTTGGGAATTAGGGAGGGGAATTGTTTTCGGAGATGGAGCAGACAGCCTCCCAGCCGGTTCCAGCTTGGTTTTAAGGTCGACATGCCCTGAGAGTGAACTGTTATCTGCCCAGCACCTCAGCGTTCTCAAAACAACCTTGCGGCATTACATTGGCTATCGGTGGACCGGTCAGAGGGATTGGGTTTTGGGGAAATGAAAGAATTGCTTTGTGCTTCGCGCAGGATTTTTCAGATTCCGCCTTGCCCTACTGCAACCACTTTCTCTCAGTAGAAGTTATTTGGATTCAAGAAGTATTACTTTCCTCAGGGACCAGCTGGGGCAGATCCTTACACCGTGGGAAAACTGGGCTCGACTTAATTAACAATCAGCGTGTTGAACAATGGAAATTCTGGTCTCCACTGTGGACCTAAGCCCAGAATATCTATGTAACAGTAACACCTAATTCCATTTAACTGCAAGAGCACCTCAACACGTTCTGCGGCAGCCATGCAAAAGGATTCCCTGAACGCAGAGAGATGCAACTGGTTTCCTCCAGCCCAAATGGAGCTCCCTCGGATTATAGGTCGCCCTCAACTTACGACCACCATTTCCGCTGCTAAATAAGATGTTTGCTAAGTGGGTTCTGCCCCATTTTATGACCTTTCTTGCACAGTTGCTAAGTGAATCATTGCAGTTGTAAAGTTAGCAACACAGCTGTTAAGTGTCTCTGCAATGGTATGTGAAGTGTGAGAAAAGGTCAGGGGTCACTTTTTTCCGTGCTGTTGTAACTTTGAATCATCATTAAACAAATGGTTGTAAGTTGAGGTCCACCTATATCAAGGCAGGCATGTAAAGGTGAGCCAGTTGCCGTAAGAACTCGGACGTACATCCATTATTTTGGGAGGTCAGTACTCACGTATTCCCCGTAGGTATCTTGTGCCGGGAGTGGCGGGAGAGGTCGATAACCTGCTGATGGAGGGACTCCTCTTGCTCTGGGAGTGATAAGGCTACGACCGCGGCTGACGGGACCTCTGCCCGAGGGGACTCCCCTGGGCGCTGGGGCCCCTCTTGGAATGCTGGAGGGTGGTGGCAGCACACCCCCACGGGCCCTAAGGGGAAGGAAAGAGGGAAATCACCATGAATAGTGCAGCTTCTGAGTTTTAGAACCTCCCACAAACTCTTCCAGGCTGGACACAGAGATTCAGTGTGAAATTACCTAGGAATCATCCCACCTAGCTCCCTTTTAAGTCTGTTAATCTGAGAACAATTAACCAGCGGCTTGCTTTTAAGAGGTGGTGGGTGCTTCATCACTGAAGGTTTTTAAGAGGAGACCGGACAGCCACTTGTCTGAAATGGTATAGGGTCTCCTGCTTGAGCTGGACTAGAAGGCAACAAATTAACAAATAACAATAGCAGCCCTCTCTAAGTGGCTTACAGAGTCATGATATTGACCCCAACAATCGGGATCCTCATTTTACCAACCTTGGAAGGATGGAAGGATTTATTTATTTATTATTTGAACTTATATGCCGCCCCATCTCCGAAGACTCGGCTTACAACTAAAAACAAGGAACAATAAATACATTAAAAAACAATTAGATTACATTATAAGTCCAAACGTTTATAAAATAAATTAAAATAATTAAAAATAACCCTCCCCAAAGGGTCACAGGATGAGTCAACCTTGAGCCTCCCCACCCCCAACACACACACAGAGGCATAAAACATGTTCCACAACTAGGAATGAATGGATATGATGGTCAGGAGTGCTTCAGTGCTATGCAGTGCTTCAGTTTGAAAATGGTCGTAAGTCCTGTTATAACACTGAACTGTCATGTCCCCGTTGGAATCTGAATCTGCGGGGGAAGATGAGCTGGAACAAGAGCCCACAGAGATCGAGAGGGCGGCTCCGTTGGCCTTGGAGGAAACTGGAGAAGGGCAGAGTCAGTCCGGGCAAGGTTTTTCAGGATTAGAAAAGCTTGCAGACAGGGAGGAGCAGGAGAGACAGAGCTCAGGAGAAGAGCAAGGACCACCCGCTCCTGATCCTAGAGCACGGAGAGAAGAGAGAAGGTGAGACCAACGCAGGCTGAGCCAGCTACAAGGGAGGAGAGTGCCCTACCCCCCTTCACAAGGCACACCTGGGGACTGAGATGTTAAGGAGGTGCCGGTGGGAGGGGCATTTGTCGGGAAGAAGCGTTGAATTTGTGGAACCTTGTGTGCACTTGCCGATGCCTGGAGATTACTGTGCTCTGTCTTGTGGGGCTTGCCCCATTTACCTGAACTTCTTGCTCTGGTTACTGTTTGGCTAACCTGGCTTCCTGGACTACTCACAGCCAGAAGCAGCTGAAGGTGCATGTGTGAGCTTTGTTCCATGTCTTGTAGTAAACGTGGGGACATTTGGGGGCAAAGTTGGAGCAATAAAGGGGAGTTAAACCTGTTCTCTGTGTTGGCTTTCCTGCCACGCCCCGGGTCATCACACTGAATGTTCAGCAAACAATTTTTTTTTTTGTAAATCAAGGACTACCTGTATCGTTTTTGACAGATCACCCTGAGCAACAAATGAGATTAATATGATACTTCCAAGCCGTGGTTGAAAGCAAATCTGATGTAATATCTTTAAGAAAGGAAAAAATAAGAACAGTAACTTGGCGACTGGTAATGATCATCCAAAACACTCATTAAGAGAACCATGTATTATTTTTCCAGGGATAGTGATATATGCTTCCAGTTTTAGATGATTGATTACAAGTCCTTCCCGCTGTATTTCATCACATACATCTCATCTGTGGTGGGCTTCTCCCCAAACCTGGTTGGGGTGAGAGATGCTGCAAGCTGCCATATGAAATGCTTTAATAAGGGTAAAACCTGGCCTCGTGCGTTTAATAAGACACGCATGTTGAAATGCATTAGAGAAAGAATGAAATATAATGGGTCAGAGCTGCAACTACCCTCCAGGTGGGAGAAAAAAAACCTTGCAAAAATACAGATTTCATTTCTTTCTTCAGGAGCCTCAACATACACACGAACAGTCACACAAACGTGGATATAGAGATTACGTCACTAAGAAGTATCGCTTTTCTTGGCTGCTTCCTGAAATAGAGGGATTAAAAAAAAAAAAACTTAATGCTCCAGAAACAAAACTTAAAAGCATTTTAACCAAAGCAAAGGAGAAAAAAATAATCTGGTTTTGCAAAAAAAAGCAAAATAGGAGGCTGGCAAGCAGCTCTGTTCTTGAGTAGCAGATCAAGGGCCCATATAGCCTGTCTAATTCAAATTGTCTTAAAAGAAGAAATAGATTAAAAGGCAAACAGAAGACATAGAAGAATACACTATCTGCAGGGTTTCTCTCTTTCCCCCTTCTTTTTGCAGAAGCAGCAAGCAGATCAAGAAGACAAGACGGTGAGCAGTTTGAAGATGACTTCCGCGATCAATGCTTCAAATCTGAACCTTTTGTTTCAGGTTAAACCGCAGCTCAACTTTTTGTGTCGCACAGATGGCTAGACGAGGATAATAGTTCATAATCTACAACACACGTTTATCACCCCTAGACGCTACCTCTGCCAACAAAACAGGGTGAGTTAAAAAACAATCACATTTTTCCCCTCTGAAAAGCTCCTGATCTTTTTCAACCAGCCATTATTTTGCCAGTCACTACACGGGTACGTGCAAAACCCTTTTCGAGGTATTTGCAAGACGATTTGTCAGCTGCACTCTGTTTGCCTGATGTACTTTATTTACTTCATCTAAAGGGTTTATGCGGTGGTCCAAATTGAACAATGGGACTGTAGGCAGCTTGTAAGAAAACAGAAAGCCAAGATAAAAACAGCAATCGATAAGAATGAGTAACAGGAAACCAGGCTCACAGGTGACAGCTGAGAGAATACTTAAAAAAAAATGATATGAGATTAGGACCAATGCATAGTTCCCCAAACTTTCCGGGTTGGGCATCCCGGAGCACGAGGGAAAGAGGAAAGAGGGGATGGTTTTTTGGGGGGTGGAAGGATGCATATGTGCATGTGCCCACGAGAAATGCACAAGTGGGGCCGCAAGTGCTCATGACGACTCACACAAGTGGCAATCAGCCGCGACAAGGCTCACGCAAGAAGGGCTGTGTGTGTGGGAAAGGCATGCACACCGGCTGCCCCCTCACGTGGGCCAGGGGCTGCCCGTGGCCTGGTAGTAGGCCGCAGACCACAAGTTGGGGACCATGGACTGATGTTTCTATACTCTTCACTGTTGATACTCAATTTCCTCTCTATTTTACATTTGAACTATTTTGCCTTCTGGGTTAATAAATCATACACATAAAGATGTACAGTGGTACCTTGGTACTCAACTGCTTTGTAAGTCATCGAGTATGGGACTTGGTGCAAATTTTGTCCCGGTACTCATTGTTTGTTTGGTACTCAACACACAAACTAGAACTTGTCAGTATCTGCTGCCTTGTGACTCACAATATTATTCCTTATGGGAAAAATTTGTTTGGTACTCATTGCGCCTCTTGGAACCAATTAGCGATGAGTACCGAGATATCACTGTATATATTTGCTTAGCCATCTTGGAAGGGTTTCCAATGTTTCCTGCACCTAAAAACTACACCATTGCTTTGCACGGCAATATTGGCAGGATCCAATCTGGGTCGGTCACCAGGCCTAGAGGATTAGCGTTCTGAGCTTTTGGACCCTTGCTGGAGCCCATCTTCAGGGAACTTCTCTCTACTGGAATGTGTTGGCAAATATTGGCAGTTACCATGGAGCTGGTTTCTTTTTTCACATTAAAATCCCTAATTAATTCTTCTTACGTTAGACAGCAGAAGTACGTTAAGTAAAGCAAGGATATTCATTCATTCATTCATTCATTCATTCATTCATTCATTCATTCATTCATGTTCTCCTCATTGCCTCATTCTACAATTGCGTTGGTTCATTTTGCATCTCTTTTTTTCTGGCTAAATATCCTTTCCGAGACCAGAGCAAATCCCCTTTTGTTTTTAAATTCTTGAAGTATCTGGTATCACCTAAAAGTTTCCCCATTTCTCGTTTTGAGTCCCCCATCTGTAATGCTGGAGGCTTTTGTGAATTTAATGTTTCTCTCAACACCGTGAGATACGTCCAAGTGGAACTCCCTTATTATTGCTAAATTCTGATGGATCGTTGGCCCGCAAGACATGAAGGCAGAATATAGTGGTTATAGGTAGTCCTCAAGTAACGACCATGTAAACCATGCTGTCATTAAGTGGCTCACTCATGATATGACCGTGCCTTTTTTTTTCTTTTGCCATGGTCGTTAAAACAAATATTCCTATCATGAAGCCAACCTATTTTATGGAATGGGCATGTTTTTTTTTCCCCCAGAATTAGACCCGAAACCAGAAAAGAACACTGAAAATTGCAGTCGTGTGACCACAGGATGCTGCAAAAAAAACAACCCTGTAAAGTGAGTTTATTGCCAACAGCCCAAAATGTGATCTTTGCCCACCCCTACTGCATACCTTGCCAAAGCAGGAGATAGGCCTCCCCGTGCCCTTAAAGGAGGTTTTCCACGGACTACCGGAACTTCGGCGTTTTCTGAGCCGCCATTCAAGTAAGTTAATTCCTGCAACTGTGCTTGTCGGATTTCATCATTGTAGTCCTGAACAGGGAAAAAAAAAGGGGGGTGGTAGAGGAAAAAGACATCACGCTGTTGAAGATGCACTTGTGTCAAAGCCTTAAAAGTATTTTTTAAGGTTTCATGGTTCTACAGTTAATAAGAACAGAGTTTATAGAACTGGTGCAGACTTATTTTTTTTATTTTATTTTATTTCTGGGTAGAGAGGCGATTTAACACTTTGATAAAGCAGAAACAGTGCAAAACAAACATCTGAAAGGAAGTATTCTGTGGGATTTAAGATATCCAAGCCTGAGGGTCTCTTTTTCTCTCTCTCTCTCTCTCTCTTTAAGCTTACTTTAAGAAGCGAGAGGGAGGGAACCAAATGCAAGAAGTGTCTTGCTGGATCAAGCAAGCTTTGAAAATGTTTTTCCCCCCCTCCTGTTTATCCTCCGAATCTTGTGGGAAGAGATTTAATGTTTCTGTATTTACAGACTTTATTATTTCCTGTGGTCAACAGCCCTTTACAGACCAGCTTTCTTTAAATTGCCTGCTGTAAATGTGTTTGTTACTTCCACACTGCAGAAATCCCAGAAATACAGTCCTTCAATCGAATGAAATCTTAAGAATTACAGTTGCAAAAGCTCAATCCAGAAATATTTAAGCGTACCCTGATGAGACAGACTGTAATCATTCAGGTCAAGGGTCTCCAACCTTGGTAACTTTAAGACATGTGGACTTCAACTCCCAGAATTCCTCAGTCAGTCATGTAAGGTAATTTTCTTAATAGATGGTGGGTATGCAGTAAGCGTAATATATCTTGACTTCAGCAAAGTGAAAAAAAAAGACCTGGCTGGGGAATTCTGGGAGTTAGAAATCCAGAAGTCTTAAAGTTACCAAGGTTGGAGACCCCTGATCCAGGTCATGCATTTGCTCTGAATAGTCAAGGACCTGGACCTTCCCACAACCCAGAAAACAAGCGTGTTCTACCTTACACATCCCACATACAGCTTCCTTACTGAACCCTCCTTAGATAGATAGATAAGGTCTAGTGTAAGCAGTAGCATCCATAAGTAGTGGCTAATGAATGTGCGATACTGTGAGGTCCTTGGTGCTCTCTGAGCTTGGTTGTTTTCTTGCAGATGTTCCATTACCCCATGAGGTAAAATCATCGGTGCATTGATAACGTTACCTAGTTGGGTAATGAAATATCAGCAAGAAAATAACCAAGCTTAGAGAGAACTAAGGACTCTACTGTTCAACCCCGAGCGACAAAATATTCTATCGGATGTATACAATTTACTGAGCATTGATTGTGGAAGGCATTAGAACCCAAGATAATCCACATCACTTAAGGTGCTACTCTCTGTGGCTTATCTCAGTCTAATTGTTTTGATGTAGGACAGTGTTTCTCAACCTGACCTGACCTTAAGATGGGTGGACTTCACCTACTCTCTGAGGAATTCTGGGAGTTGAAGTCCACCCATCTTAAAGGTAACCACTTATGTAGAGTGAGGAAGAAAGATGGGTCAAGAGGACTGGTCTGGTGGGAACCGCCTGTTAGATAATACAAAGGCCACAAACACACGAGTCGCTTGAAAACAAGTTTCCAAATGGCAGTTAGGTATAGCGGTAGTCCTCAACTTACAACAGTTCGCTTAGTGACGGTCCAAAGTTACAACGGCACTGAAAAAAGTGACTTGATGACGGTTTCTCACTTATGACCGTTGCAGCATATCTTATGGTCATGTGATTTACATTTGGATGCTTGGCGAGTGGTTCACATTTATGATGGTCCCAGCAATCATGTGATCCCTTTTGGGACCTTCTGACAAGCAAAGTCAATGGGGAAGCCAGATTTACTTTAATAACTCTTGTTATTAATTTAACAAGTGCAGTGATTCACTTAACAAATGTGACAAGAAAAGTCGTAAAGTAGGGCAAAATTAACTCAACACACACTTCTCACTTAGCAAGATAAATTTTGGGCTCACTTGTGGCCATATGTTGAGGACTACCCTGTGCTTAATATAAGCTGCTGATGTGTAGAGTAGGCTGAATTCTTCATTTGTATTCAAGATTGAGGTTTATAGTTTTGCTGACAGGTTGAATTTAAGAACCTTGAAAAACCTCCAAGCAGAAGGCGCCACACCACAAGTAAGAGGCAAGCAATAAACGTTTCTATTCTCCATCGATTGCCTTTTCAAGAGGGATTCTTTCAGTTCCCAGAATGCCTGCCAGTTCTAGAAAAAGATATTTTTTAAAAAAAATAATCTTGCATATTTAAAAGAAGATGCGTTTTTCCTTGTGCAGGATGGAGAAGAAAAAAAAACAAAATCGATAAATGAACTGAAGTTAGCTCTTCAGAGCTCAATTTCTCTTGCAGAATATTCTATAATTGAGTTAGATAACGTTGCGTAAAGGAGGATGAAGGAAGCCAGTATGGTTTCTTTCATCTTACTCCCACAGGGACTCTAGATAGGTTGCCTTTCTCACTGAAGAAATGTTACCCTGGATGCTAAATTCATAAATCCTGTCAGGATTGCTAAACACTTCATTAACTGAACAACTGGAAGAGCAGATTGAAAACATTTGTCTATAAACATCCAAAAGACTATTTGGGGGGAAAAGAAAGAGAGGCATGTCAGCTTTCATATAAAAGCTCATGCCTTTTTTGTGGGTCTGAAAAGGCACAAAAAACATAGAATGAGATGCGTTTCTGTTCTTTTTTCATACATTTGTCAGCTGAAAACATCAGAAATTTTAGCCGTAGAGGCATGAATCACAAATATCTAAGGGCAGATCCCGAAGGACTCATGATGCCTGGTTTTTAAGGTAATAAAGAATACATGTGCCCATAAGTTAATGTTAATCTCTAGTTACACATAATTAGGTCTGTATTTTAAGACAGAGCAAAGCTTTTAAGCCATAGAAGAATCAAAGAAACAAAAGCATCAAAGAAGAGAAACAAAGGTAATTAGAGGACTGGAGGCTAAAGCATATGAAGAACAGTTGCAGGAACCGGGTATGTCTAGTCTAATGAAAAGAAGGGCTAGGGAGATGTGATAGCAAGGTTCCAATATCTCAGGGGCTGCCACAAAGAAGAGGGAGTCAAGTTATTCTCCAAAGCTCCTGAGGACAAGAAGCAATGGGTGGAAACTTATCAAGGAAAGAAGCAATTTAGAACTAAGGAGAAATTTCCTGACAGTTCGAACAATTAACCAGTGGAACAATTTGACTCCAGAAGTTGTGAATGCTCCAACACTGGAAGTTTTTAAGAAGAGGTTGGATAATCACTTGTCTGAAGTGGTATAGGGCCATGCCGGAAGTGGCACACACAGCCATCTCTCCAGGCACGCCAGCCATCGCCCGTTGCTCTTCTGGGTTCTGGCGTGCAGCTGGTCTTCACACGCACAGGAGCGCCAGAAACCGGAAGAGCAGCTCCCAGCACATGCATGTGCACCAACCTGGTCTTCCGGTTTCTAAGCCACATGCGAGCGCGAAGACCAGCTGGCTGCGCACATATGCGCATTAGAAACCGGCCCGCCAACCTGGTCTTCTGGTTTCTAACATGCACATGGGCACAAAGACCAGCTGGCCAGCATGCGCATGCACACACCGGGAGTTACTCTTCCAGTTTCCAGCGCATGCGTTTCAGTACTCGGTAACTTTTCGGTGCACACGTGCGCCTCTTTTGGCACTTGGTGCTGAAACGATTAACCACTATGGGTATAGGGTTTCCTGCCTAAACAGGGCTTTGGGCTAGAAGACTGCAGGGTCCCTTCCAACTGTTCTGTTCTGTTCTGTTCTATTCTATTTTCTATTCTATTCTATTCTACTCTACTCTACTCTACATGGCATGCTATGCTTTGCCATGCTATGCCATGCCATGACTATCCTGACTATTCTGAAATTTCTGTGCTGAGCCTTGGTCTCTAGTTCTGATATTTACTTCAATAGGAAGCGGGAAGGTGATTTTCATTTTTTGTGCTTATTGCAATTTAAAAACACACAACCTGTTTTCCAAAGAAATGCTGAAGATTGCTTGCAAGAAGGTTTTACCACAAAACATTGAAACACCAGTGATATGATATCAGTCTAGAGATACCAGAGATTAGTACATAAAGGTAATCCTCAACTGGCAATACTTGATAGTGTCCTTTCGAAGTTATAACAGCACTGGAGGAAAAAGTAACTGATGTTTGTTTTTCTCACAATTGTTGCAGCATCCCACGATCATGCGATCAAAATTCAGATGCTTGGAAACTGACTCGTATTTGTAACAGTCCTGGGATCATGTGATCATCTTTTGCAAAGTCAAAGGTGAAGCCAGATTCCCAACTGTGTTACTAAACAACCGCAGAGATTCAATAAATAAACAACTGAGGCACGAAAAGTCGTAAAATGGGGCAAAACTCACTTAACAAATGTCTCACTTAGCGACAGAAATCTGGGACTCAATTGTGACTATAAGTCGCAGGCTACTTGTATTATTATCATTTTGGAGAATGTAGGATCTTCAAGTCAGCTATGGTCCTGGCACTATTTTATCTTCCTCCACAATTTTAATGTAGTAACACACAGCCTTGCCAGTGTGCTGCAGGTATTATATAACAAGTAACTTACATATTTTCAGCCCCCAAACATTGTATTTGGATCTCAAGCTTCCTCACAACATTGTCATTTCATTGCAAAAGTGCAAGAGAGTTATCTAACGTTCGCAAGATTTAGGAATGCATTCATTTCTAGTGACTAAAATACTTAATTTATCATGTCCTTGTCATGATAAAAAAAAACATGAAAAAGTGCCACCCACAGATAACTCAACCCTCAAAATGCTTATATGTTTTAATTTTTTAATAATTGGCTTATCCGTGGATAATTCATGGATTATCCATTTTTCATGGCATTGTAGTTAAAAATTTGAGGGTCAGCTTATCTCCGGATGCGCTTATATGTGAGTATATACAGAATATATGCGTACTTTTTAAAGTATTATTGTGTATGCATAGGATACCATCTGTGCATAAGCTGAACTCAATTTGGGGCGGGGTGTGTGTGAAACTTAGAACTAAGGAGAAATTTCCTGACAGTTAGAACAATGAATCAGTGGAACAACTCGCCTCCAGAAGTTGTGAATGCTCCAACACTGGAAGTTTTTAAGAAGAGATTGGATAACCATTTGTCTGAATTGGCGTAGGGTTTCCTGCCTAGGCAGGGGGTTGGACTAGAAGACCTCCAAGGTCCCTTCCAACTCTGTTATTCCATTCCATTCCATTCCATTCCATTCCATTATTCTATTCTATTCTATTCTATTCTATTCTATTCTATTCTACTCTATTGACACAGAAAATTCTCAGTTTATTTGTGTATACGTGTGTGTGTGTGCGTGTGTGTGTGTGTGGTACACTGCATGCCAAGTGGTTTGCAACATATAGTAAAACTCAATTTAACATATTCCTGTGTAGAAGCTAACCATTAAAACTTAAATGACCATTAGATTCAATACAAATGTACACTATCTGCATAATTTATGTCAATGATATAAATTGTCAGAATTAATGTAAAGTTCAGTGAACTATTTAAATTATTACGGATACAATGAGTGAAACCCATTATTTTAGAGAAAATGTCCAAATACATATATTGTCTACTGAAGCCAAAATAAATTGGAGTCTAATCAAGGGTTTGCTATACATGCAAATATTTTGATCCTTGAGATAGCTATAAAATGCCATCTCATTTGGTATTCTCTTTTTGCATGGTTCGGCAAAACTTTTATGCTAGGCCATTAAAATATTTTCATTTTTAAGTATTTTAATGGTTCTATTCTGTAGGCTGCTTTCAATCATCTTAATGTTTTCCGCTTTTATGGTGTTTTGAAATTGGCTTTTTTAAAAAAAATTATCAGCAGTGGGAAAATAATCAAGACTTATTTGTCCTAATAATCTACAACATGAATGTACCACACTCAGCTGGATTGCCTGCTGCTACAGACTCGTTAATTGAAAAAAAATTCCATGCAGGTATTGGGAGAAAACTGATTAAGGTGACCAATAAAATGGTCAGGCCAGTGTCTAATAATCAAATCTACTTGTAAGTAGCAGGTTGGGAAAATTGTCCAAATCAGCCACGGTGGCATTCTTATCAGGGGCATTTGGGGAAAAATCCAAATGTGCAAATGCTTTCAATTAAAAACCTTGGTTGTCTTAGGGCAGGGGTATCAAATTCAAGGCCCATGGGCCGGACCTGGACTGCAGGATGCTTCGATCTGGCCCATGGAGCTGACCTGGAAACAGCAAAGGACCGGCCCACGGTGCCTCTGCCAGAGAAAACGCAGCTTGGGAGGGACACACACGCCCCCGCCCTCACTCCCAGCTCAGTTTTTGCTGGCAGAGGGTTGCAGGAGGCTGTTGCAGCCGAAAACGGAGCTCGGGAGCCCATTTTTGCTGGCAAAGCATTCAGGCCACCACAGGCACCCCCTGACACGAGTGATGTCGAGCTGGCCACGCCAACCTGGCCACATCCACCACGGCCCCCCGAGGTCAAACACAACCCTGATGCGGCCCTCAATGAAATCCAGTTTGACACTCCTGTGTTAGAGATTTGATTTTGTTTTTTTCTTAGTTGCTTTGCATTTTAACTTTTGTAACATTTTGTAATTCTTTTCATCTCATTTTAATTCTGTGTGCTGCCCAGAGTCACTTGTTGAGATGGATGCTCATAGAAACTGAAGAATGAATGAATGAACGAACAACAACAGTGGCCGTGATCGGTACTTACAGGAATGAGAAATTTCTTGATTTCTTCCAGCGCATGTCCCATTCTGGCATAGGCTTCAGCTGGTGGGGCAAACACTTCGATGAGAACGTGCAGATCATCGTTTAGATGGAAGTACTTTGCTTCTCCGCTTTTCCTCAACTCTTCTTCCTGGGAAGACGGAAAAATGTGGTATGAAACCATTGCATGAACAAATGCAAGAAGTCACACAATGATCATGAATAGTTTTACACACTGCTAGGGGTCAAGGGGGGAAAAAGGGAATGATTAACCAAAATGAATCTGGAAATAAATATACCATATGGATTCCCATGTTATCAATTAACTAAATAATTCCAAGATACCATAGGGCCTATTCAGCTAATCTTTTATGGTACATAGGTAGTCCTTGATGTATGACCACAATTGAGCCCTTTATAACCTGTAACCAATGTTATGAGTAGAAACTAGGTTTTCAGGTCTTTAATAACAAGTATCTATATGGCGGTATTTCTCAACCTTAGGCATTTTAAGATCAACTCCCAGAATTTCCCAACAAGAAATTCTGGGAGTTGAAGTCCAGAGATCTTAATGTCCCAAGATTGAGAAACACTACTATGTGGTACCAGAGAGAGAATTCTGAATTAGATTGAATTTAGCCAACAATCCTCTCATGGTTGCATTCAATAGCTGTTCAACAAATCTACAACGGTCTGCCTCTTAATCAAAAATATAGTGGATTTTATAACACCGCCCTTGTAACCAGGGTGGAACAAGATGGAGTTACACACACACATACACACACACACACACACACATTTTATTTGCAATTTTCCTTTAACATCCATACATATTTTGAAGACAGTATATTGACTGGGTCAATATATTTTTTACACAATGCTAGCAATAATAATACAATTAGGTATACATAATCCTAATCTTCCAATTTCTGACCTTAACCTGCACAATGTACTTATAAAGCTTCAATAACATTTCTTCATGCAGTATGTTTGTTATCCCGTTAAATCACTAGTATTTAATATTTTAAAAATTATTCAATATTGCACCATAAATCCAATATTCCAATTGTTTAAAAACACCAATAAGACCAATCATTAACCAAATTTATTCAATCCCAGCAATATATCTCCAATCTCCTAAAATTATAAGTTTCAATATACTTTTACACGTTGTTAATAAAAATAATAATAAAGTTAGGTTACCACATCTACCTTCTACCTTAATTTACCTATACTTCTATCTTCTAACCTTAATTTGCTTATGATTATAGTAAATTCTATTATCTATCTATATATGTTCTACTGTTTTTCCAATTTGTGTGTGTGTGTGTGTGTGTGTAAAAGTTTTATTGGGTTTTCACAAAACATAATAGAAATAAAACATCTTTTTTGAGAGCAGCATGATTCCAGGTTATCACATCTCCATACAAACAATCTCAGTTACATATTCATCTTTGTATTCAATTTCATATCTTATCACTATTTTATCAATTTTTCAATAATTCTTCTCTTCTCTTACTTTCCTCAGCCATATTTTATAATTATCTCATTCTTTTCTAATTCAATTACATATCTTTTTCTAAATTTCTATATCTTTCTTGTCGTACTTTTGTCTGTCCTACTTACAATTTCATAGATTCTTTTCCATCATCATCCCAAAAGAGCCTTGGTGGCTCAGGCTGTTAATTGCCTGCACTTAAGTTCCAGCTGCCTACAACTGCTGCAGGCTCGAATCCCACCAGGCTCAAGGTTGACTCAGCCTTCCATCCTCTCGGGGTAGGTAAAGTGAGGACCCAAGATTGTTGGGGGCAATTAGCTGACCTTGTAAAAATGCCGCTTAGTAATAAGCAGGCATATACAGTGGAATGAAGGCTATTGCTGAGCACACTGGGTTGCATCCCAAAAATTGTAAGCCGCCCTGAGTCTCCGGAGAAGGGTGGCATATAAATGTAATTAATTAATTAAAAGGGAAGAGAAAGAAGAAAATTCCCTCCCCTTCCAGGCATTAAAAACCAAGGTTCCCCCTTTAATTACCAGGTAGAGTGTGTCACCCTTATATTTTAAAATTATCCTTTCAAATCTCATTAAACGTTTAATTTATACATTATACAATTATAACATTCAATTTCTAATATCTATTTTATATCATATAACTCTTATCAACTGAATTCCGCTTGGTACTTTCCCTTAAAAATACACACTTAATTCTAAAAAAATTTTTTTTATAAAAATAATGAATAAAATGATTATTCCATTCAAATTCATCCTGACAACTGATATTGATTTCATTATAAATCTTCCACATTTCTCTTCAATTGTATTTTATAAATCCTTAAAAACAATTAAAATATTTTCATTCCTTCCTCTTATTTCCTAGCAAGCATTCCATCACAATACCAGTTTTATCTTTCACTTTAATCATCTGTTTCATATTTTCTAGCTCATTAGTATTTCTAATATAACAACGCTGTCTCTTGTACCCTTGCAGAATCTTCTCTTTTAATTTATGTTTTCAACCATTATCTCTATGTCTTTTAAGAAAGCTAATACCTTTAAACCTTGTAAGTTTCCTCTGTTTCTTTATTTCCTGTTTCTGTCCCTTATAACTTTTTTCCTTTTTATCTTTCCCCTCTTTTTCTTTTTTCTCTCCACCCTCCTGTCTCTCTGATTCTCCCTTCTGTAATCCTCTCTTCTGCTTCTTCCTAATGTTTGTTATATTTACTTTTCAAACTATTCTTTTTTTAGTTGTTTCCCCAAGGCTTAAATTTTAACTTTTTCCCCTTTTCCATTTTACCCCACATTGCATTGTTTGGTCGTTAAAGATGGCTTCTTCTTTGTCCAGCTCTTCTTCTTCAAGCGTTTCTTGTTGTTTTTCATAGTTCAAAATCTCCATTTCTAAAAATTGAAGTGCGAAGCCAAAGGATCCTCTTCCCTCTTGCGACTCTTCTTTCATTTTTTTAAGTTCCATTTTTAATTCCTGAAGGAGTACTGCCATTTTAAACACTTTTAAACAACCACCCGATCGATTTTAATTCAAACCACTAAAAATCCAACACCCGAAATTCCAAAAATCACCAAGCAATCCAAAACTTCTTACTTCTTTCTTCCACTCTTCCTTTCCGGGGGCTCTGTTATATTGTAGCAAAGTTTCAGTTACAGTATATCCTTTGGAAATCTTTTTAAAGTTTCACAGTTAATTCTTTTTATTTCCAGGTGATACTCTCTGTTATTTCCAAGTCCATCCTTTCTTTTTCCCTCCACTTTCCTCCTTTTGAGGGCTTTAGAATGTCCAAAATATCTTTATTCTCTTTGACACTTTAATTTCAGCTTAGAATTGCCTGTTAGTGTCAAAGTAAATCAACACAAATTTCTTAGTTGAGTCTCTTCTTTTTTAACTTTCAAAGCCGATTGCAGCTATCAATGTGAGAAAGTCTTTTTTCCTTTTCCTCTATCTTCTCCGCCGCTTTAAACTTCTTTTTTTAGGAATAACATTCTTAATAATTTTAGCTCCAGGGTACCTTGCATAGATGTTATCTCAGCTTAGCCCGGTCTGTCAAGCTCTCTCCCTTTGTCTTCCCTCCTGCTCAATCTTGTCCGATCGGGTTCCTCTTTGAGGTGGCCATTTTTGACCACCGCTACAACCGCCTTCGGGAAAGGGAGTAATGCCAAGCTGAGGAGGAGAGATGCGACTCCCCTTGACTCAGCTGGTGGTCTCCCTGCTCTTTGCCACCTCTACAGGGTGGCTTTAGCCCTCAATCCAAAGGATCGGGGCACTCCAGCGGCGAGCACGGATCAAAACCGTATACAATCGTGGATTTCGCTCCGTCGCCGAAGAAGCCCAAACCGGAAGCTCCAGTTTTTCCAATTTATATTGTCTACTTTTAATTTCTAATACATTTACTATATTGAGAGGTTTTTTATCTCTATCCATCATCTTACTCTTTTTGAAACTTCATCATTTATTGACTTTTTGATCCCTCTTTTTATTTCTCTCTTGGGATCTTATTTCTCTTTCCATCATTTTTATACCAAGTAAATATTCTTATCCCTTGTCTCCTTCTGCTGCATCATTTGAGCACCCATCCATAATTCTTTCATTATTTTTGGGAGACTTCCCTTTTCCCCCACCTGTTCTATTATAAACTCTTAAAAGAATTATCAATTTGATTCATACTTATTATTACACATCTTCTAAAGAACTTCCTGCCTTATGGGAATTCTCAAAATCCTGCTATTCTCTTAGAAAAAAAGATATATTTTGGATACTCCATTTAAAGGTGCTTATTTGTTCATGGATCCACCCACCACCAAGGCCTAGATAGCAGGAAAGATCTTGGAAACCTGAAGGAAAAATAATTATCTCCCAGGTTTTCTGGAAATGAAAGATCAATAGAATAGAATAGAATAGAATAGAATAGAACAGAACAGAATAGAATTCTTTCTTGGCCAAATGTGATTGCACATACAAGGATTTTGCCTTGGTGCATATGATCTCAGTGTACATAAAAAGAAAAGATACATTCATCAAGAATCATAAGGTACAAAACTTATTGGTAGCCATAGAGTACAATAAGCAATCAAATCATACTAGGAAACGGTCAATAAAAATCATTAGGATACAAACAACAAAGTTACAATCATACAGTCACAAGTGGGAAGGGATGGGTGATAAGGAGCGATGAGAAGATTAATAGTGATAGTAATAGTAATGCAGACTTTATAAATAGTTGGACCGTGTTGAGGGAATTATTTGTTTAGCAGAGTGATGGTGTTCAGGAAAAAAACTGTCCTTGTGTCTAGTTGTTCTAGTGTGCAGTGCTCTACAGTGTCATTTTGAGGGAAGGAGTTGAAACAGTTTATGTCCTGGATGTGAGGGATCTGTAAATATTTTCACAGCCCTCTTTTTGACTTGTGCAGTATACAAGTCCTCAATTGAAGGCAGGTTGGTAGTAATTGTTTTTTCTGCAGTCCTAATTACTTTCTGAAGTCTGTGTCTGTCTTGCTGGGTTGCAGAACCAAACCAGACAGTTATAGAGGTGCAGATGACAGACTCAATAATTCCTCTGTATCAGTAGCTCCTTGGGCAGTTTGAGCTGTTGCTCTCTACAGCTGTCAATCAGCTAAGTATTTTAGTGCTGGCTTTAATATAGGCAACCTTCGTCCTCATTCACCCCACTTGATCACACCAAAAGAGGCACTCAACGAGTCCATGGTGTGCTTGATCCATTTTTCTCCCCTACTATGAAATGCCACCACGTTAAGTCTGCTTTAAGTTTTCGTCTTTGTCACAACACTTTTCCCTCACCAAGTGTTCTATTTCTGCTCTACTTCCTCTGTTTTGCCATTCTATCTTATCTCTGTTGCCTGGCAACTGAAATATTGCGATGCTTAGCAGATGCCACTGACCCTTTCAACACATATAGGTAATCATAGATGAACCAGAGAGATAGGATAAAAGTTGGGAGGTAAAGGAAGGCCTGGAACAAATATGCCTGTTGGTATTTCAACCCCTTCTATTTACGACATATGTGATAAATAAGTTAGCAACCTGGATTCTTTCTACCTACCTGCCTAGAGCATTTATGAAAATAAACGCAGTGGTCCACCCCAGGTGTAGTGGAAAATGGAATGTGTGTTTGTGTGTATACACACACACTTTCATTTTCCACTGCACTTAGGTGGGCCATTGTGTTTATTTTATTAAAGGCTTGGGCATAGAGCATTATGCTTCATGGAGAATTAGATAAAAAACTGCTTGTAAAATAGGATAAATGGGTGCTGATTGGGGAAAATGAAAACTACAACTACAGAGCAATATCACTAATGATTTGAAGAGGAGTGTTTAAGGACATTCCTTACCCCAAGTACATCAGAAGCTCCTGGTATACCGAATAGTCAGAAACCCACGATGGCCTCTATCCCACCCTTCTCCGGAGACTCAGGGCGGCTTACAATTTTTGGAGCGCAACCCAATGCGCTCAGCAATAGCCTTCCTTCCATTGTATATGCCTGCTTATTATTACTAAGCGGCATTTTTACAAAGTCAGCTTATTGCCCCCAACAATCTTGGGTCCTCAATTTACCTATCCCGAGAGGATGGAAGGCTGAGTCAACCTTGAGCCTGGTGGGATTCGAGCCTGCACTAATCGCAGGCAGCTGGAACTAAGTGCTAGGCGTTTAACAGCCTGTACCACCAAGGCTCTTTTACGTTTCTAGTCTATGTGTGGTCTGAAATGCTTCTATATTACTGTTCTAGTTAGGGTGTATTAAAAATACACTCTAGGCCCGTGATGGCAAACCTATGGCACGTGTGCCAGAGGTGTCACCCAGAGCCCTCTCAGTGGGCACGTGCGCCGCCGCCAGCTGCTCTTCTGTTTCCAATGCACACGTGCGCACCAGCCAGCTGAACTTCGTGGGTGCCAGTGTTGGAAAACAGCCCAAAAATGCTCCCAAAACAGGCTGTTTTTCGGGCCTTTTTCAGGACATTTTTAGGCTGTTTTCAGCCAGTTCTTCAGGACTCTTTCAGGCCATTTTGGGCTGTTTTTGGCCAAAAAAACACCCCAAAACAGTCTGAAAAAAGCCCCCAAAGACCCTGAAAATGGCCCAAAAAACAGGAATGCACGTGGTGGTCCGGCACACACATTCCAGTTTGGGCACTCGGTGCCAAAAAGGTTTGCCATCACTGCTGTAGGCTACATTGTTTTTATCAACAAGGACCACAAACGCTCATTTGACTGATCTGGTTAAAAAGTTCTTGCATCTGCTCTTGGTTTGTGTTGTTATTTATGAGCTACTTAGGTTTGTGTCACTCAGAAACTACTTCTGGATAACAAACTTTTTATTCTGAAATGCACAGCAAAAATAATGGGCTCAATTGACAGGCCCACATAAATCGGGGAAGTTAACACACATCAAAATATGGGTAGTTAGAGGCTTGTAACAAAGAACAGGTAGAAGAAAATATATATATATAAAGTCTCTGTTCTTATTAGCCTCTCCATTTCTTTATTTGTGGCATCAAGATGAAGCGTGTTTGGTCCCCTGTCTGCATTCCAGTGCTGCCTTACTTGTACCTAATGAAGGCGGCTTTTGAAAGATGAAGAGAATTCTTTACTTTTTAAGCAATTTAGCAAAGTCCACAAACAGAACGGAGAAGGAGTTGCGAGTAATAAATTTAATCTGGAAAAAAAAAGCCAAGCCAGCTTTCAGAAAATCCTTTTTAACAGTGAGAGCTATTAGGCTCTAATAGTCTCCCATGGGAAACAATGCTCAAGCCCTGATATCCTGAATAATTTAGGAGTGAACAAAGCAGAGAGATACACAAACAAACAAACCACCTGGTAAACAAGCCTCGAAGGCTCTCCTAGATGGTCTAAAGAGCAGCCAGGACTGAAAGATAAAAGCACACATTAAAACTGTAATAAAGACACTGTATGCTAATGGGGGGCGAGGGCTGTCAAGCAAAGTGAACAAGAGGATTTTACATACACTCCTTGCTGGTTCAGACAACAGATATCTATGGAGATTCTCAGTCATCCAGGTCATGGTGTCCCAAAGGTGCTTTTTTCAAGAGGCAACTGGGCTTTCTGGTTTTTCTTTGAAGATGTTTCGCTTTTCATCCAAGAAGCTTCTTCAGCTCTGACTGGATGGTGAGGAATGGAAGGATTTTTATATTGCTTGCAGACAGTTGGTCAAAAGCACATTTGGGACAACCATGACCTAGCTGACTGAGAATCCCCAGAGACATATAGCTGCGCACTTTGGGATAAACACCCTTTGAATGGCGCAGGAGTATGAATGGATTTCCAGAAAAACTGTAGACAGCAGGAACCATCTGCACTTCATTTTGAAATGCAGGCATCATCGACACTTTAAAAGGATGCAAATGACCAGCTGTCTGCAAAGAGTATCAATCCTTCCATTCCCCACCATCCAGGCAGAGCTGAAGAAGCTTCTTGGATGAGAAGCGAAACGTCTTCAAAGAAAAACCAGAAAGTCCAGTTGCCCCTTGAAAAAGCAACTTCGGACTGACAAAAGATAAGTGCCAAGGTTCCTGAAATGCATTTTAACTGAATTGCCCAGCAACCTTAAGAGGAATATGCAATCCTGGTCTGATTTGCTCAGAATTTTCAATCTACATAATAAAAGAAGGCTTAGAAGAGCAGAGTTTGAGATAATCAAGAGCTGTGCTAGACGGTATGATTAATTGTAATCTAAGTGGATCTCCTTATAGCTTTACTATATTCACCAGCGCTTATCCACCCAAGTCTGAACTCTGACAAAGAGAGGCAGATGGAGTTTACTTATTTCCTCATTTTACATACAGAAGTACAAGGGGGGAAAATAAAAAAGAAAGGAAAAAAACACACACATTAGAGTCCAGTTTTTAAAGACAGTATTAAGTTCTGACCTCACTGAATATAATTGATGAGACTTCCCATTATATATATGCAGAATATTGGTTCATTGAATGAAAACAGAACACATGTTATCAATTCCAGTGTTTTTCAAACTTTGCAACTTTACCATGTGTGGATCTCAATTCCCAGCAAGCTGCCTAGAGTATTCTGGGAGCTGAAGTCCAATTGACAAGGTTAAAAAAGAATGCATCAGACCAAGACTAAGTCTGGGCAAGGCCATATTTCCATTGTCACAAAATAATTATCTTTGCTACTCCACATGCTTCTTAAATCCTAAGTTCTTTATAAACAGGTTCCAAATAAGAGTGTATAACTAGCCCAAGGTCACCCAGCCAGCTGTCATGCCTAAGGTGGAACTAGAACTCACCACTTCCTGGTGATTGGACCAAGATCACCCAGAGGCTTTCATGCCTAAGGTGGGACTAGAATTCATCATCTCCTGGTGATTGGACCAAGGTCACCCAGAGGCTTTCAGGCCGAAGATGGGACTAGAACTCACCATCTCCTGGTGATTGGATCAGTCACTCAACAGCTTCCAGGCCTAAGGCAGGACTAGAACTCCCAGTCTCCCAGTGATTGGCCCAAAGTCACCCAGCCGGCTTTCATGCTTAAGGCGAACTATCTCCTGGTTTCTAACCTACCTTAACCACTAAACCAAAATGGCTCCCTAAGTGAAATAAAGATTCGAGTGCCGGTACCATGGTGGCAAGAATTTTGTACACTGTTAAAAGTTCACGAGGAAGAATTTGGAGACTAGATTGGGCAGTCAACAGTCCATTCCAACTATCTTCAAAAGGCATGCCCAAAACCTGAATTTTCTCCCGAGGCAAGGAATGCATGGCGGGAAGAGCAAAACGCATGCAGAATGCAAATCAGGATAGGTCATTATATACACCTTGACTTGTGTTTGCTTTAATTCTCCCCAGGCTACCCTAGGATTGGTGAGGAAAAAACACACACAGCAGTACAGCGCCCGCTAATGATCTTCAGCCGGCAATTTTACCTTTGCTTTATCCCTCATGGATCCTTTTCCCAATATTGACATTTTTGTCAATGTCTCCTCTTGCAAGCGCTTCAGAGAATTGCCGCGTGGGCCCAAAAGTTTCCCCACGAAGTTGAACTGAAAGAAAAAATAAGCAACAATAAAAACCAATAAAGTATCTATCTACTCACAGTGCTGAGAAGCTGTTAAGCTTGACTTAAGATTTGTGCCGGGGATAAAAAAAAATGCTGCTGAAAACAGCACTTGTCTATTTGTGGGAAATAAAGAAACACATCAGGCTGTAAATTTTACTGCTGCCAAGGATGAATGAAAGGAGGAACAAAGGAAAAAAAGTTATTACCATAATGCTAGTACTTTTGCTGCTGGCAGCTTTCTTTGCATTAAAATGTTCTAAGGTAATACAAAGCTACATTAAGAAGTGAAAAAGGCACAAAATATTTTGTTAGGGATCTGAAAACAAAAACCTGGAGCTCCAATTCAGTAAAAAAATAATAAAATGACACCCATTAACTTAATCAATTTCCATGAAAAACAGATACAGGGAGGCCTCATCTCAGAATCACAACTGAGCACAAAATTTATGTTGCTAAGCAAGGCAGCTGTTGAGTTTTTCCCCCATTTTACGACCTTCATTATCACACTGGTTAAGTGAATCACTGCTGCTGTGAAGGAAATAGCATGATTATTATGTAAGCCTGGCTCTCTCGTTGACATTCCTGTCAGAAGATCACAAAAAGGTGATTGCATGATCCCAGGACACTGCAACTATCGTAAGTGTTACACTTGCCAAGTGTCCAAATTTTAATCACGTGACAACGGGAGTGCCATGCCCCAACGGAGCCTGAATCTGCGGGGGAGATAAGCTGGAACCTGAGCCCACAGTGATCGAGGGGGAGGCTTCGTTGGCTGCAGAAGAAAATGGGGAAGGGCAGGGCCAGTCAGGCCAAGGCATTTCAGGATTAGAACAGCTTGTAGACAGGGAAGAACAGGGGCAGGATGAACATGAGAGACAGCTCAGGAGAGGGGCAAGGACCACCCCAAGCTGATCCAAGAGTGCCGACAGTGGAGAGAAGGTGAGGGTAACACAGATTGAGTAGGCTACTCGGGAGGAGAGCGCCCCACCCATCGTCACAAGGCACACCTGGGGAATGAGACTTAAGGAGATGCTGTGGGGAGGGGCATTTGTCCAGGACAAATGAGTTCCTGAAGTGTGAAGTGTGGACATTTGAACTTTCCAAGAGTCCTTGCATTCTTTCTGGCTTTCTGGACTAATTACCTGGATCCTCTGCTTCCTGAACTCCTTGATTTGCCCTGCTGGATTTATTGCAATGCAGCCTTGGTGTACTCAGCGCTGGGCAGGACTATTTGCAGCCAGAGGCTGCTTGAGGTGTGTGTGGGGGTTTGTCATCACTTTGCTCTGGGACTTGCATAAAACGTGGGAGCATTCGGGGAAATGTGAAGCAATAATGGGGCAGTTGAACTGCCAGCTGACTGTGTTATCTCTGTGCCATGCCCCAGGTCATCACAGGGATGTTGCAGTGGCCGTTAGGCATGAAAAATTGTCGTAAGTCACCTTTTTTTTAGTGCCGTTGTACCTTCAAACTGTCACTGGTTGTAGGTGGAGGGCTACCTGCGAAGGACTAGATTAAGTGAATGGTGAGCTCAAAGATTTTTTAAAAAGCAGATTTTTCTATCTCTTCCTTCTCCAGCCTCTAGAAAGTTCTCTGGGAAACCTTCCCGAGCACCAGGGCCTGTGACTTGTTCATGAAGCCTGGCCAAAACGGTTGCGTCAACTGGAAGAAAGGCTCCCTCCACTCGGACAAGGTTTCAAGCTGGACAAGTGATCCCTCTAAAGCAAAAAGTGTGCTAGTTTTCAGATGTGCTCAAGGTTTCTTTAAAAAAAAAATCCAGGGTATTTTAAAGACAAATTGTAAAAGTGGAGAACAGTACAGGTAGTCCTTGAGTTACGACCATAATGGAACCTGCCCATTACAGCTTTTAGTCATAAAAGTTGCAAAATGATCATGGGACCGACCCAGTTTTATGATGCCTTTTGTGGCCAGTCATTAACTGACCTGACATTTGCTATGGTGCAGCCTTGCCAAAATCCGGAACTGTAATAAAAATGGTCAAAATGTAGTAAAATATGGTGACCCTAATGGCAGTCACATGGCGGTGGGGAAGAGATGGTTGGAACTTTGCACCTGGCCCATAAGCCCCCTTTTCCAGATAGATCGTAACTATGAATGGTTGCTAAGCAACCAGCTGTAAGTCGAGGACCACCTTTAGTGGTCCAAGAGGCCAGATGGAATAAGGCCTCTGCCACTTATGAATGTACAAGTGATGGAATTCTTCTCAAGTAAAGCTCATCCAGATTCAATGGTCTTTGCTTTCTGAGGCAGACAAGAAGCCATGACTTAGACTTAAGATTCAGATTAACTTTATTGTCACTTTGAATGTATACTAATCAACATACATTAAAATGAAATTTCAATGCATGCAGCTCTCAAAAGGCTACCACCTCCCATATATACTACATAAACATGGATATAGATAGACAGACAGATAAGATAAATACAAAATTAAACATATACCCACATATATTCTATGACACAGATAAACAACACAGTCTAGTTCAGGTGCGTATACATATACATAGCAAGAGATGTAGTCCTGCTAGAAATATTTTCAAACTTCCTCTGAGAAGGAAGCAACAGAAACAGACAGTGGATAGAGAAGCATCTGTGGCAAAGTGGCTAGAGTGCAGTACTGCAAGCTACTTCTGCAGCCAGCTGCCTACAATTTGGCAGTTCAAATCCCACCAGGCTCAAGGTTGACTCAGCCTTCCATCCTTCCGAGGTGGGTAAAATGAGGACCCAAGATTGTTGGGGGCAATATGCTGACTCTGTAACCCACTTAAGAGAGGGCTGTAAAGCACTATAAAGTGGTATATAAGTCTAAGTGTTATCGCTATATGTGGAATGTCTAATAATGCTTTGAACTGTCCTAAATAACGGGAAGCAACCTTCCTATGATCTTCTCTGCTGTCCTTACCACTCTCTGTATGGACTTTTTATCTGAGGCACTATTGACATCAAACTAAACAGGGATGTAGTTTGTTAAAACACTCTCAACTGTGCCTCTGTAGAAAGTGGCCAGGACAGAAGGAGAAAGATGTGCTCTCATCTTACACAGGAAATGCAGAGGCTGGTTTCCACGCTTCACTAAGAATGACATGTAGATGACGCCCTAAGGTATGGATGAAATTTCCACTGATCCATTTTCTCTGTTTATCTCACCAAGTATCCGATGACAAGTAAGAGAAAGGCAAGGTCTAGATCAGGGTTGTTCACAGGTGGCTGGGGAATTCTGGGGGTTGAAGTCCACAAGTCTTAAAATTGTCAAGATTGGACATATCTGGTTTAGACACTGAAAATGCTCATCTCTATTGGGAATGGACAGAGATTGACAAGAGATGACACTGACATTCTAGGGCAAAGCAAGACAGACTTGACAGAACCAACCGAGATGGTTTCCAGCAGTATCTCTGATCTGACCCTCAAGAGATAAAATCTAAAAATAAGCGCTCTCTTGAGGAAAAAAAATAGTCCCCTTGAGGACTGAATGGCCTTTTGATGAATGGAAGATGGCAAAAGTACCAGTGATGCAGGGATATAAGCTGTAGCATTCATGTTTTTTGGACAGATTAATTCAGCTCTTTGGGCTCGCTCAAAAGGAGCCCGGAGATTACTCAGAGCTGTGGAATTTATTGTTCTTTTTTGCCTTTCGAAAGCCTGCAGAATTTCCATTGGATTGACTGTCACGGAATAGGAGAAACCTGTCCAGTTAAGATTCTTGGATGGCAATCACTGCATCCAAGTTTGCCTTATTGTTTTGTAGATTTTCTGCAGTTCTTGGTCCCTGAGCCGATAACTGGGAAAATGTTTAAATGTAGGAAACTCTGTGTCAGACTGTACCTTAAAATGAACATGCATAACTGCTGGGATACGTTTATATTTGGAAGAGCCATGGTGGCACAGTGGTTAGAATGCAGTATGGCAGGCTAATTCTGCCGACTGGCAGCAGTTCAAGTGTCATCAGGCTCCAATTTCCACCCTTCCAAGGTCAGTAAAATGAGGACCCAGATTGTTGGGGGCAATATGCTGACTCTGTAAACAACTTAGAGAGGGCTGTAAGGCACTATGAAGCAGTATATAAGTCTAAGTGCTATTGCTATTAGATATATGTACAGGCAGTCCTCAACTTCCTCTGACAAATACCAATCGCCCTGTGTGCTCCCACAGACAGGGCCTCCTGGGGATACTGTCAGCTAAACAGTGTAGGCTGGCGGCCCCTAGGGGTAGGGCCTTCTCTGTGGGGGCGCCCACCCTCTGGACTCAACTACCCCTTGAGTTGCGCTTGGCCCCAGATCTCCGCTCCTTCTGCCACGACCTCAAAACATGGCTATTTTTGCAATCCAGCCTGGACTGACAGGGGATCGGGGTTTTTAATTTGATTGTTTATTTGGCATAATTTAATATCTTTTTTTTTAACTTTTATACTTTCTGTCTTTTATGTACGCCACCCTGAGTCCTTCGGGAGAGAGGGCGGCTTATAAGTCCAAATAAAACAAAACAAAAACAAACAAACTTATGACCACAGTGGAGCCCCAAATTCCTAAGATATTTGTCTTAAGACATTTAAGTGAGTTTTGCCTCATTTTATGACTTTTCTTGCCACAGTTAAGTAAATCACTGCAGTTAAGTTGATACCATGGTTGTTAAGTGAATCTGATTTCCCCATTGACTTTGCTCATCAGGAGGTTGCAAAAGGGGATCATGTGACTCCGGGGCACTGTCATAAATATGAGTCAGTTGACCAAGCACCTAAATTTTGATCATGTGACCATGGGACCAACTGTCATAAATATGAGTCAGTTGGCCAAGCACCTAAATTTTGATCATGTGACCATGGACCAACTGTCATAAATATGAGTCAGTTGGCCAAGCACCTAAATTTTGATCATGTGACCATGGGGATGCTGCAACGATTACAAGTGTAAAAAAATGGCCGTAAGGTTTTTTTTTCAGTGCCGTTGTAACTTAGTCTCTAAATGAAGTGTTGTTAAGCCAAGGGTTACGTGTATTTGTATGGTTTTGTTGCGTTAAATGTTGTAAGCCACCCAGACTCACTTTGTAGAGAAAGAGAGAGAAAGAGAGAGAAAAGGAGTGAGAGAGAGAGACAGGGAGAGAGACAGGGGGAGAAAGAGAGAGGGAGAGAGAGGGAGGGAGGAAGGGAGAGGAAGAGAGAGAGGGAGGGAGCAGGCAGAAAGAAAGAAAGAAAGAAAGAAAGGAAAGAAAGAAAGAAAAAGAAAGGAAGGAAGGAAGGAAGGAAGGAAGGAAGGAAGGAAGGAAGGAAAGAAAATTTCATAGCCTCATGGTAGTCCTTCTTTCCCTATGCTAATTAGTATTATTAATTCCCCTCTGCCTCAGGATAGCCATATTTTTGTAGGTAGCACAGAAATGGCAACTTTTCTCAGGAACGCTGACTAGAGAGCTATCAGAATGGAAAGATGAAGTTAAAACAATTCTGACTCGGGGAAGATCTGGAGAGAGACTTGTTAAAGCATCTTTCTCTCCCCCAATAATACCGATTGGGGGGGGATTCTCTGCTGATTGGGGGCAATTCTATGTTGCTAATTGTGCAACAATCTTGGCCGAGTAAAAGTGGTCGAAAATTACATTCTCTTCCCCTCAGATCGGCCTGCAGTCAGGTTGCTCTTTTTTTTAATCCTGGCTTCTTTCCAAAGTATTCCGCCAACTGCAGTCCAACTCATTTGGAGGGCACTAGATCAGGGAAGACCGAGCCAAAAATGCTCATCAGAGCCTTTGTTGTCAAAGTTGTGAAGGGAAAGGAGAAGGTAGTCAGAAAATAATCAGCAGCGGTCAATCACGTAAAGAGAGGAAGTGAAATTAAGAGTTATTCCTCTTGCTTTTCCTGGGTATTGTTTTCTATAAGCCGATTGTACCCAGAGAGAAAGCATTACACAGAACAACGACTGACGACCTCCTTTTACCAGTCCACTATAGGCTGCATCGTCTCACATTGCATTACGGTGTGGTATGCCAGCTTGACAACCAGGATAGAAAGACATTACAGAGGGTGGTGAGCACAGCACAAAATATCATAGGCTGTTCCCTGATACCACTAGATGACCTCGCTAGGACTCGCTGCCTTAGAAGACTGAGGAAAATTCTCAGGGACAACTCACACCCTGGTCAGCACTTCTTCACTCTTCTACCCTCAGGTAGTTTTTAGTTTACTTTATTGTCATTGCACCTCCTACAACAAAATCAAACACCATCTTCAGTGCACATCATGATCATGAAAATAAACACAAACACACATCCTTCACACTCCACACATTGAACCGAAACCCCCGACACCTCACCAACACTGCACTATACAGCAGAATTCAAAAGAGCTACTGCCCTGGGATAGAAGCTGTTTTTCAGCCTATTTGTCCTTGTTTTTATTATCCTGCACCGTCTGCCAGATGGTAATAGTTCAAAAACAGGGGTGCCCAGGAGGAGATGGACCTTTGAGAATGTTTTGAACTTTGTTTTAAGGCAGTGGGAGCTATAAAGCTCTTCCAAAGAGGGGAGAGGGGAACCAATGATCCTCTGGGCAATGACATTAACCCTCTGAAGTGCTTTCCTATCTGCCATTGTGGAATTGGCAAACCATATAGAGGTGCAGTAAGTTAAGATTCTCTCTATGCTGCAGTGGTAGAAGGTCACCAGCAGTTTTTCATTCAGTTTTTCTTTTCTGAGAAGTCTCAGGTAGTATAATCTCTGATGGGCCCTTTTGACCAGGGCTGCAATGTGGGCACCCCAGGTCAGGTCCTCTTTTAGGGTAACACCCAGAAACTTAAAACTGGCCACTTGCTCCACTCGGTCTCCATTGATAAGCAAGGGCTGGATGTCTGATCTGTTCCTTCTATAGTCCACTATAAGCTCCTTGGTCTTATTGGTGTTGAGGACCAAATTATTGTCTCCACACCATGAAAGCAACCGCTCCATCTCATCTCGGTAGGTAGACTCATTCCCTCCAGAGATAAGTCCCACCACTGTTGTATCATCTGCAAATTTAGCAATAGTATTACTAGCGTGAGTGGGGATGCAGTCATGCACATAAAGGGTATAGAGTAAGGACTCAGCACGCAACCCTGTGGTGTAGCAGTGTTAAGAATAAGGACTAAAGAGGTATGATTACCTAATCTGACCTTCTGAGAGTGGCCAGACAGGAAATCCATAATCCAAAGGCAGATTGAATTAGAAAGCCCAAGGTCCAGAAGTTTAGACACTAGGTAGGAGATATAGAAGCATAGCCAGCCACACCAACAGACTGAAGAACAGTTTCTACCCGTGGGCTGTCAGACTGCTGAACGGAAAATTCATGTCAACTTAGTATGACAGACTTGTTGGGCCGGCGCGTTGGGCAGTAAGTTCACATGGTGCAATAAGATAGATAGCGTGTTTGTTAGTAGGATTCACTGGGTTAGGGATTTTTTTTTGTCTTCACTGTGAGTTGTGTAGGGTGTGTGTGTGTGCACGAAGGGAGGCTCAGCCAATCTCATTGTACACATGTTGTATTCTGACAATAAAGGCTGATTTGATTACGCTACCTTTTTCAAATTGGATTGGTAGGTAGGTAGAACACCAACAGATACAAAAGATTATGTGAGGTGCTATGATGGATTTGAATGGCTCATGTTTGAGACAAATCGCTGAGGCGGCCTCTGGATTTTAGAAATCCGTATAGATTGGGCGTTGGGACTTACCTGATACGCCCTTTCTCCATGAGCTGTGTAGAGCATCCAGAGATGGGAAGTGCTGCAGTCTGTCTCTTGGAAAGGCTGGGCTTAAAGCTGAGGACGCTCCTCCTCCTCCACGTGACTGGTCCGTTGCGTCCCCAGTTTTGCGAAGCCAAGGTACAGGAATAGTCGACTTTGACAAGTTACCTAAAAAGACCCTGGTCAGAAACAGGCCCGCCCACCAGATGGAGAATAAGAAAAGGGAGGGGCTGGATGCTCTACGCAGCTCATGGAGAAAGGGCGATCAGGTAAGTCCCAACGCCCATTCTCCCTGAGCTGCTGCAGCATCCAGAGATGGGACATACCAAAGCTGGGAAGTGTCCTAAGGGAGGGACTCCGAAGAAGTAAAGGCGGGTCTGGAGCCAAAAGAACTTGTTGTAATACTCTGCTGCCAAAGGCAGCATCGGCAGAGGCAAAAAGATCGACCTTGTAATGATGAATAAAGGGAGAGGCCGAAGCCCAAGTGGCTGCCCTACAAATCTCCTCAATAGAAGCTTGGGTGGCCCAAGCTGCTGTGGTAGCTGCACTCCTTGTGGAGTGAGCCGTAAGACCTCGTGGCACTGGTAATGACTGTGATTCATAGGCCTTCGCTATGGTGGCCCGCAGCCACCCCAAGGGTGGAAGAGGAGACCTTGAGCCCAAGGGAGTTAGGTTGGAACGAAACAAAGAAAGCCTCAGATCGCCGATGGCCAAAGTACGATCAATGTAAATACGTAGCGCCCGCCTAACATCCATGTGTGCCACCGCCGCCGAGACGGTGACGGGGCTAACACAAAATTGGGGAGCACCAGCTCCTGTGCCCTATGGAAAGCGGAGTTTACCTTGGGGAGGAAGGAAGGGTCAGGCCTAAGGACAACCCTGTTTTCATGGAAAATGCACAGCTCCTTACGGATAGAGTGCCGCCAGCTCCGAGATGCCTTGCTGACGGATGGCGATGAGAAAACCACCTTGTAGGTTAGGAAACGGAGAGAAGAAGTGCATAAGGGCTCAAAGGGGCCGGTGGTAAGAGCTGAAAGAACTTTGGTGAGGTCCCAGGTGGGGTAACGGTGGACAGTGGGGGTCAGAAATTCTTAGCACCCGGAGGAAACTGCGGATGCGCAGGTGGTGAGAGAGAGGGAAAACCCTCCCAGGAAACCACCAATGCGAGAGCTGCCACTTGCCGTCGCAGGGTGTTAGGGGCCAGCCCTTTGTTCAAACCTTCTTGCAAAAACTCTAGTAACTGCGCCACAGAAGGGGAAGTGGGATCAGAGCCACGCCTGCTGCACCAGCGACAGAAACTCGACCAAGTGACTTCATAGATTCGATGGTGGAGGGCCGCCTGGCCCTGGATGGTAGAAATAACCTGGGGAAAGGTGCTCAGCTCTTAAACGGCCAACTTCCACACGGCTAAGTTTAACCATTGTGGATGCGGGTGGAACAGGGGACCTTGAGAGAGAGAGACCTCTGACGGCGGAATCCGCCACGGAGGTTCCGTGGAGAGATCCTTGAGGTCCGCAAACCAGGGCCTTCTTGGCCAGTATGGGGCCACTAGTAGGAGATCTGCCCTCTCGATTAACAATTTCTGAACGAGCTTGGGAATCACGGGAAGGGGAGGGAAGGCATAAAGGAGACCTGGGGGCCAGCGAGCTCTGAGGGCATCTATGTCCTCTGCCCCCCCGTGACAGGTATCTGGAAAAGAACCGGGGAAGCTGTGCATTGAGGGGAGAGGCAAACAGGTCGACCACTGGCTGACCCAACCGCCGGTCGCCTCGAAAAATCTTGGGGTCCAGATGCCATTCGGCCTGGTCGATGGTGGATCTGCTTAGCCAGTCCGCCTGGGCATTGTCCATCCCTGAGATATGGTCTGCTTTGAGGGAGAGGAGGTGGACCTCGGCCCATCTGAACAGGAGCTCTGTTTCCCGCATCAACAACTTGGAGTGAGTGTCTCCTTGCTTGTTGATGTGCCTTTGTAGTGATGTTGTCTGTGAGAACTAATACGTGTTGATGGTGGAGATGAGGGAGGAACTCTAGAAGAGCTAAGCGAACAGCTCGGAGCTCCAGCAAGTTTATGTTGAGGGCGCTCTCTGCCCTGGACCAGAGACCTTGAGTTGTGTGGGAAAGGTGATGAGCCCCCATCCTACCAGACTGGCGCCTGAGGTGACTATCAGCCGGGCTCCCTGAAGGGCAGCCGCTGTTGATTGTGGGCCGCGTCCACCATCTGAGGGATCGGATGACTGCTGCAGGAAGGATGACTCGTGGTGGTGTCTGCCCTTCCGCTGGAATGGCAACAGGAACCACTGAAGGGTTCTGGTGTGGAACCGCCCAGGGAAGAATAAAGATAGACGAAATCATTTTCCCAGCAGTTGAGAGAGAAGACATAATTTAACCCTCCTAGCCCCACTAATCTGTTGGATTAACCCCTAATGCTATTGAGTCTCTCAGTGGATAGGAAAACCCTGCCTTCCACGGAATCAATGATTGAACCTAAATGGATAATTTTGGTGGAGGGAGACAACTGGCTTTTCGATCTATTTATGGAGAACCCGTGAGCCTGCAGAACATGGAGGGTGAATAGGGTATCTTGCTGAGCTCGTTGGAGCGAGGAGGCCAGTATTAAGATGTCATCCAGATAGCATTGGATGCGAACCACCTATCTCTCAAATAGGCAGCCAAGGCTGCCAGGACCTTAGTGAAGGTCCTGGGAGCAGAGGAGAGGCCAAAGGGAAGGGCTGTGTACTCATAGTGCTTGTGATTATAGCAAAAGCGAAGAAATTTTGAATGTGATGAGCAAATTGGAATATGTAAGTAGGCCTCAGTTAAATCTATAGAGGTGAGGAGATCACCGTGTCTGATTCCCCGGAGAATGTCCTGGAGAGTAGTCATTTTAAACTTCCTATAGACTAGATAGTGATTTAGACGCTTAAGATCTAATATAGCCCTCCAGCCCCTGAGTGTTTTGGTACCACGAAAAGGTGAGAGTAGAAACGCTACCCTGGAGTCCCAAGGGACTGGCTTAATGGCCTGGATTTGGAGGAGATGTGATATAGCTTCCTCCATGAGCTCCCTTTTTGCTCTTTGGTTGGAGATGGGGCAGGCCATGAAAAATCCGGGAGGGGCACAAACTCAAGAGCGAGGCCAAATCTGACGGTGTTCCTGACCCAGGCATCAGTGGTGGAGGCATCCCACTGATCGGCAAACATTTGCAAACAGCCCCCTATGGGAATTTGGTGTAGGGAATCATTTAGACTTGCGGAAAGGTCTGGATCCCGTCCCTCGAAAGTGCCTCCTGGGATGAGGCCCCCGCCTAAACCTGTTGCCTGTATCTGGTCTGTCGAACTGTGGTCTGAATCCTGATGACTTCTGCAACCTCGGGTAATATGGGCCCTGGAAGTAGTGTCGATAGGAGCCTCTATGGAACGGGAGTTGAGATCTGGGTTCTGGGTGGCGGGAGAGGGGAGAAATTTTCGTTTACTGCGAGTTTCAATCAATAGGGGATCAAGCGCCGTTCCAAACAGCTTGTCCTCTGATATAGGGGCTGATGCCAAACGCCATTTATGTTTTATATCAGCCTGCCAGTGGCGGAGCCACAACAATCTCGGGCCGCTATTTGGGAAGCAATAGCTCGAGGAAAACTTAATGGCCTGGAATGTGGCTGAAAATTCCGCACATTAGCTTTGCCACATCCTGGTGGGCATATGCAGCCTAAGACTCAGGGCGGAATGGAGCAATGCTCAGCAATAGCATTCCATTGTATGCCTGCCTGCAGCTCAGCATTGAACAATCTTGGGTCAATCTGAGGATGGAAGGCTGAGTCAATTGAGCCTGGTGGGATTGAGCCTCAGATTGTAGCTGGATCTTGCAGGCATTTAACAGCCTGAGCCAAGGACCTATATTTGATGGGGGATGGTGTCACGGAGATGGCGGAGCCATCTTATGGAAGCACGGTAAAGAAAGAGGCAGATGTGGCTTTAATGGCCCAGGCGGTTGAAACATGAACCCTGAGCCAACTCCTCTTTTCCTCAGGTTTGAGGGCCTCTTCCGCCTCGATGGAATGGCTGAGGAGGAAGTGAGAGCGATGATGGGTTCATCAACTTCGGGTGTTCAATAAGGTAGAAAAGTCGGGTGCCAGGTTGAAAAATTTTTGTCCTGATTTGTAGGGCGGGATATGCGGCAGCAGCGCCCATTGTTTCTGGAGCAAGTTTGAGAACATATGTGGTACCAGAATGACATCAGCCTCAGAAATGGGCTGAGTAAAAACAAGATCATCTGCTATCCCCGGGGTAGGAGAGGGTTGCGGAGTGGGTTTAGGAGTGTCCAAACCTGCCGTGTTTTTTCCTTAAATAACAGGGATTTGAAAAGGTGGGACTGGAAAAGACCAAAAACTGGAATATCTGGAGTGAGCCCTTCATCATCAGACATCCCTCGTTCTAAGGGGTCAACTTCCGAGGGCACCTGATCGGTAGTGCGAACTGAGCCCTCCTCCATACGATCGAGTAGATCTGGAGGCTCCCCAATCTCAAAATTGTCCGGGGTCAGAGTGAAATGAGTGAGGACTGGGAGGAAGTACCTGAAGAGGCTCCACAAGGCTCATGGGATGACGTGATACCGAGCCGCACTCAGACACAGTGGATCTAGCTTGTAAGGCTTGTTGAACGCCCGCTGAGATGCCTCTTTGTAGTGCTGCTTCCACCCAGTTCTTGATGTTAAGCGGAATGTCCTCAGGGGGTTCCTCATCCCTTCGAAGTCCAGCAGCTGTCGGGGTGAAGGTGGCCTCGGGAGCCCTCTGAAGAGGGGGAGAGACCACAGCTGGGGAACGGAGGGGTTGAGCACCTACTGGGTAAATCTATGGGAAGAGGGTGAACGTGGGCTTGAGATGTGGAAGGAAGGTGAGAAGGGGATGAGGCCTGAGCAGCTGCTCTGGTGTGCCTTGCTACTTGCTTTTCGATGGCCTGATGCTGCCTGTGTGCGTCCTTTTCCACGGCCTTAGAGGGTTTTTTAGATTTGTCGTGGTCCTTGGAGGACGCTCTAGTCTTGGGATTATAATTGCTTGACATGGTAGCTGGTCTAATTTAAGAAAAAAACGAGGCAATTAGAAGGCAAGAACCCCCAATGATTTGGAGGTTGAGAATTCACACCTCAGGAGTCTGACCCAGAAAGGGCAGGGGGTCCTGGGAGAATACAAGTTTGTCCCCTATAAAAATTTTTGGGGGAGGAAGCTATCTACAATAGTATGCCAATTTAGAATTAATGGCTATATACAACAAGGTAATTACAGGAGAGAATTAATGATATATATAGAGAGAGAGAATTTTTATTTTTTTTTTTTTGGTGACTATAATATATATGAGAAACTTTGAATGACTTCCTCCTTTACTCTCCTTTTTTATATATATATAATGGTTTGTAGTTTTATTCCTTTTTTTTGAAACCAATCAGAATTGAATTCAGAACCCTCAGACCTGGTCCCCATTAGGGGCTACCAAATCTATTATGAGAATTATATATATATATATATACACAGATATCTCCGCTGGGCTGTACAATGCCTGGATCAGATAATCAGAAATAAGTCTGTTTTATAACAATGTGCAATAATCAGCAATGTAATCCCAGTTCCCAAGGAGGGAACCTAAGGGAATAATAACACAGGCTTGAAGCAACAAAATGGCTGCCGCCTCATGGCACGCTCACCAACAGCAGCCAGCTAGATGGAGAAGAATATTTCACACCGCCCAGTCTGCTGAAGAGCAAAACAGAAAGCGGGGGAGGGCAGGGTCTAAACCTCTCTGCCCTGAGGGAGTTCTGCAGGGGGAAGCCTCGAGACCAGGAAATATGAATTAATGTGTTTTAGAACGATCGGGTGAAAAAAACAAAATGGCGGACGGACTAAAAGAGAGGGAGAAAACCCCACGCTAGCTGGAGGAGGCTCCAAGCAGGCAGGCCACAGAAAACAACTCAAAATGAAGGACTGGAGGGGAAAAAATGGGCAATAGAGAAGCTGTAGGAAATCAGATTCTGGAAGGGGGAAAAAAAGTGAGGCACGAGGCCTCAGCCTCGCTGAGCCGACGTGCATGTGAAGCGAACGGGAGAAACGAAGCAAAGAGAATTCACACAGAAAGAAACACG
The DNA here is from genome assembly GCA_009733165.1 of Naja naja. NCBI lineage: Eukaryota > Metazoa > Chordata > Lepidosauria > Squamata > Elapidae > Naja > Naja naja. The sequence goes on along the minus strand of CM019150.1, from coordinate 213,048,939 downwards.
AAGTTAGGGATAAACAAGGGAGAACCCCAAAGGGATTTTAGGATACAAGCCTGATTTTTAAGAAGAATTCCACTGCTCCGACCAGGAGAAGATAGAAGCCCCAACCTTACACCAGAAAGGCTGAGCTAAAACTGGGGACGCAACGGACCAGTCACATGGAGAAGGAGGAGCGTCCTCAGCTTTAAGCCCAGCCTTTCCAGCAGACTGCAGCTGCACTTCCCATCTCTGGATGCTCGCAGCAGCTCAGGGGAGAATGTCCTCGACTCACAAGAATTCGCTTTGTGACTGTTCGAAGTTACAACGGCACTGAAAAAAGCGACTTATGACTGCTTTTCACACTTATGACCATTGCAGCCTCCCCAAAATTAGGCGCAACTGACTGGTATTTATGACGGTTGCAGCATCACAGCGTCATGCGATCCGCTTTTGTGGACCTTCTGTCAAGCAAAGTCAATGGGGAAACCAGATTCACTTAACAACCGTGTTACTAGCTTTGAACAACTGCAGTGATTCACTTTACAACTGTGTCAAGAAATGTTGCGGGCAAAACTCACCTTAACCGTCTCGCTTAGCAACAGAAATCTGGGGCTGAATTGTGGTCGTAAGTCGAGGATTACCTCTAATGAAATATTGCTGAAGGCACTGTGGCAGTGGTGGGATTCAAAACCTTTTACCATTGGTTCGGTGGGCGTGGCTTGGTGGGCGTGCTTTGCATGTGTGCACACACTTTGCGGCCCCCAGGGGGAGAGCCTTCTCTGTGGGAGCACCCACCCTGTGGAACCAGCTGCCCTTGAAGTTGTGGTTGGCCCCTGACCTTCGATCCTTCCGTCGCAACCTGAAGACACGGCTCTTCCAGCAGGCCGACCTGGACTGGGGGGGGGGGTATTGGCTTTTACTGGTTTTATTGTTTGTTGTGGGTTTTAAATTATTGTTGGCATTTAACATTTTTAATAATTTTAATTTTTGTATTTTATGTCTTCTTATAGTTGTGAGCCACCCTGAGTCCTTCAGGAGATAGGGCGGCATATAAATCCCATAATTAATAAATAAATAAATAAATAAATAAATAAATAAACAAACAAACAAACAAACAAACAAACATGCACGCACTTTGCACAGGCGCAGAGGCATTCCAACTCACCTCCTGCAAGCCTGCACTCTCCCAGTGGGCTTCAGCAGCTGCCGCATGGCACTCTTCTGTGCCGCGCAAAGCAGCTGCACTTCAAAAGCAAGGATAAAGGTGAGTATGGGAGCCCAGGTGGGTGGGTGGGCCCAACAGCAAAGTGGTGGAGAGAACTGGTTCGGTCTCCGCTGCTCATCGCTGCTACCAGCTGGGCAGAATCGTGCCGAACCGGTAGCATACCACCACTGCACTGTAGATTTTATTGTAATAACCTACAAAGAACCTGTGCTGTACTATCACCCTCTCTCTAGATGAAGTTGAGACTTTCAAGAAGAGATTGGACTGCCATCTGTCAGAAATGGTGTAGGGTCTCCCGCTTGGGGGGTTGGACTAGATGACCTACAAGGCCCTGTCTAACTCTGATTATCTGTTATCTGTTAAGTATCTTGCTTTACTTTGGTGTGATTCATTATTTTCTAATACACACTTAAAATTATCCCTGATCTTCTAACCAAATGGACTGCTGAGCTGATCTCTCCCTTCTGCTGTGATTCAGAAAGGTTGTTAAGACTATATCATATGAATTTTACATTTTCAGAAAACTAGAGTATTACATTTCCTCTTCAGTGCGACTAAATATGACAACCATATCTAAAGTTACATTGTTGTATTTGGAAATTCAAGACGTAGCTGCAGATCTGGAAATTATCTTATATTTCACTCAAAAATATTACATCGTGAGCAGAGTCTTTTTTTTTCTTCCTGTCTTCTGCCTTTCTTTTCCTGGAACGCAATCAATTCCCTTGTTTGATATAGAGTTCTTAGAAACTCAAACGCTTGCAAGTATTATATAATGTTTCATACTGGTTTATAGTCACGTTTAGCTAAATTTTCAAAGAAACCTTTGACTGTCACATAATGTAGACATTCTGAGCTAGCTTAGCTGTCATCGCAGGACTATTTTCTTCTTATGGAATAAATCAAAGATTAAAAAAAACAGTGGTGCTAAATGAATCAGAAAAGTACATTTACAACAGCACTGAAGAAATGATCCAATGGCACCTGTGAAAGGCAACTGTGGTGATTCCCTTAAGCCCTGTGGCAAGAATGGTCATTAAAATGGGGCAAAACTCGGTTAACAACTCTATTGCTTAGCAACAGAAATGTTGGGCTCAATTGTGGTCATAAATCTACCTGTTATTTGTTAATTTCAAGGGGCTACTTAAGGTGTCAGCATTCCAACTAACCAACTCCAAACCAAAAAACTCCGAAACAAACAGTTCCTCAAAGTTCCATTTTATTAGAGTTGTCATATTGGCACATCTGGGAAAACCTGAATCTGAGAGTTCTGGGTTTTCCCACCCAAAAGAGAAATCAAAGATCCATCCGCTTCACCCATCAGTCCATCACATGGTCAAATCAAATCTTCGTCCCAACTGGAGATTTCCTCTCAGTCACTCCCCTCCAGGTGCAGGGCAACATGTCCTTGACTCTCTGAGAAAGGATGTTGTTGTGTCTAATCTTCTACCCCACTCTGAAATCCCCCCTCCCAAATTCCCAGGCACTGAATGTGGCAACCTCCAAGCTTCCAAGCAGAAAATGGCTTCCAAGACTGACATAAGGAGTCTTAGCAGTTCCACTTAAGACAGCAATCTAGTCCACATCTATCTATCTATCTATCTATCTATCTATCTATCTATCTACCTATATCTACCTACCTACCTACCTACCTACCTACCTACCTACCTACCTATTTGATTTCTAGGCCGCCCCATCTCCCAAAGGACTCGGAGCGGCATACAACCATATAAAAACAATACAATACAATACAAATATCACAACAGTTAAAAACTAACTAGAAACCCAATCAAAATTAAAATCATAAGACAAATCATTAAAATTCCCATCCCCCCGCAGGCCAGGTTGACAAGTTGGAATAACCATGTCTTCAAGCCACGACAGAAGGAGCCGAGGTCAGGGGACGTATGAAGCTCAGGGGGCAGTTGGTTCCATAGGGTGGGTGCTCCCACAGAGAAGGCCCTACCCCTGGGTGTCTCCAGCCGACACTGTCTGGCTGACGGTACCCCAAGGAGGCCCCATTTGTGAGAGCGCACGGGACGTTGGGAGTCCGTTGCTGGCAGCAGGGTCTCCCGCAAGTACCCCGGTCCTAAGCCATGAAGGGCTTTGTAGGTTAATACCAACACCTTGAATCTAGACAGGTATAGTCATTTCAAGCTGTCAAAAGGACAGAGTATCTAAGTTTATAAAGAGGGATGCTTCAACTGTTCCATGAAGCATCGGTTGAGATGCTTTGGACAACCCAAACAAATATCATTAGTATTAAACTGAGACTCGGGCAAGGCAGATTGAAAATTGACCGACAACACTAGGTGTATAAATACAGCTTCCCTTCTGTTCTATGAAGATTCTCAATTATCCAGGTCACAGGTGTTCCAAAGGTGTTTTTCCAAAAGGCAATTGGACTTTCTTGATTCTTTTTTTAAAAATCTGATGTTACAATTGAAGAAGCTTTTTGGGTGAGAAGTGAAACATTTTCAAGGGGAAAAATACAAGAAAGTCCAAGTGCTTTTTTTGGAAAAGCACTTTTGGGATGAACATCCCTTCTCAGTGATCTCTGGTTAGCAAGTTTAGTAAAATCAGGACTGGTTAACCCTTGAATGGAATATCCCCAGGGAATTCGAGGGGCAGCATATTCCTAGTGATTTAACAACAGCCAATGGCGACAACATATTGAAGGGCAATCTCTGATAGACAAGAAATAGTGTTTACTACAATTGTTACTGTTTAAATATTGTGACATATAGCTGTACATGCCTCTAAAAAGTTTTGTAGGACGAGGCATGTCAGAGGGAAGCTGCAGCCATCAACTAGCTAGCTTCCCTCTGATTTGTATGCCAAGTTTCATTGCGAGAGATCAATTTCTGTAAATTTGTTTATTCTGAGGCCATTTCTACGCTATCGTGACTAATAACATCTTCATGGCATCACTCAGATCTCGCTGAAATGATTGAAGCCCTGAATTCATCGTTATTACTTTAGCACATTGTTATTACTTTGGTTGGATGACTTAAGACGTTATAAACTGCTATTTGGAAAAATGCATTTGCTCCTTTAGACCTTGGATTTGATTTAGTTTGTTTTAACAAAAAGAGAAGATGCTTATCGAAGTTTAACTAGCTAAGGAACAAACAGGACGGAGACAATACATAGAGCTCATAATAGAGGAAATAAAGCTTTGGACCCTTCACCCAAAACTATTTAAATCACCAGTCTACAAAATTTGGGAAATTATCAGCCTCCGAGATAAAATGTGTTAATTTTACATATTTTGATTAGATGAATTAAAAAAAACAGGTGATAAAGGTGCTGGTTGGTTAAAATTTTCAACATATTTCACAATAAAGATTTATACACAGGTGGGTATATTTGCCTACAAAGGAGGGAGGTGTTCTAATGACCATGATGGCCTCGTAACTTCTTGACAAAGTACAGTAGAACAATGAAAATGGTACCACATGGAAGTGTATAAATTTATCTTCACTTTGAGAACAGCAAGGCAGATAGCTATGAAAACCATGTGGGAAATTGGCTCAGGGCCTATAAAGCACTTGGTGCAAACAAGTCACTGAAAATTCACTTCTTACACTCGCATTTAGACTATTTCTCTTTGAACTGTGGGCCACTGAGTGATAAGCCTGAGGAGAGATTCCACCAGGATATCTATTGCAGGCATGGAGAAAAGATACCAAGGGAAATGGAGCCCGTCCATGCTTGCCAATTACAGCTGGAATCTCCCCAGGAATGATCCTACTGCACTTCATAAGATAGAAGCCAGAAAATCCATTTTAGATACCGAATAAAGATGGAACCTTGTCATTTAATTTGATGTTAGAGCTGGTCAGTTTTACATGCAAAAAAAAAAAATGAAAATGTTACATGAAAAACCAATAAATGAATGGAAAGTTATGTTATTGGAATCAATAATGAGGCACTGTTCTCATTGCTATATAACATATTGCAGAAAAGTTATGGAACATAATCGCACATCCCCCTTGCAATTTTGAATTATTTGGATGCAATTTTGACCTGAGGCTATTATCTTGGAAACTGGAGCCAATTAATACTCAGGACTTAATTTTCCTTTGTTATTGACCCAATTCTGGTAAAATTAAGCTACTTTCATTTCCGTGGCTTTCTCCTCAGGGTATTCATCAATTATTTAAACACTGAATAATCACACAACTTATGTGTAGCCTTTCCCAATCTGGGGTTAGCTAGCTTGGCTGAGAATTGTAGTCCCAAAGACTAGTCTATCTGGGAATTATGGGACAAAAAGCTCAACCAAACTGGAGGAGGTCAAATTCCCAAAGGCTGCCTCTTAATTGATAAATCTAGGCCATGGTTTTCAACTTGTGGCCCGTGGACCTCTGGGGGTGGGCGTGATGTTGCCACAGGGGCACCACAAGCGCTTGAAGAAATGTTATGGTGTAAATCTTGAGTTAAGTCTTGGGGGTCCGTGGCTACAAAAGGTATTTAAAGGTGGTCCATGGCGAAGACAAGGTTGAGAACGACTGATCTAGATATTCATAATTGGAGCTAACATGGCTTCTCCGTGGGACTTGGACAATTTATAGGAAGAACAGCAAAAATTCAGCAGCATTTGCAAACTTTTAATCTTTGAGGAAGCCATGACAGTTACTGGAAAGGGAGTAGGGGAATTGCTATTAAACTTTATTGTATAGATTCAGCCTCATTTAGTAAGAATACTTTAAAAAAATAAAAATAAAAACCCTCCAGACATCCGTAATGCCTTGTCAACAATTCCTTCACTTTATTAGAAACGATCATTGCTTGAAATGTGCTCCATAGTTAACATACATAAAGATCTAGTTTTCAGTTTAATGGAACAGGGGTCAATATAATCTGAATCCTGTCATGATTTAATGATTACAAGGCCTTTTTTTTTTTTGCAGTAACAGAATGGCCTAAAATACTCGGCTAGGTACGCTATTAAGGGAAAGCAGGATAAATAAATCTTCAGCGCATTTGTAAAACGAGGAATTACTCATTTACAGTAAACCATGCAAGAAATCTATTTCGCGATGTCAAGCAGCCACTTTGAGATATAAATCTGAAGACTGAGCATGGCAGACCGACCCAAAGTATCAACTAGGAAATATTAAACTCTGGTTTTCTTACTTGATGCAAGCAATTTAGAAAGCCGTTCCCTCACCCCCCCATTTTTGACAATACACAGCCACAGATGTTAAGAACAGCAGCCTTGTGGCTGGTGTGTCAGGGTACAATTAATTGTTGTGACTGCACCAGCCTTCCTTTTGCTATTGGTAAAATAAGCTGGCAAGTAATCGCTGGCAATGTGAGCAGGGGGTTGTGCTAGAAGACCTCCCAAGGTCCCTTCCAGCTCTATTCTGAATTGGATTGGATCCTTATTGCTGCAAGGCAACCCATTTTTTTAAAAAAATCTCAAGTTCTTCCTTTTGTAAAAAGGCATATGGAGCTTGCACATACACACACACACACAAATGGATCAGGCATCTTCAGCTGTTTGGTTATATTTAAATTAGAACAGAAATGTAATTAAGGGCATTCTGAGGTATGGCTGGAAACATCTGTCAGAGGTGTCAAAAACCATGCTACTGCATACATAACCCATCAGGATTAAATACCTGTCTACATTCTTAATTCAAATCACCGTTTAATTTATTTTCTAGCCGAGAGATGTGCAGGATCGACCATTCTATGCTGATCGGAATGTTCTGAAGGCTTTCCTGTACAGGAACCCCATGATTTACAACCATAATGCGACCCAGATTTCTATCATTAAGTGATGAAAGTCGTAAGTTAGGGCCCTCACATGATCAGACCCAATTTTATGACTTCTTTTTGCAATGGTCATTAAGCGTATCCATGTATTCCCAATGGGTCTTTTTTGGGGGGGCCAGAAACCAGCTGAAAAGACTGGAATCCAGCAAAAAGCATAGTGAATTAGAGCAACTTGACCATGGAATGCTTCAACCATATGTAAAGTTGACCTACTTGCCAAGCTCCCCCAAAATAGTCCTATGACCAACAGTGGAGTATGCAACTGTTGGAACTTCCAGATTGCAAGAAACTTCTGGAGGTGTCCTTCATAACTTCAAATGGTTGCTAAGCAACTGGTCAGAAGTCAAGAACTACCTGTTGTTTTTCTGGAGTTAATCCTCCAAACCAGAAGTAACCCACATTTCTGTTTCCCAAAAATCCTGGAAATTCAGATCTCCCCAAATGCTCAGATCAGTTCTCTGTAACATTCAATTCTCAGAAAATTAGGTTTTGCACATACCTATTAATCCTACTTCAGGCACTATATCACCTGTTCAAAAAGTAATAACTAATATCACAACTTTAGTTAGTAGAGTGCTCTCGCTCTCAGTCTGTCTCTTTCTCTCTGTCTCTGTCTGTCTGTCTGTCTCTCTTGGAAATAATACAGGTAACATCTTATGGAAGTTAAGGTACACTAAAGAGCCCAATAATACTTATTAGTAAAATAAAATGTATTTACTTTGGATGTTTCTATTGTTTTTAATCATTTTAACATGTTTCTAGTACAGGTATTCCTCAAAATACAACCACAATTGAGCCCAGCATTTATGTTGCTAAGTGAGAAATGTCTTAAATGGGTTTAGCCCATTTTTCAAATCTTCTTGCCACCGTTGTTAAGTGAATCCTGCAGTGATTAAGTTAGTAACACGGTTGTTAAATGAATTTGGCTTCCCCATTGACTCCACTTGTCAGAAGGTCACCAAAGAGAAACACATAATGGGACCCTGCAACCGTCATAAATATGAACCACTTGGCCAAGCATCTGAATGGAAATCACGTGACCGTGAGAATGCTGCAGCGGTCATAAGTATGAAAAATGGTTGTTAAAGTCGCTTTTCTCAGTGCCATTTAACTTCGAACGTCACTCAACGAACTGCTGTAAGTTGAAGACCACCTGTATTTTGATTGTAATATATTTTTTTGAATTGAGAATCATTGACTGAGATGCACAGCTACAGTAATTGAATAAATAAATGACAACAACTAAATAGCTCTCTTGGCTCATTGCAATTACATTTCTCTTACAAAAGAGAATGCCAAAAACTGAAAATGGAGTCTTAACAGCTCTTGGAATGACACTGTTCAACTATTTTAATGATTTTTAAGAATGGACTCATTTATTGATCAAACACTGGGATTTGGGGAAGTTACTCATTCAGATACATTTGTTGTTTTACAAATCATCTATGCCTAAAGTACTAAAACATCTAAAAAAGGGAGGCATTCACTAAACAACAAAGATTCAAACAACTGTTCAGAATTGCACCCTTCTTATGTTGCTACAGTGCTTTTTCAACAAGGTTTTGTGCAATCAAAAAGTGTTCATTTGCATTTGTTTGTAACATGAACATTTGATAACTATACAGTACTAATTATCATATTATTTGATTTAACTAATTACTGAATATACCCAGGCAATATTTTTTTTAAAAAATAAAAAATAAAACAGAATCTATATTTCCTAACATTTGCAGAAAGATTGCATGATTCTTTCGAGTTGCGCTGTCAAATCTGAAAATCTGTACAGTCGCGGCACACTGCATGAAACACAGTAAGCAGACACAACAGCAAATCTGCTTGTGTTTGCATTGAACTCACCTTAGGAAATTGCTTTACTGGAATTAATACTTTTTGCCCCAGTTTCATGTTTTTGTTAATCACTACATCGATGTACTTTTCTTCTTCTTTGCCTTCTCCTTTCTGGAATTTATCGATTTCTGTAACAGGAAATACAAAACTTGTTTCAGAATGAGCTTTCCTAAACAACGTATCTTCATTTAAAACAGCCAAGACTTCATTAGGGCAATTTATCTGTCACCCAAGTGACCAACTTCCATAACCATCAGATCTAGCCCAAGAAACATATTGGGGAGTGAATCCTGCATTCTAAAAAGTTTATGCTGAAGGGTCAATTTATTTAATACTATACATTCTGACAGCAGTGAGAATGGTATACGCCCAGCAATGGAAGAGTGAAAATACACCTCTAAAAAGAGAGATAATAAAGAAAATGTGCAGAATTAACTCTAGAACTAAAAAATAAAGGGGAAACAGAATACTACGATACATGGAATAGATTCTACTGATGGTTGGAAGCGAGAGGTGAAAGTCGGAACATAAAACAGCTAGGATAAATAGACCCAAAATGTGACACCATAGATGAACCAAAATGGGTATTATGATCAAAATAACAGTAAGAAAATTAGTAATGTATAAATAATGTGTATGTTATTTGGTTTTAATTTTAGTATGTATGGCGGAGGAAATGCCAGGATGGTTGCACTGTGTTCGATATTTATATACGTAAATATACTCTACTCTACTCTACATATATAAAGTTTATGCTGTATGATGGGAGTCCCCGACCCCAGGGCTGTGCATGGGTACTGGGTCACGAGCCACATAGGTGGCAGCGTGCGCAGCTTCATTTGCACAAGGGGCGGGCACAGGCACATGCAAGCATCCGTCGCTCATACAAATGGAGCTTTGCACCTGCCACTTGCACAGATCCATTCCCCCCACCCCAGTCTTCACCCCAACCCAGGTCTGCGAAGCTGGAAAAATTGTGGGACATTGTTTCTCAGTGTCACATAAAATATGTGGGTACATGTGTAATTTTGTATATATTTACACATCTTGTCATGTTTATATTAGAGGTGGAGACCCTTTGAGAGCTGTATGCAACGTAATTTCATTTTAATGCCTGCCGATTAGTGTACATTCAAAGTGACAATTAATTCTATTCTATTCTATTTTCTACTCTAATCTGTATGAAACTCTTTTCTTTGCCCGATCCTACTCCCCCCCCTTCTAATTTAGGAAATGCAGCATTTTTTTTGTGGAGCATAATTAAATCTTGCCTAAGGATACGCCTTATTGCATTTATTCCCAATTCTTTATTGAAACTCAAAAGCCTTGCAGGATCCAATCTGGGTCAGTCAACGGGACCAGTGTGATGACCCGTAGTCTCTCAAAATAACCCAAAAACCCAAAACATAAATTAAACATGAATTAAACATGAATTAAAGCAATGCCTTCAACTTAACTTCACTGTTTTAATAGTCACAGTTTAAAGTCACAAAAGGAAATAATGAGGCAAAAGGAAACTAAAAACAAACTGAGAGTTCTGAAGCAAACCAAGATAACGAAGTATACATTCCAGGGAGATAACGGGGGGGGGGAGTCCATGGGAAGAAAGCCAACAAAGAGAAACCTCTTTCACAGGAAACACTAAACTTTGACTCCAGCAATTCTAACTGCGTAGTTACACACTTATATACATAGCTCCCAGCTGTAAGCCCTGAGGAGGATCATGGCCGCCTCCTCCCGAGGAGACCACGCTTTTCTCTGATCCTCTCCTCCCTGCGTGCCCTGGGATGGATAGGGGATGGGGCGTTGGTCCTACCTGAACGCTTCTTCTCGGGGAGCCGAAGGGAGAAACCAGGATGGGTAGTCTCTAGTCTCCTAGCTCTGCAGACCGAGTTGAAAAACTGAGGACACACCCCCTGGTAACGGTCCCCAGTTCTGAATGACGTAGAAGCGAAAACAGCTGCTCCTTGTCCTCAAATGATGGTCCACTTGACACTGTGAAAAAAAGGGACATTGCCTCCCCACTCCGACCTGACGGAATACAGGGTGGGACTGGATTCTCCCTTGGCTCCCGAGAAGAAGCGTTCAGGTAGAACCACGCCCTTCTCCACTGAGCCAAGGGAGAATCCAGGATGGGACATACCAAAGCTGGCTGATGGCTGTCCCTGGTGGGAACTGGATTGGTGGGAGGTCCCCGTCAACATGAACCCCCTGCAGGACTCGCCTGCTAAGGGCGCCTCTGAGGCAAATGGGGTCTGATGACCAAGTTGCAGCTCTACAAATGTCCAAAACCGATGCCTGTGTGGCCCAGGCTGCGGTGGTTGCAGCACTTCTGGTTGAGTGCGCAGTGATTCTCCTGGGTACAGGAAGGCTCTGTAACTCATAGGCTTTGCAATGCAGGCTCTGAGCCAGCGACCCACAGTGGAAGGTGTCACCTTGCCCCAAAGTTGACGGCTGGAAGGAAGCGAACAGGGACTCAGTCCTTCAGAGGGAAGAGGTCCTTTTAATGTAATCTGGAGAGCCCTAACGTCCAAAGTGTGCCATTTCTTCTCCAGAGCATGGGTTGGTTCTGGACAGAAGTTAGGCAAAATTAACTCCTGGGAGCGATGGAACAAGGAGTTCACCTTGGGCAGAAAGGTAGGGTCCAACCTCAGAACCACCCTGTCTGCATGGAATACACATAGGTCCTTCCTGATGGATAAGGCCGCCAACTCGAGATCGCCTGGCGATGTAATGGCCACTAAGAACACCTTGCATGTGAGTAGAGGCTAGCTTTACATAAGGGTTCAAAGGGAAGCCGTTAGTGTCTTAAGGACCTTAGGCAGATCCCAGGTGGGGTAGTGGTGGACCACTGGTGGCCTCAAATTCGTGGCTCCCCTTAGAAAAGTCTTTACCCTAGGGTGTTGGGCCAGGGAAGTAGAGTCTCGACCCGAAATCACTGAGGCCAAGGCGCCACCTGTCTCTTCAAGGTATTGGGGGCGAGGCCTCTGTCCAACCCATCCTGCAGAAATTCCAACACCCTGGCAAGAAACAACCGTGGGGTCCAGTTGGTGACTAGAGCACCAAGTGCAGAAAAACTTCCACGTTGCATTATATATCCTAGTCGTGTGAAGGTCTCCTTGCCCTGGATCGTCTGAATGACCCTACTGGAAAACTTCTCCCGCTTTAGGATCCCCCGCTCAACCGCCAGATGGTCAAGCGAAACCAAGCTGGATCTGGGTGCTCTATGGGGCCTTGGCTGAGGGAGATCCTGTGCAAGGGGATTCTCCAGGGTCTGGTGACTGACAGGCCTACCAGGTCGGCAAACCAAGGATGCCTGGGCCAGGAAGGGGCTACCAACAGAACTTCTGCCCTCTCTATCAGGACCTTCCTGATAGCTCCCGGGATCAGGGAAAGGGTCCCTGGGACCACCTGCATCGGAGAGCGTTGACTCCCTCTGCTCCCGTGCGGAACGTGTAAAGAACCTTGGGAGTTGGGAGTTCTCTGGCGATGCAAAAGGTCCAGAACCGGACGGCCGAGGCGCTCCGTCATCTCCTGAAACAGACTGGGATGCAGTTACCATTCCGACTGATCGACTGTGGCTCTGCTCAACCAGTCTGCTTGCCGTTGGACACTCGAGATGTGTTCTGCTCGTAGGGACAACAGGTGTCTCTCTGCCCACCTGCACAATTGAGTCGCCTCCTGCATTAGAGATCTGGGCGGGTGCCCCCTGTCGGTTTATGTGGGCCTTGGTAGCCACATTGTCCGTGAGGAGAAGAATATGTCTCCCCACCACCTCCTGCCTCAGAGCCCTGGCCAAGCGGGCCCTGAGCTCTAGCCAATTTATGTTGTGGGCAAGCTCCTCTCGAGACCACCTTCCCTGGGTGACCTGGGCCCCCAAGTGGGCCCCCAACCGTACAGACTGGCAACTGTGGTGACTGTAAGTCTCTGGGGCTCCCTGTACAGGCATCCCTGGGCCATGGTTTGGGCCTGCCACCAAGGGAGAGAACAAAGAACGGACAAGGGGATGCGAACTCTCCTGGGGAATCGCCCTGCCCGCCTTCTGGAATGGGAGCAGGAACCACTGCAGGGTTCGGGAATGGAAGCGGGCCCATGGGACAATCCGATGCGATATCATCTTGCCTAGAAGCTGGGATAGCAAGATGATAGGTGCCTCTCTGGAAGACAGGATCAATGATGTGATTTCCACGATACTGTCCCGACATTCCTGTGAGAGAAAAACCTGCCCGGTCAAGGTGTCTATGATAGCCCCCAAATGCAGGAGCCGAGTCGATGGAACTAGGTGGCTTTTGTCCAGGTTTATCGAGAACCCGTGTTCTCAAAGAATCTGGATCGTCGACCTCAGGTCCCTCTCCGCCTGGAGTCGGGAAGAGGATGCTATCAGGATATCGTCCAAATAGCATTGGATCCTTATGGGTAAGGATCTGAGGTGTGCCGCTATGGCTGCCAGAAGCTTGGTAAATGTCCGTGGGGCTGATGACAGTCCGAACGGGAGAGCCCTGTACTGCAAATGGCGGCCGCCATAGCAGAACCTCAGGAACCGATGATGGTTGGGGTGTATGGGCACATGGAGGTAGGCTTCCGTCAAGTCTATCGAGGTTAAGAAATCTCCCTCCCGCAGTCCCTCTAGAATGGAGTGAAGGGAGTGCATCTTGAACCTTCGGTAGATTAAATGTCTGTTGAGCCCTTTCAGGTTGAGTATGGCTCGCCACCCCCCTGAGGCCTTTGGAATCACAAATAACATTGAGTAAAACCCCTGCCTCTCCTAGTCTGCTGGAACTGGCTGGATGGCCAGGATGTCCAGCAGATGGCAGATTCCATGAGTTGCCTCCTGTATGGGTCCCTGGAGAGGGGGCAGCACACAAAGGTTCCTGGGGGGGAGGAAAGAAACTCCAGAGAGAGACCTAACCTTAAGGTTGACAGGATCCAAGTGTCCGTCGTGGTCTGTTCCCACCTCCGCCAGAACAGTCCCAGATGGCCCCCTATGGGGGATGAGGCCTGGGCGTCACTTGTTGCGCCTAAAGGGTCTGTTGGAACCCCCAAAGGGCCTCCTGCTGTCCTGTCTTTGACGTCCTCTGGAGGCAAAGGCCTGTCTATCGGTCTGAGAGGAGGGTCTCTGGAAGAAGGGCCTACTTTGACAGGGAAAGCCTGCCCCAGCTTCCCCCTGTTTGAAGGAGGGCTTTCTGTAGTAGGGGGGAGACCTGAAATCAAAGCGCCTCCCCTGGGAGGGTAAGACTTTTCTCTTGTCCCTGGTTTCTGTCAAGAAAGGATCCAAGGCCTCCCCAAAAAACCTCTCTCCCTTAAAGGGAGCCGACACCAGCTTCCATTTAGTTTTGGTATCCATGTGCCAATTTCTTAACCAGAGGAGCCTACGTGATGTTACAGAAGAGGCCATGGCTGTGGAAGAAAATTTGGCTGATGTGAGGGTGGCATCGGCAGTCAATTGGGCTGCAGCAATAATCTTATTTAGGTCCTGATGTACCCTGAGGTCCTCAGGAGGAATTCTGCCCTGCAGCTGCCTCAGCCACCTCAAGGAGGCCCGAGTAAAAAGGAGGTTGTCGACGCTCTGATGGCCCAGGCGTCCGCTTGATGAGCTCTCCGGAGAGCCATCTCCTCCTTACGGTCCTCTGCCTTCAAAACGTCCTCTGCATCGGGTGGGACGATGGATGAGGAACCTACGGCTACTACTGGGCCATCTACTTTTGGTAAGTCAGTGATATCCAAAAGGTCCTTGTCCACATTGAATAAGGAAGACTCAGACCCGCTGGGACGGGTGTAGACCCCAGGGGACTCCCACTGTTGTTTTATTAGGTTCAAAAACATCTGAGGCACTGGTACAGCATCCACCACAGATGCTTTTCCCGTGAACAGGTAGTCTTCCTGCTCCTCTTCCTCTGTGGGAAGGTCCCAAGCTACTGTGTCTTTAGCAAGGTGAGCCGTGCTCTTAGCCTTAGCCAGCAGAGTCTTGAAAAGAGACGGCTGGAAAAGACCCTTAAAGGGGGGGGGGACCTGCTACCTCCGACTCCTTGTCCGAAAAATCCCTTTCTGGAAGGAGATCCCTCTCGAAGCCATAGAACTGGCTTTTCTCCAAAGGAGAAGAAGAGCTCTCTGAGGTAGATCAGATGCTCTGAAGAAGCCTGCTCCTGTCCTTGGGGGGCACCTCTATAAGAGTCCAAATAAGACAGCTGGCGCAACTGGCTGACCTCTGACTGCAATTCCTGTCTTATTGCCTGGGAGATCCAGGCCTTCATGAAGGATGGCATTTCCTGCATTTGGGTCTCCTCAGGTCGTAAGCCCGCTGCTGTAGGGGTAAAGGTGGCAGAAGGCACAGGTCTGCCTCCACTGGAGGCTTGGCTGGTAGGTGCCGCCATCAGGATCCCCTGAGGTGGCCCAGAAAAATTGTGAGAGGTCTCTGCTCCGATTTGCAGGTCTCCCTGCAAGCCTTGAGTACTTGGGCCCACTGGAGACCAGCTAGCCAAATACTGCCTATCTGCCACATGGCCTGGCTGCCTATCATCCTGTGAGGGTGGAGGGGAAGTGGCCCTGATTTCTGCTATCCTGGAGTCCCTCACTGCCTTGTCAAATTGTTTATCCATGGCCTTTTGCCTATGCCTGGCCTGCCTGTCCTCAGCCCTAGAAGGTCTTTTAGGAGCTAGAGCCCTAGCCCTAATCCTAGCCGCTGCCTCCAGCCCAGCAGATCTGGGTTTAGGGGATGCTTTTGCAGCCTTCTCCCTACCCTGCTGAGGAACGGACAATTCCTGGTCAGCTCCTCTGGCAGCCATTTTGAGCCCACCAAAAATAACTGACACTCTGACAGTGGATAAAAGGGAAAAAGTGGCTAAAAATGAAGAAAAAGGCTGTCTGCTGCAAAAAAACAGTAGCTGTCCACCACTTCAGGAGGCTAGTGCGACCCAAAGTGGTGAGCTCAGTCCAGGTCCATTCAAGTCAAATGGAGAGTCAGATAAAAAAAGGAGAAAAATAAAAAAACGGCTGACTCTTTGACTTGCAGCAAGCCCTGACAGATCAGAGGCCTGAAATCCCAGGACTGGCTGCACCGTAATTATCTGGCAATCTTAAGTGTCTCGCAGCTGCCACGGTGCTCTGGGGACTGGGGAGGGGGTCGGGAATCAATCCCAATGGCCAGAACCCCCCCAAAGGGACAATCCTGGAGGGAACCTGCAAGAATGTCCCCCAATCCTTCAATGTAGCTGGCGCTGCCAAAAAGGGGGGGGGGAAATAGCGCTTAGCAGCAGTTGCAGCTCTTCCCAGGCAAGGGAAAGTTAATCGGGAGAAGGCGAGTTGAAAAGACGCCTCTCCACACCCCCCCCAGCCCAGGCCACACAGGCTCTAGGGGACCCCCAAAATCAGGTTTTAGACAAAAAAGGGAAAAAAACAGTCCCCCAGCAAGTAAAGTTAAAAGGAAAAAAAATAACTGGCAAAAAAACGCGCCCGGAAAAAAGGGCGCGAAAAATGAAAGTGCTAGCCGGCTTGCCTGTCAAACCTGCCCAAACCGCTGAGTCAAAGGTTTAATCCAGGGGAAAATCTTTCTTCTATGATCCTAACAATTCAGAGCCTTCAAAAGTAGGTCTGAACACGCTGAGACCGAGTGAAGAACTGGGGACCGTTACCAGGGGGTGTGTCCTCAGTTTTTCAACTCGGTCTACAGAGCTAGGAGACTAGAGACTACCCATCCTGGATTCTCCCTTCGGCTCAGTGGAGAAGTGCCTGGATCCTCTTGTGATTGCTCAGCCAGCCTCTGCCCTTCCCCAGTCTCCTCCACCACCTCTGCAGCCACACTCCCACTCCCTGCTGGCTGTTCCTCCTCTTCCTCGGAGTCAGTCTCCACCAGGGGCATGACAACCAGAGGTTTTGTCTTCTGAGTTTTCAAGACTCGTGCTGGTGGCCATCTTCAGAGAACCTCTCTGAAGATGGGCTCCAGCACAAATCTGAAAGCTCGGAAGACAAAACCTCTGGTCCTGGTAACTGACCCAGATTGGTCCTGCAATATTATCCCAGGACACATATATGCTCCTTCGATCTCAAAAGTCTTCCTTACACTATCTAAAACACAGAATTCCATTTAAGAAAAGCAGCCTCAGAAGTGCACAATGGACATCCGCACATAGCTATCTCTTCCTTTAATGCGGGGTGTCAAACTGGATTTCTTCAAGGGCTGGATCAGCATTGTAGTTCCCCTCTGCGGGCAGGTGGTAGCGCGGAGAGCGGGGGGAGACAGGACCGATGCTTCCTGCAGCACCCCGCCAGCCAAAACAGGGCATGGGGGCCGCTTCAACCTGAACGGCCTCCTCCAGTACTTACCAGCCAAAATAGGATGCAGGGGGTACACGGCCCCCCCCCAGTGCCTCATTTTCACCCTCCATGTCCTCTAGCAGCACTCTGCCGGCCAAAATCAGACCATGTGGAGGCCACCCAAGGCCTCTGCACAGCCTGTTTTTAGCCAGAAGTGTGCTGCAGGAGGCTTGGGAGTCCAAAAACAGGCCACCGGCGGGGGGTGGGGTTACATACAGCCCATTTTGGCCAGCAGAGGCACCATGGGCCAATCCTTTGATATTTCCAGGCCGTTGCTGCGGGCTGGATTTAAGCATTCCTGCTTTACTGTTACACACTGCCATATATATTTAGCTTGGAATGATCATACAAGTTTTAAAGTGTTACATGGTTTTATGCAAATCTGTTTTGCAAACATTCTATAAAACAGCCAGGAAGAAAAACTTGTGGAGTGGTCTAATAATGAGCAGCTTAAAAAAAATCCATAGGTAGCTTTATCAGCTACTTTTTTCACGCCTTGAATTTGTTGGCATAGCAGTCATGTTCTCCTAAAATTAAGTCACGCACCTCCAATATATTTAATAAGGAGCCATACTTTAAAAATAGAACAGGCGTGTATACAAATAAAAATAAAGTGACAAGCCAGAAATGCAAACTCCAGCTGTTCGATTCATTATCAAGCAATTTTTGTGGAACTAAAAAAGAAACATGGAGACCAGAAATCTCTTTGCCAGCAATCAACACCCAGATCAGCAAGGATTAACACCAGGATCAACACCAGACAAAGAATCAAACAGTAAACAACACCCTAATCCACGAACTAACAAGCAGGAAACAATATCCTAATCACGCTACAGTCAAGCTACAGTTATTCCTTGACTTACTACCATACCTGGGAGTAGAATATCTGTTGCTTTGCAAGGCCATTATTATGCAAGTTACATCAGATTTTACCTTTTTTTGCCATGGTTGCTAAATGAATCACTATGTTTTAAGTGAATTGGTCATGGTTAAGCAAATCCAGCTTTCCCCATTGATGGCTTAACGGAGGTTTGCCGGAAAAGTCAATCAAATGAACCCAGAAAATGCTGCAGTCATCATAAATACATGCTTATTGAGTTTTGATCATGGGACCACAGGGATACAACAATGATTTAAGTCCGAGGACCAATAACACGTCATGTTTTTCAGTACCACTGTATTTTTGAGCTACCTGTCACTAACAAATGGTTTTAAGTTGAGGACTATTTATACTACGAGTGTCAAACTTCATCACGTATCATGACGTATTGCAATATTTTTTGTCTTGTGGAGCCAGGGTGGGCGTGGCCACCGTAGGCCGCCAGTTAGACATGTCTGACTTATACTGTATATCAAGGGTCCCCAATCCTGGGGCCATGGCCTACAAACTGGGCTGCGGCTCATTCAGAACCGGGCCACGGAAGTGGCGGGCAAGCGCATGTATAGATCCACTTGCGAGTGGCCCTCCTGAGCTCTGTTTTGGCTGGCAGAGGGTCGCAGAAAGCCATTGCAGCTGAAAGCGGAGCTCAGGAGCCCTTTTCACTGGCAGAGCGTTTGGGCCGCCAAAGGCGCCACCGACATGAGCGCTGTCAAGCTGGCCACACCCACCCTGGCCATGCCCCCCCGAGATCAAACACAACTCTGATGAATTCAAGTTTGACACCCCTGACCTACAAGGTCCCTTCCAACTCTGTTATTCTGTTCTGTTCTAAATATGATGCTCCCCATTGACTTTGCTTGATGGGAACCTGTAGGAAGGTCACAAATGGTGAACATAGGACCCCAGGATGCTTCAACCATTGTTAATGACAGGCCAGTTGGTAAGTGCCTGAATTTTTGATCATGTGCTCATGGGGATGCTGTGATGATCATAAATTCAAGGACAATTCAAAGTCATAAGTAACATTTCTCAGTGCTGTTGTCAATTTGAATGGTCACTAAATGAATGGTTGTAAGGTCCAGAACTACCTGTGGAGTTTTAAAGTTTTATCCTATGAAAACATTTGAATTGTTTTAAGTTGGCTCGTGCCTGCCAAACTATGCCATGGTGCTCTAAACGGCCGTAAAGAGCTCCTACCATTTTGTAAATACAGTAGTCAACAGCCAAATCCTAAAAAGAAGAGAACTGCAACCTGAAAGTTACGAACTACAGGTAGTCCTCGACTTACAACAGTTCACTTAGTGACCATTTGAAGTTACAACGGCAGTGAAAAAAAGTGATTTGTGGCCATTTTTCACACTAACGACCATTGCAGCATCCCCGTGGTCACGATTTACAGATGGATGCTTGATAACTGATTCATATTTATGACTGTTGCCAAGGGGGGATCATGTGAGCCCCTTCTGTGACCTTCTGACAAGCCAAGGCAATGGGAAAACCTGATTCACTTAACATCCGTGTAACTGATTTAATAACTGCAGCAATTCGCTTAGCGGATGTGGCAAGACGAGTCGTAAACTGGGGCAAGACTCACTTAACAAATTTCTCACTTAACAACCTAAATTTAGGGCTCAATTGGGGTTGTAAGTTGAGCACTGCCTGTACTCAAGTCTGTAAAGTTATATATACATCTGCAATGTATATCTCATCAATTTCTCCTTTTCACTACCTGGAGAATCCAGGCACACAGGTTGGGTGTTTAATCAACGCAAGAACTGTTGTGGTCCGTTGGAGGCCTGCGGAGCTGGCAGCAGAGTTGGACAGTGAGGAGGAACATGGGCCAATCCTGGAATCTGGGGAGGGCTCGGATGAGGGTTCTACATCTGACACAGAGATGGGGCCAGGGCCATCTGAGAGTTATGTGCTGACTCTGGAGCCTCCAGAATCTGACATCAGCGAGGCAGAGGAACAGGGGGAGCCTGTTCCCAGTGTGCGCTTGCACAGACTGCCAGAAGACAATAACAGTGAAGACAAAAGGGGCAACTCGGGAGTAACACTTGGAGATGATTGGCCCTCCCATAAGACATAAAGGAGGAGCAAAGGGTCATGAGCCTTTGCAGGAAGCAACTTTGTTTGTTCTGATCGGTTTAAACTCTAAAGCTCCGTGTTGACTTTGTGCTCCATTTGGCAATTTAGTTGTTGGCAGCATTTCAAGGGAGATAAAGGTGGGTGCTTATCAGCCTTTTCCCGAAAAGACTATGGTAAACTTCTGTTGGACTATTCACAAACTGTTTGAGACTCATTACGGGCTGTGAATGACTATAATTCACAGCCCTTGAAATAAAAAGAGGGTTTTGGGGACTAAGCGTGTGGTTGTTACTGTCTCAGGAAGCCTTGGTCAGAACAAGAATATTGTCCCTTTCATATTCACTCCTGCTTTAAGAGAAACTGGATGATTATCAATGCAACACCCAAAGTCCCCAGTGGGCTATTTTCATATGCAGGACACCGATTTAGTTGTAGATAGAGCAGGGCTAGACCAACAAGGGGAATCTAATCAGATTTCCAAAATCGAATGAGTAGGATTTGCCTTCTTTAATCGCTAGATTACATACTGCACCAGTAGTAAGCTTTGTGTTCCGATGTAGTCTCCTAGCTCAGAAATAATAGATGAGTGTGTGATTAAGGTCTTTTTTTTATAATGCCAAGGATTAAAATCCCATGTTCCCAGATCATGGACACGATACCTAGAAATTCAGGTCAAATAAAGGAATTACCGAATTTTACACAGAGCACAAAGCCAGGATTGTTTTCTAGTGCGGACCGCAGTATCGCCAAGTGCATTTAGATAATGGATCAAAAGATGACTTCTTTTGATAACCTCAAAAGAATTAATCTTCTTGTGCGAGGACCATCGATGTGAGTCTTGCTATCTTTATTAATGCTCTATGCGAGAGCTTTGCCCGCATTAAAGTGAATGCCTTTCAAGAGATTGTCTCCATCAATAACTAAGATAAAACAGCGGAACCACAGGTTTTAGTAAACATTTAAGTATAGAAACCACAAGCCCTATTAGTGTTTAGCTTTATCGCATGGACTTGGCAAAGAATGGAAGACTAGAGCCATAATATTCAAACTAGTCATAGCAACAAAGATTTCTCTGAGACCTTTCTATAGCTTCTATAGGCCCCTTTTTGTTAATATAGTAAATGCAAACCCAGCGTTTCCTTTAATCTGAAAAGCATTTTACTCCAATGAAAGTTTTGCTTAAGACATTAATTTCCACATCCCAACTGATTTGCAAAACTACTTTTTTTTTCCTCGTTGCAAGGATTTGTAGTGGATAAGCATCTGCTTAAAGTTCATACAAAGAGCTTTCACAGTGCATTAACCTGCCCCCTCAACCCTCTTCTATCTAACAATCTCTCTTGAATCTTTAATCCAATTCAAACGCAATTATATGTACATGGAAAAACTGATTGGTTTATATGGGGAAATTGTCTTGGGATTCTAGATACTTTATACAAGTAAATATTAAAAGAACTGAAAATATAAATGCCAAATCCGGACTATACAGTTTATAATAGAAAAAATAAGCTTAGAAGTATTTGAATTCAAGTCCAAAAAATTACAATTATGAAACTCTTATTATGAGATATATTATGAGGTCAGATATGAAAAATCTCAATGAGCTTTGAACCTCCAAGATGAGTGAGGTTGGCTGCCTGTTGGGTATATAAACATGTTCATCTCGTTTTCTCTACAGTAATACAGAGTCTTCTTCTGAGATTCTTTTAATATTTTCAGTTAACTTCTCCCACCCAATCAGATCCAATCAGGCCTTCCACCTTCATCTTATGAAGATACTCTTCATGTTCTTTCAGTTTGTTCCAAAAGTGCTTTTTTCAGGAAAAAAACTGGAATTCTTGGTTTTTTTTTCCTTTGAAGACGTTTCACTTCTCATCCAAGAAGCTTCTTCAGCTCTGACTGGATGGTGAGGAATGGAAGGATTTATATTCCTTGCAGACAGCTGGTCATTTGCATCCTTTTTTTAGAGGGTCCTTGAAGCACTTGGAGGTTTATCTATGTCCTCTTTCAGTTTGGTTTCCCTGCTGCCTGATCCATATCCTTTCCACAAAGTCTTTCCAGCCAGTCCACTTTTCCGTTGAGTAAGCCTCAGCATTAGCTACACTGAGTGCAAATTGAGGAAGCTGGAAATTCACACCAGACAGATGGTTTAAACCACTAATTACAACATTTTAAGCTCCATTATTTCTCTGGGAAGCTTAAGAAACTGGCCCTGTCAAGTTATTTGTAAAACAGAATAACAAAATAACGGAGTGGACCTTGAAGGTCTGTTAGTCCAAACCTCTGCTCAAGCAGAAGACCCTTTACCAGTGAAGGTGAACCTTTTTGGTACAGAGTGCCCAAAACACACAAGCACATACCCAAAATGGAATATGTGCGCCCCTGCACACACCCCGCATTCATGCATGTGCCCCCCTCCCATGCATGTGCCCCCTCGCATGCGCAGCACAGACCTGAAGACCAGCTGGCTGGCAGGAGGCACGTGCACATGCGTGGCGGAGCCGAGGTGGGGCAACAGAGTGTGTGCCCAGAGAGAGGGCTCTGCGTGCCACCTGTGGCACGCGTGCCATAAGTTTGCCACCACAGCCTTATACCATTCCAGACAAATGGCCCTCCCGTCTCGTCTTAAAAACGCCCAGGGATGGCACACCCATAACTTCTGAAGGGAAGCCGTTCCACTGTTTCATTGTTCTGTTAGGAAATCTCTCCTTTAGGTTGTCTCTCTCCTTGATTAGCTTCCATCCACTGTTTCTTGTCTTTTGGTGCTTTGGACAATAGCCTCTTCTTTCTGATAGCCTCTCAAAGATTGTAACACTGCTATATCATGTCACTCCAGTCCTTTTTTTCACTAGATTAAACAAATCCGTTTCCTGCAACCATTCTTCACATGTTTTAGTCTCCAGACTGATGCAGTATTCTGAGCGTAGTCTTACTACATTTAAACATTAATAACTACACTTAACTGCATTTACACGTACTATGCTTAAAGATTATTCCCAGAAAGATTATACCATTTCTACACCTTTACAAACAGTATTTGCTGTTCTCACCCTTATTATTATTTGCTTTTATCCGGCTTCCATTCTATAGGCATCCTCTCTGCACGTGTTAAATGTTGTGACAGAGGAAACTTCTAATTTAGATGGGAATATTAAGGAATGTTTCCTCTCTGTTGTTTTCCAGTCATTGGCCAATGACACTAAAATGACTCTGGGAAGAAACTGATCACTGTTTTAACAGAAAACTGCATTCAACCTTCACTCCAACTCTGACCTCAAAATCTGGTGATTTTTATCAACGGTCAAGTGAAGAGAATAAAATAAGGGAAATAAAATTGCAATTTCCTTGATTCTCTGATAAGCAAAGAGATGAAAAAGAACAAGAATATTGCTCCAGATACTTTGGGAGTATTATTTTACCTATATAAATCTGACTTATGAGAAAATAACCTTGACAAATGTTCAAAATAAGAATGGTACTATCTGGAACAGAAGATATAGCTTTAACTTTGTTAGAAATGGTGTAGGATCTCCTGCTTGGGCAGGGGATTGGGCTAAATGACCTACAAGGTCCTTCCAATTCTGATTATCTGTTATAACTTTATCTGCTCATGAGTATTTCCCAAGTGTGAGATGTGAACCTCTGTCATCAAATTAGGAAGGGTATAAAAGGGAACTCATGTTGAATCCTTCTCATCTTCCTGAAATGAATACCTTCCTTCTTCCATAATTGCATGTGATTGAGTTTGACCAAACGGTAAATGCTTTAAAAGATGTAAACTAGAAAATAATAGATAAAGTTAACGCTGCCTCTTGTTAATCAACCAGATTAACTTTGGATAATAATTTTTTCAGATTTAATCTGTAGCAGAACTGTAGCCAAGTATGTAGTTAGGAAGGAGGGAGAGGGAAACAGAAACGAACAAGATATTGTATCATACATTAAACAATTCGAGTCAAGAAAGAAGTAGGTCACCAGAAAGGATTGATGGTATAGGATACCCAACTCTGGGTCTCCTATAAACCAGGAGTGTCCAACCTTGGCAACTTTTAAGATTTGTGAACTTCAGAACTTCACCTCCCAGAGTTCCCCTGGGAGTTGAAATCCACAGGTCTTAATGTTGCTAAGGTTGGACACACCAACTGTAGACTAACGATTTAAGTAAATAAAATATATAAAGGAGTCTCAAGACGTGCATTCACCAAGTGATACATTCACTTATCTAGAGTAGCAGAAGTCAAAAGTGAACGATGTTTTTAAAATTTAAATTTCACAATTTCTCATCTGAAGATTCAGACCATCTGCTAATATGTGTTCTTTCGAATTTAAAGTCTGCAAATTAAAAACTGCATGACACTAACATAAGTTGCTCTGAGCAGATTTCAAGTGAATAGCAAGTTAAGCATGGTAAATATAAAAAATGCTGTGAACTGAGCTCACACCCTTATGGCTGTGTAGCCATCAAATTCTATATGCATTAATATTCTGATTGTAAATATGATCAAATAGAAACAAATCTATTACACCTGGTTTTCATTCGCTTCTTCTTGCAGATACTGAAAACTGGATTTTTATCTATTTGTTGCAATCCTGGGCTGGATCATGATATCTTATCTGCAAGCACTAGACAGATTTGTATTTTAATTCAGCTTTGGACCAAGGGATCTGAAGTGGTACTGAAGGATATATCCATATTTGTGGAGCATCACATACAAAATAACATTAATATCTCCTCTTCCCAAGACTGACAAACTTTTAGCTGATAAATGAGAGTTCATAACTATAAAAGAAAACTGTTACCCACTTACATTCCATCCACTTTTCTACGCCTGTATTTATAGCTTCTGAATCTTGAAATTTTGAGCAGTCTTGAAATTTTTTAGCAGAGAACAAGTTTGGAAAAAAAATGTAATATTTCTGGAAATTTCAAAGCCATGAAGAAATTTCTCCACAATCTCCAGGAATGAAACTGGAAGTAGCAATAGCACTTAGATTTATATACCACTTTACACTGCTTTAAACAAGGGTGGGATTCAAATTTTTTAACCGGTTCTGTGGGCGTGGCTAGGTGGGCGTGGCTAGGTGGGCATGGCCATGTGACTGGGTGGGTGTGGGGTTTTTTGCAGCACACCCCCTACCCCCGTTTTTGGAGCCTTCTGGGCCTCAGGGAAGCCTCCTGGGCAGGTGTTTTTGCTCACAGGAGGCTTCCCTGGGGCTCAGGAAGAAAAAATTGGAGATTGGGGGTGGGGGGGTGCCCCCCTCCATTTTTTGCCTTCCTGGGCCTCAGGGAAGCCTCCTGGGTGAAGCAGTAAGACAGCGAGGGGAATCCTGGCACAGCTGATCATAGGAACAGCTGATTGGGAGGTGAGGAAAGAAATACCTTAAAGAGTGATTGGGCAGGGAAGAATGGAGTCAGTGATGTTGGGCATGTGTGCGATGTTGCGCATGCACGATAAGGACTGACTGGGCAGGGAGGGAAGGGGGCAGGTGAACACGGGCAGGGTCAGCCAGAAGCACGATTTGCTGGTTCTCCGAAATGCGCAGAATCATAACAGCCGGTTCTATAGAACCGGTCCAAACTGGCAGAATCCCACCCCTGGCTTTATAGCCCTCTCTAAGCGATTTACCGAGTCAGCATCTTGCCCCCAACAATCTGGGTCCTCATTTAACCCACCTCGGAAGGGTGGAAGGCTGAGTCAACCTTGAGCCTGGTGAAGATTTGATCTGTAGCGGCCTGCAGTACTGCATTTTAACCACTGCGCCACCAGGGCTCATAAGTATCTCCAATGTTCTTTATTTCTCTTCCTTCTATAACTCTTAACGGACTAAATTTGTCTTGCTACTTTAAAATCATGCACGCAGGGTAATACTTGATTTACGAATAGTTGGCTTGGCAACCATTAGAAATCACAATGGGCCTCCACAGGGCTACTTATGACCCAGATTAAAAGTTCTGATAGGTGCCCCACTCTCATGTAGTCACATGGTTGCATTTCGGGTGCTGGGCAACAGGCCTGCATTTATGGCCTTTTGCAGCATCCTGCAGTCAAAAGACCACAATTTTACAATGTTTCGCTGGAAACCAGCATTTACTCCTGGTTTCCTGCAAAAGACACCCCTCATTGAGGACAATGGAGTTGCTTCAATGACTGCCACAAAAAATTCACACTGTCACCTGCTTCCTGACCAGCACAATTTACAACTGTAATTCCAGGCTCTACGGTTTTAAGTCGAGGACTATCTTTATCAAGCACTAGTTCTTGGAATTAGGGTCAGAAATGTCTCTTCTTTTGTTAGGTTCATCTTATTATAAGTTAGAAAATATTGTGTGTGGGGGAGGGAGAGAAGTCCAACAGTATATCAGCACCAGATCTGATTCTAATTTGTTATCCTAAATATTTCATTGGAACCCCTTCACTTTTTCCTCAGTTTCAATTTAAATAAACAAGCAGAGGCCTAGAGGAAAACTAGGAAAATGTCGGTTTTCCCAAAGGTTTCCCCACCACCACCACCAAGTCTCCACATTTCCACTGAATATTTGTGGCCTTGAAATCCCACCAGAGTTTTTTTTTTAAAAAGGATTATAATCGAATAAATTCTGAAATTCCAAATATTTCTCCCTCTTGAACAGTGACTGAAATGTCAACCTTGCAAGGCACATCCAGAACTCAGCGAAGCTGAGCCAAAGAAATAGAATTTAAAAAAAATAATCTTAGAGGAGACATTGCAATGTGGAGAGACTGTGATGTGCACATCATTCTGGAAGTAAGATTACCTGCTATTTCCTGGCCCTAATGATTCAGACAGGGTAGATTACTGAAGATCAAAAAATGCAACACAAAGAACAGTGCAGCCAATTTCACTACCTATCCATGCACATAATCAAAATGTGGTCAAAAACAACCATGAAGAAAAGATCAGGAATGGGCTAATTTCAGCCTCCTGGCTGTCTTCGTTGTCGTCATCATCATAATGTTATCAATATTCCAGTGTGGATTCACGCAAAAAGCTACACTGCACACTTGGGAATTTTTAACAGCAGTTAAGCACCGTTTGTGATTTTGAATAATAACTTGCCAGATGAGACATCTTTGCTGAGATGATTTGAGGTAATTTTTTTTTTTTTGGACAATGGCTTAATTCAACAATGGTAATCAGCTTCTGATTGAGATGAAATGTGGAAATGTGAATATAGACAAACTAGCTCACACAACAGGAGAAGAAGCTGTGCATGCAGGCCAAAGGCTCTACACAGAGAAATAATCAAGAATCACCAGTCAAGGTTTTGATTTAAAAAATTTGGTTTTGTGTACATTAGCAAATGCTGTTTAAAAAACCCGAGCTTCTGCTTACAAGTAGTTTTCAACTTACGACTTCTCACTTAATGACTGTTTGAAGTTCTGACTGACCTACCCTAAAGATACTTATGACTGGTTCCAACATTCTAAGGGACAGCTCTCCCTGGCCATGCAACCACATTTTGGATACTCAGCAAGTGGCCCATATTTGTGGCCGCTTGCAGTGTCCTGTGATCACAACTGCAATTTATTTATTAAATTTACATCACAGAATTTATGCAATTCTAGGCATTTTCTTCTGATTTTTGGCAAAAGCACCAGACAATGAATAATGGGTCCACTCAACACTTGCAGATTCACATAATGGCCATTGCGATTTATTTGACTGCCACAAAAAAAGGTTGTAAAATCAGGTTGTTCACGTGATCACCCAACTTTATGACTGTCGTAACTTACAAATAGAATGGGCAGGTTCCATTAGCTCAGAAACTAGTTGTATTGTAATAAAATGACCGAAACATTTCTACATCTGTATCAAACATAGCATACATTGAGCAAAAAAGGAATACCAGAGTTAACAGAATAGAGTTTTTCAACTTTGACAACTTTTAAGATATGGCTGTACTTCACTTCCAATATACCAACTCTTCTTAATTGACTACTATCACAAACTCAAGAGACCACCTACTGCCGATGACAACCTCCCACCGACCAGTGCGGGCCCACAGAGTTGGCCTCCTCAGGGGGCCGTCGGTCAAACAATGTCGGCTGGCGGCCCCCAGGGGGAGGGCCTTCTTTTCCAGATTCCAAAGATCCTCCAGAGCCTGGGGAGGGGGTAAATGGGCCTCCTGGAGGCTCAAGGAAAGCCTTTGGAGCCCAGGGAGGGAGAAAAACGGGCCTCCCAGAAGTTCCGAAGGCCAGAAACGGAGGGCCTCCGGGGAGGCAGTTTTCACCATCCTGAAGGCTTGAGGAAAGCTTCTGGAGCCTGGGGACGGCAAAAATGCCATCCCCCAATGGAGACTGACTAGGCCACACCCACCATGGCCACACCCACCAGCAACCAGGCAGAGAACCAGCTGCTAAAGTTTTTGAAGCCCACCCCTGATATTGAGTGTTGTCCTAACCCAGCAGTTTGGAGAACCAATTCACAGAAAAAAAAAATATTCATGAATTTTGAATATTACGGAAGGATTTTTGCCATCCTCCTCCAACAATGCCTTTTTTGAATTCAAACAAAAAAATGTAATTTCCCGCCCCCTTCCTTTGCCCTGGGAGCAGGCCAACCGAAAGGAATGGCAGGGCAGATTAAGAGGCTGAGTAGGCAAAGACTTTAATCTCTGACATACACCTTTCCAATCAATTTCCTCCTGCAGGGGAGGAGGAGGAGGAACCCCTGACAGAAAATGAATTCCAGTCAGTCCATGAACACAAAGCAGGCATGCTGCTTTCAAAAATAACATTAAAAAAATATTCACAAGCAAATTTGACTAAATCAACGTGGAGTAAACCTAAGCTTAGCCTTGAAGACACTAAGGACTGTCTTCTTCAATCCCAGCATTAAAAGTTGAAATTCCTTATTTGGGGCAGTGGGGGGGGCAGGGGGAGAGAGCAGGGGAAAAGCGGGGAGTCGGGCCAGGCACAAATATAAATTTGGAAAGTAAGATTTCTGGTTTGGAAAGAGGCTACACCCTGGAAAACAAAAAGCCCCTCCGCTGCCTAACTGGATTGGCAAAGGATTGTGAGGAGGATGTATATTTTCCCCTTATTTATGCTAGAATAGAATAAGAGAGTTGAAAGGGACCTTGGAGGTCTTCTAGTCCAACCCCCTGCTTAGGCAGGAAACCCTATACCACTTCAGACAAATGGTAATCCAATCTCTCCTTAAAAACTTACAACGTTGGAGAATTCACAACTTCTGGAGGCAAGTTGCTCCACTGATTGTTATAAATTTCTCCTTAGTTCTAAGTTGCTTCTCTCCTTGATTAATTTCCTCCCACTGTTTCTTGTCCTGCCGTCAGGTGCTTTGGAGAATAGCTTGACTCCTCCTTCTTTGTGGCAGCCTCTGAGATATTGGAACACTGCTATCATGTCACCACTTCTTTTAATTAAACTTGACATACCCAATTCCAGCAACCATTCTTAGCCTCCAGTCCCCTAATCATCTTTGTTGCTTTTCTCTGCACTCTTTCTAGAGTCTCAACATCTTTTTTTACATTGTGGCGACCAAAACTGGATGCAATATTCCAAGTGTGGCCTTACCAAGGCATTATAAAGTGGTATTAACTCTTCACATGATCTTGATTCTATCCCTCTGTTTATGAAGCCTTGAACTGTGTTGGCTTTTTTAGCAGCTGCAGCACAGTGCTGGCTCATACCGTGTTTCCCCGAAAATAAGACCTACCCCCAAAATAAGATCTACCCCGAAAATAAGACCTAGTGTGTTTTTGGGAGCCAAAAAAAAATATAAGACAGTGTCTTATTTTCAGGGAAACACGGTATTTAAGGGATTGTCTACTAGGACTCCAAGACAATAGTGGGGGGAAAGCCTCATGAGATTTGATATACAACTGCATTTCCTAGATGTCTTATTAAATCTTTTCTCCTTACCACCCGAAGTATCATTTTATAAAAGGTTCAAAAAGAAGAATGAAAAAAAAAATTCCCCTGTTCTACAATTCTAACAGCAATTAGTACAAAAAGTAAGTATTCTACTACTTTGTTCTTTATCACAAGTGCTGGATGTCTGGTGTGTATCTGAGGTAGTAAATTCTCCTTTAAATTTTATTGTTGGCCGGTAATAGCCCAAATAAGATTTTCAGTCTTCATTGTTATATAATGTAATGGAAAGAGTTTGTCCCTTTAATAATCAAAATAAGAAATTGCATGAAGATACAGTTTGAAAGCCCACTGAAGCGAATAGTCCTTTTTGACACTTTGGTGTCCACAGTCATACCATACATGCCTAATGGGAACCTAGTTAAATGGATGTATTTTTTTAAAAATTCCAAGTGTTTTCCTTAAAAGGCAGTGAGATATAGTCAATTAAATGGTAGATTTCAACCAGAGTCCCACTTGAACATTGGACTGATAATGGGAACTCTAAACTAGACACTTGACCCAAATATTCCTTAAAAGGGAATTACTGTAAGGATGAAGCCAAGCAGAAACTATATTTATAGTATACTGTGAAATAATAACTGTCTACAAGTAGTCCTTGATTTACTACACTTTTGTTTAGTAACCGTTTGAAGTGACAATGGGATTTTAAAAAGTGACACGACCATTTCTCACACCGTAACCACTGTAGCATCCTCACGGTCATGTGATTTACATTCAGATGCTTGGCACCTGACTCACATTTATGACACCTGCAGTGACCCACAGAGACCTTCTGACAAGCAAAGCCAATGGGGAAGCCAGATTCACTTAACAACCGTGTTACTAATTTAACAACTGCAGCGATTCACTTATCAAATGTGGCAAGAAAAAGTCATAAAATGGGGCAAAACTCACTCAACAAATGTATTCTGACCTAGGCTTCCCCAACAGCATGAAGCCGACTCCTCATTCCGATAAACCCCTTTTATTTAGTTTACAGTGAATTCCTCTCCAGCAAAGCCTTGGTGGTGCAGGCTGTTAAACGCTTAGTACTTAGTTCCAGCTGCCTGCAATTAGTGCAGGCTCGAATCCCACCAGGCCCAAGGTTGACTCAGCCTTCCATCCTCTCAGGGTAGGTAAATTGAGGACCCAAGATTGTTGGGGGCAATAAGCTGACTTTGTAACAATGCCGCTTAGTAATAAGCAGGCATATACAATGGAAGGAAGGCTATTGCTGAGCGCATTGGGTTGTGCTCCAAAAATTGTAAGCCACCCTGAGTCTCCAGAGAAGGGCAGCATATAAATATGAATTAAAAAAAAAAGTCCCGGCCAACCGTCTTTCAAGATAGTTCACAATTACAGACCTTTTATCAGGCTTGGAGAGGTGCCAGACCGCTATCTTTTAGATGCCACACTATAGCGGACATAGCGGACAATACTTGGCAAGAATACAGGAACAGATCTTCACCCAAATGAACTAATTGTCTCCCGCAAAACCCCACTCCCCTTTCGCTCCTCTTTTATTCCCTATAGGAGGAGCCATTCACCGTCTACCTGTTGCTTTACTCCTAAGTTGACCCTTGTTCTTTAGCTGTTCCCTTCTTCTGGCAGCTCTGCACATGCATACACTGGGAACAGGCTCCAGCTGTTCTTCTGCCTCACTGATGTCCGACTCCGAAGGCAGCTGATAACTGTCCGATGGCCCTGGCCCCAACTCTACCTCTGACACAGAGCACTCGTCAGAGCCTTACCCAGACTCCAGGACTGGCCCATGTTCCTCCCCAACCTCCTCAATGTCTGAAGCTGCTGCCAGCTCCACTGGCCGCTGGCAGGTCACAACAAAATGTCTCACTGTAATAACATAAATTTGGGGCTCAATTGTGGTCATACATTGAGGACAACTTGTAAGTAGGAGTTCATCTCTGCTACCGACAACACTTTCCCCCCTAAAAGTAACAACACATGCAAGAAAAGTAATCTAGTCTATCAAAAAAGATTACAATACAAAGAAGTGTTTTCTCCTCATGGCTGCATTTGGAAAGCCGTACTTCCCATTTCTAAAATTATTTCTGCATGTCAGCACATCTTGCAAGAAAATGAAATGAAATGAAACCAAAGGACGTGAAAAGAAAGAAGCTTAAGGCTTAGCTAGATAAAGTTGCCAGAGAGAAAGAAAGAAGTCCCTTGTTCCCTATAGAGATGTATAGAAGAAGCTGCGCTGTCTATCAAAATAAAAAGAACCTCAGATAGAAATCCCGACGGATGTCTAAATCTTGTTCAGTTGTTCAACTCTATATAATGCTGATTTCATATCCTTTGAATGCAATCTCACAATTACAGGGAAAGACAGATCTGCTGATGAGCACAGAGTGGAAAGATGCACTAGGCTCCAGTTAACGTACACAGGATGCTACATCCACGAATATGACAAATGAACAGAGAATCTATATTATGTGCACATCATACACAATGAGGTTTTAGGATGGCCTTCCTATGCTGGTGCCTCCAACTTCAGATAGCTGGAGAAGATGTCAACTGTGATCCAACAGAACTGGAGGTGTTTCCCAGAGCTTCATAGTCTGAACATGCGACGACAAAATTGTCCCAAATTCGAATTTCAAACCAAACAGCAGAGTCTTTCCAGAAGAGTCTTAGTGGTGTGCCTGATCTTTGTTATTTTAAACCTGCATAGTTACTCCTCAACTTATGACCACAATAAGTCACAATTTCAACTGCTAACCAAGGCAGTTAAGTGAGTCACACCCAATTTTAACCTCTTTTTTTTGCCATGGCTGTTTATCTAAGAAAATGTATATGGCTGTCCACTCACTCTCAGTGACTCTGGGTAACTTACAAAAGTAAAAAGCCAATATACAAACAGGAGCCGTGGCGGCACAGTGGCCAGAATTGAAGTTCAATCCTGATGGCTTCAAGGTTGATTCAGCCTCCCATCCTTCTGAAGTCAGTAAAATGAGGACCCAGATAATTGGGGACAAGATGCTGACTTTATAAATTGCTTAGGACAGGGGTGTCAAACTTAATTTCATTGAGGGCCACATCTGGTCTGTGGTTGATTTCTCAGGGGGGGAGCTGACTGGGTGGACATGATCAGCTTGACACCACTCCCCAAATTGCTGGCATGTTTCCTCTTCGTACTGGGTAGACCAGGCTGAAGCTATGCTGGCCTGATCTTTCTTTGCACTAGGTTTTATCTTCTTTTTATCTTTTATCTTTCTTTGCACATCTTTTATCTTCGCATTGGGTAGATCAGGACGGTCCTGCGGGCCGGATTCAACCACATCGCAGGCCACATCCAGCCCGTGGGTTTTGGCTTTGAATGCCTGGCTTAAGAGCATCCTGTAAAGCACTATGAAGCAGCATATAAGCCTAAGGGCTAAGTACTATAAAAATCGTAATTCCCTACCACCATTGTTAAACAAATCACTGTAGTTAAGCGAATCAGGCAGTTGTTAAACAAATCAGGCTTCCCCCTTGTGTTAGGAGGGCGCAAATGGTGATCACATGACCCCAGGATGCTGCAACCTTAAGTATATGCCAGTTGCCATGTGACCCCATTTTGATCACATGACTATGGGGATCCTCTGACGGTCCTATTTGTCACTATTCTCAGTACTGTTGTAACTTCAGTTACTAAACAAATGGTCACAAGTCAAGAACACCTCAACTTCTGCCTTGCATCTTTGCCAGCATATCTTACCCATTAAAGCCTATTCTGCCTGAGGAATGTTTGTTCTATTGTTTTGCAGACTCATCTTTTCATTCTGAGAAACCTTGTCTCACTAGTATGTTTTAGTTCATCTAAAGAAAAAATCATTTACCTTTTTTCCTAGTGTTAATGTGTCATTTCCCACCAAATCACTGCTCAATCTCTCTCTACTCACTTTTCTCTCCAATCTTGTTTTGTTAAGAAAATATTCTAACTGCAATCAAGTTCACAAAAGGAGCAACTAGAAAGGATTACTATACACCAAAAAAAGGTTCTACACAAACTCTTTTACAATGGTAGTCTACTCTGACACATATATTTCCTAGCATTACAGAAACTTCTGCATTTTTCATTTATATATATATACATACACCAAGACATACATACATACATACATACATACATACATACACACATACATATATATATATATATATATATATATATATATATATACACACACACACATGCAGGTCTTGGCGTGTTCGGGTCTTTTCCCATGTAAGATTGAGAGTATCTTGGCGAGATACTCTCAATCTTACACGGGTGCCAAGATACTCTCAATCTTACATGGGAAAAGTCCCGAACACGCCAAGACCTGCATACCTGTACCTGTGAAAATCTACGAAAACACACACACACACACACACACACACATAGAGAGGGGGGGGAGGGAGGGAGAAATATGGAAATATAGAAATATACAAATATAGAAAGACTGGATCATATATTAATTTTTGCTCCAAAAGATGCATTACAGCTTGCTTTCTAGTTAGGTCTTATTTTCAAGGAAATACAATACTAAAATGCGTCCATCTAGCGGATGATCTTAACTTGGGCTTATTTTTGTGGTAGGACTTATATTATGAGCATCCTGAAAAATTATGTTAGGACTTATTTTCCGGTTGTGTCTTATTTTCAGGGAAATATGGTTTGTGTGTTTGTGGATGTATTCACATTCATATTCTCCAACAAACCAATGATCTGAAAACTGTGAAATTCAGCACTCTACATTTTCAAGTTCAAAGTTTCATGTTGTTATTGAAATTAATACTTTGTGTTTTGTAATGTCAAGCATATATATTGATGACTTGGATCAGCAATGCTGTTGAAGGCTTCTTCTTAGCAAGATCAGCTTAGAAGTTAAACTACTTTTTTTTATTGTGAATTGCACAAGCCACTTAAGTATACTACTTGAGACTAGCTACTTCTAAAATCATTTGACTCTGGTGGTCAGCAATTAAGAGCCTTGTAAGTATTCAAATAAAAAAAGGCTTTTGTGATTAAGTGAAACAATGATCCAAACATGAGATCAGATCTGTTTAGGCCACAACTGCTTAAACAAAGAATTCCTTTCTCTGAGAATCCGTTTCACCCTCTCCTCCTGATGCCATTGTCAGGTTCCAAGTAATGCAACCATTACAAAATGAACTCCGAGGCATTTCAGCTCCTCAAAGAACAAATTTAATTGGATGCACCATCTTGGCACAACTGATGGAAAGCCAGTACTGAAAGTTTCCCAGCTTTCCATGTCACCGTAACTATAATTTCATAACAATGCCACATTGTCCAACCAAGATATGAAACGGTATCCTGACAATTTCATTCCTCCTTCCTCTGTCCGAGCAGCCATAGGAATG
Organism: Naja naja; assembly: GCA_009733165.1. Lineage (NCBI taxonomy): Eukaryota > Metazoa > Chordata > Lepidosauria > Squamata > Elapidae > Naja > Naja naja. The sequence goes on along the minus strand of CM019150.1, from coordinate 213,013,562 downwards.
CGGCTGACTCATCATCCAGCTATGTTGTTTTGGGTAGAACTTCATCCAGCACAGCTCTCTGTCTGTCCCCCATTCCTGTCTCAAACTGAATTCATATGCATCCACCACCTAACCAAATTCAGGCTTGCCAGGATGCCCCCCCGCTCAACTGGAGGAACATCCCTGTGAGAATCAAGCATGGACCTAATTACCATTGCCACTAGCCTGCCCTTCCCTCACTGGGAGGTCCCTTAGGCTTCTGAGGATACTCATCATGGAACTGTTTTACCAATCTAGCTGCATTCACCTTCCAACTTTTCACCCAGGTAGCTTCAGATAGTGTGTACCACTTTCAATATATTAAATATTCCAATTGGCCCCTTTGTACCCTTGAGTCCGTGATTCTTTTTATTTCATAACGAGTCTTATCCTCGATCACCACGGGCTTACGGGAGCCCTATCAATTGGCCTGACTTGTGAACTCGCTACCGGTTTCAACAGACTCCTGTGGAATATTGGGTGTATCTTTCCCAGTAACCGGGACAGTTGAAGCTGTACTGTGATTGGGTTAATCACCTTCACGATAGGGAATGGCCCCATAAACTTAGAAGCAAGCTTTTTGTCACTAACTTTAACCTCAGATATTTTGTGGACAACGTTCCCTAGTTTGGGTAATGAAACTCTGCAAGAAAATAACCAAGCACAGGGAGCACCAAGGACCCCTCAGAGCTGGTCAACTCGCTGCTTTGGAAAACAAGGGACTTTGCATGTGTTTTGACATGTGCGGCTAGCAGGGAAGTCATTAAGAGTCAACCTTCCCCTGTTCTTCAGAAGGATATCATCCATCAACAGAGGTATGCAACACAGTTATACAAATCAACGCAACACTAAGATTTATAGGCCCCATGGGGGAAGCAAGATGAAGAACTTCAAGCAGAAATCTCATAAGATGAAGACAGTATGAGCAGGTAAATTATCAAACAGCAGGTTGAGCGTTATTATTTTTCATACTACTTTAATTCTAAAATCACCTTGAGCTCACTGAATCAATATTGGAACACAGCTAGGCAATACACGATATTATTTTTCTTCTAATACTGACAAAACATCTTTTTTTCCTGGTATTTCGGAAACCTTTACTTGCCAAGGTAGAAAGAACAGGCCCCCAAATACAATACTTACTTTTGTTTATTACGGTGGCTTTTATACTGTGGAAGTTAACAATTAGAATTATTGAAAGTATTGTGTTTAAACCTTTCCAGATCTGAATAGCAACAAAAGGCCACCGGTTTGGAAGAACATTAAGAGGAATACACCTATCACAGCCTCAGGGAGGATGGGAGATTGTTTTTGCTCTGGTATTCACGTTATTGTTATCATTATATTGTGAATTTCACCGCTTACCGCAGCTGAATTTCAATCCTTATCACTGATCCACAACCATGTAGACACAAACAAAAGAAAACTTCTCTTTTAGAAGGATGTGCCCTGCCTAAAATGGAGGCACGTGCATGAAATTAATAAAAGGGTTATGTTCCTTAGTGAAATTACAGGTTAGTCAACTTACTGTCACAATTAAGACCAGAATTTCTGTTATTAAGCAAGGATGGTTGTTAAGTGAGTTACCCCACCCAATTTTATAAACTTTTTTTTTAACTGTGGTTGTTAGGCGAATCAACTGGAGTTGTTAAGTGAATCATCTGGGCATTAAGCAAATATGGCTTTCCCCAATGACTTTGCTTGCCAAAAGCTGGGCTGGGAATCAGTGGTGGGATTCAAAAAAATTTACCACCAGTTCTTTGGGTGTGGCCTGGTGGGTGTGGCTTGGGTTGGTGGGCATGACAGGGGAAGAATACTGCAAAATCGCCATTCCCTCCCCACCCCCACTAACCTGATTTCCTGTTCCGTTCTCCTGTGCAGGGCAACAAAAGAAGACCCAGTCCATCAGCTGGGACTTGGGAGGCAGAGAATAGATGGGGGCGGGGCTAGTCAGAGGTGGCATTTGCTGGTTCTTCGAACTACTCAAAATTTCCGCTACTGGTTTTCCAGGACTGGTCATAACCTGCTGAATACTACCTCTGCTGGGAAGGCCTTAAATGGAGACCACATGGTCCCAGACTACTGGAGATGCTGCACTGGATGTAAGCCTGAGGACTAGGTTGCAAGTCACACACCGTATTTAAGTGTGGTTATAAGTCGAGGAGGTTGTAAGTAGTACAATGCAAACAGATGAAAAATGATAAAGTTCTGCTGGAGAGCCCACATGAACAGATTGTTTCTGGAGAGGCTGCCTGGGACAGGAGGTCCAAACTCAAGAGCTGATATCACCTCTTGAGTTGCTGTTTACTCAAACTACCTCCATACCCCACATGGGTGAAGGATAGCGAGCATTTCACAATAACGATGAAGGATACAGTAGATGCAAACCTAGCACAGGTAGTCCTCGACTTGCAACTTCATTGGAAAAAGTGACTGCTCTTTCAAACCCCTTTCCCCCATTTTTTCAAACTTATAACCATGGCAGCATTCCCGTGGTCACGTGATCAAAATCCGGACACTTAGCAACAGACACATATTTATGACGGTTGCAGTGTCCCGGGGGTCATGTGATCACCTTTTGTAACTTTCTGACAAGCAAAGTCAATGGGGAAGCCAGAATCACTTAACAACTGCTAGTACCTTTGTCAACTCATAAAATATTTCTATGGTCTTTTGAGAGTTGCCAACCGAAAGGGAGGGGGAAAGGGGGTTTGAAAGAGCAGTGCGGCAACTTGGAAATCGAAACTGCATCCCATAAATAGTTTTTCAGAGATAGTAACTAGGTAACTGAAGTTTCTGCCGTGCAAAATTCTAACTTGAGAACATGATCAATGACTCTTGGCTATGGATGTGTCCCATTGGAGAACATGAATTATGATACACCCAGGGGGTGGGGGAAAACCAGGGTCAAGGGTGACAATGAATGATGTGTCTCAGAGTCGGCTATACCCAGGCAGTGCTGGACATGTTAACTCCCAATAAATCCTTTTGAAGTTTTGGAAGTTTTGGCTCAAGACTCGTGATTTAATTGGAGTAACTGCCAGAATCCTGACAACCTTAACTGTAGTGATTCACTTAACAGCTGTGGCAAGAGAGGTCATAAAATGGAGCAAAATTCACTTAACAAATGGTTCACTTAGCAACCTAATTTTTGGGCTCAATTTGGGGGGGTCGTAAGTCAAGGACTACCTGTATTCTAATTAACACACTATGCTTGACAATTTTTTCCTTTCCAACTCATCTCTTACACATTCATCATCTAGGCTGTAACTTTCAGCTTCCACTGACACAGTGAAACATCTCCCATCTCTCACCTCCTTTCTCTGTTTTCCTGGCTGTATTTTTCTTTTGCTCCTTCATCCAGAAACACCTATTTACCCCTAACTGTTAAAGGAAATGTACATTTAACCTTGTGTTGGAAGACTAATTTGCTGTCCCATTCTGCCTTAACTAGCCTGACAACATTCCTGGAGCAGGAACATTATGTCACTAGTCAAAGACAAAAGAAACAAAAGTCAACCTGAAAGTCAAAGGAAGGGTAAATGCACTTTTTTTAAATAACCTGGTTCCTTTGAGATGCATTTAAACACCAATTCTTGAAGCTGCTCTATACACAAAGAATGGCGGTCAGGCTGTTGTGAAGACTGGTACTATCTCCATCTTGCTAAGTCCACAATAAAAGCCAAAACCTCCAGTGTTAATCTTATGAGGAATATGGGTATGATCTCAACTTCAAGTGACTTTAATACTGAATCTAGCAGCTACACTTTTTAGAAAGTAGTGTTTTGAAAGGAAAAAAGTCAGGCTTGCTTCTCCAGTCGGGAGAATGGACGCAAAAAGGGAGCAAATGAGGACATGAAGGCAAGGAAGGAAGTCTCATTTAACAGAGTTCAGAAGCTAAGTGGCATTCAGCAATTGGTTCTGGGACAACTGACTAAACCGTCTGGTGAGTGGATGGGGTTTTTATGTGATTTTAGGTTCCTTGTGAAATGTACAGGTAAGTCCTTAACTTACAATGGTTCACTGAGTGACCGTTTATAAAGTCACAATGGCCCTGAAAAAGTGACTTATGGCCGTTCTTCACACTTATGACCATTGTAGCATGGCCATGGTCATGTGATCAAAATTCTGGTGCCTGGCAACTGGCTCATTTTTATGACCTTTGCGGTGTCCTGAGGTCATGTAAGCACTAAATGAACTGCTGTAAGTCAAGGACTACCTGTATACTACTTCATAGGTGCTTTACAGACCTCTCTCTAAGCGGTTTATAGAGGTCAGCATATTGCCCCCAACAATCTGGGTCCTCCTTTTACTGACCTCAGAAGGATGGAAGCCAACCTTGAGGATCAAACTCTAAGCTGTGGGCCGAGTTGGCCTGCAAATACTGCATTCTAAACACTCTCCCCACCAGGGCTCCAGTGTTCAAAGCATTCTGCCTAGACCGGTGTAAGTTCGTCAGTATAAAATGATCAGGCCTTGGGCAGTTTTTTTTGTCCCCTTTAGAGAAACAACTATTGTCATATTATGAATGACGAGTCCCCACCATTATTATTCTTGCCTACAATCTTTTCAATTGTGAAACACCTGTTGGATTGACCAATCTGTTTGTATCAATTACTCGTTATAAAGACGGCTGACGTGGGAAGTGCTCTATGCTAACTTTGCAATATATGCAGAACTATTTTATGAAATGTTATGCCAAAAGATAAAACACAAAATGCAAATTGAAAAAACAAGAACAAAGGATAACAAAAACTACAAACAAGAAAGACAGAAACAAAAAATTAACAACCCTGTTTATAAAAAAAAATTAAAAAGGTGTATATAACAAATATACAAGAGCAAATGTCCAGTCTGGCTGAATGTTGATAAATATAATTCAAACAACTCTAATAGATTCAGCCTCTTCCTCAACAGGTCTACAAATAAAGGTAGTCCTTGACTTACAACAGTTCATTTAGTGACTGCTCTAAGTTACGACATTGAAAAAGTGATTTATGACCATTTTTCACTTGCGACCATTGTAGCATCCCCATGGTCACATGATCAAAATTCAGATGCTTGGTAACTGGTTCAGTTGCGGTGTCTCTGGGTAACGTGATCCCTTTTTGCGACCTTCTGACAAGCAAAGTCAATGGGGACATCAGATTCATTTAACAACCATGTTACTAACAAACACAGCAATTCACTTAACAACTGTGGCAAGAAAAGTGATAAAGTGGGGCAAAAATCTTTCAGCAGTTGTTAGCTGAATAGAAATTTTGGGCTCAATTGTGGTAAATTTTCCCATCTACATTTACTACATTAGTATTTTAAACTGCAATCTCTTAGCAAATATCCCAAATATAAAATTCTATTGTCGAATAATCAAATCGACCCAATCTCTGTTCACTGTAAAAAGCTGTTAACTGGTAATCCAAAAAGTTAAAACTAATCTTCAAAACCCTCTGTTAACTCTTGAATTTAACAGCCTCCAATCTCTGATAAATGTCAACTAAAAAGATACTCCTTTGGTCTTTTTAGCTGCCAGAAAAAGGGAGTGGGGGAAAACAAGGCATTCTTGAAATGCCTAGATAATCACCTCGGCAGCCCAAAATTGTCAGACCATAGGAAGGTTATTGGAGAGCATGATGGATGACTCTTGGAGATGGATGTGTCCCATTGGAGAAGTCACATCCAGGGGGTGGGGGGGAAGACCAGGGTCAAGGGAGAAATGCATGATGTAATTTAGTATCGGCTGCACCCAGCCATGTGTCAACATGGCAACCTCTAATAAATCAATGTTCTTTTCTCTGAGATGCGGCTAGAGATGGTAGATTTGAATGAGGGTGGATTTGTTGGAGCCCTGACAGCCAGCCAATACTGACAATAAACTTGTCCAAACCACTGTCTCTTAAATATGCAGGCAATTTTAATGTTTATATGCAACAGCTGGCAAGCAACGTTCTGCAACCATTAGGAATCTCAAAGCGACAAGCATGCACAGCACGAAACTCCCAATTTTCACACTGCTACACACTTTTTATAGCTATATCAGGAACCCACACTTTCTACCTAAGGAAAGGCTCTTCGAAAACCTGTTTTGTAGATGTGTCGATCAGATACTGCAAAGCCTCTGTGATTAGAGATCAGCTTCTAGAAAATCCACGGACATAATTGGGTGACTCAATATGTTAAAAGAGCATTCCTTATTCTGCACATGATCGTTCTCGTGATGTTTATAGTCTTTATTTACATGGGAAGTCAATGACATCCAGCAATGAAAACATGGAGTGATATTTGAATGCATGGTCTACTGTATTTATTTGCACAAAGGTTTTTACATTCAGCAACAGGCAAATCAGAAGAGAAGAAATATAAAGTTATGAAATATGACTTCTGACCTTTTCTTCATCAAATAATTACAATCTTGTAATCCCTCCTCCTTCTTAAATGTTATACAAGTAGTCCCTTCAGCTCCTCACTTAATCCACCTTTTTTAATCTTCAAAGCCATAAATGATTTTATCATTTAATGTTTTTCAGCATAGGATCTATCTAAGGTTTCCAAGCCTTTCAGTGCATAGGCTACCAACACCCGTCCCCTATCCTTCATGCAAGCAGCAACTTACTGCGCAGAAAATGCAAGAGAGATTTTTAAAAACTGAAAACAAGGAAATCACGGCTATACGTTTCTACTATCAAAGCAGCAGCTGCTATGAAGGAGCAATTCCCACTTGTTCCATCACTCCCTTTATCAAGGGGAACAATATCTGTTACTTCTTTCCAAAGAGCTTGGGAATATTATTATTTTATTAGACTTGTATGCTGCCCTCTCTCCCTAAGGACTCAGGGCGGCAAACAATAAAAAACCAATACAAATTACAGTAAAAAGCCATTAAACAAATACAAGCCTAATCAGTGATTATAAAATTTAAAAAACTAAAGCAAAGACTAAAAAATCAACCCACACCCTCGAAGTCAGCCCAGACCGGCCTGTTTAAACAACCAGGTCTTCAGGTCCCGGTGGAAGGAGCAGAGATCAGGGGCCAAACGGAGGTCTACGGGGAGTTGGTTCCATAGAGTGGGTGCTCCCACAGAGAAGGCCCTACCCCTGGGCACCGCCAGTCGACAATGCCTAACCGACGGTACCCCAAGGAGGCCCTGCCTATGGGAGCGTACCGGGCGATCGGAATGTGATGCTGGCAGGAGGTGTTCCCACATGTACCCTGGACCCAAGCCATTTAGGACTTTATAAGGTGTTACTAACACCTTGAAAGTGACCCGGAAGGCAACCGGCAACCAATGCAGGTCGCGCAGGAGGGGTGTAAAATGGGAGCATTGGGACACCCCCATCACAGCCCACGCAGCCGCATTCTGCACCAGCTGCAACCTCCGGGTGGTCCGCAAGAGCAGTCCCATGTAGAGAGCGTTGCAGTAGTCGATTCGGGAGGTGACGAGCGCATGAGTGACTGTTCGTAGGGCATCTCGGCTCAGGTAAGGGTGGAGCTGGTGAACCAGCCGAACCTGGGAAAAGGCCCCCCTGGCCACAGCTCCTACCTGCTCCTCCAAACTGAGCTGTGAATCCAGGAGGACGCCCAGGTTCCGTGCCCTGTCCACAGGGGGCAACACCTCTCACCCCATGACCAAAGATAGCATATCCTGAGAAAACCGAGATGCCGGTACGTACAGCCACTCATTCTTAGCCAGAATATAACGTTGGTTCTAGTGGTTTGGTGTTCTGATTTGTTTAAAATCTCTGCCGAATCAACTTTTTCCACTGTGCAATCATTAAAATATTTTCCTTAAAAAAAAAAAAGAACTGGAAAAACATGTTGGTAATTTACCAACACTTGCAGCTGTCTTAGTTCACAAGTGCATATTAAATTAGTTCACAAGTGAAAAAGGGCCTTGGTGGCTCAGGCTGTTAATTGCCTGCACTTAAGTTCCAGCTGCCTACAACTGCTGTAGGCTCGAATCCCACCAGGCTCAAGGTTGACTCAGCCTTCCATCCTCTCGGGGTAGGTAAATTGAGGACCCAAGATTGTTGGGGGCAATTAGCTGACCTTGTAAAAATGCCGCTTAGTAATAAGCAGGCATATACAATGGAATGAAGGCTATTGCTGAGCACACTGGGTTGTATCCCAAAAATTGTAAGCCACCCTGAGTCTTCGGAGAAGGGCGGCATATAAATGTAATTAAAAAAAAAAAAACCTTAATGATAAATGACAGCAAAACTATAGCCATTTCCAGCTCCTCGCTTTTAATTCTATGATTCAGTGAGATGGATGCAAACACAGAATTAGCATTATACAATTCGAAGCAGGGAACTGTTGTAAGTTGAGGACTACCTGTGTTTAGATTGACTAGTAATTTTCCAGTAATTTTTTATAGAGGAAAATATTTTAATGATTGCACAGTGAAAAAAAATTGATTCAATAACCTGTCTGCTGCAGAAATTTTAGTGCCCATTTAATGACCATTCGAAATTACAACAGACTAAAAAGATTATGACCATTTTTTACACTTATGACTGCTGCAGCATCCCCCGTGGTCATGTGATTTACATTTGGATGCCTGACAACTAGTTCAAATTTGTGACAGTCATGTGACCATTTTTGCAGCCTCCTTCCAAGTAAAGTCAATGGGGAAGCCAGATTCACTAAACAACCATGTTACTAAATTAACAAAGGCAGCAATTCACTTAACAAATGTGGTGAAAAAAAAATTGTACAATAGGACAAAACTCACTCCACACATTTCTCACTTAGCAATGTAAATTCTGGGCTCAATTGTGTCATAAATTAAGGGCTAGCTGTATTACATAAAACAGGATACTCATCAGAAGAATCTACCGTGTTTCCCCCAAAATAAGACCCAGTCTTATATATTTTTTGCCACCAAAAAAGGCACCAGGCCTTATTTTCAGGGGAAGTCATCCACTGACTCACCTCACTTGCGCATGTCACCCCACCGGCCTTTTCACTGTCAGAGACCTTCAGGAAGCAATGGGCCAGCAAGGCAGGTGTCAGGGTGTGCGAGGCCTGGCTGCAACTGTCCAAAATCGTAGGGTAGCTCCACCACACCCTATCCTGACCCTAGCTTAATTTTTACCCTTGCACCTCGTCCCATCCTGTGCACCCATGAGTGGATGGGGTCTTAATTAGGGCTTATTTGGGGGTAGGACTTATATTGGGTGCACATGTAAAAATCAACTTAGGGCTTATTTTTGGGATAGGTCTTTTTCGGGGAAATGGTAGAATACAGGTTAAATTAGTGTAACTCACCCACTCAAGCCCCACATGCAAGTTCACACTTAGTTCAACCTTCAGGATAATTTCCATTTATGGAGAGCTGGGCAGAGCTGCAGCACGAGGCTTTCCCCCATTGTATGTTTTCATCTCTTTTCTGGTAAACATCTATATTCCCACGATGCCACGTCATTCCACGTTCCATATTAACATCTGCTGCTCATAATAATAATAGGTATTACAAGCCTAAACTTGGGACACTGCCTGAGATGGCAAACATCAACAGCTGCCCAAAGTGACATACGTCATTTGGCCTCCAGATGAATTACAGCTGTTAGGCACAATGAAGTTATTTTGAGCTTCAACATCCACCCTGGACCTGTTGCAGTCAAAAGAAGGAGAAGCCCAGAATGCAGTCCTCGACTTAAGACCATAATGTAACCTTATAAATCGTAATGGTCAGAGAATGGATTGGTCATGTGATCAACCCAATCTTAGGATTTTTGCAGCAGTCATTAAGCCAACTTGGTAGGTATAAAGAGGCCACCATGGCCATTAAGGGAACCCATGGTTTGTTAAAGGTGCAGTCTTGCCGAAAACTGAAAGTAATTGCTCATTTTAATCAAAACTATTGTAAACACAATTGTATGACACTCATAACAGCTCAGGGGGGGGGAGGAGTGATTTTACAATATTATTTGATTTTTTGAGTTTTATTGTTTTAAATTGTGGTTTTATATGTTGTAAGCCACCTTGAGTCACCATGGCGAATAGGTGGCAATACAAATCTAATAAAATAAAATAAAAATAAATGTAGCCCATTTAATATGCACTTGAAATTTGGTCATTGAAGGGCACAGACTGTCATAACTTTGAATCTGAGTCATAAGTAGCTCCAAGATAGGTTTCTCGTAACTTTGAACGATTGATAATCAGCCAGTAAGTCGGGGACTGCTAGAACACCTGAGGATGAAGCAATCTCTTAGAAGAGGCACTATCATTTTAATTCTGCTTAATACTTACGGGAAAGCCTAATAAATCTGTCCAGCACTTGCTACTTAAAAAGAAGTGGGCTAAATATATAATGCAGTGGCTCAATTGCTTTAAGATTCACACAAAAACTCAACTAAACAGCGAAGAAAGGTTTTTCAGGGATATCACTTCATGTCTAAGTGGATTGGGTCTCCATGATCAAAGCAATTCAGATGTCCAAAGATCCACAGCACACGTAGTCTTCAACTTTCAATCGTTCATTTAGCAACCTAAGTTACATCAGCACTGAAGTGACTTTTGTTGCAGCATCTCCATGGTTGATCAAAATTCAGAGGCTTGGCAACTGGCAGGTATGGCAGTTGCAGTGTCCTGGTGTCATCTGATCCCCTTTTGTGATTTTCTGTCAAGAAGAAAGTTCTGTGATGACCCAGGGCGTGGCACAAAGGCAACACAGTAAAATAAACAATAAAGGTGCCTTTATTATCTCCAACTTTGCCCCCAATGTCCAGGTTACCTTCAGCTGGAGAAAAACTCTCCCAGGAATAGCCTTTAACTGTAGAAAATTCAGTCCAAAACAAGGTACATACAAACTGTAACTAAAAATCCAAACAAAGCAAGCTGAAGTAATTAGCTTGACAGAGCAGGAGAAGGAATTTCAGACTTGAAAGCACGGCAAAACTCATACAGTTGGGAAGACGCCAGGAACACAGATAAGCCATGATGATAAAAGAGAAATTCATGTTTGCTTCCAAAAGCTTGCTGCGTGCAGCTTCCTTTTTTATACACTGTGTTCCCAGTTGCAGCTAATGAAGGGAATCAGGGCCCTTTCCTCCCCCGTAAGCCATGCAACTCACGTTATTCCCTTCTCCATTCCTCCGTGTGTGCCCTAGGATGAAGAAGGGGTGTGCCTGGGTCTTCCTCTGAATTCCCTCTCCCTTGCTCTAACTCTCCTCTGCTCTGCTGGGCTTTGCCCTTCCCCAATTTCTTCCACAGCCAATGGAGCCACACTCCCACTCCCTGTCAGCTGTTCGGCTTCCCCCAAATCACAATCCGACAGGGCATGACAGTACTAACTTAACAGCTGCAGTGGTTCACTTCACAACCATGCCAAGACTGACTGTAAAATGGAACAAAAGTCGCTTAATGGCTACGCTTAGCAACACAAATTTGGGACTAGATTGTGGTCATAAGTTGAGGACTACCTATATTCTGAAAATGGCTACTATAGTGGTTAGGCAAAAGACTACAAGCAGCCTTTATTTATTTATTTATTTATTATTAATTGGACTTGTATGCCGCCCCCTCTCCGCGAGGACTCGGGGCAGCTCACAATTAAAACACAATAATACAAACAATAAATATTTTAAAAAGAATTAAATCAACAAGCCCAATCTTAAAAACCAATTAAGGTAATTTAAAAAAAAAACCCGGAGGTCAGTCCAGCCCGGCCTGCTCAAACAACCAGGTCTTCAGATCACGGCGGAAGGAGCGAAAGATCAGGAGCCAAACGGAGCTCCAGAGGAAGCTGGTTCCACAAGGCGGGGGCCGCAGAGTAGGCTCTTCCCCGGGGCACCGCCAGCCGACATTGACTAGCCGACGGTATCCTGAGGAGTCCCAGTCTGTGCGCACGCACAGGGCAACCGGTGTTCGATATTGGCAGGAGACGCTCCCGCAAGTACCCTGGACCCATATCATAAAGGACTTTGAATGTTAACACCAACACCTTGAATCTCACTTATAGCCATTGTCAAGTTGCCTACTTAGGGACTGCCACAAAGAAGGAGGAGTCAAGCTATTCTCCAAAGCACCTGAGGGCAGGACAAGATGCAATGGGTGGGAACTAATCAAGGAGAAAAGCAACCTAGAACTAAGGAGGAATTTCCTGATTCCACAATTAATCAGTGGAACATCTTGCCTCCAGAAGTTGTGAATTCTCCAACACTGGAAGTGTTTTTAAAATATGTTGGTTAACCATGTCTGAAGTGGTATAGGATTTCCTGCCTAAGCAGGGGGGTTGGACTAAAACATCTCCAAAGTCCCTTCCAACTCTGTTATTCTGTTCTGTTCTACTTCCATCTGAAGTAGATCATCTTAACAGCACAATGGCTTTTCTCCATTTAATTTATTTATTATTTATTTATTTATTAATTTGACTTGTATGCTGCCCCTCTCCCGAACGGACTCGGGGCGGCTCACAATTAAAACCAACACAATAAATAATTACCTAAAATAGAAATTAAACCCAAGAAGCCAAATTACTAAAACAAATTATAAAACAAACCCCCTCCCCCCCCAAGAGGAGTCAGCACGGCGCAGCCTGCTCAAATAGCCAAGTTTTCAGATCGTGGCAGAAGGCACGGAGGTTGGGGGCCCAGGTGGAGTCCCAGAGGTAGTTGATTCCATAGGGCGGGAGCCGCCACAGAGTAGGTCCTCCCCCACGTCACCGCCAAGCGACATTGAGTCGCAGACGGCATGCCGAGGAGTCCCTGCCTGTGTGCTCGTACAGGGCGGTTGGTATTTGATGCCGGCAGTAGACATTCCCGTAGATAGCCCGGACCCATGTCTCGAAGGACTTTGAATGTCAATACCAAAACCTTGAATCTCACTCGGAGGGCAACCGGAAACCAATGCAGGCCACGCAGGAGGGGCATAACATGGGAGAACCGGGAAACTCCCATCACAACCCGCGCGGCAGCATTTTGCACCAGCTGAAGCCTCCAGATGGTATGCAAGGGCAGTCCTAGATAGAGAGCGTTGCAGTAGTCAAGTCGCGAGGTGACAAGTGCCTGAGTGATCGTGCGCAGGGCATCTCGGTCCAGATATGGGCGTAACTGGCGAACCAGCCAGACCTGGGCAAAGGCCCCCCTGGCCACGGCTTCCACCTGCTCCTCCAACCTGAGCCATGAGTCCAGGAGGACCCCCAGATTCCGTGCCCTGTCCACGGGGGGCAACACCTCTCCCCCCATGACCAAAGATGGAATCTCCTGACTAGGTCGAGATGTCTGTATGCACAGCCACTCTGTCTTAGCCGGATTGAGCCGAAGCATGTTACTGTCCATCCAGATTAAGTTTAGTCTGTCCCTCCTAAGTTCTTCTTAGGCTTTACTGATGACGTATTAATTTCAAGACAGTCTGAAGAGAGGTTTATCCAGGGTTGAGATGAATTAGAGCAGCCAGGCACCATATTCTGGGGTTGTCCACTGGGCCCACTGGGGTGATGAGTCTTCTGTAGTTGACTGAAAAAGTAATTGCAAAGGAGGACCCAAACAATGCAAGTTCATGAGGACAGCTGGCATGCAAAAGAATCACTACTAGTTAAGCTGAAAGGGGGGGGTCACATGACCCCCCCCAGGGACACGGCAATTGTCATTAATGTGTCAGGTGTCGAGCATCCCAATGTAAATCATGGGACTATGGGGGCGCTGTAACGTAAGTGTGAAAAATGGTCGTAACTCCATTTGTAACTTTGAACGGTCACTAAAGGACCTGTTGTAAGTCAAGGACTACCTGTATTAGGATGGAAAGGCTATTCCAATCAGACGAGTTCAAGAATTAGGACTGTCTTGCCTGTTACTAACAGTTGGAGGAGTTCCAATCCTCCACCCCATCGGACTGTAAACTATTCACAGCTCAACTTCCACATCTTGTATATCAGAGGCCTGTTCAATAATACCGAAATGACCTTTATATATATTTATATCCTTCCACCATGATCATCTTTTACTCTTAAATACTGCCATGCATTTTCTTTGAGAGAAGAACCCGACCCAGAATCATTTAGAAGATTACAAATTGATGGGAGATCATTCTGGTCAGCAGCCAAGGCCTGGTTTTTTTCCTTCTCTCCTTTTTTCTTTGAAGAGTCAGCTCTATAATTACAACAAATAAATACTCCCCGAAGACAATAATGTTGAATGTTTGCTGCATAAAGCTATTAGCGTTAAGTGCCATCTTTAAAACAAAAAAGCATTCGCCCGCCACTGTACATGTAAGCTGCTCTCTTTGGTCCCCGTTCTTGGCTTACGGTTTAGAAAAAACAAAACGCCTTTTGTTCCTCTCCTTTGGAAAGAGACTCGTGTGTCACTGTTTGTTTTGTTTCAAACCGTCTGTTATAATTTACAGCCAAGACCTTGAATCTGCGAAGTGCAGTATGCTAAAAAAAGAAGAATTTTCTGATTTTATTCGCCATCATTTACAGGTAGTTGTCAAATTACGGCCACAACCGAACTACAAAATATCTGCTGTTAAGCTTTGCTCCTTTTTACGACCTTCCTGGCCGGAGTTGTTAAGTGAATCGCTAAACCTGTTAAATTAGTAACCCGTTGGTTAAGTGAATCTGGCTTCCCCATTTGACTTTGCTCGTTGGAAGGTCGCCACGCAACCCCCGGACACTATAACAGTCATAAATATGAGCCAGTTGCCAAACATCTGAATTTTGTTCCCATGGTGCTGTAACCATTGTAAGTGTAAAAAATGGTCACTTTTTGAGTGATGTTGTAGCTTCAAACGATCACTAAATGAACTGTTGTACGTCATGAACTACCTGTATTATATTTCTCATGATCATACGTAACAGTGAAGGGTCCGTGAACAGCCCAAAGTAGCTTATCCTTTCCCTGCAGGTACGACATGCTCCTTAGTTTTAATTTCACAGGTCAACGTTTCTCATGGTTCAAGTTGGTGCAGGCACCCCTTTTCAAATTAGCCTCTAGTCCTTTCAAAAATACAAGCAAATAGTATGATGGGTCTTTTTTTACCCCAAGTTTAAGGCAGGAGCACCAAGGTTTTGGTAGAAAACAGAAGAGCATGCTAGCATAAACATAGGAGAATGATTTATGTGGAATTTATCCTTGTATATCTGCTCTTTCTAAAGGATTTCAAAGTACCCAACCTGCATCCTCCTTCTCATCAGCATTGTGACACAGCTTGGTCCAAAGACATCCAGTAAGTTTCTAAGGTTGAACATGGCCTAAAAATAACTACAGTATCTATCTTTAGTTACTATAGGTAGTCCCTGATTTATGACCATAATTGAACCTGGAATTGCAACTGTAAGGCCTGCTGGTTGTTAAGCAGGTCACCATGCTATGACCAGATCTGACACAATGTTTCTTACAGCAATCATAAAGCAAATTGTAAAGCAAATCCATTGTCTGCAATGGGCAGTTTTTGTTGGAAAACGGAAGTAAATGCTTGTTTCTGGAAAAAAAAAACCCTTCGTAAATTGTGGTCATGTCACTGCAGGCTGATGCAAATGTCCATAAATGCAGGCTACTTCCTAAATGGGACAAACATGCCAATTAAAAACCAGGATCCACGAACACCAGTTGGCAGTGAAACGCCACGATCCCAAATCTTTAATCTCTATCCACACCGACAACAAACAGCACCACTTCAATTGGAGCAACACAAAAATCGGCCACACTATCACTCCTGCCAGTCTTGTGACTTCATCGAAGCCTGGCACTCCGCAACCAATTCCATGAACAGACACATTGGCCTACAACCAGCCTACAAACCCCTCAGAATCCAAATCAACCACACAGCCAACCAGAGCAGCACCAACCCTCAACCAACCCACGCAAGCCCACCCACCAGCAGTTCATCTCCCAAGGACCCAGGCATGCTATAACCTCCCTATCACAGCACCCTTCACCAGACTCTCACTGATGACTCACACCTGACCTATCACAAGACCCTCACTTGACACACCCACAAAAGAAGCCCTTACAAACAGAAGAACACTGACATCCCCTAAATTCTGCTGAAGTTGTTAGCTAGCCTGGTAACAAAACGTCCAGAAACCAACCCACAAGTTTGGAGAACTAACCTTCACCTTCATAGTTGGCTAAGTGGTTGCCCAAAATGCAATCACTTATGATGATGGGAGAATGGTCAGGACTTCGAATAGCCCTCGAGAGATTGATCGTGATTTTGATAGGTCTTTAAGCAACCGTCTGTAAATGGGAGACTTACCAGTATATCTCACCGCCTCTAAGTATGGACAAAACAAGCAGAAATTAGAATGACATCATTTTAAGATGAAACTGTTCTGATACCTTCATCCCACCAGCAAGCAGTTACCGAAAAGCATGTGCAAGAAAAATGGCAATTTTCTGATACTATGATCTAAGGCAGGGGTGTCAAACTTGTCGTATCACTTCGTCATCACATGATATATCACAACTTTTCCCCTCTTCCCTAAACCGGGGTTGGGCATGGCCAGCGCATGACCCATCCGGCCCACAGGCCACAAGTTTGACACTCCTGATCTAAGGATATAGTACAAACATTTATGTAAGCCACAGTCAGGGCTGTATATACAGAAGTGACAAACTACATTTCCTCTAAGAGACTATCTTTTCAGCAAGTGCGAGGCAAGCCTAACTATTAAAGAGTGTAATTCTAACACACGTCCTACAGCAATTTTTTTTCTGGAACACCAAGAGCAAAAAAGCATGTAATTACTGTTGTTTTTGTCTGTCTGGCAGATCGCTAACATTTTGCAAAGCCAGACAGAAGCACCCTGTCAGAAAATGAACTCCTTAATTTTTTGAGTCATTCAGTACATGGTCAAAGAAACTTCAATATAACTCCATTTGAGCACAAAGCTGGTTGCCCAGAAAGATTGGTGTAAAATCTTAATGAATTTAAAAACTAAATGGCTCAGCATCTTTATTGGCTAACTTCATTTACTATATTAGCATTCTCTTCTTAAAACTTCACGTCAGCCTGTTTCATACTCCAGCAGGAGTCTAGCGTTATAAAGAGCCATGGATGAGTCAAATCCCAAACTTGAAGGCAATGGTGGGAGGCCCTCATCCAGAAAACATCTTTTCTGCCATAATGAAAGGAGATTGATGGTTTTGTTCCCAGCAAAAACCTCTTAGGCTATTCCGGGATCTCGGTTCTTTTCTCAACAACTTTTAAGGCCCTGCATGGCTTATTTATGCAGTTTGGGAGTAGCAAAAATAATTGACACTATCTTGGGCAACTGCTGTCTGCTCAGCATATATCTAAGTAAGGTCTATTAGCTAAGGACATCCAAGGTTCAGGGCCTCTTTTGCTCTAACTGGAGAGCCATGATTAGCTTTGTCTTGAATGCTTCCTTAAATTCTGTACCCTGCACAAATACGATGGCAGTTTCTATTCTGCTCTGCCAGCAGACTAATTCGCATAGAACACGTTTTTTTCTGACACTAGGATGACTGAAAGACAATGAGGGGAGTTTAAAGCATTTTAAGTCATGCTGGGGGGTGAAATCTAAGTGTAACTAACCAGAGGGTTGTGTTTCTGAGACAGTGGTGTTTTTTTTTAAAGGTTCTGTGAGGAAAATTATCTATTTTAGTATTTATAGAAAAACTCAATTTCCTCCATTTTTGTGCAACTATTTATACGGTACATGGTTTCCATTAAGCTTTAGTTTAGAATATTTGCTTATGAATCTATAAAGTCCTTAATGGAAACAAAATGGCCATAACCCTCCTCGTTTAATTTAAACCACATATGGGGTAGGGACTAAAATGTCGCTCCTAAGTTTTAGGGTATACTGTGTCAGGTTGCAAAATTAATTTGAACAAGGAATGGAATCAATACACGCAACTCACTACTATATCAAGGGTATATGGCTCATATACACAACTCACTACTATATCAGGGGCATATGGCATCCACGGGGTGCTTAGACCTGGCCCGCGGGGCCGACCTGGAAACAGCAAAGGACAGCCCATAGCCCCATGATGGCGAACCTATGGCACGCGTGCCACAGGTGGCATGCAGAGCCATTTGTGCTGGCATGCAAGCTGCAGGCAAACTTAACTCACTGCGCATGCGCACGCCTCACAGCTGATTTTCAGCCGGTTTGAGGCCTTTTTCGGCCTCCCAAAGGCTTGAGGAAGGCTTCTGCAGGCTTTGCAGGCCGAAAACTAGCCACATTTCATCTCTTCCTGTTTTTCCGAAAATATTGGAAGTGACAAAACGGGGCTAGTTTTTGGCTTGGAGAAGCCTTCCTCAAGCCTTTGGGAGGCCGAAAAAGGCCTCAAACCGGCCGAAAATCAGCTGTGATGCAGTGCAAGTAAGGGGGCGGTGTGGGTGGGTGGGTATTACGCACGCATGCATAGGGGGCGTGGAGGGGCGCACATTGCCTTCTGCATGCTGGCATGTGAGTGTGAGCGTGCAAGCGTGTGCACAATTTTTGGCATAGGAGTCCAAAAAGGTTAGCCACCACTGCCATAGCCTGTGGAGCCTCTGCCAGCATGCAGCCCTCCCAAACTCCGTTTTCGCTGGCAGAGTGTTAGCAGGAGGCTGTCACAGCCGAAAATGGAGCTCAGGAGCCCATTTTAGCTGGCAGATCTCTCGGGCTGCCACAGGTGCCCCTGACATGCATGACATCGAGCTGGCCATGCCTACCCTGGTCCCCTGAGGTCAAACACAACCCTGATGCGACCCTCAATGAAATCGAGTTTGACACCCCTGCTCTACATCAATGGTTAAATATAAAATGGGGTGAAGGCCCTACTTCAAACAAAGAATGTGTCTAAGGATTCTCCAGTGTGGTTAATTACAACCACAACTGGGCCCTTAATTTCCATTGCTAAGCGAGACGGGCGTGAAGTGACTTCGGCTCTTTTTTTTAATTCATATTTATATGCTGCCCTTCTCCAGAGACTCAGGGTGGCTTACCATCTTTGGAGCACAACCCAATGTGCTCAGCAATAGCCTTCATTCTATTGTATATGCCTGCTTATTACTAGAGCTTTTGCCCCCACAAGCAGCATTTTTACAAAGTCAGCTTATTGCCCCCAACAATCTTGGGTCCTCAATTTACCTACCCCGGGAGGATGGAAGGCTGAGTCAACCTTGAGCCTGGTGGGATTCGAGCCTGCACTAATTGCAGGCAGCTGGAACTAAGTGCTAGGTGTTTAACAGCCTGCACTACCAAGGCTCCTTTCAACCTTATTTGCCCCAGATGTTAAGGGAATCCATGCCGATAAGTTAGTAGCAGAGTTGTTGAGTGAGTCTGGCTTCCCTGTTGACTTTGCTTGTCACAAAAGGTGACCACATGACCTTGGGGCTGCAACCATCATAAATACATGCCAGTTGCCAGGGATTCGAATTTTGATCATGGGATCACAGCAATGCTGCAATGCTCTTAAGTCACTTTTTTCAGTGCTGTTGTAAGATCGAACAGTCACTAAATGCAATACACCCCCATTCAAATCATAAGTCTCTAGCCGCATCTCTCAAGAGTAAAAAAAATTGATTAATTAGGAGTTACCATGTCGACGTTACCAGGGTGCAGCTGACACTATGACACATCATTCATTTCACCCTTGACCCTGGTCTTCCCCCACCATCCCTTGGATGTATATTCTCCAATGGGACACATCCATAGCCAACAGGCATCAATCATGCTCTCCAGTAATAATCTTGTGCGCCAACAGCTTCGGCTGCCTAGCAATTATCTGAAGCATTTAAGGAATGCACTACTTTCCCCACTCCCTTTCTGCTGGCAACTAAAAAGGCCAAGTATTTTTTAGTTGACAGAATGGTTGTAAATCTATTAATTGCATTTAGAAATTCAGCACTCTGTTTGGAGGACAATGCCATCAAATAAGACCAGCAACACCTCCCCAATGAAGATTCCTGCCAGGTTACCTACCCCAGTCCTCTGCTTTCCCTTCGTTATATAAAGGAATAAAGTATTGAAAGTCCTCAGTTTATGACTAGTTGTAGTTACAATGGACTCACTAAAAGCTACTCATGACCTGATTCTGAAATTATAACAGCTGCAATCATATTATTGCATTTTGGGCACTTGGCAATCAGCTCATCTTTAGCCATTGCATAGTCAGATGACTCAATTTGCAATGGGTTTTATTGGTTTCTAGAAATAATACTTCGTTTCCAGCAAAAAAGAAAAAAAAATCTTATTGGGAAAAACTGATTTGCTCAACAACCACCACACAAAAAAAAAATGGCAAAAATTCCAATTCTTTCACAGAATGCCTCGACTTACCACAATGATTTACAACCATTATTCCAACTTATGGGAATAAGTCAAGGAGTACCTGTACATTAATGCAGATCTATGCTGTAGTGCCAGAAATGCTGTCTGGAGAATTCTGGGAGTTGAAGTCCACAGTTTAGACTTAAAAACTGTTTTTAAGAAGACTCTAGACAAGTCACTTATCTGAAATGGTACTGGGTCTCCTGCCTGAGCAGGGGACTGGACTAGAAGACCTCTAAAGTCCCTCATTTTATTCTAAGTTTGAATTTGTCAAGGTTGAACAATTCAGATGTAAATTTGCAGGATTCTTTGCAAAGTAGACAAGAGACTGATGCAAAAAAAAAATTATTTTACCTTTTCCTTTCTGTCTATTACCCCCTAGTGGTTTTTGTATTCCGAAAACCAGCAGTTTAACATTTCAATCGTGGACATTTTATCTTTTGAAGGTTGTGCTAAGCAAATGCATTTCTTTGCTATGTTTATACTGTAACTAGCAAAATAAAATTGGTATTTCCTACGTATAACTGGTTCATGCTTGCTTTCTCCAATATTTACTGCTTAATATACTCAGTCCTACAACCAAACTCGTTACAATATTTTGGGGATTACCAACAAAAATGATAGTAAAGCAAGTTGTATTCAATACTATCCTCCAAGAATATGATGTTCTAGAAAAATGAAGCCATATTCAAGCATCAATCAATAAATGCTTAACAAAATATGAATGCCCCATACAACTCACCCATTTATGATAATGCATTACATTAGATGAAGTTCTTACATTTATGAGAGACCTCTCAAGTCACATGTGGCCATTACTTTTTGTAGTTTATGACTAAAGTATCAAAGAACCAATTATTTTCTCAATGCATGACGGTCTTGTGAGGTAGACCAGATGAGAACCGCGACCAGCTAATTACTGCTTTACTGGAAGATTACATTAACAGAATCTTTAGAGTCTGAAAAATACAATTACACCCCCCCCCCCAAAACAGAACTTACAGTCCACGATCAACCATAGACAAGGGTCCTTTTACTCTGTTTGCTTATCCACCTGCTATATACCTGCTGCAGGCTCAGCTACCTTTTATCAGACTGTCCCTTTGGAGAAAAAAGCTAAACAACTATGTTGGTATGATTGACGATCTAAATGGTAGGTTTTGAAATATATGTTTCTTTGCTTTGGCAGCTTTAAAATGTGTGGCCTTCAACTCACAGAATTCTCCAGGCTGCTTGTCCAAGTTGAGAAACAATAGTCTTGCAGTCAGGTTATATGGAGTCTTTGGTGTCCTCAGAGCTTGGTTGCATGCCTGCTGCAAGATGTTTCATTACCCAACCAGGGTAAATCATCCGTGCCTTCAAGTGTGGGGTTTGCTCCCCATTTATATACAGTAGCCTGCCCTGCCAGAGTTGATGGGAGTGTGGTTTTCTTGATGGCATAGAATAGAATAGAATTCTTTATTGGCCAAGTGTGATTGAACACACAAGGAATTTGTCTTGGTGCAAATGCTCTCAGTGTACATAAAAGAAAAGATACATTCGTCAAGAGTCAAGAATCATCAGGTACAACACTTAATAATAGTCATAGGGTACAATAAGCAATCGACTCATACGATTTATACAGTCAATATAAATTGTAAGGATACAAGCGACAAAGTTACAGTCAAACAGTCACAAGTGGGAGGGGATGAGTGAGAAGGAGTGAGAAGATTAATAGTAATAGTAGTGCAGACTTTGTAAATAGTTGAACAGTGTTGAGGGAATTATTCTTGATGGCATCTAGATTGTTTTCTGGCAGATTGTTTGCCTTGCATTAATTTCAGCTTATCTGACTGTTGGTTGTTGGCGATCTGTTTGGATATTTTTGTTTCCTTAATTTCCTTAGCATTTAAATGTGGTTTATCTCTATCTATTGATGGATGATTTATCTAAATGTCAAGCTCCTATGAATTCCCTGGCACCTGGCTTGGTCCAGGAGCTCATAACTTTCCAGTTGAAACTATGGTGAAGTCTAGATTGAGGAGTCCTCTCTTCTGACCGTTAGTTGATGTTCATAGATGTGCTCTGTTAGTCTTCTGCCCATTTGTCCTACATAGTGGCTCTTACAGTCCTTACCCTGATCAGATTCTAGCCTACATTGCTGAAATGATTCAAGGTGCTGGTGTTGACCTATAAAGCCCTTCATGGCATTGGACCAGGGTACTTGCAGGAGACCCTGCTGCCAATAACGGCTTCCCGATGCCCCGTACGCTCCCATTAGCAGGGCCTCCTCAGGGTGCCATCGGCCAGGCAATGTCGGCTGGCAGCCCCCAGGGGTAAGGCCTTCTCTGTGGGAGCACCCACCCTTTGGAACCAGCTGCCTCTGGAGCTCCGGGTGGCCCCTGACCTCCGATCTTTCCGCCTTGGCCTAAAAACTTGGCTGTTCCAACTCGCCTACCCGGAGTGATGGGGGGGGGGTTAGCTGTAGTTTTAAATTTAATGCTTTATGAGATTTTTGGTTTAATAGTTTTTTAAATATTTGTACTGTTCTGTTTTTAGCATTGTAATCCACCCTGAGTCCTCAGGGAGATAGGGCGGCATATAAATCTCATAAATAAAATGAAATAAATAAAATTGGTCCATGTTTCTGTAGAAGTGACTACAATGAAAACAGATTTTTTTTAAGATTGATTGCTGCATTTCAGACAGATCACTTGCCCAAAAGGATTCACACGGAATGATTAAAATCAGAATTATTTGCTCTGCTATGAGACATTTCTAGGAAATGTGCATTCTTCTTTAGGTTGTAACCTTAAACATAGATTTCATTCCCAGAACATTAATCTTCCATATAAATATGATTTTTTTTCAGATTTCCAACTCAAAAATGCTTTTTAAAGAGCAGATACTTTCTATAACTTCTCAAATTTATCTAACCCAGAGGATATTTTTGCCTTGATGGAAAGCACCGACAGTTTTAATACAATTTTGCTTGTCTTGAATATTTGTTTAATAAGCAGGAAGTATACTTACTTAAAACCAACCACCTATTTTAAAAATCAGTTATGCCAGTGATTTTTTTATGGTAAAATGGACAATTCAGTAAAGATAGCAAAGTAGGATGACGGTGCGGCATCCATGTGAAACTTTATTCTATATCTGGAATAATTTTCCTAACCTTCCAATATGCACATTATTTCTCAATTTAAAATGCATTACTCAAAATGAAGAAAACACTATTTCCACACCAGAAGAAATTACCATTATTAAAAATTGGGCTACCATCACTTCTCATTTTTGTAAAAAAAAAAAAGACCTGTTTCCTTTTTAAGCATCACAGATATTATTTTACTGTCCCCTCAGACAAACCTCTTAATTCATACAAATATGCAGCATAGAAATATGGCAGCAATTCAGATAGTATGCAGAACTTTTGCTAAACAAGAACTTTTCATTCAGGCACCTAAATTTCAGAAATTCATCAAAAGCCATCTCACAGGGGCATAGCTTTAAAGATAATATGCACCCCATTTCTTTTGATTCTATACGTTAATATTAGGTTAGGGTTCTGTAAGTTAGTATCTTTAATATTATACCATCCAAGAATACTATGGAGCTGGACAACCTTAGAAGCCTTATATAATAATAAAAAAATTGAGATAGTACATTTGAGACTACAAGTGCTTCCTTACATTAGGCAAAACCTCAGCAATTTATCATAGCAAACCTGTGCCTGCAGACACTTAAGACAAATTAACACTGCAGAGCTTTCTATGGTTTAAGATTATCTACTGTATAAAGATACATAACCTTTGACAGCAGTTTAAATGCTGGCTATCAGCCCATTCCCAAAGAGGTCTTTCTCAATTTGAATTAATAAGCATCTCATCAAAGATGAGCATTAAGCCCAGAGACTGATGTTCAGGCATGCGTCACTTAAAATAAAGTGGTTTGGGAACTTAACCATGGAATGCAAATCATTATCCACAGCACATACTGTATGGTGGTCCAACTCATTCAGCAATAAGATGTGGTACTGCTAAAAACTAATTACAAAGAGGGTTTTATGATTAGGTCAGTATTTCATAATACAAAGATTTAAACTGTACCTTCTAACGAATTCCAACATGTCTTCTACCTGGAAGCATTAACTTGATTATACTTATATCATTCAGATTTCAGAAACAAAATTGCATGGCACCAAATTTCAAAATCGGATGCTCCCATCTGCTACAAGACTTAAACAAAATTGAGCCAAACAGAATGAAGGGAATAATCTTTTCCCATTGTTTACTCCCCAAATTACCCAAGAATCCTGCTTCTGAGCATTTAAGGATTCCCTAATGATGATTGCTAGTGCCCTATACTGACTGATTCACAAAGTGAGGATTTATGGCTATCACTTATTCATCACTTCGAGGGGAGTTTAATATTTCCTTCTAGTATTTTTTTACATTCTACACAAGCAAGAAACTTAGCCAAAAAATCCTGGCTTGTGCTTCTTTAAATATTCTCCTGTGCAAAAATATTTAAAAGCTTGTTTTTATTATTGCATTCTTGAATGAGCAGAATTCAAGTTGTAGCAATCAATATTAGGCAATCTGGATTGTGAAAAGTAAGCTTACAGGGGTACATTACCTTTTAAGAAAACAATTCAAGTTCTTTATCCCTAAAATATAACACCAACAATGTCCACACAAAGTCCAGAATATTTAAGAAGCAGTCTGTTAGAAGAAAATTTACTTCGATGTTTCCTTTGCATCTAAAGGCCAAGTAACCAGATTGAACAAGAGGCTCCCTCTGCAGTGTCAAAATAGGACTATGAAGCAATAGAAGGGAAAACACTAAAGCCTTAAGTTTTAGTTGCCTGTGGTGGTTTATGAAGCTTAACTCAGTAAATAAGCTATTCTGACATACTTCCATATCACACTGTTGATCACCAAATAACCAAGTTCTGTTGTGATGCAAACAACACTGAACACCCCCCCAAAATGTTTAATGCTTTATTCTTCCAAATATGTAATTACAAACTCCAGTGGCAGTCCACAGACCCAATTTCAACAATAGTCAAGTATATGCTACCAAAACAATGTATCTGATTGCACAAGACAAGCATCTCAGACCTAAAGGACTCACACACATTTAAAGCTCCTATCCAAAGACACTCAAAAGCATTCCACCAAGCGTGACACTGAATTTTGTTTAGTGCTGAACTGCTCTTAGAATTCCTCCAACTATAACTAGACTGATAAGCTGTCCCATGTAAAAATATTGCGGAGGGGGAACATATAATGTTGACACCATCCCGTATTAAAGATGCAGTAACAAGTGTTTGGAAGACAGCTTGAGGCTAAAATTAGTATTTATCACCTTTTAAGTCAATAAGCTGAATTTGTTTTAATGGGACCATGGAAACAGGACACCACCTATACCAGACTCCTTGGGCAACTGCAAGCCTACCTGGTTATTAAAAGCACCATCTGTTGTTTTCAGTTTCCCAGATAGCAAAAGCCAGGTTAACCTTACAGTACAACCACGGAGAGAGAAGATCCTCATCCTTTCTCATGATCGCTCTCAAAGACCATCAAGTTCTGGAAGAAGGAAATAAATTTGCAGGGCAGCCAGAAATGAGAACACAAAACTCCATTGTTTGGGAGGAAATAAAACAAGCCATTTACAAGAGGAACATTTTAAAAGAGCTGCAAAAGATGCCACAATGATTAACTTGAAGCAGAGGAGACTGCTTATTTCAGTGAACTACAGACAGACAGAAAAACAAAAGCTATTAACACGCTAAGCCAGCCAGTCAATACCATAGATTCTTTACTTGTCCTTGCCGTTAAGCTGAAAACAGGAGGTTCTTTTCCTCTCCACTTTCTGCCCTGAAGGGAGGACAGGCTTCCTTTTAGAATAACAATCCATACCCACCCACCCCCAAAAAGGCATTCATTTGAGAGTTGTGTAATTACAACACCTGCATTTCTACACACCTGGAGGGACTCCACAGAAAGTAGAATTGTCTCAGACATACAAGGCAACCACTAGGAAGGATGAATTCTGGGGATTCCTTCTGGGGATCAGCTGGATTTTAAGGACAACCAATCTTCACTTGGCCTTTGCTTCCACATTCACAACTCGGGAGACCCTGTTCTATACACATTCCAGACACCTTTGTGTGCCCCCAATTTTCCTTTCAAGTCTCCTCAATACCTGATTTCCACAAAGCCCTCCATGCATTGAGTTCCACCTGCATCAAAAAACCATCCTCCGAGTAAACCCACAACGTCATAGGAAAAGGGGTGCTATCACTTGTAGACAGAAGGCAACTTCTCAAAAGCTGAAGGCAAAGTCCAGAATGAGGAATCCTTGCTGCTCTGAGCTTGCTTGCTTTCTTGTTTTCATTACCCAAACTAGGTATTCATCATTAGTGCTAGTCAAGCAAGCTCAGAGAGCACCTCATGTCAACCCTGAGCTACAAATGTTCTCCTTTATTAGTAAAGTCCAGAATGCCTTTCCATTATAGCCAAGCCACCAGATTTAAGGGTCTCTAAGGAACCCCCAATTACAGTGCAACCTCAATTGAGAGAATAACTTGGGGTTGGGCTCAACTGCCTCTCTGAACCAGTTTTCCTTAGCATCATTCCATCCTCCTTCAGCAGCTGGAGGTTAGCAAAGGCCATCTTTCCAAGCCCAAAGTGGCCCTCGGGGGCCATCCTTCAATCCTGCAAGCAACTTCCATCTCTTTTCTCCTAACTCCGGCATTGGGAAACAAGCAGCCCGCACAAAAAGGAGGCGGCTGTTTAAGAGAGACCCTTATTTTGTTCTTTCCACCGAGCGGCACCTAAGCCGGTCAAGACAAAGCCGAGAGACAGGAGGACCCCAAATTCACGACATACCATGTTGGAAATATATATATATATATATATGGTTAAAAGGGAGGCGCGTTCAACCGCCCCGATCCGTCTCCAGCAACATCGCAGGATCCATTTGCTGTGCAACACGGCGGAGTTGGGGATTTTTGGGGGGGTCGGCTAATCCCTATTTTTTTGTGGGGGGCCAACCCCGTTTAGAAAAAAGCTGCCATGCAAGGTACCCCGGGCGGATCTCGAGTTTAAGGAACGCCGGCTTAATCCAACCGGGGTTTAAAAGAGAGAGACTTGAATGCAAGCACCGGGCGGAGAAGCTGAGACGACGCGAGTTTGCACCCAAGCCTGCGTTCACACGAGCAGGAGGGACCAACGAGGCTTGCAAAACGAGTTATATCGGCTCTCCCACCCCCCCACCCCCTTTCCGCTTGCATGACAAAGATTCCCAGGCTGGAGCTTCCGTACAAGGCAATGCAAAGCGGCGCCTCCGCCCCACCGGACCGGCCTCGGTTTGCGCCCCCCGCCCACGCCGGGCCTTTAAGAGCCACGCGGACGCGGGCCCCCCACCTTGGTTGACCAGTCGCAGCGCGTGGGTAAAGGACGGATCCAGGGAGTCCTTCTCCGCCATCAACTCGGGCAGGTACTTTTCCTCCATGGCCCGCCCGCCTGCCCTGCTGGGGGGGACCACCGGACGACTCGCTTCGACACTCCGGGAAGAAAGCGAAGCAGGACGGTCGCGGCTGTCACAGACGGTAAATCCTCCCTGGGCGAGAGAGCCGAGGAAACGAGGCGGTCCGGGTTGGCGCCCTTCCCGGACAAAACACAAGCGCTCGTTAGTCCCCGAGGCCACGGATCCAAAAGGAGCGACGCCGCCAGTGATGCCACAACACCGCCCCCTCCGGCGGCAAACAGCGACTGAGCGTGCCAACGGCGGAACTCGCCTTTTAAATAGTCGGCTCTGCGGCCACGCCCCTCTCTCCTCGCGCAGCAATGCCGCGCCCCCTCCCCCCCATTCCAACGCCCGGCGAGGAAAGGCCGAGCCGTCCCCTTCCGCCCGCCTCCCTTTGTTTGCCATTGGGTACGGAAGAGCGTTGTGACGCCAGGAGGCATAGCCCCCCCACCCCACCCAGTGAGATTGGCAGCTGTTCTGCCCGACTTCTATGCGCGAATGTTAAGGAGGTATAGGTCTCACCGTCCCGCCCCGCCGAAGACCTGCGCGCCAAAAAAAGAAAAAAGGCCTAGCTAGCACGCGCCCAGAAGAAACCGTTAGGGGGCGTGTGGCCGGTGGCCGGCGCGCGCGCTGCAGGGTTTGGATGCCTTGAGGCCGGTGGCGGCACCTGCGGGCGTTCAAACACCCGGCGGGGGCGCGCCTGGTTAATCATCGTACGAAACCCGTCAGACAATCATAATAAAAAAAGATTACAGTACGCTATCCCATTTCTGTCCCTAAGAGCTTCCTAGTATATGAATGAACTCTCCCAGAGCGGGGCTTGTAAGACTCCAAAGGACCGCTAGGGGTCAGCAATGCTGGGTTTTGCTTTTCTTTCTGCTGCCCCCTGGTGGATGCCTTGGGTTTTCCAGCTTCTCGGGTGGTCTCAGCTGAATCCAAGGCTTTTGAATGACAATTTTTATAATTCCCATGAAGTGGATTGTTGGGGTTCAGAGTATGGAAAGTTAGCACCCACCCCTCTCCTTAGATGAATGAAATATTTTTAGAAACAGTAAAAAGGCAGAAAATTATATTTACCTGGATGAGAAATGGAGAAACCTGCTCTTGGAAAGCAGCCCCCACCTTTCTTAATAGCCCTCAGCAGATGTCAGCACTTAGGGAATAAAGAGATAGATAGCTCTATTCATAAGCAAAATACCCATACCCAAGATCCAACGAAGGTGGGATTAGATCTGAAAAACATCCATCTTAAGTGGAAGGATGCGAAGATTGTAGCTGTGGATCGAGAACTGCTTTTGTGCTTTGCACTAGACATGATGAAGTTTCTTGATTAAGTTATTGCTTTCTGCTTGGTGGTTTGTCTGGTGTTAATCCTTGCTGCCAGGAAAGAGATGTTTTGATTTCTATGTTTTCTGCTTGGCTTAATTTCCTTTTTAGGAAAGAAGAAAAGACCTAAGGAAAGCTTGAAGCTAAGCTTAGGAAAGAAGGAGCCAAACTAAGCTAAACTAAACTAAAAAGAAAATAAAATGAGCAAAACAAATCCTCATAGACAGTCCACACCCAGATAAGCACTAATTAAAATGAATGCTATAGCCACCACTCTTCACACTGCTCTGACTCACCTAGAACAGTGGGGGGGGGGGCTATGTGAGGATGCTTTTTGTGAATTTTAGTTCTGTGTTTAACACAATTCTTCCACATAGACTAGTGTCTAAACTTCTGGACCTTGGGCTTTCTAATTCAATCTGCCTTTGGATTATGGATTTCCTGTCTGGCCACTCACAGAAAGTCAGATTAGGTAATCATACCTCTTTAGTCCTTATTCTTAACACTGGTACACCACAGGGTTGCGTGCTGAGTCCTTACTCTATACCCTTTATGTGCATGACTGCATCCCCACTCACGCTAGTAATACTATTGCTAAATTTGCAGATGATACAACAGTGGTGGGACTTATCTCTGGAGGGAATGAGTCTACCTACCGAGATGAGGTGGAGCGGTTGCTTTCATGGTGTGGAGACAATAACTTGGTCCTCAACACCAATAAGACCAAAGAGCTTATAGTGGATTATAGAAGGAACAGATCAGACATCCAGCCCTTGCTTATCAATGCAGACCGAGTGGAGCAAGTGGTCAGTTTTAAGTTTCTGGGTGTTACCCTAAAAGAGGACCAGACCTGGGGTGCCCACATTGCAGCCCTGGTCAAAAGGGCCCAGCAGAGATTATACTACCTGAGACTTCCCAGAAAACAACAACTGAATGAAAAACTGCTGGTGACCTTCTACTGCTGCACCATAGAGAGCATTTTAACATACTGCACCTCTGTATGGTTTGCCAATTGCACAGTGGCAGATAGGAAAGCACTCCAGAAGGTTAATGTCATTGCTCAGAAGATCATTGGTTGCCCTTTCCCCTCTTTGGAAGAGCTTTATAGCTCCCGCTGCCTTAAGAAAGTTCAAAACATTCTCAAAGATCCATTTCATCCTGGAAACCCTTTTTTTTTAACTATTACCATCTGGCAGATCGTACAGAATAATAAAAACAAGGACAAATAGGTTGAAAAACAGTTTCTATCCCAGGGCAGTAGCTCTTTTGAATTCTGCTGTATAGTGCAGTGTTGGTGTAGTGTCAGGGATTTTAGGTTCAATGTGTGAAGGGTGAAGGATGTGTGTTTGTGTTTATTTTCATGGTCATGGTCATGATGTGCACTGAAGATGGTGTTCGATTTTGTTGTACGAGGTGCAATGACAATAAAAGTAAACTAAACTAAAACCACACAGCAATCATTAATAGGCACTTAGTAGCATCTATTGAATTGAATTCTTTATTGTCATTGTACATATATACACAATATACATACAATAAAGTTCACATAACATCCAGAGACCAGACTCAACATGCACACACACATGACAATCCCCAAACACCTCCCCACCACCAAAATTTCCCACCTCCTAAAAACACAAAGCATCCACACAACAGACCAAGTAATTCTGTCCAACAGCTCACTGATGATGGTCCTTAAATTCATTGTAAAGTGCAGTTATAACTCTGGGATAAAAACTATTCAGAAAACATCTGTTCTGAGTTTTAATTGTTCTGTATCTTCTGCCAGAAGGCATCAGTTCATAAAGATTGTAAGCAGGATGGGAAGAGTCTCTGAGCATGTTGTCTATCTATTGTCTATATGTCTATCCATCTAGAATGTTATCTAGTGATACTCTGCATCCATAACAATTGAGTTGAAGATTATATGTTCATATATTTAGACTAAACTACTATGATTCACACTCTAGATCAGGGGTGTCAAACTTGATTTCACTGAGGGCCGCATCAAGGTTGTGTTTGACCCTGGGGGCCAGGGTGGGCGTGGCCAGCTCAATGTCACTCCTGTCGAGGGTTCCTGTGGTGGCTCGAGGGCTCTGTCAGCAAAAATGGGCTCCCAAGTTCTGTTTTTGGCTGTGATGGCTTCCTGCAACCCTCTGCCAGTGAAAACAGAGATCAGAAGCAGAGGTGGTATTCAGCAGGTTTTGACCAGTTCTGGAGAACTGGTAGTGGGAATTTTGAGTAGTTCAGAGAACCAGCAAATACCACCTCTGACTGGAGATTTTACAGTATCCTTCCCCTTCCACGCCCACAGAATTGGTAGTGAAAAAACAAAATTGAATCCCACCACTGCTCAGGAGGGCTGCCCGCGATCTTCCAGAGCTCCATTTTTGCTGGCAGAGGCTCCAAAGGCCAGTCCTTTGCTGTTTCCAGTGTGGCCCGGATCCAGCCCCTGGGTCTTGAGTTTGACACCCCTGCTCTAGATGAAGCTGCCTTCAAAACCAGCCAGAAGCTTCAGTCGGTGCATATATTGCAAGGCCTATAGCTCAAAGCTGGATTAATATGCCCACCAATTGCAGATCCTTCACTAGCTTCCTGTCAGCTTCTGTGTCAAGCGCAGGAAATCAGGAAACCCAGGCAGTTGAAATGAAAATATAGATTTATCACAAGCTTAAGCTCTCTACAACAATCTGAACTATTAACCGTCAAAGCAAACTAGCGGTAGATAAGAGTCAATGGATGCTGAACTTAGATTTCTTGTGGGCACAAAGGGACTCGAGACTGATGATGCATTTGACACCTTCCTCAGGCTCAGCCTGGTCATCTCCTACATTCCAGATGCAATTTGAAGTGCTAGTCTTAACTTATTTTTATTTATTCATTTATTTGCTTCCAGCCTTTATTATTTTTCACAAATAAGTCCAGGTGGCAAACATAACCAACCTGCCTTCCTATTTTCCAGACAACAACCCTGTGAGGTGAGCTAGGCTGAGAGGATGACTGGTCCAAGGTCATCCAGCTGGCTTTCAGAGCTAAGGCAGGACTTGAACTCATAGGTCTTTTGCTTTCTAGCCTGGTGCCAATAAACCAAACAGGCTCTTATAACTTATAAAGCCTGTGTGGTTGGTACAGGATTACCTGCAGGATAATATCTTTCCTACCAAAGCAGGCCTGACCACATACATCACTCCTGCCAGGAGAAGCAGCTGGCTGTTCCCCATTCCTGGAAGACAGAAAGCTCCCAGAAGCACTGTTGTTCCAAGTTGGAGCTGGCCCTTTAAAACAGCTTCTCTTTAAAAGCTAAAAAAAATTATAAGCAGAGTTTTTGCTAGATTTTTGGGAGACCTCATGCCATATATTTTGGAAAGTTCTAATTCTACCTCCGTTCTTATGCAATACTTGAAGGACCAGATTGGGGACTGATCCTCCTGAAGAAAATCTAGCCCCAACATTGACTTGATGGCACATGATGTAAAGAACATGACCTTGATGTAAATATGTAAGCTCTGTTGCCAAAACACCCCAAAAACAGGGAAAGCAAGGAGTGCCCAAGATGGCCCAATAATGGTTATAAACTCCACTTCATGCCAATGCCGTGCCAGTAAGAGCAGTCAATTTTCCTCCACTCTTCCTGCATCTGTAGATTTCTAGCTGTGTTAAGTATGACAAACCCTTTAATGGGAAGTTGTACAAATGCCAGTGAAGGTTGTAGATTGAATGCCAGTTGGACAGAGATGAGTGAAGTGGCATCTTGCATGTTATTTGGGATATTTAGAATCTGAGTAGCTGCAAGAAGTAGTTGAATACTTTTCTTGGGAAGGTCATGGTTTCCAAGGTTTAGTTGAAAAGTTTGCCCTGAAAAAGCTGTGTATATCATAACTCTTGTCTAGTTGCCAACCTTCCATAGGAAAGCTGAGCTTCAAGTCTAGTCAGAGAAAAGAAATTGCACTGGTTTTGCTTTGGTAGATGACCTACACTTGAAGCCAGTTTGACAGGTTATATATGTTAAGTTTGCATGAAGAGTCAGACGCGAGGAGTTCCAGCAAAGACTTTATTAGTGACTACAGCTCGAATGGACCCGTCCTGGCTTGGCTACGGCTGCTTCTTATAGCCTGCAGCCATAGCTGCCAGCCAATGGGAGTGCAGGGTTTCTTCCCGCACTATTTAAACCAATACCATTTGACATTTTACAAGAACAGTTCAAATAAACCAATAACATTCAAACCTACATACATAACACCCTCCCCACTAGGTTCAGTCCATACCAAACCCCAACCTATCTAATGTATTCCTTTAAATAGGTGGGGCTCTTACGCAATGCTGAGACCTTCGTGGTTCAGAAGTTTTAACGCTCACCCAGTGAGAGGGAAATGTGTCTGCTGACATTTCCCTGTTGGGACTTCCTGTGAAAGAAGACCCTGTTAGACTGTTAGAATCTGGTCTCTCCTCCCAACCCATCTCCATTCCAATGTCAGCACCCAAGTCAGGTAGTGATGTGCAATCTTCCACTTCAGGTGGATCTTGGCATTGTGACAGGGTTCGGATGGTTCCTGCTCAATGGCTCGTTACACATGGGGTTGATTCCTGTTTGCTGATTTTCCTCCTGTTCCCCCTTCCCCAGAAAACATCAGGTGAGGGACCCAGAGGGAGACAGGGGCGATGTTCCTGAGGGAACCTGGATCTAAGTTGGTCAATGTGCCTGCTCCAGAGGAGGCCATCCTCTGTTTGTACCCTGTAAGAACGAGGGCCCGTGATGTGAGTTATTTCAGCAGGAATCCACAAAGGTTCACCTATAAGGTTCCTAGCATAGACAGAATCTCCCACACTAAAAGAACGAACTTTGGAAGTGGAATCCAGTGGCTGCTGCGTAAGTGGGATGAAGGCGTCAAGGGAAGACGTTTCTGCCCATCAACAACTCTGCTGGGGACAAGTTAGTTGATGGGCTAGAGTGATGTGTTGAACACTAGAAGCTTTCAAGCTTCTCAGTGATGTCCCCAGGACCCAGCTGCTGAAGCTTCTCTTGGTAAAGCGCACCATGCTCAGCCCGCCGCTGGTCAAGGGTGCCCAGGGGCAGTGAGGGCATGTCTGATGCCCTGTTGAGCTAGAAAGGATTCAAAAATGTTAGATGAATTGAGGGCCATTGTCAGAGACAAGGACATCTGGTAACCCATGGGTTACAAACAATTTTCTGAGCTGCTTGATAACAGCCTCAGTAGTAGTGGATGTCATTGGAATTACCTCTAGCCATTTGAGTATGCATCTACTATCACTAGAAAAGTGTGCCCTTGTAGGGCCTGCAAAATCAATGTGGATTCTAGACCATGGGCCCCTAGGACATTCCCATTCCTGTGTGGGGCGTGAGGTGGGGCAGGTCTGACTACCTGGCAATTGGGACAAGAGGCTACCCAGTTTTCAACCATTTTGTCAATACCTGGCCACCATACATAACTCCTGGCCAAACCTTTCATCCTTACAATCCCAGGATGACCCTCATGTAACATTTCCAAAACCTCCTTTGCAGTTTTGCAGGAATAACCACCCTGTTACCCCACAAAATACATCCTCTTAATACAGATAATTCAGTTTGCCTGGACTTAAAAGGTTGGGCAAGGTGAGGTAGATCTTGAAGAGGCCAACCTTTCTTAATCCAGCCCATAACAGGTGCCAACACAGCATCTTTGGCAGTTTCTTTGGCAATCTCAGCAGCATGGACTGGAAGCTTAGCAACGTCTCCAGGAAAAGTGTGAGTTTCAAGTTCAAAGTCCTTGTGGCAAGGTAGTGGGCACCCACTCAGTGCATCAGCATGTCCAATGTCCTTGCCAGGCCTGTGAATCAGTTTGTAGGAATAGGCTGCAAGAAATTCAGTCCACCTCAGCATTCTTGGTGACAGGATATTAGGTGTAGGTTTGTCTCCTGCCACAATGCCTAGTAAAGGTTTGTGATCTGTAACAATGGTGA